>CM021769.1:22309058-22363615 GCA_011076525.1 Nettapus auritus
TGTCCGCAGCTGAAGGAGTCCAAACGGGCGGTGAACAGCCTGCGGGACATCGTCGACGATGATGAGGATGAGCTGGAGAAGGTCAGCTGGAGCGGGGAGCCCGTGGGAAGTGAGTGCAGGCCCCGGGATCTCCCGAGGCCCCTTCCCACCCCTGCGGTTCTGTGAGATGTCCTTCTGGGGGTGGTGGCGGCACCTCACGGCCCACAAACGGTGCTGTCTGCTTTTGTTTTTGAGCTCATTACCCACAGAAAATGTGGCACTTTATGGCTGGCCAGTGAGCTTCATTCAAACAATGACATTTTAAATATGGATCACCCAGGGAGTCTTCAAAGAGCCCGTTCTTGGCCCGTGCAGCAGCTCCCCCCACCAGTGCAGATTGTTTCTTTTCCCATCCAATGTCTCTGTCCATCAGCTATTCTATAGTACCACCTGGTCCTAAAACATGTGAAAAAATGCATGAAAAAAAGGAAACCTGTGTCTCGAACAAACAGAAAAGAGATGAATGCATGTGAACGTTGACAGCTGTTTTGTCTGTGTGGGGAGCAAAACTGTCTTAGTTTCCCAGTGTCCAGGGAGGTATGCCCTTATTTGTCTGTCATCTGAGGTAAGACAGGGATTCTCTGTCGTGCTTTGTACCTCTAGAGCACGGCTGATGCTTTACCCCATAACAGACACACAAATGTTGGGTGGCATATGCTTTTTTTTTTTTTTTTAATACAAGCCATAACGAGCTGTACAGCATTGCTGAAATGCAACCGTTTCTGGAGGGCAGTAAGCAGCTGTTTGACAAGCACTATTACCTGAGATTGGGATTCTGTGCAGTGTATTTTGTGTCAAACTTACCAGGACATGTTAGTGCAGACCTGACCAGGACATGCTTGGTAATATTCCTGCCCTGCCATAAAAACTTTGTTTACAGAGCAGTTTTCTCTTTCCCTGTTCTGAATAACCTCTGTCTGTGCACAGGCATCTCCTGGTCAATCAAAGAGACCGCCTCCAGCAGCACTAGCTCCCTGGAGGGCCGAGACTCCAGCCTACAGAAGGGCTCTTCCTCCAGTGCCGCTTTACCCAAGCAAGTTTCCTCCTACTCCCTAAGCAGCCTATTCAAAGGTGAGGTTCCTCATACACAATACAGGCAAATGGCTTTTCCCTCAAGAATATCAAGGGGAAATCAAGTTACCTTATGTAAATAGGTTTTATTAAGTGCCTTATGAAACGGGAGCTCCGATCCCTCTTCACTGTGGGAGTGTCTCTGTCACTGTCATTGGTGACTGTGCCTGCCTTGTGCAGAAGATAGGCAGCTCTCCCATTGTGGGAGCTGGCTTTGGGGATTTGGGCTTCTTATAAGCTAGGCTCCACAGAATAGCAAGGTAGAGCACAGCACCGCACCACAATCTGTTTGCACAGTGGAAAAGGGCAGGCTACAAAAGGACTGGTTTGATCCGTGCGGGCCTCATCTGACCCTCGCTACTGTAGGGAAGACAAGTTGGTTGCTCTTTAGTTGGCGCTCAGCTGACTGCTGCTGATGGGTTCGGTGCTGCTGGTAGCAGCGGTGGTAGCGTAGCTGGCTGGTGGGGGAATTGTGCGACAGGGCATGGGGGGACATTAAACAGCTTGCAAGAGTTCAGCTCTGTTACCTTGTGGCTGGACAACAGGCCAGCTTTTGCTTTGTCACTTTCTCTGGAGTATTTTTCTACTAACAGCTTTGATAATAGAGTGATAATGAAAGGCATCAAAGTCGCAACCCTGGTGAGCGAAGCCGTGTTGTGATGGCCTAAGCAGTGCTGCATGCTGGAGCCTCCGTTCTGCAGGTAGATGAGCAAACTCAGGCTCCCTAACCTCTCCCAGCCCTGGCAACGAGAGGGCAGATAGGGCTAGTGTGCAGCATGGTTTGTGATGGCACAGGCTATTTCAAAGCCTCAGGCTGCAAGCAGGTGAGCCGCAGCTGTGCCAATGTGGCATGTATCTCTGTAGAGTGGCCTGTTCTGCACTGGCATGGCTGCAGCTCACCGGATTGCAGTCTAGACCCGTGTTCCCTCTGTAAGAGATGTTACCAGAGACGAGACAGTCTTTCATGAGTTTTGTTTTGATTGCAGGACGAAACAAACTTCCCAGTTTACAGTCCCTTTCAGATGGTAAGTTCTGAACCCCTGCCTCATTTGGGATGGGTGCAGGTTTACCTAAAGCACAGCATTTCCAAAAAAGAGCAGCGTCATCTTCCTAGTGTCGCAGAAATGGGCTGTCTGAAAGTTCTTCAGCAAACCAGCAGAAGGGTTGGCGCAGTGATTTGAGGGAATCTGTTTACGTACAACTGATGACTGTTGGGTTAAAAGCAACTTTGTATTGCCATTCGATGCTTGAGTTTGGGTCTTCTAACACAGAAACCAAGGAAAGGGCAGTTTGGGAAGTGGGTATGAGTCAGGAGTCTGATGTGCTACTCAGTTCTGTCCTTCCTTTCAGCCCTCTCGGACACAGGAGTTAAAAACTATGCCCCAGAGCTGCGCAGACCGAAAGCTGAGTACAAGGTGAGCAGCCCATGTTTGTAGTGCTGAGATAAGAGCTTTTTGTGCTCTGAAGGTTTTATGGGAATTGATTAATTGCTATTTCGGACAGCAGAGGGCAATGCAGGGATTAGGACAGGGAGCTGCAAAATGCAGACCCAGCCTCACAGTTGCTTTAGGTGTTCTCTGCCTTTACCCAGAAGCAGGGAGCTCTGCTGAGGATATGACTTATTCCTTCTCCTGCTGAAGGCCCAGCAGTCTCTGTGAAAAGGATTTTAAATAGTGCTTTGCCAATAAACTGCTTTCATGTTTGGTCAGTTGAACTGTGTGCTCCTTAAAAGAAACCTAAAGATTTCTAAACTTCTTGTTCATGAATCACTGGGACAGGGAGGGCTCAGAGATAGAGTACCAGCTGTCAGGAATGTTCTTCTCCCATAGAGGCAGTGCTAGATATTGCAGAATCTAGGGGTTTGGGGGACTGGGTGAAGTCCTCTTGTCCCAGCCTAGCAGATGTGAGGCCGTGGTTCCATGTCCGCAGGTCCAGACAGCAACAAGGCTGAGCACATATTCCCAACAGATGCAGACATGCGCAATGCTAGCACACAGTTGAACACAGACAGAAACCAGTGCCCTTACCAGCAGACATAAACACACAGCGTTCAGGCCAGACCCTGAGCCTCCTTTCTGTTTGACCAGTATTGAATTCTACTAGTGGAATGTAAAAGCACTCTGTGAGCCTTTCCAGTAGCTGTCTGTGCCCTTACGCTCAGAACATCTGACCTCCAGTTATATATTGACTTGAGAGACCCGTGTGCACTGGTTCCCTAGTAGGGAGGAACTGGATCAGCTTTTTTTCCCTCTTATATTTGGGTTTTCAATAATTTGTTGTTCTCTTGAGTTGCTCTTTGTTTCTCTTGTGGCAGGATTACAGCAGTGACTGGAGCCCCAAAGATACAGTCAGGCGAATGCAGAGGGGCAAGGTAAGAATATTCCTCTTCCATCTGCTTGTGAGAGAAGGAGGTGGGTGCTCCCAAACTGCTTTACGTTTCTCCATCCTTCTGGCTGATCCAGGAGCAGGAAGGAGATCCGTGTTGCTTGCAGCATCTGGGAGGGATGGTGCTGTGCCTCTCTGTTGCTTTGCCAGGTGGCAGTGCAGAGATCACTGTGGAGATCGCTGTAGCTCAGGAGCAGCAGAAGACAAGGTTTTGTTGTGCTATTAACTGAGTCATCTGCTCAGCTAGTCTTTGATGGGAGGTACCTGTACTGCTGCACCCCCCTCTGCCCTTTCCTCTCCCTGGGGCTCAGTTTGTGGAAAAGATCCAAGGCTGTGGGGCTTTATTTCACCTCTTAGTTGGCGGCAAACGGAGGGATGAAGATGGAATCTTAGTGTCGGCTGCCTCAGTTTGCAGTGAGTGCACAGGAGCTGTGCGCAGCCCTTAAAAACTGCCTTTGAAGCTTCCTGTCTTTAATAGCTGCCGTGCTGATACATGCTGGACAGAGGACAGGTGACCAAAGGCTGAGAGAGGCCACAATTACAGGATAAAGAAGGGGGGAAGAGTCGTGCAGTTCTACTTTTCCATTCTCCTCCATAGGAAGAATGCTATGGAGTTCCGTCCTCCTGTCAGGACTGGTGGTTTGTGGCATGCAGGGAAGTTTGGCCTTGTTGTGAGTGTTTGTGCTAAATGCATGGTGTCTGCTGTCCTAACCCAGGCAGTAACACGGGCTAACTCCACAACCTCAGCTGACAGATTCCCAGGGATCGCACAGCACATGATTTCAGCTGAATGGAAAGTTCTCCAGCGGTTGGTGGGGCGATTATTTGTGATACTGAAGGGCTCATGTGGAAAGACTGCGTAACACCTTAGGGCTTGGTTCAGCGTGGGGACTTGCCTGATGTCTTGTATGCCTTCTTACACCTCTTCTTTGTCCAGGTCTGCTCTCTAGAGAGGTTTCGTTCCCTGCAGGACAAGCTGGTGCTCTTGGATGAAGCTGTGGCAGGGCACGATGGGAATGTCATTACAGCTGTGAGTCCTGCTGGGGCCATACAGGGCTGGGACTTCCTGGGTGACCCCACAGAGGGTGCTTGTGTGAACGGTCAGTTGGCCACCTCATCTTGCAGGATGGAGTTTCTTTAGTTCAGGTGAAGAAGTTACTGAAAACTGTCCAGGTTTAAGGCTAGAAAGTTCAGTGTTCCTGCTGGCTTTCCTGCCAGTCTGCAGAATTTATCAGGTAATAGTAAGGAACCTGATCCTTCAGCCCTCAAAGGGCTCCTTGCAGCAACTTCTCAAAGGCCAAGGTTTAATCTGCACACTGCAGCACAGAAGATTTGAGGGGCTTCTCCAGATTTTTCCAGTTTCTGCAGCATCAGGCAGCAAATGGAGCTGTGTCAAAGCTTCCCCCGTCCAGGTCTTTTAAGGCCTTGGATGCTAAGCTCCAGAGAAGCCAGACAGCTGCAGCCCTGGCTCACTGCTTGCCCTGTGCCCAGTGGGTTGCAGAATTCAGCTGAGCACTGTAAGAGCTGTGCCTTCAGACACACTTGCAAAAGTTTCCCCAGACCTTGGCCAGACTTGACAGTTTGCTGTCTCTCTGTCTTAATTCTGGTGAAGACTGGTATGTTCAGCTGAGAGCTGCCTCTCTGTGCTCACAGGTCCTGATATTCCTGAAACGGACGCTAAGGAGAGGTAAGTGTGGCTGGGGCGAGGGTTTCTGTAGTGTGTTTCAGTTAATGACAGAGAGGCTAGTTCTTTCACCAGCTGCAAGTCACAGAGAGACAGCAGCTGAGGTATTGCTGCTTAACTGAGCGTGAAACTGAGCAGTGAGTGTAATGTGGGAGGGGGGTGGTGGTACCCATCAAGGTCTCAGGAGCTTTAAACACCTGTAGGTGGTGGTGGTGATGGGGTAAATGAGAGGAGTAGCACTCTGCTGGGGATTCACCCAGCAGCACAGTGAATGTGCCTCTTCTTCTGTGCTGTGGCCCTGCAGCCTAGGCTTTGAGGTGGGGTAAGGTTGCTGAATCCTGCTAATTGTTTGCAGCTCCATGCACCACGCTGAGCCCCCTCTGGCTTGGTCACGCTAACTTGCTTTAGCCACACGTGCACGTCCCTCTCTCCTGCAGAAATCTTGTTTCGAGAGCTGGAGGTGCGGCAGGTGGCCTTGTGTCATCTGATCCATTTCCTCAAGGAGACCGGTGAGCAGAAGATGCTTCTGGATCTGCTCAGGTGAGGCTTTGCCCAGCCACGTGGCAGATCTGAGCACACTGCTAGGTATCTGCCTCCATTTAATGCCTGCTTATTCCCTTTTGCAGGTTCCTAGACAGGACTGAGGAAGTTGCTGTGAGTATTCCCAGGAGCAGAAGCTCCCTTTACTTGGTGAAGAGGGTGTACTGAGCATGAAAAGGGTAGGGAGAAGAGGTGGCTGCAGGGTGACTGGTTGTCAGGCGAGAGCTTCGCATCCCTGTTTTGCCCCCTGGAGTCCTGTACGTCCTAAATTCATACGACAGACTGTGCTTCTTTTCCTTCTCTCTCCAGCTCTCTCAGTATCGGGAGCATTTGAACATCCAGGATGTAGAAAAGAGGAGGGAATTTCTGAAAGGATGCATTGGGTAAGGAAAAATGCAAGAGGGTGGGAGGGATAAGGGTGATCCACAGAAGCTGGTAATAAAGAAAATCAGACCCGTGTCCAAGTACTGCAGCTTAAATAGTTCCAAAGCTGATGCTGGCTCTGCCTCAGTGGCAGTCGGGTGTTGTGGAGATAATGTAGACAGAGAAGAATTTGTGTCGATCACAAGTCCAGCATCTTTTGCTACTTACTTAGGGGCAGAAATGCTTTGTGGACCTTCCGATTGGGTTGTGAAGAGTGAAAGCTTGGGTGCCTGAGCACTTGAGGGAATTGGTAACATCAGCTTTAGGTTTTTCTGTAAGGAATGCCACCTAACTTTTTCTTCTGTGGAGCCTGTCTAGGAGAAAGCCAGCCAGAGAGGGCAGTGAGGCAGGGTTGATGGGGCAAGAGCTTGAGTACCTACTCTCAGGCTGGGAAGAGAAGGGGGGTGTTCCCCACATCCCTGTATGTGGAGAGTACATTCAGCAGAGGAAAAACTTCCTTCCAAGCATGCTGCATTAAGAGCTGCTGACAGTGTTTCCTTCTTGCATGTCTGGCCAGGCTGCCATTTTCACCTGAGGATATCTCCCACATCCAAGACCACTATACACTGCTGGAGAGACAGATCATAATTGAGGTATGAAATCTTTTCTTTTGCTGGTTAGGAGGTGACTGCAACTATCTGTGAGATCCCTATCTGTCCCTAACTCATACCACTCTGCATCTAAACAGCTAGTGTAGTTTAACTGCTCTGCAAGCTGCTGTGATAGACCCATGTGTGAAATACCAGACATCAGACTGCATGGCGTCTTGAGGCTGTGCTTGGGCTTTGCTATCACAACACTGCGCAGGCCTAAACCCCATAACTAGGTCAGGCAGCTGCCCTGACTCGTGTTCACCCTCTGTCTGTTTCCTCAGGCCAATGATCGACACTTGGAGACGGCTGGGCAGTCGGAGATATTTCGGAAATACCCTCGCAAGGCCTCAATTCTCAACATGCCACTAGTGACCACTCTCTTCTATTCCTGTTTCTACCACTACACAGAGGCTGAGGTGAGGATGATGTGGTAGAGGGCAAAGGTTACGTCTCATCCCTGTAGCCCTCAATATGGGAGGTGTTTAAGCTGGGCACGTTAAGGAAAGAAGGGGGGGAGGTTATTTCATCCGTGAGAAAGACCAGAGAAATGAAGGTACCTCAGCCATCTGGGACCAGGTCGGAGTTTTCTTAGGTGCTCTAAGAAAGGACATTCAACCTGGGGTTACCTATCACAGAGTTGCCTCCTAGAAGAAATCACTGTCTTGTGCTGCCTCCAAGCAGACAGAATTAGTCCTTAAAATTAGTCCTTAATCCCATGAGGCTGAGGTGTACGATTCTGGTCTCTGAAGTGCTGGAGGTGCAACAGCTTGAGAATGTAGGAAAAACCAAACCAGAGACCTAATAGAGTAGGTTAGTTGCTCTCTTCTGTCAGTTTTTCCTTTGTCACTGTCATGAGCAAAAAGCTCATGAAGACTTTGATAGCAGGGAGATTTGTCATGTGCAGGGCAAATGCCTTACAATGAAAGGTGCTTGAACCTCTTTCTTGGCTTCCTCTGTTGAGTGTGCACTGACCGTCTGCTCTCTCTAGGGAACATTCAGCAGCCCGACCAACCTGAAGAAAACATTTAAGGTACGTGAGCTCCCTGCTGGTGTGGCAGCACCAGCTGAAAATGTGGGCAACTGAATTGTGTTTAGTGAGAGGGCTGGGCAGGAGTTTGAGAGGCTCAGCACGGAGGTGGGGGTTGGGGGAGGCACTGTATTCTCCTTGGGCAGGCCCATTCTGGAAGCTCAGAAATGCAAGTGGGAGTCATGTGGAGGCTTTCGCTGTCCCACTGAGCAGATGCCAGTGCATACTGACTGCAACAGCACTTGCAAATCCCCGCTTCTTGCTCTCTGCAGTGCTGACCATGGTCTCAGGCAGTACCTCACTTCCTTGCCTGGATTTTGGTGTGATTTCTGACAAGGCTATGGGGGCAGGTGCCATTCCTCTCCATCCCACACGGGCCTTCTGAGCAGTGCTAGTGCTCTGACTGCAGCTCTCTGCCTTGCAGATTCCTGATAAGCAGTATGTGCTAACTGCCCTGGCTGCCCGTGCCAAGCTGCGAGCCTGGGAGGATGTGGATGCCCTCTTTACCACCAAGGTGAGTTGGGAAAGCCTTGCTAGGAATGCAGTTCCGAGTGCTGATACCTGCTCCTGATAGCTGGCTTGTTCCGGAGTTACCAGACAAACTGGTTTTATTTCAGCAGGGTGTTATAATATATTCCTCATTTCCCTGAGCTCTCCCAGGCCTGGACTGGCTGCAGCAACTGCTCCAGAGACACAGGCTGTCCTCGTGCCCCTGTACCAAATGGCTCACAGCCAGCCTGAGCCCAGCCACTGGTGAAGGGCTCTGCCAGTGGTGCATGTGGTGGCTGGAGAGATGTTATTTCTTCCTTCACCAGGGGAGAACCAATTTCTTGCTTCCTCTTGCGGTGGCTGGAGGGATTGGCTGTTAGGATTAACAAAAAGTTTGGCTGTCATTTCAGAACTGGCTGGGCTACACCAAGAAAAAGGCACCTATTGGCTTCCACCGGGTGGTGGAGATCTTGCAGAGGAACAATGCACCTGTCCAGGTGAGCAAGGAACCACTGCCTGTGTCCTCTTGGTCTTCACTGGGATTTGAGACATGATTGATTCCCCAGCTGAGCTGCCCACAGAGCAAGCTCTCCACAGTGCATTGGCAGCTTTGTTTGCTATGTTAACTTTTTGTATGCTTCATCTATCTGGCAATGGCTAACCTGACCCATAGAAATGAGGTAACACAGGACTTGGAGCTTTGTGAGAAAAGTTATACTGCCCTTGGTGTCCTCAGCAGACTTGTCCAAGCCACGCGTTTCCTTAGGATGGATGGAGTCAAGTCTGTGTGACCAGTGACCTTGAAAGAATTTGTGATTGGAGTGAAAGAATGATGCAGGAAGTACCTGCAGCAGGGAGCTGACACACTCTTCCTTCCCTTGCAGGTGCTGCAGGAATACGTGCGCTTGGTAGAGGATGTGGAGACACGGTTGAACCTTGCCACAAAATACAAGTGCCATGATGTTGTCATAGATGTGAGTCCTTGTTGTGTGTGAAGAGGGGACAAAAGCCTGCTTTTTGTCTCCCTAGCTTTCCCGTGCCACTTTGTTGCCGTGTGCCTGGTGGGGTCTGCTTTTTCATGAGTCTTGGGAAAAATTCCACCTGTGGAAGTGTGCCCTTTGCTCAGATGTGTGCTGGTTTTGCTGTTTATCTAGACGTACAGGGATCTAAAGGATCGCATCCAGCTGATGGCATATAAATGCAAGGTGGAGAGAGGCTCTGCAGAGGAAGAGAAAATAAACAGCATACTCAACAACACGGTAAGAAACACCTATTTGTTGCTGTAGAAACTCTCATCAGAGATGGCTCTTGGTTAGGTGTGCAGAAAGGGCATGGCTCTCCTACATTCTTTTCTCCCTTCTGGGAAGCTACTGTTACGTTTGGGGTTGCATTCAGTGTAGGAATGAAGGGTGAAGCTGATAGAAGTAGCACCTTACGGGCATAGTTCCCCTTTTCAGGGACTGGGTCTCAGCAGCTTGGCCCGAGGGATCTGTGGTCAGCAGTGGTGTTAGTCATGCCTTCTTCTCTCTTCTAGCAAATCCGATGGAAGAACTGAGCACCTGCAAGCAGCCTGCTTGGACGTTGCCTTGCCAGCAAGAGAGGAAACTGCAAAACCTGGTCCAGCACCAACAGAGCAACTCTGTTACTACTCATTGCATGATCAGTGTTCGTCAGTGACAGTGGGTGCCCGCGGCTCATGGGACAGAAGCGTTCAGGCTGGTTGAAGGCAGCGCCTCTGATGCAGCCAGTGAAACCATGGAACTGATCCACCAGGGTTGATTCCTTTTGGAATCTGATTATCTTTGACCTGGCTGTAAGCTGGGCATGGCTTTTGTTTACAGAGGGAAGTTGCTGGGCAAGGCAAGGTTACGTTTGCTCTGTGTGGTGTCTGAGCTTATACTAGCAAGAGGAAGAGGTCAGTCATGCTCACGGGTCTCCAACAGCCAATGCTGACCAGTCCCTGTAACATTCAAGCTGGCTTCGGCATCACCAGTCATGGTTGTGGAGAAAGTAAAGCCAGCTGGGCTGTGTTCTCCCTGCATCAGAGTGGGATGGGGGAAAGGACCAGCTGCATCTTGAAGTCCATTTCTTTGTTTTGTTGTGGCTCACCCTAGGAAAGGAGGTGTTTTATGAATTCCTGCAGTGAGCCAGGGCAGCAGCGCCTGCCTGTATCCCCATGCTGCCACTCTGCAGCTCCCGGCAGATACCTTCATCACAGAAGAGCGGGCATGTTGGGCGGAGCTGGTCAGAACCCTGCTGGGTTGGATGGAGAGCGAAGAGCCACCCTTATCAGTCAGCACAAACCTGCTGGCCCCAGCAACTCTTTTTTTTTTTTTTTTTTTTCTCAGAGTGTTACGCCAGGAAGGATTGAATTGCACTTTCTCAGAAAAACAACTCCTCAGGCAACTGCTGGCTTCATCCTTCCAGACTTCACTTCCATTCCTGAAATAAAGCTGTCTCTTTCTCCTTGGGCTGTTTATTTCCTTCCCACATTGAGCACTTTGCCACTCACTGCAGATCCTGAGCACTTTCTCACACCTTCTGCAAAGTGAGCATGCAGGGTGTTTTCTTAGGTCCTGAAAAGCACATTGAGTGTCACTGGGAAGAGGCTTTGCTTGCAGCAGTACCTTATTTCACACCTCCCATACCATCAGCACCCATGAATTAATTTGAATGTCGCAGGAGCGTCTGCTGCCCTGGGGATGATGACAGAGAGCTGAAGGTTATGTGCAGCAATGTACCAGTTTGAGGGCAAGTTTGGGCTCCAGGATCCCCATTGCACTGTGCACTAAGCGCAATCTCAATTTCTGTGGTTTCTTTATTTTTCCCACAGAATCATAGGACTGATTAGGTTGGAAGGGACTTCATGATCATCTCATCCACTCCCCCTGCTCAGCCATGGTCACCTACAGCAGGTGGACCAGGACTCTCTCCAGTTGGGTTTTCAGTATCTCCACAGCTGAGGCCTCCCCAGCCTCTCTGGGCAACTGTTTCTGTATTTGAATACCCATTCCCATTTAACAACAACAACAACAAAAGTGTTTTCTTGTGTTCAAAAGGTGTTTTCTTGTGTTCAGATGACATCTCACGTGTTCCAGTTTGTGCCCAGTGCTTCTCACCCTGTCCCTGGGCACCACTACTACCACAAATAGTCTGGCTATTTTCATTCCCTCCCATCAGGTATTTATATATATCAATTAGACTTCCCCTGAGCCTTCTCAGAGTGAGCAGTCCCAGCTCTCGGCCTGTCATATGAAAGATGCTCTAGTCCCTTAGTCATTTTCGTAGCCCTTGGCTGGACTCCAGTATGTCCACGTCTCCTGTACTGAAGAGCCCAGAATGAGGCAGCACCCTGGATGTAGAGGAAGGATTGCCTCCTCTGACCTGCTTCCTAATGCAGCCCAGGATGCTGTTGGCTAGCATAAGGTTTGCTGTCGGCCTTACCCATGTGCCCCAGGCCAGGACGTTGCTTGGTTGTAGGATCTCTGAATGGAGCTGCCAGGCTCTGCAATGAGGCGATGCTCCCAGCTCCCTATGGAAGGGGTGAGAGTCCCCTGAGGCAGCCGGTAACCAGGTGCTCACCATGGCAGCAGGGACACAACCTGGGACAGACCCTGAGTGGGTGGAACCTCGGCAGGCTGCAGGTGAGGGACGGTGCAGGTCAGGACTCCAGCCACATGTGGGGTGGCAGGCATGGATCATCTTTGTCCCTGGCTCAGGCTTGGCTGAGGGCGTTTCCGTCCTGGTGGTGCCTCTTACCCTGTGGGAGCCATTTTGCTGAAAGCTTTCAGTCTGTCTCCATCTCTGGTGTGGAGGCAAGTGGTACAAACTGGTTTTCAGAGCGTTCTGGGCTGCTGCTGGCCACTCTCGTTACAACTGCCTCATGCCCCCAAAAGCATCCCTGTGGCTCTCTTCAAGCAATGTTGCAGGTACCAGGCAGGGCTCCCACACCTGCATGCTGCTGCTGAGCCGCAGTCATTTGAGAACTGTAGCCTCAGAGAAAGCACAGGTTCAGACACCCACTGACATTTTTTGTTCCCAGTAGCTGCATTGCACATGGGGACCAGCCACTTCTGCAAGTCCCATGTCTGCAAGGAGAAGCCCTGAGAACAGCCAGGGTCCGTATGTTGCCTCCACCTCCTCTCTAGCAGGTGCTAGGATGGACTGCAGCGCTGTGTGGATGGAGGCCATGCCCCTCTTCTGAATCCTTGCTGCTGATGCTTGTCCTTCTGGGATAAGATGTGCGATATTGCAGAGCCTTTCACGTCCTTCCAGGCTGATGAAGCCGTAGAAGGCGAGGAGGAGTTGCTGTACCTGACAAGGCGCCACAAGGGGCTGGTAGTGAATGCGTGTGCCCATGCCATCTTCTTCTGCAGGCTTCTCCAGGCCCTCAGGTAAGGTGAAGTGAGCTCCCCACTGTTGGCAAAGCATGCTGTTTTAGTGTCGTAGTCATGTCAGGGGGGACCTCACAGCACTGAGCTCTTCCCAAACTACTGCATCGTAACTGAGCTGAAGCATGACACAGGCACATCACCAGTCGTTCTAGTGTAGGTCCAGATAACACCAATGTGTCCCTGGGAGAACTGGGGAAAGTACAGAGCTGGGGAAAGTAATGGCAGCCCTCAGCCCCATGGGTGCTGCACATACCAGGCTGCAGCCAGCGGCTTCTGCCTCTCTTGTAACCCTGCCGAGGACCAGGGCTCGATGTAAGGAGCAGTGCTGGGACAAGCTGTCTGGACATGTGGCGTGGGACCCTTCCTGGAAGGCAGGACTGCAGGTGGTCTGGGCAAACATGGCTCCCGCTGGGCTGATGGCAGCTCCTCTCTTTCCCTAGACCAAGCGGGACTGAGGAGGCCTTGCTGACTTCCCTGGTGGGCAGCCACGGCCTGAAGGTCGGCATTATCGGCGGGGGCCACCTCGGGAAGCAGCTGGCCCGAGTGCTGCTGGAGCTGTGCCGGGCTCCGCACCCCTCTATCCGCATTTCCACCCGGTGCCCCGAGAGCCTGGGTAAGTGCTCCCAGCTGGGGCCTGGCAGCGGGACTCAATGTGAAACTCCTCCTCCTAATCGTATCAGGGCAGAGAGGAAGCAGGGGTTATTAAGTGGCTTTTTATAGATGCTGAAAACTAGCCAGATCCCAGGGCTCGGCGCTATGGCTTTAGATCAGCATGAACTGGTCTGAGCTCTCTGCATGTTAATTCCTGGCCAGGAGGCTGCCTGCTCCATCACGCAGGTGCCCTTGCCATGCAGGAACAGTGATGGCAGCCAAAGACCTCCTGCACCATTGTGGGTGGGTAGCCAGCCTGCGAGGGGTGGTTGTGCACCACCCACACGTGGGCACTTCTTCCCTGTGCTGGGTCCGTGGGATCCGAGCCCCATGCACCTCACTTGCTGCAGGAGACCTGCAGGAGCAGGGGCTCGCCTGCTTCTACGACAATGCACAGCTGGCAGCCTGGGCGGACGTCCTGTTCCTCTGCTGCCTGCCATCACACGTGGCGTCCGTCTGCTCCGTCGTGCGGACGGCAATCCGGAAACCCTGCATGGTGTACAGCCTCATCACCGCAGTCCCTCTGCCCAGGTAAAACAGCCCACGCCATTTTGCAGCCTGTACGTGCTGCCACCATCCTGAAGCTTGAGGGGTGAGGACAGTGTGTGTGCTCTGGCCCAGCCAGACCTGCATGGGAGCACACAGCTCTTACTGTGCCTCACGATTTTCCTGCAAAGCATTGCTGCGAAGCTGGTCACAGTCAGTCACTCCCCTAGGCCCCCAGCTGCTGGGTTCATGGAAGCACTTCAGAATTTCAGCTCCCTGTTTTTCTAAAGGAAGCTCTAGGCTTTGTGGCTATGAACTCAGACACAGTCAGGAGGTGTCAGAGCAGCTCCAGCTCAAACACTGCCCTGGTACTGAAACCCTGTTCCTGCCAGGGCCTCTGGTTACTGCTGTATGTGAGGAAATGCAGTGAAAAACCTGCAAGGCAGCAGCCTGCATTTTCCTCAGGCAAAAAAGCAAACCCAATGCACCACATTTCCTTTCAGTTTGCAGATCCCACACAGGACAGCTCCTTCCTCCTCCCTGCCCCGCTTCTCCCCCACCAGCCAAAGCAGGGCAATGCTGATGCTGACCGCAGGGCTGAGGGAAGGGGCCAGGGGCTCTGGAGGAGGTGGGCTGAGATATCCTGCTCTTCTGGCACACTCAGTTCCTTGTGTGCATTTGTTTCCAGGTTGAAGCAACTCCTTTGCTACAATGCCATCGTGAGGCCACAGTACCAATGCTCTGGCAAGGAGCCCACGAAGGAGTGGGGGATGAAGGGGAAGGTCGCAGCAGCGCTGCAAGACCCTGCTGTTGTACAGGCAACATGCCCCCTCAGCTTCCAGGGTAAAACCTCTTGCTTTGCTTAAACTCAATAGCAAAGATTAATTTTAATATCCTCACCCGAAATGATCCTAAATCAGAGGTTTCAAATAAACCAGCTCTGATTGCTAAGGCAGTTCCTTGCAGGCCTGTGAGTCAAGTATCTCTCTTCACACCTGTGTGCATATTGGTTGTTGACATTTGATTTTGTTTGTTGTGCAGGGAAAATCAGAGTCAATGGCAAATGGCTGGTGGGCATTTTCTATGCAGCCCTGAACAGCAGCACGTGGCAGAGCCTGCCTCACCAGAAGGCACTGAAATTGCTCAATGACCTCTGTTTTCCTGCACACTGCCCCATC
This sequence comes from Nettapus auritus, assembly GCA_011076525.1. Classification (NCBI taxonomy): domain Eukaryota; kingdom Metazoa; phylum Chordata; class Aves; order Anseriformes; family Anatidae; genus Nettapus; species Nettapus auritus. The sequence goes on from CM021769.1 coordinate 22,324,019, forward strand.
TGTGCTGAGCAGAAAGCTTCCTGCCCACGGTTTGAGTGCGAGAGTTTTGTCAGCAAAAATTTTGCCTCTTCAATGACTCCGGAGGAGTAAGTAAAATGTTGAATGCTGAGGTGCTGTTTGTCCAGGTTTTCTCTTTGCTCTGAAACGTGCCACATCCCACAGCTGAAGCATGGGGCTGTCTTGTTGTGTTGGAAGGTGCTGAAATGTGTGCTGCACTTAGGACCACACACCTGCCAGGAAAGATTGCTTTAGATATGTTAGCAATAAAAGACCAGAGTTATTTTGTCCTGGTCCCTTGTTCCTGTTTGTCTAGTAGTTGGGATTGTCCGAAGCCACTGGTCAGGACTAGGACACTGGATGCCAAAAAAAAAAAAAAAAAAAAAAAAGTCCTACTGGAATACTTGGAGAGGACGTTTTTTATGACTAATGAACTTACATTATTAGTTCAAGACTATGTTACTGACGATGTAAAGTCAGGAGAACACTATTTGAGGGAAAAGGCTCCTAATGGTACAGGATCTCCAGAGTCGTTATGTTTAGTTCTGCTATGCCTGACACAGCAATGCCTGCAATACTTCAGCTTCACATCTCGGAGTCTGATTGTTTCTCAAAGACAAAAAAAAAAAAAAAAAAAAAAAGACAAAAGACTAATAGTCAGACACTGAAGAAAGATGTTACTTGTTAAGTTATTAGCAAGCTGCTACAGACTGGTGTTGCCCATAAAAGATTTTGCTTGTTCTCTCTTCCCAGAACCTTCCCCTGGTTTGACCTGACAGCTGTACAGCTGAGAGAGTCTCCCTTTAGCCAGCTGCTAGAAAAGAGTGAGTTTCTTCAGAAGCATCTTGCTCTGCTATACCAGGCATCTTTTGGAGACTGGCCTACAAAGCAGTGTGGGCTGATCAGCAGCAAGACGTCTCTCACATCAGCTGTAGTAGAGCCTGGAGTGGTGTTGGATCACAAAACCTCACTGTCCACAACCCCTTCCAACATTTTCTCAGAAATCCCAGAGGAAACTACTGACTATGATTCTAAATCCTCGTAAACTGTAATGAGTGCCATGGCAGAATGCTTTGCTGAGATCTCATCCCAAAGGGATAAAAGCCCAGATATTGATAACCCTCTTCCATCGTTTCCCCTTCCTGGACTCATGCAGTTGTATGTGGTAGAGGAACAGACTGTAAGGACTTTGTACTGATGGGAAAAAAAAAATGCCAAAAAGCTAATAAACATTTATTTATCCACTGCTCAGTTGTAATACAAGCTATTGATGGAGATTTTCTCTTATAAAAGATTATACACTAGAATTACATTCTTTTCATTCTTTTTACTGTGTTCTGAAACACCATTTTGCATCAATGGCCACTTGCCGAGGCGATCGGCTCCGGGGCAGACGCGCTCTGCGGCGGAGCAGGGGATGGGGCCAGGCAGGGCTCTTTTCCCGGCATCGAGGCCACTCGAGGCAGCCGAGGGAGCCGCCACGAGCCGGCAGCCCTGTGAGGGACGTGACGAGGCGTAGGCGGAGCCAGCAGCGCCCCCTCCCGGCCGCTCCAAGGCAGCCCCTGGGGAGCGCGAGCGAACAGGACGGGCAAACAGGGCGGGGCGCGGCAGCTGGGGAGGCAGCGCGCGCAGGCAGGGCGAGCAGGGAGGGCGGGGCGAGCAGGGAGGGCGGGGCGATCCCGCCCACAAGAACTCCTCACCTAACGGCTGTCTGGCACTGGCTGGGCCGCTGTGGTCCTCGCCAGGCAGCGAGCTCGCGCCAGAAGGTCTGTAGGCACCCAGACACTGCCCGCTCCGAAATGCGGCATGGGTTTCTGAAGGGTAGGTCCTGCTTGACGAACCTGATCTCCTTCTATGACAAGGTGACACGCTTAGTGGATGAGGGAAAGGCTGTGGATGTGGTCTACCTTGACTTCAGTAAGGCATTTGACACCGTTCCCCACAGCATTCTCCTCAGGAAACTGGCTGCCCATGGCTTGGACTGGCGCACGCTTCGTTGGGTTAAGAACTGGCTGGATGGCCGTGCCCAGAGAGTTGTGGTGAATGGAGCCAAATCCAGTTGGAGGCCGGTCACTAGTGGAGTCCCCCAGGGCTCGGTACTGGGACCAGTCCTCTTTAACATCTTCATCGATGATCTGGATGAGGGGATCGAGTGCACCCTCAGTAAGTTTGCAGACGACACCAAGTTAGGTGCGTGTGTCGACCTGCTCGAGGGTAGGAAGGCTCTGCAAGATGATCTGGACAGGCTGGACCGATGGGCCGAGGCCAACGGTGTGAAGTTCCACAAGGCCAAGTGCCGGGTCCTGCACCTGGGGCACAACAACCCCAAGCAGAGCTACAGGTTGGGAGATGTGTGGTTGGAAAGCTGCCTGTCAGAGAAGGACCTGGGAGTTTTGGTTGACAGTCGGCTGAATATGAGCCAGCAGTGTGCTCAGGCAGCCAAGAAGGCTAACAGCATCCTGGCTTGCATAAGAAACAGCGTGGCCAGCAGGTCCAGGGATGTGATTGTCCCCCTGTACTCGGCTCTGGTGAGGCCGCACCTCGAGTACTGTGTTCAGTTTTGGGCCCCTCACTACCAGAAGGACATGGAGGTGTTTGAGCGAGTCCAGAGAAGGGCGACGAAGCTGGTGAAGGGTCTGGAGAACAAGTCTTACGAGGAGCGGCTGAGGGAGCTAGGACTATTTAGCCTGGAGAAGAGGAGGCTCAGGGGCGACCTTATCACACTCTGCAGGTACCTGAAAGGAGGCTGTAGTGAGGTGGCGGTTGGTCTGTTCTCCCACGTGCCTGGTGACAGGACGAGGGGGAATGGGCTAAAGTTGTGCCAGGGGAGGTTTAGGTTGGATATTAGGAAGAACTTCTTTACAGAAAGGGTTGTTAGGCACTGGAATAGGCTGCCCAGGGAAGTGGTTGAGTCCCCATCCCTGGAGGTCTTTAAAAGACGTTTAGATGTAGAGCTTAGGGATATGGTTTAGTGGAGGATTTGTTAGTGTTAGGTCAGAGGTTGGACTCGGCGATCTTGGAGGTCTCTTCCAACCTAGACATTCTGTGATTCTGTGATTCAATCTGCAGCTTTGCCAAGCAAAAAAACAGTATTTTTACTAACATATCAGCACTGAGAGCTCTTGATTTTCACCTTTTGAGACAAGAACCACCTCTGTGTGTACTTGAAGCCTAAGCTGTTTGTGAATAAATTGCTAAGGATGGCTTTGCTAGTGAACAAAGGTCTTGTTAGACAGCTGTGGAATACAACTGCTGCCTCAGACTGGACTGAGGACTGAGAGAAGCAGCACTATTTGTTCTTGAACTCCTTAAAAGATGTTCCAGCCAATAACCTTATCTAAGCATTTGTTTTTACAAGTTTTATACACCAGACTGCTTGGTAAACTTATTTTTTTTCCTGACTTTCTGGATCTTGCCTTATTTTAGTCTTAACTTACTTATCACACAGCCATCTCTGACTATGACTGATACAGCTTCACTGGTTTCTGTTGCAGTTCCAACAGAAAACTGAATTACAGTTGCTTTGTACTGGCTATAGCTTTGGTCTAAATAACTAATCAGGATTGGGCCCTATCCTTTTCTTTTTTCTTCCCCATGGGGGATCTCAAGGAAGGCTTTGTGGCCAAACAAAATAGTGATGATTTAGTCAGAAGCACTCTTTCTGCTGAGCCAGGCTTTAATCAACACTTACTTGTACTTCCCTGCTGGTGACAGTACATGTTCTAGACAGGCTGTAAAACTAAAGTCCCCCTACCGTTACAGACTCTGTGGTAATTCAGGGGAAAAAAATATTTAACTAGGTATTCTGTCCAAATCCACCCAGGATAAATCATTTTTCATTCCCTAACTTCTCTAGTTTACCTTACAGTATTCTCTCATACTTCCTGCCTTGTGTGGCAATACTGTTCACTATGATAAACCACTGCCGGGTTCTGTCACAGGAAATCACTTCCGTGGTGAGGACAGGGATTGGTTGTTTATGTTCTAACTAAGCCCCTTCAGATCACTGACAGCAGCGGGCACCACGAACATATAGCAGTTATTGTATAGGCTATTTGTCTTACATCTGGGTCTAACAGCCCCGTCTGCAGACACTAAAGCCTGGGAGAGATCTATTCACTTGCGCTTTAGTGAAATTGTTACCAATCACTGGTCATTGAAATACATCTGTGGTTGTGGTTTTTTGTTTTATTTAATCAACTGTAAAACAGAAATGAAAGACAGTGGTAAGGTCATGCCTGATTTAGGGGTTCTGCCTCTCAGTTCCTGGAAGCAAATGAAGGGCTGTGGAAAATCCTTGTGGAAAAGAGGCGATGTCGGGATGTGTTTGCTGTAATCAAACAGCTACGAGCTGCAGTGGGCTTTTGTGTTATGGGGAGAATGTGGAACTCTACCTCCTTACTGCAAGGCAATAAAGGTAATACTGCTGCCCCAGCTGGGCTTCTTACAAAGGTGGACCTGCTGTGTGACTCTAATCCTGCCTCTGGGTGCCCTGCAATAAAGGGACTGCATCTGCCTCTGTCCTAGTCTGGGCTTGTTGCAAAGGAGGAACTGTGCTATAGGGCTCCAGGCCTGCTTCTTGGACAAACCGTGAGAAAGTGAGGGCATCTGCTTTCTCTCCTGATCGGGACTTTTGCTCCAGGAAGAGGCCCCTGTTGTCTCTGTACGGGAGGGCAATGGATCTGCTGAAGAGAGGCTCTTCGATCCCCAGCAACTCCCGCACATGTCGTGAAATCTCCTGAAATACAAGACAAAAATATCAGAAATTCTCTCTTCATAGGCCAATATCTCATATCATTCACTGAGCAGAAAAAGGAACCGAGTTTCTGAATTTTGGAACAATTTCACTCTTGAATTTGCAACTCAGAAGGGCCATGATCTTGGTGTGACATTGTAAAAGGAGAGCAGAGTGCTCATTCTCCAGATTTGCTGTGGGTGATAACATCAGAGCTGCTCTCTTCAGTGGCACAAATAGCTTGGCCTTCCTGTTTGCACTTGCAGAACAAACAAGTTATGGGTGACCGAGCTGGAGCCTATACTGCCTAATGCAAAAACATTGCTGTTTGCTAAGTTATATTGTCAACAGCAGTCTACACAGAAGAAGAGGTGGAAAAGCTAATTAAACCAATAAACCGTATTGCTCAAATCAGGGGTGAGTGGCTGTAAGAGCCAGCTGGACCTGGCTCTGTCAGTGAAGAGACTTGCTGTTATTTTTGAGTCACCTCTGAGAATGTAACCTTCTGATCTGACTGAGGCTTTGAAATGCAGTTCTCAAGGTTTTACTCATCTTTCACAGCATTTCCTCAAAACCTTCCCCAACCATGGCTTGACTCTCAAGAACCTTGTCTGAAATAAAAGGAACGCTGGACTGATATTTTCAGTGGTTTTGCTATCATTTAAAATACCAATACAAGTGGAATTAAAACAAGCAGTAACTTCACCAGCCCATGCAGAGTAGCCTTCACAAAACGTAATGTGGGGTTCCGTATCAAACTGCCATTTCCCCTAAGTTGCAAAATGTTTCTGTGTCACTGAACCGATGCTATCATGCTGATTTCTATGGTAACTATCTGGGTTTTGACTATTTACAGCCTTTCATTGATATTTAGTACTGGGAAGCTGGTGTGCCCCTGCGCACAGGTTTATGGCCTCACCTTTGCACCTGCTCCAGTCCACCCTTACTGACAGCCCCAGGTGGGCCACAGTTTGCTCGGAGCTCTGCAAACCTGGATTCCAGCCGAGCAGGGTAGAGTTAGAAAACACAAACAGCAGCGTACAGCATGATCTTCAAGAACATCTAGGTTCCACCGAAGTCTGCGAGATGTTCCTAATTCACTTACAAGCTTCAGAAAACATTACAGAAACAGACTCATTTCCAAGTTTGCTGTATATGCCAGCTATCACTTACTCTAGCTCTGATAAATTTCTCTCCTTCAGTTTCCACAGGGGAAATAACAGGCTTTGCAGTTGATTTCTCTAGCCTGTGGCTTAGTGTTTCTCAGCTGTTAAACAACCACCATAAAAACCCCTGTATCCCAATGTGAGGGTGAGGATTAAAAAGCATGTAAAATACTTGCCACCTTCGGCAAGTGCAAATGACTGACTACAAAAATTGTGACTGCTTGTGCTAGAAATACTCTTGAAAGGCGGCTGTCTGGAAAAAATCACCACTGTGATTTGATGCCTTCGACTCTGACCAACAAATAAACTTGTGCTAATCAATATTTTTGGTGGCATATTCCATTTCAAACAAAGACTGAAGATTGTTCAGCTTAGCGGTGAAACTGCTTTTTGGTGCTCTAGAATAAAACAGCAGTACTCAGACTCTATTCATTGGAGCATAAAGATTTTCTCTCTCCCTGGTTATTTGAACTTCTACCTTGTGTCCTCTGGGGAAAGCAACTGTAAATCACAATGCGAAACAAACAACTTGGCTCAGTAAATGCAGTCTCCAGTCCCTCTGTGGTTTCCATTATGGAGGAAGAGAAGGAAGAAAACGAAATTTAAGTCAACTTGCTCTGATAAAGAATGGCATTAATGAATCAATTCTAGCAGAATCAAACTGCTTTGTCAAAGTACTACGACTTGGTAAACTATCCCTTCTAACCCCTGAAAAAAATGCAATTGGATACTGCCTTTGAAAACCAGATAACTTTTCCCATCTGTGACCCAGAGTCTTGTCCTTATTCTGTGAAGAGCTTTGCTCTTCTAGGAAACATCTGTAATGTTTTTGGACCTGTTTTATCAGTTTAATTTTCCATTACATTTTCCCTTTTAGGATTACTTGTGTGGTCAGTTCCAATATCTCAGCCAATACTGAAAACAGGAACAAAAGACAGGCCTGCAACTAAAGCAAAGTCAGTTTGCAGCTGAAGCAAAACCTTGGTTTTATTCCTGGGCTTGTCTTAGTTCCATTACATGATTTTGAGTTGCTATTTTTCTCTTTGCTCCTATTTTCGTAGAGCTCTGAGGACCTCACAGGGATGCTGATGCTCACTGCAGTCCCTCTGTTGCAGTCTGAGCTCACACCTCACGCCAGGTCTCTGTGTTGATGCTCTGTAGGCTGGGAAGGCTCTGCCCACCAGGGGTGTGCATACCTGCTTTGAACTGAGACTCCTGCTCAGACCTAGTACCTTTTGATCCCAAATCAGATTTCCTCCTCATCCTTCTGTATTAGCTGCATCTCTGCTAACATTAACAACATAAATCAGCCTAAAGCAGTTTTATCTAGGTTTCCTTCTACATTTGTTATTTTAAAGTGCTTTTTGGTATATAAATAAATGTCTTCGGTGACAAAGGCCTATGTTACCCTCTGGATTCAAGGTACAGCCGTTTGACTTTACAAGAGACCAGACTACCACTTCAATGCCAAAGGGAAGAATGCCTTTAAGGGGGAGCATGAGATCAGCACAACCAAACCCACAGCCAACAGTAGGACTGATTCAGACGGTGGGTCCATCCCTCCACGACTGAACACTGAAAACTCTCTCTCAAATCCGTTCAAACAAACCTAAGATCACACTTCTCTGTTGATGGTTACTCCTTTGTAGGGCACATACTAATTGTTAGATACCTCTTTGCTAGTATTTACCTTCAGCTGTTTTGTTTGCTGACTTTAAGGGTGTGGTAACTGTAAGCCACAGCAGTCAAACCACAGACCCCAAGAAAGAGAAAGACAAATTGTTATTTATTTCTCCATTTTTCACTCTGTAAAGCATAGGCAATGCCTGTGCTGCTTCCACAGTTCAGTCACGTGCAAGAACTCTTTCCAAAATCTGTATCTCCGTTGGCTTAAAACCTGCTTTGGAGCTATAATGGGAAGTAAACCAAAACATAATAATCACAAAAGCTACAAGTTTTAGTGGGTCCTTTACTGTTTTGGTGTTAACTCAAACTTCATAGGCAGCGTCTCTAATATACCACTACACTTCTGCTGATTTCAATGGAATTACGGTATGCTGTAGAAAAGCAGCGTGATTTAATGAAGAGTAAACTCTATTGTGTTTCAAATACTGAGCTGTAATACTTAGGCAATGAGCTGTTTACGTCAGGTTTCTTGCTTCCTATTATCATCCCTAAACGAGGCAATAAAAGATCAAGAACACGCTCCTCCACCATGGTTCTAGTGAGAACTCAATGAATATAAAAGGATAGAAAAATATCATACATATATTTCAGGTATGAAATGATTCTTTTCTAAACCTTCAGGAATCTTTGAAAGGCCACACTATAGTGAAGAGTTTAACCGTTGTTGTTTGTTAAAGAAAAGATGGCTTGAAAGGAAAATTACATGTTTATAAAACAGGGAAGAGGCAGAGATGTTTGGGTTCAGCAGAGCATAAAACAAGGAAGTCATAATGAATTGACCTTCTGCTGCTTGAGAACTGTGGCTCAATTGCTGCATGTTAAAATTGACCAGATTTACAGATGCTCCACAAATTAAGTCAGAGCAGCAAGCGGAAAATTACTGAAAAGAAATTCTGAGGGAGTTTCTAGGAAAGCCCTGTGCACCTTGCTAAGGATTTTGGTGGGGTCAGAGAAGGAATGTAGGCTAACGGAAAGGCCAAGCTCTCCGGAGGTACTTATGGCGTGCTGGACAGGCAGCACGCAGCCTCCGCGGATTGACACCCGATGACTCGTGAAACCCCCGCTTGGCTGAGGGGTTTGTTTGCCAAATATCAGGCCCGCTCTCTGACTGGGCACCCCGCCGAGGCGGCCGGGAAGGTAGAGAGCAGGCTGGGCACCTGCATGTGGCCGAAGTCGGTGACGCCCATGGCGGGCAGGCTGCTGCAGTTCACCAGGACGAGGCGGCGGCCGGTGATGCCGTTGGCTCTGAAGCACTCCTGGGGGGAAGCGGAGCGGGTCAGCCGCGGGCTCGCCCCCTCACACCCCCGCCACGGGGCAGGCCCCGCTCCCCGCACCTCGTACTGGGGGAAGCCGAGCCGCGCCACCCACTCGGACACCTCCGCGGCGCTCCAGGCGGGGACGGGCCGGGCGGGCCCCGCCGCGGGCTCCATGGCTCCCCGGCTGCCCATTCCCGTAGCAACCGGCACTTCCTGCGGCCGCCCCGCGCCATCCCTGCCCCGGCGCCGCTCGGGTGTTTCCGGCAGGGCGCTCCGGCTCCGCCGTGCCCATGTCGGACGTGCCGCCCGCCCCTTCGGGACCCCGGTTCGAGGCACCGGGCGGCGTCAGCGGCCCCCACGGCGGGGAGCGGCGGCCCCGGGCACCCTCAGGTACGGGCGGGGGGGCGGCGAGCCGGGGCCGGGGCTGCCCTCCTCCCGCAGGAGGGGCTGGGGGCGAGCAGGGGTGCGCAAGGGGGCTCCGGGCGGTGCTGGGCAGGCGGGGTTCGGGGCTCGGGGCACAGCAGGAGCCCTCAGGCAGGCTTCGTGGCGGCGGCCTGGGGGCTCCCAGCTGCGCTGCCAGGTCCGGCCGTGGTGCCTTCTGCGTTAACCCGGCTTCTGAGAGCGGTTCTGCGCCAGGAGCGCCTCGGTTCTGGTGCTCCCTTTTTTATGGTCGAGGCGATTAAAAGAGTTCGTGCTGCGGGATGCTGGGTGCAGGCTGTAACGTGGCAGGCTGCTGCAGCTTTCCGTCCCCCAGCCACACGACCTTGCCAGCGTTCGGGTGTAGTTTCCCTCCCGCCCATACAGACTGCGAGTTATTTCATCTTCCCGTGTGTTCTGTTTGTCGTTAGGAAACGAAGATGCAGCCCGAGAGGCAGAGCTTTCGGATCAGCCGGTGGAGTCCTCGGAGTCCAGCGCTTCGCAGTGCAGGTAGGAAACGTTTCTGTGTGCTGTGGCCCACCTGCGTGACAGCCCCTTTCACCCCTGCCGCCTCTGCCCCCGAGCTGGTTCTGTGAAGGTGAAGAGAGGGGACGGGACACAACTGTCGGCTTTTGGACAGTATATACTGGAATCAGTAAAGGGGAGCTGTTCCTGTAGGCGTAAGGTTGTTTTAAAGCCCATGAAATAGCGAAGTGCAGTTCATGGCTCACCTTTTTGGATCCCAGAATCAGTCAGTCAGGTTGAAGGGAACACTGGTAGGTTTCATATTCAACAAGAACTAAAGAGCATTCAGCAGGAAGTTTTCTCTGTTCTTTCTGAAGGATGGCTTAATAATTAAGCATTTCCACTGTGTATAGTTCTGGTGAGAGCAGAGATAGAAAATGCATTTTACTGTTTTTTTTGACGGTGTTGTTTGTTTTTTCTTCTTCGCTCTTTGTCTTTCACGTCACACTTCCCTTAATGCTGCTGATCAACCACCTTATCAGATGTGTGGCTTGTTATTACCTGTTGGGCAGATGGTGCCTGTGGTCCGGACAATCTGCTGGCTGCAAGCACAACCACTGCACGCAGCAGAGTTTTCATTTACCAGCATGCATGTGTTGCATGTGACACAATTTTAGAAACTTGCAAGTTAAAGTTGTCAGACAGAAGATCACACAATTCATCAAATAACAACCTCATTAAGATTTTTTTTAAAAAAATCAACAAATGACCCTAGTTACTAAAATAGCAGTTTGATGTCATCTTGGCTTAATGCAAATAACATTGATATTAACCTTTTAGACTCCAAATGTGTTCTTATATCACTCTTTACTATGTCCTCTAATTTTCTTTAAAGAATGAATGTAGGCTGTGAGCAGAATGGCCAAAGTAGATGCTGGATACTCATGGATGTTACGTAATAAATTGTGTAAGTTGAATCTCCTTTGAAAGGAAGGGGGATGGTCCAAAAGGGTTACTTGAAGATGAATTGGCCAAACATTTTATTTGTAGATCTGCTTACAGAGCTTGTAAGTTCTTACAGTCGGAGCACAGATCTGGAAACAAAAGCCACATTTGCCCTGTTCTGGTCACCGTATAGATGCAGCACAGAATGTCTCTGAGTTGAGCTGCGATTGAAAAAAAATAAATAAATAACTGTTCCAGACTAGACTGATAGTCTGATCTCTTGTTAGTGAGAATATATGTCCTTTGTGAAAGGAGAAATTTGAGGAAATATATATGTAGTTTTCATTACTTCTGTGTTCTCACACTTATGATCCTTCAGACCAAGGCAGTTTACATTAGTCTCGTAGTGCTGAGAGAATGCTTCACGTTTCAGAAAGGAGACTGTTACTAAAGACTAGGTTGCTTCTCATGGAGGTTTTGCATAGTGTCTAACAGTATGTCAGAGAAGACTTGTTCTGGCATCCATTTGAGTTAATTTGGGATGACAGCTCTTTCCAGTTATATACAACTTGCAGGAGGTTGTTTTTTAAACAGTAATATAGAAAAAAATTCACAAGAGAAAGAATGCCAAGGATGTTGTTTCCTTTCTTGCTCATTCTTTTACTTCTTTGTACCTTTCTTTTTGTTCTGACATGTCCATCTCCTCTTGTCACAGTGCAGATCTTGGACCTTTTTACTCCTGTGCTGCCATTGTATGACTTAACGGCTTGCTTGTCTGCGTAGAGTATTTGAACACAGCAGAGAGGGACCTGTGTGTTCTCTGTATTTCTTGGGATTGCTGATGGGAAAGCTGTGATGGACCACTTAAATTGAGGGCATTTTCAGGATGGCTGCCCAAACTGTTTTAAATCCTTTCATTAATCCAGCTGGCCTCTGATGGAATATGCAGATGTCATGTAGTAGCTGGCGTACCAGAAGTTGTCCTTTCTTGAGCAGAAAAAGTTACTGCTGATTACTGTGCTTCATACAGTGCTAGGGAGTTCCTCGTGTGGAGATGAGGGCAGAAGTGGGGTGTTGGAGGGCTGTTTGTACAGGTGGAGGGCTGACCACAGGAGGCTGGTTGCCTTCTGTCCCCTTGAATTCCAGTTGCAGAGTGGAGTGAGCCCTGTCATGGCTGAGCTCTGCCACTTGTACCCCGGGGTATAAATGCTAAACTGTAGTGCTCTCTTCCTCCGAGAGGTCGCAGATTAGGTCGCCTGTGAGTGTGGGAGTGACAGAGGATTCGAAGGAAGAAGGTTGCACTTTGAAGGACCAGAAAGCGGCTGAGCTAGAAGAGAAGCTGCCTGACCAAGCCCAGCCCACCAAAGAGGTAAGTGGGTGTTTAACTTGAAAAGAAAGGAAAGAGGTGCAGCGACATTTCTTCCACCCTACTGCTGTGCTTAATGACGGTGGGACTGAGGCTTTAAGGGTTGTGTTAAGAAGATAATAGTAATAACGTAGATTCGGTTCTATTTCTTCTATACATTAGTGGGAAGTTATCAATCTGCTTTGTGAAATCCCTTGTGTCTTTGGCTAGTCCTTACTTCCCTGCAGTTTTTGGTTTGCTAAGGCTTCAAGGTTATTTTCACCTTCTGCATCTTGTTGTGGTCTTCTTGGGATTCCCTTCTGTCAGATTTATGGGAGAGGGAGCTGAAGGGAATCTGCCTTCTTTTGGTGAGCAGCCAATTTCTTTGCACTACAAATACATTTGGGAAATACTTTGCAAGTAGCACGCAGCTTAGGAGCTGTGCATTTTTGTACATTAGGAGAGAAGGCTGGCCTAAATAAACCGGATGGACTTCTACGCAGGATGCAGAGAATGTCAGTGTGATCGTGGTGCAGTCTAAATGCAGACAGAGCTGAAAAGCTCTCCCTAGAGAGACAGTGCCTTGGGAGTGCTTTCCAAGAGTAGTGCTCTAAATCTGCAAGGCTGTTTGTTGCTTTGCTGAAAGATGGCAGGTAGCTCTGAGGCAGAGGCAAACATGTGCCTGCCAAGACTCCTGGCGAGGCTGAGAGGTCTGTAATTTGTGACATTAATGCATCATTTTTCCCCAGAGTTTAGGAATTTGGTGCTGTGGAGGGGAATAATGCAGAGGTGCCTCAGAGCCAGCCATTTCTTTTCAGCTGTAACAGAAGCTTCTGCAGGATCAGACTTGACTTCAGAAACATTCTTAGATTATTACCGAGTTGTTTTAAATCCAGCTGGAGGCTTTCTTACTCTGATAATCTTTGTGACTCTGTACTTTGTGCAGGAATCTGTTGCTCGAATGACCAACTACCACATACACCAAGGAGTAGGGGATATAGTCATGATTCAGTCGGATCACACGGGTGCTGTGGATATCCTTTCAGCTGAGCTGGAGACTGCGGACCTCCTTGGGGAGCAGAGGAAAGGTGAGGCCTGAAAGGACAACACTTGTCGATGACTCTGTGGGCACTTTAAAAGTGCCAGTGCCTGCCTTGGCCATAGAAAAGCAGAGGCTGTGTCAGAGGCACTGCTGACTCCTGCTGGAAGTGTGGGTTCTTGTCTAGTGTTGTGTGAAAACTTCACGTCTGCTTCTGGGAGCAGGCTCCAGAATAAAAGTCTTATCAGAAATTGCTTCGCTGTTTTCACGTAACAATTTGTCGGTAGTGAAAAGTAGGATGAGCCGCTGATCTTTTTCCCTTATCTCAGCTCAGCCTCCCCCTCTGGCTCCACCCACTACATGGACCATGGGGAAGATGAAGGAATTCAAAACCAAGATGGGAAAGGAGAAGAATGCTAGGATGGTGGTGAAGCGAGGCGAGGTGGTGACGGTCCGTGTGCCAACCCATCCTGATGGGAAACGTCTTTGCTGGGAATTTGCTACAGATGACTACGACATTGGATTTGGAGTCTATTTTGACTGGACCACTGTTACTAGCACTGCCATTACTGTTCAGGTCAGCGAATCCAGTGATGAGGAGGATGAAGAGGAGGAAGAAGAAATTGAAGGTTGGTGCAAAGCTCATGAGGGTTGATTTTTCGTGCTCATTGCCATGCTGCTGAGTGTCTTTCTGATGTAATTTCCATCTACTTTGCTTACCCAGACCGCTTATCTCTGCAGCCTTTTGGGTTTTGGTTAGGCTGTAATGAGAAAGCATGTAACCCTTCCTGCTCCAGCATATGTCAGTGGCTGTTATTCTCCAAGAACATTCCTGAACTTCAACACACCGAAAAATAAATCAGAAATCACTTGTTCATTTTCCAGCCATTAATGAGATTAGGGTCTGAAACTTTAACTGGTGTTTTGCTCAGCCTCTGAGGCTGAGAAATTTCTGGTGGCAGATGAGAGCAAAAAGGCTCTGTGATTTTGTTTGTTTGTTTGTTTTTGGTGTGTGTGTGTTCTTTGTTGTGGTTTGTTTGTGGTTTTTCCCAGTATATCAGGAGCTCCCGTTGACTGCATTTAGGAGGACTGCTGCCTGTGTCCTTGTAGCTGTAAAAAGCACATTACCTGTTCTTTGTCTTCAGTGTATTTGTGACCAGTGCAGCTGGGGGTTTGGTGTCTGAGATTAATCTTGCAAGCTATCTGAAGTACTTAGGTTCCTATGTGAGGAATTTATTCTTGGAGAAGTGAATCACAGATATACAAACACTGTGAGTTATAGCTAAGACCTTTCCTGCCTTTCCTTTGCTCCAAGTCCTTATCAGTGGACCTCTTTATGGAGCCCCTGTTGTGGCATGTACAAAAGCAGTGAGCTGTCTAGAAGGTAATTCCAGGGAGAGAAGGCCAGGCTGGCAGGCAGGTGTTTTCCCAAGAGAACTGTTTCTCAGCATGCTGTTTGCCATGGTAAGGAAAGTGGGTCTTTGTTAGTAGTTTTGGCAGAGAGCTCAGAGCGGACACTGTGTAATGCTATCGTAGTTAGCCCTCCATGTATTTATGTGTCTCTGTAATCTGGTCTTATCTTTTTCTGGACTATCTAGTAGATTAACAGGCTCTGTCCTACTTCTCTACTCTCTCCTGTTCAGGACTTGCCCCTGTTGGTGATGTGGAAAGGGGCTCCAAAAGCTACCTGCGGAACCGCTACGGAGAGATCATGCCTGTGTATCGAAGGGACAGCCATCGGGAGGTGCAGGCGGGCAGCCACGACTACCCAGGCGAGGGCATCTACCTGCTGAAATTTGATAACTCCTACTCTCTCCTCCGCAATAAGACACTGTTCTTTCATGTCTATTACACTAGCTGAAGGGATGGGAAGGGGCAGGGATGGCAGGCAGGCAGTACTGAGCACAGCAGCCTGCCACCTGGTACTCCCCGATGGGCACTGCTGTGTGACAGAACCAAGGCACAACTCTGCCACCTCCTCTTCAGACGCAACCTGGTTTCTCCTCGCATCCTCCTTCCCAGCTGTCCCAGTGGAGAAAGGTGGCTGTGACTCTCTGGTTGTCCATGGGCAGCTGTTCTTTCTGTAAAGCTTCACAAGTCCTGCTCTGTGCGGGCATCCGGCTGGGCCTTTGCTGTAGCCAGTAAATGCCCGGAGGCCAGGTTCAGGTGGTCACGGTTTCGTTCTGTTGCACTGGTACGAAATGAAGTCAAAATATTCTTGCTATGTTACTGTTTTGTAAATAGTTCTTTAGACTCTTCTGCTGCATCTGGATCACTAGAGGGCAGCTGTCAGCTGCAGTGAGACAATAGCATGGCTGGCTTGTCTCCTAACCACCGATAATGTTATCACCTACCACCACTAATGTCACCAGCAGCCAGCGCGTCCTTCATTCTCATGGGAGGGGATGGAGCGTGGCCGGTGGCAGCCGGTGCTGGTGGCCAAGCTGTGCTAACAACAGCCAGCCCCAGCCTACGGTAGGGGGAGGACAGGGTGTGGGAGCTAGGGAGGAAGGTGTACACCTAGAAGTTCATAGGAAGATTTTCCTATGGATTAAGAACTGGGCGTTGCATCTGTTGATTATAGGGATATAAAAGTTATGATTAAAGCTCCGGTGACCGCCAAAAGATTTTTATTTTTTTCCCCTCCTGTAATCCAGATGTAAAACAGAAGAAATGATTTACTGCTGTGTTGAATAAGTACAAAACGGCTAGGATACAACCAATAAATACACAGGAAATGTTTCTCAGTAGCAGCATGTTTGTTCACTGGTATTGCTACCAGCTGGATAATAGCATATGTAGCAAGGAAAATGCTCCCCAGGGAAGTGCAGTTTGTCAGCTGCTATTTCTGTTACAAAGGTATTGTTGCAAAAGAGTATCTCTGCTCAGAAAATCAAAAGGGATGGAATTTAACCAATCCTTTCTGTAAACCAGAATCAGCTAGGCCATTGCAAACCCTGACCATGTGGTAAAGGATGGAGTTCCTTGCCTGTTCTGGTAGCTAGCGATGGCATTAGTAATCACTTTCTGCTCGAGTGTTGGCAGAGTTGAACAAGGATTAAGTTAATCCTTTGGAGATTAATTTTAAATCAAATTTATCTGTAAGTGGTGTTTATTTTACTACTTTTAACTTAAAATCATGCTCTTTTTAAGAATACTGCTGTATTTACATTTTGATACCTCTTTGCAGAGACACAAAATGGCTGTTTGCATGGTGATTCTAGTAGAGTTCTGAGTTTTATTTTTATCTTTAAACCCTCCAGGTAAAGCACCTCTACTTGGTCCATTCCTTCTATTGAGAGGAACGATGGACAAAATTATTTTTGGGTAGTTAAAGCCAAAGATTTAACTCTCCTAGGAGGGCTGCATATTTCCTATTGAGGCTGTATGGTAATGCTGTGCAATTTGCTCTATATTCAAGCTCTTCTTTTTACTATCTCTGCTTACTTTTTTTACTACCCCAGAGCACTTAGGAGGTCAAGAAGGTGTGAGAGAGAAGTTTACAGTGGAGCAGCCCAAGCTGGGAGCACAGGAGAGTGGAAACCAGCAGACTGGTTGGATCACAATTACTTTCAGGGTGAGCAGGCAGGGAGCAGAGCTCACCAGGGTAAGCAGCAGAGCTGTTGCCACTCTGGGCCCTGTGATGAGGGGAAAAGCAGTCACCTTTCTCAAAGGAGAGAGAGAACGTGGTAAGAGGGGAACTGCAAAGCTGTGTTATTCAAGTAGAGGGAAGCATAGCACAATCTTACAGGGAGGTAGAACAGTAAGATTTGGTATCTGCCAGAGTTAAGGTGATCTGTCATTTAGCAGCCTGGGGAGGACTATTCCTTCCTTTAGCCCCTCTTGGGGAGACAAAAGACCATGCTACAGCTTTTGTACAGCACTTGAATCAGGCCTGAGCAACTTGCATAAGGTTCTCCCCTTTTTTCTTCTGTTGCCTATCAAGCTCTTAGTAAGCAGAAGATGACAGAAAAGACCTTTCAGTCTGTCTGACCAAAAACGTAGGTGTCACCCCACTTGATGACTGCCTTTGGTCCTTTCTGATATCAACTGCAGGGTGCTGTGTGCGCTTGCTGGTTAATGTATGAGGCACTGCCTGGCACCTGGTCCACTTTCTAATTAGGATTTTTTTAATCACAATGGGAATTTTGACCTGTACATACATTAGATTTTCTAGAATTATTGACCCTCAGTTATAAAACTTACGCTGTACTAGTGGGTTATTACCACTAAAGAACTGTTGCCCCTATAAAGTGGCCTCCATATTGCTAATTCACAGCCACTTCCACCGCATTCCATCTATGTTTTGCATATATCATGATGCAAAATACATTTTGTCATGTTGTAAGAAGTTAATAAGGCCTGCCTCACTACCAGTTCTGGCTGCTTCCCAAAACAAATACCATGTGCAAGTTATCAAGGTATTAGTTAGTGGTTTTAGTGAAGATAAATTGCCTTGTAGATGGTGATCCTATTGCTCAGTTCTATCTTTTTGAAGCATGGAACAGCCTTTTAATGAGGCTCAGGTCACTAGTTTGGAACTGTCCCCATCTCCTAGTCCCACTGACCTAAGCTTAACAGTAGCATTGAATACAGTACATCATCCCAGTCTATATGTGCCTGTCCTGCAAACACACTGTGCCCATAAATAGGCCTGCTGCAGTGGAACTGAAAGTGTTTGCTGTGCGTTATTTTGCTACTTATGTTTCCCAGATGTATCTGGTATCTCTTATGAACACAAAATAGTTTTAGACATGGAATATTTCATCTGCAGGAAACAGAAGCTTTGCAGTTGTACAGGATAATTGTTCTTTGTTTATTAATTTCCATATTACATGAATATGTCGTTTCTCAGGTATTCAAGTATCATTCATTATCCAAGTGACAACTTCTCTTTGGAAGGATATGGAGTCTTTATTCATTTTCTGATAAATTCACTAGCTTGGCTGCATGGCTAGTGATTAACAGAAGCCATTCTTATTCAAAACTGAACCCACAGTTGGTTTAAAGAAGTAATCTTATTTCTTGTGTGTCTTTTTTTCTGCCTTCTCTGTCTCCTGGACTTGTATCTAATCCTGCTATCTCTTGAGGCAGCAATGGAAACCCTTCTTATTTTAATTGGAGACCTATGGAACTAGACCTTGGGTCTAGAAAGAAAAATGAATTTAAAAGACAGTTGCACTTCAGAGAGGGAAAGTAATCTTCAAGAAAGGAAAATTTCTTATTTTTCTCCTGAAGGAGGATTTCAGATCAGTTTTAAAAAATGTGTTTCTTCTTCCGGTAGATTGTGTGTAGAAATTCAAAAAGCTCAATTAAGGGATAAGCTTCTTTTGCATTTTGCAAACAGTCTTTTTTTTTTTTTTTTAATTGGGTTTGCTTTTGTGAAACCACAAAATTGTTTTCCATTTTGTATCGAATATAATTTAGATCTAAAAATAAGATACGGGTGTTCAGCCAGAGACATTAGACAGTCCTGTAGCAGAGGACTTGCATAAAAAATAGGTTGTATAATTGTTTATTTATAGTAATTGTTACAATCTGTTGGACATTTTTTCATGTCAAAGAAGGTCATAAGCTACCCATTTTCTCTTATTTCCCCCCTTAGCAGTAGTGTAGCAGCAGGAGTTTAAAATGTATGCATCTCACTGAGGACAGAGAGTTAAAATTGCTTAATCAGGGACCACATTACTGATAGAATTTACTCACAAACTCTTTGGAGGCCTGCAATATGGATTCATGTGAAAGATTATTGGTGTGAGGCATAGGCTAGTTGCAAATTAAGGTTTGGGACCCATTTAATAGTTATGTAAATTAATATTGCTAAAGAGCCGTTTACACAAACAGATAAGATGAAGATGTGTCTTTAAGGAGAAAAAGAGCTTAGTTGACTGACTTAAGGTGCTATGATGAAAGTTGAGTTACTATGCAACTCGGTCTAAAAGGTAGCCACGCTCCTTTCTTTTTGGCTCCGTCCTGTGCACTCGTCTCCTTGTAACTGTGCATGTAACCGCGTACAGCCTGCAGTGGGGCCAGTTGTGCTGCTGGACCTGGTAGGTGGGCTAGCGGTGACCCTTGTCACACGTCCAGTTGCTGAAAGTAGTACTCATTTTTGTGAGCTGAGAATTGGGTAGAGAATTAATCCCTAAATCAGTTCATTTTTTTTTTAACCCCACTGCTTATACCCTTCCTTACCCTTCGTCGTTGTCTCACTACCCCAACTAAAGCCGCTCTATAGAGGATTTATCATAAGGTGCCTTAAGAGCAGGGAGCATGTCTGAAATAAGAGCCATAGATGTCATTAAGCCAAGGGGTTTCTTCTCCCTGTTTCTCTGACCATTCAGCTAGAGGGGAAGCACTCCACACAAGTAGAGGTCAAGCAAGAAGAGCCCCAGTAGGCTGTTCCTGGAGATTTAAGCTGTCTGTTAGACTGCCTTGTTGCTGTAAGATGATAGTAAAACTGTGTTTGAGTTTTCTGGCACCATAGGAGCTTTGCCTTTGGAAATCATATGCTGCTGTCAGATATTGGGGAACACCAGAGGACTACTCCTTTTGATATGCTGATGCTAAGCCTGAGGACCAGAAAAACACTAGATAGATAGACACAGATAGCATTTCTTGTGGCCATTCACCATTTTCCCTAAGAAGCATCTGAATCCAGTGCTGAGGGGTGTGTGCTTATGTGTATTGAGACCAGATGAGAGACCAAAGCAACAAAGGTTTTTTGATCTCCAAGTGGGAGAGAAATTTCTCCGATTCTCATATCTGGGAAAAATATTGGATATGATGACTAATGTCATGTAGATGCAGCAGAACATCTGAATTGGTAGAGTGGAAAACTGTGAACTGGTCTTGTTAAATGTTAGCTAATTGGACTTTGAAAGAAGCCAGGAGTTAAGCAGGAGTCAAAGTGCTAAGTCATCTAAATAAGTGCATTTGTAGTATGTATAAACTAAGGTTTTAGAGTGTACATCAAACTGCAGAGTTCAAACACATCTTGCTAGGAGGAGAATTTTCTGTGGGACTATTCCACATTTGCCTCCAAAGATTCTCTGGCATCATATTCTGAAATACTTGTGCTGTTGCAGCTGAAGACAGATCATCGGGCTGAGTGAACCTGACTCCACTTGACATTTCTGTATTCTGTTCTGAATTTTACATGTTGCTTTCTCAGAAGCATCATCACAAGAAATACGTACCCTTTATCAGGCAGGGAGAGGAAGACTTCTGTGATTTGTCGGTTAGGGTTATCTAGTTTAAGCCCATCTGGACTGGTGAGTCAAGTCCCTTACACAAGAAGCTGGATGCCAAACCACTAAGTTCAGAGTTAAAGAGGCTTTGCCAAGTAAAAACCTTGAAGTTCAGGAACTGTTCTCAGAAACTAAATAGTTGGTGATGATCTCTGTGCATCCTCTAGGATACCCAAGTGACTAACTGCTCACCTCAGGGTGAAACAATCTGCTCTCAACTCGCTGCTCCAGGCTGCTAGCATAGTCTTTCAATGGAGAATGTCTTGTAGCTGGTTGTGCTTTTTTTTTTAATTTTTTTATTTTTATTTCCAGATGTATGGTATATTCTTGTGAACTGTAATGGTTGTCTAAGTCCTTATTTATGTGATATATTTATGATGTCCTGTAATATCAAAACTGAGTTCTCTGCACCAACCTGTTGCTTTTCATCTCCTCCCAAGAGATGAGTTTTAAGTGGAGAACAGGATATTTTAACGAGAGGTGGCACTGACTCTCTCGTTGAAGGGCACATGTGAAGATATATTTATAGCTTGCTTGCATTCCTTCTAGGCTCGGTTTGTATTGTTTATATTTAATGTGTTGTGGCTGATTTGTAATAGTATATTGGAACTTATTCCCTTTAAATAAACTTTTCACTATGCAATCACTTCCTTTGTCTTCTGTTTAAAGCAAGTGGATGTCTTCATATGAGAAACCAAACTACAGACTTTCCAACAAAACATGAATGCCATAAAGCTTCTATGAGCAAAGAAATAGTAGCTATTAAAGATGTACTTTGGGGTGTACCAAACATTCTAGTTGCAAATTGATAGGAAAATGCTCTGTTGTCAGCTAGTGATTATGGTTTTAGCCGGGATTTTTTGTCTGTTAAAATGACTGTCAGGGATTTTTTTATTCTTCATATTCTCTGCAGCACTTGAGATTATACTGAATATTTGAAGAACTCAAGAGGAACCAGCTAGTAGCCAAGCTCATATAATTTTAATCAGGTAGAATTTGAATGATCTTCCTCCCAGTGCTTAACACTGATACTTTTCACGTCCATTTGCAGAGATCCCCTATGGCTAACTAATCTGTTACTAAAGCTTTCAGTTTGAAGGTTTAAAAACATCCTTTCAGTTATCACATACCGATGAAATTATCAAAAGAAAAGTGCCCTTCACAGTTTCCTCATAGCTGCTTGACCATCAGCTTCATCTTGCTTTGACTGTATTTACACAGCCTGAAGGAAACATCTTCAGAGAACACCTCCTGGTCAAAATGAGAAATGAGCTTTAGCCATCCTATCTCATTTATCTTGTTTCAAAACCCAGTGGGACAAGTACTGCAGAAGTTCAGATGCCTTTGTTCTCATCCTGTGTTTGCCTGAAACTTTTCTACAAAATAATTGATGGGCAGGAACAATCATACAGAAAGATGATCAAAGGGATAGATGACTGCCAAGTTACACATTTCATCTGTTTTATTTATTTTTTATGAGCACATAAAAGAAATAGTGCTACGTCTATTTCATAACCATTAGCTCACTATGAATCTCTGTCCTCTGTCATGGCTCAGGCATTTGGCCAAGAGGACAATGAAGCAATTTGGTAGGGATGCAGAGAAGTGATGTGAAATTTCACAAGGTTTTTGTCATTTCCTACCCTTTCCATATTTTTTGTGGTTGGACTGCAGCAGGAATGGTCTGATCTCATGCAGCTCAGCAAAGGTCTCACTTGCGAGGGCTGGCTTGCCCTGTCTGGGAGGACACTCTTCTTTCCAGTTGTGTGTGGGCAACGTCGTTCCTTTGGCCACTGAAGCCCTGTCACTGATTTCAGTGTTGTCTGGTTATGGACAGCAGTTTCAAACTTAGCAGTGCTATTTGCTGTTGTGGTGGGGTTAGATACGCAGCGGAATACACACTCCATAGTAAAGAATGTTTTGTTCACGAGCAGGGAACAAAGCGGTTGTTCCCAGCGGTGCTTGGTGCCCTTCTTCGTGCTCGCAGGAGCGGAGCCGGAGGGCAGCGGAGCCGACTCCCCGTCCCCCAGTTCTCCCACCGCGCTCTCCCGGGGCCTCGGGGCCTTCTCCCCACAAGGAGGCGGCGGGGGCGGCTGATGGCCGGCTGCCGCCCGCAGCTGCGCCGCCCTTCGGCGCCTTAATGGCGGCGCCCCGCAGCCCCTCACTCTTCCCATCCCCGCCGCCATGCTCCCCGCTTGCCGCCGCCCCGCCGCCTGGGGCGGGTTGGGGCCGGGCCCGGGGCTGCAGCCGGGTCCGGGTCCGTTAGCGGGTGGTGGTGCCCGTCAGGGCGGCCTCGCCTTCTACGCGCTGTGGGGGCTGCGGGAGCCGCCGCGGCGGCTGGGCAGGTGCGGCCGGGCCGGGCTCCCCTGGGGCCCGGGGGCTCTGAGTGGCCCTGTTCCCTTCTCGAGCCATCTGTTCGCTTTGTCATGGCTCTGTAAAACCTCCTCTTAAACCAAAGCAAACCCTCTCCTTCTCTCCTCCCCTGGTATAAAGATGTTTCCACATCTTTTCATGTATTTTTGAGTCTTCTGTGTACTTCTCTATGATTTTCTTCCTTGTTGTTTGTTCTCGCAGCCAGTCCAGCAAGATGGGCTACCAGGCTTGGCTGCCCCTGCCGCTGCCCAAGCAGCTGGTGGTGTTTGGGCTGGGGGACTGGAGCTCATACTCTCTGGACACGAGCATCGCCGTGGATGTGCTGGTGGCACCAGGTGTCGGAGCGCAGCGGGTCGGCACGCTGGGGCCCACCCGCAGGTAGTGGCGGGACTGGGTGCTGTTGGGTGTCACTGGGGTGCCCTAACAACATGGGGTGCTGCTGGCACCTTCCCTAGGATGCTCAGCCTGCCAGTCCTCACAGCCTGCTGTGAGTCTTCTCTTCGCAGCTCAGAGGGATAGTGGCTGGAGGGGCTTTGGTAAGGACTGAGAGCGGGTGTAGGTCATGAAGCAGCTGTCCTTTTCCACCAGGGGTGGTGAGACCTTGACTTCAGTGCCATCAAGATACTTTTCTGGATTGAGACATAAATTAGTAGTCTTTCAGCAGCAAAGGTGTGACGGGTGTCTTCTGAACAGTATCAGGGTCTAGGGGTAAGAGATGACAAGGACAGAAGGTGAGGTGCCACATCATGCTCCTCAGCATTCCCCTTGATGGGGCTCTTTGTAGCAAATAATGCTGTGCTAATGAAAGCAGGTGCAGCCTTGTGGTCAGCAGTATACAGCCTCTGTCTTTGGGAAACACTTGGTTCCCAAAGGATTGGTAGGACTTTTGCAAACAGAGCTGGTCCTAGATGAGGTGGACCTGAGAAACGTGATTTCTGCCTTCCTTATTTTCCTTTCCCTTGGCTTTATGCAGACGAGACCGGAGACTCCTGGGGTGATTTGGGGGAGGGTAAATGCAGCAAGACTGTGGGACACAACCAAATGTCACAGGTGCATTGTTTATATTAAAGATCAGATCCTGTGAAACAATCTGTTTAGAATAGGAAGTCTTTTTTTAACTATCTACTCTGAAGACTAGTTGGATAGGAGAGAATAGAGAATATTTTCCCTTTACTTTTTATAGTCTGTATGAGTTCCCAGACCAGCTTTTGTCTTGGTAATGGAGTGAAATACAATCAGAGACAGCTCCTACTTTGTTCTGTTTTGTGAGGTTATATTTGTGCATCTAAACATAAGCTAGTCTCTATAGCTTCTTGTGATGTTTTCAGCTTCCTTTAAGCTGCTTTGAGGGCTGGATCTTTTTTCACTTTGGGGTGTTTTTTGTGAGTACAGGAGCAAGAATTCTTCACTGTTTGGTGTTGGTTGTGGGCTGAAAAACCATGGTCCCCTGTGCAGGTCTCTGGTGTGGGAAGGTGACTGGAGGACGGATATTTTTATGGCCTCCTTGAAAGAGATGGACAAAGGCAACTCTGTGAAACTTGTCCTGACTGTTGATGGACAGGTAAAAGAAACAAGAAACTCTTCTCTTCCTGTACTGGGTCACAAACCACTTCAGCTTTGCCATCTCAGAACTACAGGCTTCCTTTCCTATCCATTTATTTTTCTTCTCTTTACTACTTCCAGGAAGAGGCATGTCACACAGATCTATTAATACATGTCTGTACTGAACCTCAATGCTCTTGATATTCTAGTACTTTTCCCTAAACACAACTTTGCTAAAATACCCCATGTATTGCAGCAGACGTGCCACAGAGTATGGGTTCAGTTCCACTTCTCCTCTCTCTTGGATTTGTGGTACATAAACCATTGCTTTACCATGTGCTGAAGTCCTTGGATTTAGTATCTTTCAGTGTCTGGCTTTGATTTTCTTTTTTTCCCCCCAAAATATGGGCTATTCCATTGCAGGGAGCCTGTCCCTTGCAGTACTTATTTTTGCTCACCCTTTGTGACTGACAGCTAGTAAACTAACTTGTTCTTTTATTTTTACGCTGCCCATCACTGGTCCTGTCGCAGCTGCTCCGAGGAATCTCCAGCAGCACACCTGCCCGTCCGTTTCTGGTCCCGGAGATGACCCCGTCCCCAGTGCTCCCAGCTGACAGTGCACCCCTCAGTCAGGACCTGGAGGATCCTAGTGCTGTATGTGTTCTCTGGATACTTCCTCTCATTATTTCATCCCTCCTTAGTATATGCTCTCTAACTTGAAGCTGCTCAGCTCACATCTAGCAGCAGCACTTGGTGTCATTCTCTTAGTGAAGGCCTGGTTAAGAAGGTTTTGGAGTCAAAGATTCACTTAGGACACAGAAATTGGTTAATTGCACTCTCAGGTGAAATGCCTTTGGATGGGTTGAGTAACAGCCTTTGACGGGATCAGTCCATTTGGCTACTCCTAGCACAGATGGCCCTCCTGCTTTTCCTCTGTGCGAGCTGTGCCCAGGGCAGCCAGCAGTCTGAAAGGAGACCTCTGGCTGGGCACCTAGCAGCAGGAGGCTGCGTGGTTTGGCATTTGTTTGGCAGCTGACGTTGTTGGCATGCTGGCCCTTAAGACTTATCAGGAAAGCAAGCCTGAAAATGTGAAACTAATCTCTGGCCCAGTAACAGACAAATCTGCAGTAGCCTCAGATCTTTCTCTTTGGAGCTGCTTTGATTAGCTAGGACTTTTTTCACAGGTCAAGAGTCAGAGCTCAGAGATGGCTGCTAGAGCTCCCAGGCCTGGGAATAAGGATTTCCGCCCACCGCTGAGGACCCTGGTGGTACCCTGTGCCCTGGAGCCACTGTCTGGCAAGGTGGAACCCAGTGAGGCCTGGAGGAAGAGCCCTGTCTGCCCTAAGAAGCCCAGGAAAGTTTTATTTGAACCCAGAGCATCTGAGAAAGATCTGGATGCAGAAGGTAACTCAGGCACCTTCCAGGTTTATTTTACAGGTCTTGTCTGCACTGTCTCCCAGTACTGCTGGCAGTAACTTCCCCACGCATTTCTCAGTGTACCTCCAAGGCAAGGTGGGCTTGTCCGTGCCTTGTGAAGTACTGAGAACTGCTCCTAGTCCTGGTCAAACTGCCTGATAATTTTTTACCTGTTGTGAAAAGGACAAATAGAACGTGGGGTACTCTTAGTGCCAATACTCTGTACTATAACAATATCTTTTATCTCTTCATTTGAGTAAAAGCCTTATAAATGAGGGCAAGTATTGTTAGCCTTGTTTTACAAAAGAGGAAACTGAGGCACAAGAAAGTAACCTACCACAGTGTTCTGGGACCTATCCATTAGTCTTTTTGTTCCCCTGCTAACAGCATACCACCACTTGATCTGGAGAAAACATTGGTTATTATTCAAGTTATGACTACAAGAAGGAATCATATATATAAATAGTATAATTGTACTGACTTTTCAATAGTGGGAAGGTAGCTGCCATGGGGCTTGGAAATGAAAACTTTAGGTTCTGGAGTGTGAATTTCAAGTCAGCTCCAAGGTGTGACCAAGTTTGTGTGTAACTGTTTGACCAAAGTTTAGTGGTTCCCATGTGAAATCACTTACTGGGACTTGACTTGCTGCTTACAAAGACAAATGCAACTTCATCATAAAGTTGCTTCTGCTGTAGGCAGTGTGGGAAGGGGGGGGGATGAGCCTTCATTGGAGGAATAAAATGCAACACTGACAGCATGATGGCAGTCAAAGGAAATGTGCCTTCCTTACCCGTCTTCTGCATTTCTTCTGATGAGACTTTCTTCAGGACTCTTGGTTTTGCACCTTCTTTGTTGCTATGAGGTAGCTTTGCTGGGGGATGGAGGAAGAAAGGCAGGCCAAAGGGCTTTTAAACCAGAGAGCTGAGCACTTGCGGTCTGTCTGCTGGCTGCTTTCCTTATGGGACATATTTGTGTTTCCTTTGCAGATCTGGCAGTGGAGGAGTTGCAAGGTGAGGATCTGTCTCCTGGACCCTGATTTGTCTTTCCAGCCTTGGTGATGGCATTCCCTTTAATACCACAGGCCTTTCTTGCTTGATTATTTCCCCAGTGATCAGGAACAGCAAACAGGTTGTGTGTATATGTTGTGTCCTCAATACATTTGTGTAGGTGCTTCCAATACTGTTAGGCTCTCCAATATGCTTTTGTAGCCCCTTTGAAACTCAGGCACACCTCTGGGTGCATAGCCCTTTGAGACAGAGGGTGAGATGTGGAATAGGCTTTGATGAAAATGATTTTTTAGCTTGTTCAGCAAATGGCAGGGATTGGGATGGAAAAGGAGGAGAAACAGGGCAATAGGAGGAATATCTCTGGAAGCAGATCTACGCTTCTGGTTGCTATGTCTCAGGCACGGACAAGCTGTTCCTCAGCCCTCCTATGTGCTCTTGTGAACAGTAATGCAAGGGCACAGCAAAAATGAGATATCCTTCTGGGGATAGGTTCTCAGTGGGATCCAAGCCTGCCCCTGCCTGCCTGTCTCTGAAGTGGCAGCCTGTTTGTGTCCTATATCCAGCCAGACTCCCCTCTGCTGGCTCCCTCTGCTAGAGATGACTCTCCTAGTAGAGCAGATTTTCCCCAGAGCCAACAGAAAATCTTCCACTGGGGGCTCTGCCTCTTGCCACTTCAAAAAGAAGGGACCTTTTCATTTCCCCCTTCTGAGCCCACAGCTGCCTTGTTCTCCCCAGGGAAGGGAGCTGGAGGTGTCTCTTCAGCCTGCTCCCAGCACGGTGCTCTTCCCCCCGCAGGCAGCCCCAGTCCGCGGTGGCGCCATGCCATGTGCCTCAGTGACCCGGCAATGGCTGTTCTGGTTGGCGGAGAAGGCGTCGATCAGCGGTCCTGCAAGGATGCGCTCTGGAAACTGGAAATTGGTAAGGAGTTTAGGGCTACCGGAGGCAATGGGATGCTAACGGGTGAATGGGAATCCAGGACGACTTGGGTGGGAGGGTGTCTTCTGAGGTCTGTGGTAAGGCATGTGCTTGGTGGATTTGTCTTGCTTGTCAGTCACTCAGCTGGAGCATGCATCCTTTATCACCTTTCAGGTACTGTTTCCCTTTGCCACACCCACCCTCTATTACTTCTCTCTCTCTCTCTCTCTCTCTCTCTCTCTCTCTCTCTCTCTCTCTCTCTTATTTTTTATCCCATTCTTCACTGATGTTCCTTGTCCTTCAGCATCCACTGGTGCTGCACCAGGCTGAGCTGACAGCTCAGTTCCCTCAGAGGCTGTGGGGCTGTATGTGAGAGCCCTCCAGGAGCTTACATTTGAATTCTGAACACAGCTGGGTGATTTTTAAAGGGCAAAAGCAATAGCGCAGTTTGCAGTGTGTGTGATGATGGGTGGAGAAGCGTGAGAGACAACTGCAGTACCTTATAGCTTTCTGCACCTCATCGATCCTCTCGGCCACCTTTCTACTTCCCACCTAGTTAGTATTCCCCTCCACTCCTTACACAGAAAGGTTGCTGTGTAAGTCTTCCCTAGCCCTGAGTCAAAGGAGAGGAGGAGATAAAGGGAATAAGACCTTGAGTAAAGATGTTATGACATACTCTTTAAATCTGGAGAAACTGAGAGCAACTCTCATACCTGGTGTTGCTCCCACAGACAGCGATTTCTGGTATCCAGTGGGTCTCCAGCAAGAAAATGCTATGCCATCATGCCTGCGTGGTCACACTGCTACGTATGACCCAGACACCAAGCGTATCTACGTCTTTGGGGGCATAAAGGAGGACAAAGACTATAGTAGCATCTACATTTTGGACACGGTCACCTGGAAATGGCTTCCTGTGGCTGTAAGTACTGCAGCTGTTCTAAGATAAAAGCAGAGGAAGGGTGTCAGGTCCTGCCTGAATGTGGCAGTTGGTGTGCCCGTATCTGTACTCCAGCAGACTCAGTCCACTGTTGCTGCAGGCTGTCTGAGCTGCTTAGTCTTCTTGCATCTGTCAATCCCAACTGTGCTGAAAGGCCACAGGCTTGGCAGAAACCAGAGGCTGTGCCTACAGTGAATGAAGCAAGGTGGAAATAAAGGTTGCCACAAAGTGCTGTCTGATGAAAGTGGTGTGTGGGAAGTACTGTGCAAGCAGTGGAGGGAAATGGCCTCTCATTCTATATGGTGCTATTCAGAGCTGCGTTGGATACTGAGAAGCTGGTCTTTCCAAATCAGAGAGTTGC
Organism: Nettapus auritus; assembly: GCA_011076525.1. Classification (NCBI taxonomy): domain Eukaryota; kingdom Metazoa; phylum Chordata; class Aves; order Anseriformes; family Anatidae; genus Nettapus; species Nettapus auritus. Next base: position 22,352,868 of record CM021769.1, read on the forward strand.
TCTGAGCACAGCAGATCTCTGAGCAATTTAGATTCTGTCATGTCCTTGCAGAGCACCATGTTAGCAAAGGACTGTCTCTTTCCTGGCTAAGGCACAAGATAGCTTTTCCCAGAATAGTCCTGAGATGAGGTCTTTCTGTTCCCTGTCTTGTTCTGAGGCAGCTGGGGTAGGAGGCTGATTTCCTGCTCTCATCAGAGCATTCTGGTGGTGCGGAGTATGCCTGTGTGGCAAAGATCTGACTGGGGAGCCAATCAAGTGAAAATCGAGACTTGCTGAACTCATGGCATGTTGTGGTCCCCTTCCCTATGGGCCATGCAGCAAATAATGCACTTCTCCTAACAAACGTCTTGAACTTTTCCCAGGCTAAAGGGAGAATGCCAATGCTGATTTACCACAGTGCAACCATCTACCGCAAGGAGCTCTTTGTTTTTGGAGGGACTTTCCATAAAACGGCATCACAGGCAGTTGGACCCTGCAGCAACGTGCTCTACGTCTTCAATCCAGAGCATGAAATTTGGTACCAGCCCATCTCAGAAGGGGAGAAGCCTCTGCCTAGGTTTGGGTGAGAGTGCTCTTCTTCCAGCCCTCCAGAACAGAGCAGGAAGCTTCTTCCCACCTTCCGTCCCATCCCAGTGTAGTTTCCTTAAAAATTATGTGATTGTTCTTCACTGTTTGCTCCCTTAAAATGGCCCTGTGTTTTGAGTAATGTGCTGTCATGAATCCTGATGGGGTTCTGTGGGTTGCAATGGCTGGGGGTAGGGGCAGGTGCAGACAGAGGGAGCTACTGCAGCTCATTAGGAGAAGCCAAGGCAGTGTGAACTAAGAGTAACACATCCGGGAACTTGCTGAAGACACTTTGCTCTCTTGTTTCTTCTTTGTTCAGGCATTCAGCTACTCTGCTGAAGAAGAAGCTGCTGATTTTTGGCGGTCAGAGGACTTCTCTCTACCTCAGTGACATGCACATCTTGGATCTGGGTAAGAAAGTCTGTTTCAGGTAGCCACATTTGGAGGGTCCATTCTAAGGCAAGGACTGGGAAATGAGGCAAACAGGATGGGAAGGCAGCACGAACATTGTAAAAATCCTTCTTAATCAGTGGAGATGGAGAATTGCAGGATAAGAGGGGAGGGAATGGGGAAAAACAAGAAACTCCTTTTCTAGAAGACAGGTAACAGAAAAGGTAAGTTGCTGATTTGACAGACTTTTGAAATTATTGTCGAGTCGTGAGGCTGAGAAATGCTACTAGGAGTACATTTTGGACATTTAGTCTGCCTTTTCTCTGGCTTTCAGGTTTCATGGAGTACACACCAGTCCCTTTCCTTGCAGGACAGCCTTCTGCACGTTGGTAAGATCCTGTTGCAGACCCAGGAACTCTGTTCTTCTGCTGTCCTTTCTCTGTGATGCCAGGCTTAAAAGGTGCTTGTGATCAGACCCAGTTACATACCTGTGCCCCACTAGTCAAAATACAGTGGGTGGGACCAGAAATTCCTGTGCTGTGCGATTTGGTGCTTATAAGGTGTCAGGGTGCAGATCACTTAGGGTCCCTGGGAGTCTGCCTTTCAGGCTGAGGGAAATTTTCTTCTGTGTTCTAATGGGACTGTATTGCTTGCTGTTTGGTCTCCATGGTACCATGAGTGTAAGAGATCCCCAGAGAGGAAGAAACTCTTGCAGCAGGAATGTGCTGTTCCTGGAGACTCTATCACCCACTAAAATACTGAGTTAAATCAGACCAAAGCCCATCTAGTCTGTCATCTCATTTTGTAGAGCAAAACACAGAAGTTCTGATGGATTCTTCTGAGGTAATGAGGTGCTTTTCAGGCCGGACAGATTGCTTGACTGGTGGAGGGAAACAAACAGCTTTTTCAGGGTTATTCAGCAAGTCAGGGCAGAAGAAGACACTAAGTAAACTTCCACTCTTTGGTTTAAGCCCCCAGCCTGCTGTTTGATTCTGCCCACCTCTGCCCATTCCTGATTGAGGCAACCCCAGCAGGTTTTGTGATAGTCACCTTTAGGTTTTGCTCTGGTCCCAGTTTTCATGCAGCTCTGGCTGTGTCGGACTGGAAGGTTCTGATCAGTGGAGGCTGCAATGCCAGGGGAGCCCTGCAGGACGCCTTTGTTTTTCACCTGGGTAAGTGAATCTCCCTCCCCATTTCCATAGTTGACGGTGACTGTTGGACTGCAGTGCCATTTCTGAACACAGTCTGATTTGTGTTTCTCCCTGTGCATTAGGAATATATGTTTGTTTTTCCTGTATTGATAGACCCTTTCTACTTCAGATACTCATTCATGGAGTACAGTGAGCCACCATGACCTCTGCTCTGTGCCCCGCGCTGGCCACACATTGCTTCATCTGACTTCCCCCCACCTGATGGATGTAGGCAAGGAGAACAAAGATGAGCATAACCTGCACACGGTGTTGGTCTTTGGGGGCTCCAACTGTGCCACGACCTTTTACAACAGCACAATCAAGATCCAGCTGGACCTAGGATAATGCAGGATAATCAGAATGAGTCTGGACCTGCAAGGACTCTTTACCACCATAAAGACAAGGGTGGCAATAAATGAGTCCAAGCAATGTGGCAGTCCAAGTTTCTATATGCAGGTGAATGCTGCCTTGGCACACGATGTCACTGATTCCTAAAGTCTTTCTGAATGCTGTGGGTATTGCCCTCTTAGGGCAGCTGGTACACAGCATTAGATTGGCAGAAATGCCCTCCTCTATCACTGGCTTGGTAGCTGAAATTTCAGTGGGATCAGAGTGAAGCCTGCCCAGAAACACAGTCAGAGGCTTCTGGTTTTCTTTCTCAACCTACAGGTTTTTGGGCTGAAACTTCTGGGGTACTCTGAGCTCTGAAGGTCACTCAGGTGTGTGGTTTCATTTGGGATGTGTGGAATGGGACCTAATGCTGCAGGCTGGAAGTTCCTCAGTGTCAAGTACCAGCAAGTTTCTGGCTTGGTGGGAAAGAACAATATTTGGATTCCCTTGGGAAATACTTTGGAGCTGAGGACTAGGAAAATGCCTAGAGCAGTGTCTAAGGATGGGAAAAGGAAAAGAATGCCATCATTTTCAACATATGGGAGTGAGGTGTAGTCTTGCTGACAACAGCTCACCTGCTTTGCTTTGCTCTAGACAGACCTTTATTAAATGTGCAAGATTTCTTGTGGATATATGGAAGAGGTACAAATCAGTTGTGCCAGGTAGTAATTCTCATGCAGGAAGTGACAGAGTTGCTGACTGTTGGCTCTCAAGACCAGAGGGACCCATCATGGGTTAGGAATGAGCTCTCTGCTGTCAGGTATTAGCCCTTACTGTTCATATCCATGGCATTGAGGATTGTGCCATAGCTCTGAGGCAGCTGCAAGGACAAGAGGCCTGCTGCAGTAGTAGTGCACTGTGTATGATGGTTCCTTTATGTTCTTTCTATAGACAGTGGAAAGGAGAAGCCCCTGTGTGGAGTCTGGAATTGGCTTAATGCCTCTTAGGTGTCTAAGGCTACATAACACAGTACAAAGCTATGCAAAGAGGGCTTCTGATCATTACAGTCTGATGTTTCTGCTTTAATCTGTTTCATGGATGTACAGAAATTAGAAAAACATACTGAGAAGTAGCTGCAAGCTTTCCAGCACAGGCAGAGCTTCTGTAATTCCTCGAGGCTACTTCTGCAGCAGTAAGGCTTTCCCTCTGTCCTTCTTCCCATCAAAGTGATAGTGAGACATCAGTACAGGGCTTTCTGGCTGGCACCAAGTCCTACTTGAGCTGTGGCTGTTGTTTCCTTTGCCATTCCAGCTTACTTGATTTAATGGGTAGAAGGGCTTCAAGCTCGCAGCTCTGCAGGAGTGTCTGGTTGCCGGGATGGATGGCTTACTTTGAATGCCTCTAACTCCAGGAGGGCTTTGTTTATTCTAGTTATTGTGGGATATGGACCCAGATCCACACTGAATCTGCAAAAGAAAGAGGATTTGTGAGGTACAGTCAGCCAGCCAGGGCAGCATTGAGCAGGATAGAGCAGTGTGCTGTGCCTGCCCATTGTGGGTGAATCTCATAGGCTTGGGTGCATTTGCCTTAAAAGATTAATTCCTGTAGGTTTAAAAACAAATGGTAGAGGAAAGTTAGCCTACTTATTTCTTCCATATTCAGTAGTTTTTTTACATAGCGTTCAGCTCATGGTAAGAAGGCACTATGGTTTGCCAGGGAATCTCACAGCCACTACTTGCATAGGTTTAGGCTTCTCAACAAATATAGCCAGATTACGCTCCCCCACCCCCTACCCCACATGCAGAGTAAACATAGGGCCAAGAGGGAGAGAGGATGTGGGGTGCAAGCAGCCTTAGCTTTTCTAAGGAAATAGGCAGGTTTCCTCCAAGGGCCTCTAAGAAGACAGCCCAGCTCCTCATTTCCAAGATTAGGTGCCCTTAAAGAGTACCTAAGGCCAACAGCTTAGCATTAATTACCTTTCAGCATTGGCAACTTGAGGCACCAAGCACAGATCAGCCATGGAAACCTGCAAATGGAGCACAGAAAAAAGGGGTCAGTAATTACGCTATCAGCCAGTAGCATCTGATAAGATTTCATAAATTGTTTTGTTGTGTAGAGAGGAGTTGTCGCAATAATCCCATTATTTAAATAAGCATTGATACCACAACGGTACAAGGACAGGAAACTTACAGAAATCACTAATACAAGAAGTTATCAGCCTTTAGGGATCTTTGTATTTTCCAGCTGATCATGATGACCTCAAGCACACACTGCTTCTATAGCAACCACCACTGAGCAAACAAGTCTGCTGGCAAGCTGCAGAGGGAGGAGACTAGGTTGTGTGTGTTGCATGGCTGGGAAAAGATGCGTAAATTTTGCTTGTTTTGCATTGCAGGAGCATCAAAACTCCCAACAAGATCAAGACCAGCTGAATGATAGGGCTTTTGCACACAGGCTCAGGGATTCATTCTGAAAAGAAGACTCAAGTATAATACATCTATCTGCACAAAAGATGCCCGCACCATTCCCCAGGTCATGAAACTCTGGACATCTTTTTGGGAACGCATTTTTCAGCCTAAGATCTCATTAACTAGTCTTTGCCCATCAAGAGCTCCATAATGCTCTGCATCACAGGATATTGCAGGAGCATTCCTTTTCTGCCAGTCTTTTGTGGGAAAGAACTGTTTGCCTGCTAAACAGGACTGCTAAATGGAAAAGACCTAAGTGTTCCTTGGTTGGAAAGGGTCAGAACAGCTTGTATGCATTTTTTTTTCTGAAATCTGTCCATGTCAAAAATCAGAGAAACAGAACAGGACAATTATATAACTTGGTTAAAGCTCACACAAGACCAAGTTACAAAATGAACGTTTCTTGAGCCAAGCTTTGTCCCTACAACAGGACGCTTTGAACTCTACTAAGGATGAAAGATATTTAAACTGTTCCCATGTCATCTAGTGGCAGCCAGTTCCCAGATCCTAGATAGAGCTGCAAATCTGGCTATGAGTGTGTTACAGGCAGGAACAAATAAACATCTTTATATATATATTTGCAAGTCAGTAATGGCCAAAGTGGGATCTATGCAGCTGCTTTTCCTGTGGTGTAGGCACAGTATGTAACTTCAGACACAGGATGTGGTTGTGCTGTCTCTCCACAACTAATTCCCTTTCCTAGTTTATGTAATATGCTGGGGCTTCCAGTTCTCCAGTGATCCACAACACTTTCTCAGGTACTTACCTCATCTCCCACACAGTAGCATCCAGCAGTCTGCTGCAGAACCTGTTCCAGTGCTGTCAAGAGAGGGTACATTGGAGTAAGGCATTGAAAACTCATTTGGAAAGAACCCCAAAGACATTTTAGTCTGGAAATTATGAACAAAAGCATTCCAACTCTGAGCTGAGGATGAAAAAGAAGCAATTTGGGGCAGAATCTAGAAAGTAGAAAGAACAGAAATCACTACAGCATAGTTATGAGAGTCTTTAGAGTCCTTCAGCATTTTATTATTCAGGGTGGTTTCAGCTGTTTCAGGCAATGCAGCTGAGATACTAAGAGCATGTGGAGATATGTGAGAGTGGGAAGGAGAAAAATTACAAAGATTCAGTCAGTTTGTATCTATTTGGAAGTGAAGATAGGCCTGTCATTATAGCGTATGGGGAAAGGCTTCTGAGGAAACAAAAAGCTCCGTATTTCTCATTGGGAAGTAAAGAAATACTCTTCTATGTGCTAAATTCTGTGGGAGTTTACCGTCGGATGTCTTTTGTATATAGAAAAAATCATACCAATATAGGCTGATAGAACTTCAAAGCAAAAGCCACTAGTTTGGGAGCAGCTGGGTGAAAAGCAGAAGTGCTGTCAGCCCTTGTGCTACAGGGTGAATCAACTGCTGCAGTGTAGCGAATGGCCCCAGGCTTTCCCTGTTCCCTGCACAGCAGTGGAAATAACACTGTGGACAGCATTTTTCCTCCAAGACCCTGGAGAGCTAGCAGTCCTCAACACGGAACTCTGGGTACGAAGAGCAGTTTGTCTCCCAGCAGGGCAGCACCCAGCACACGAGCCTAAGACAATCTGTTGTTATGGCTGAGGAGAAAGTATGGCCCCTGCATGCTGCCCTGCAGAGTTTTGAAGGTAATCAAAGCGTGGATCATTTTGGAGACAGGATGCACCTTGGAAGCCAGACGCGATGCACTTCTGAGCCCATTCAGTTTTTCTCTCCCCCATTTGTTTCAGGACGCTCAGGTTCTGTGAAGGTAAGCAATTTCCAGGTTAGATTGACTGCAGTTGGCTGGGAGGAGGAATGAGGAGGTGCCAAACCTGAGTGCCCTGCCTGAGCTCAGCCTGCTGAGTCAGCCCTGACCTCACCCTCAGTGAACAATAAACCCTACTCGCTCGCTCTGTAACAGCAGCTGCCAGGGCATCCTTTTGCCTGAGCCCTTAGGGTCACTCCTTCCTAAAACATTGTAGACCCTGAAGTGAAACCATATGGGTTCAGTTGCTTCTGGAAAGAACCCTGGGGTGCTGTGGGATTTTCTTAGTATGAAATTCTGTTGCCATTCACAGATTAGGCAGAGGCTAAGTACAGATTTCATCTGCTAGCACAGTCTCCAGGTCTGCCACTCTAGTGGCCAGCAGCAGAGACTGAGCTTTGAAGAGGTACAGACTCCTGGAAATCCATCCTGTTTTTCTCATTTGTAAGGATATGAAGAAGCAATACCTGGAGTGGCTGAATGCCAGAGGCAATGTGATCCGAGATCATTCTGACTTGGGCTCTCTTCTTTGGATCTTGGGGCAGGAGTCTGGGGTTAGGACGAGTGTCTTCTAAATAATGAATTATAGCTAGCTGTAATGAACAAAGAGATAAGGGGAGGTTATTGGGGAGCAGAGGAAAATTGTGCATCCTGAACACCTAGGAAAGGGGAATTTCTAGCTGATCCAACAGAATAAAACAGCTTTTGAATGGAATGTGTTACTAATCCAAGCAACTGCATATCCCCTTGGATGTTTTGTTGCGACCTTCTGATTTAGCCCTGCTGTAATTTCATGCAAACACTAGCACAGCCTTCTAAACCAGACTACAAACTGTTCAGTAAAAGGTGGGATTTTGAACCAAAGCCAAGTTGAGTTTAAATAGGAGTTTCCTAGTAGGGACTACATGCTATTTCTACCCCCAAGTGTTATTCTTTTATTTATCACAAATGCTATATGTTTTGTAATGCACAAATGAAAGCTCTGGGGGAAGACACAAAGAAAAGCCTTCCCCTCTAGCCTGGGCAGCAGGCTAGGGTGAACGATTAGCAAGAAAGTGGCTGTTAACTCACCGACTGAGAAAGGGTGATGCCATCAATTTTCAAGGCTGGGACTTGCTGCATTGGATTCACTGCTTTAAATTCAGCAGAAAGCTGCAGAAATGAACCTGCGATTACTGCAACCAGAAATTATTCTTCTTTTCTTCCCCTAGAACCCAGTTAGCAATTTTTTTCCCTTGTTTTAACCTGGCTTTTCCCTCTATCTCAGGACTTACATTCACAGTACAGTACACTATACTGTTAGTCTACAGCAAGTTCTTGCTGGGGCTCACGGCTCACTGCATCCACAGCCAGACTGCCTTACCTCTTCATAAGCCATCAATACAAGCTCAGGATGGGTGGTACTGCAGCAGCTTTAATATTACCATTCTAGTTCTCCAACTCCATCTCAGCCTATACTGGCACATCAAGCTGGTGGTACTGCTAGGCACAACTCCCAGTTGCACCCCCCTTGAATAAATGTTCTGTGCACATCTCTTCTGGCAATCCACCCCTTCCTTTGGCAGGTCCTTTGCAGCACCGCACTGTATCATTTAGCATCTTTGGACACCCCTCCCTGCTCCCTCCTCCCTTCTGGTATCAAGCGAGGTGAAGCCTGTGCTTATGTTACAGTGCAGCTTCTCTCAAGACTGTGTGCTAGATATGTTTGGTTATATCATACTAAGCAGGAGCAAAAGACCCTCGGCCTTATGAAATTCAATCACCGATGTTTAAGGCAGAGGAGAAAACCTGTGGTCTCCTGCAGTCATCATCTTCTTCTGTCTCGCATGCCAGGGAATACTGTTTGAAAGCAACTATTTCAGAGAAGCAGTGTGGAATGCAGTGACTTCCCCTGTGAGCTTTCTAGTGCTGATCACAGTTCTAGTGATCCCCAAGTTCAGTACCCCTGGAGGGACCAATAGTAGCTGTATCCTTACCTGCTGCCCCCCATCCTTCACGAGGTTCACTGGCACCTGGTCATAGGCAATCCCTTTCAGAGCCAGTGCTAGGGAGAACAGAGTACACAGCTTCAGACAGGCACACAGAGGCAAGTTTCTTTGGTAATGGTCTCAGGGAAACATTACCATCTCCATTTCGGAAAAAAAAGGCTTTAAAAGTAGGAAAGACCACATCCCTCAAGAAAGACAGCCTGAATCCCATTAGAATATAGTGATCTGTGAAAGACCAAGTGAAAATGAAGGACCAAAGCACTAAAGATCAGTCCTGGCAAAAACACTGCATTACTCAAAACAAGCTTTGTCACTCTTTGCAGTATAGCCTTTCCTGACATTCCCAGCCCCACTTAGCTCTCAAGATCAAGGCAGATCACAGTCTGATGCAGTATGTCTGTAAAACAGTGTAGGGGCCCAGTAAATAATGTGGCAGAAACAGCCATCTGCATCACGTTAGCTTTACAAAAGGAGTAATTCTCTCTACTAGCTGCACAGACAAGTCTGCAAAAAATACCAAGTGAAGGGAAAAATCTTCCAAAGCCCGTCAAGCAGGGCTTGTCCACAGACAAGGAACTCCTGCTGCTTCTGCCCTCTGGTTCAGAAAGCTGGAGAGAAGTCTGCACAAACCATGTACTCCCCTCCCACTTCCCACTGCCTCTTGAATATCAGATGGCTACAGAAGATACTCTCTGCTAAGTAGAAATCCTCCTGTCTGCTCTTACCCCTTCCCCCAGCTCCAAATAGGCTGTGTTGTTCCCTCCCACTCCAGAGAAGGTGGAGAAAGTGCAGTGTCACTGTCCCAGGTTCATGTTTGCTGATCTCTCTCAATAAGTGACCGATTAATTCAGTTAGTGAAGGGGAGGATGCTGCCGTAAAATTGGAACTTACCAATTCTCACTCTCCATGAACAGGAACTTCGGAAATAGCCATAGAGTATCGGCTGAGAAGAGAAAGATAAAGTATTTATATGGTGGGAATAAAAGAGTATTTTAAGAAGGACAATGCATTTCAGGAAGTTTAAGATACAGCACAACAAGTTTAGCCAGAGGAGAGGGTGCCTTTCTGGAAGCGACCATTCCTGTTCTGGGTGTACAGGTAGTGCCACTGTTTTTCACACTGGCTCTCTAATTAGTTTTACCTGTTTTCAAGAACACACAAGCAATCTTAAGATTACCCCCTACAAAGTTTCCCTCTTTGCTTCTATCAGATGCTGCCAACTTCTATGCTATCATGGATTCTTGAAGCAAATTCCCCACTGATTTTGCCAAGCAGCTGCACTGGGTATTTGAGGGACATAAAATAGCTTTTCCAGCCGAGGAGGGCAGGACCAGACCTCTTTCTAAATGAGAGGAGCTACTGCTGCCCAAGATGAATGCTAAGAGGGCAGACAACTCATCTCCACCTGAATTCTGCTACCAATGCAGCTCTCCCAGATGCTTTTCACCCAGGCTCTCACCTTTTCTGATGCCATGGTCACTGCGTGCAATCTACTCCAGGAAATAAAAATCCCCTCTCACCTTTCCCTTTTAACTCAGCTGGGGTGGGGGAAGGCTTTTCTCCTAAAGCCAAAGAGAAGAGGACTATGCCCCCAAATCTGTGCCCCTGACACAGAAACACAGCCAGGCAGGTTCAATCCTTTGAACTGTAGCCAGCTGCATGTGCATCCCCATGGGCTCTGCTGCAGCTCCAGCCCTGGTATCAGAACTTGCTGACATGCTTGGAGGTCAGAAAGCCATTTAGGAACCTGGCTTTTGTCTCTAGGTGTTTGTTCTGAATAAAAAGGATAGAGAGACTGTCAGGCTCTCAGCAGTTACCAACGCAAAAATACAGCCCCGGGAATCAAACTGAGGAAACAAGACACGTGCAGAATTTCTGCAGAAAAAAAGAGAACCGCCCGGCCGCCCCCCGCCTCCCATCGCGCCGGGGCGACCCCCGCGGCCCGCTACCTTGGCTGCGGCCGAGCTCATGGCTGCGGGCCCGAGGCCTACAACTCCCGGCGCGCCCCGCTTCCCCCGCCCGCCTCCCTTTGCCGTGCCGCCGTG
>CM021769.1:22364015-22442647 GCA_011076525.1 Nettapus auritus
CGGCCGCCCCGGCGGGGTCGCGGGCAGCGCTGGCCCTCGTCACCCTCCTCAGCTTCGCCTCCCGCTTCCACCGCCTGCCGGAGCCGCCGCACGTCTGGTACGGGCACGGCCGGTGGGAGCGGCCACAGAGCGCCCTGCACGGCTCCCCCGGCCCGGAGAGAGGGGGCAGCGTGCTGGGGCGGCGGGTTGGGGGTCCCCGGGGTGCGGGCTGGCTCCGGGCACAGCTGGGGGCAGGGCAGGCTGCAGAAGATTTGAAGTGGTGATAGAAAACTTAATAAAACCCGGCGTAAAATGCTGAAGTGCACCCCGTCTCTGATGTGCCAGTCAATTTAATAAATTGTCCCATATAGACTGCATGGCAGTAACTCCTTATAAGATAAAAACTATGGGGAAAAAAGACCTTCCTGGATTTTTTACCATCTTCAGTGTTATAGTAGGTTGTGTTTTGTGTTTGTCTTTTCCAGTTGGGATGAAACCCATTTTGGGAAGATGGGAAGTTACTACATTAATCGGACCTTCTTCTTTGATGTCCATCCTCCTCTGGGGAAGGTAAACTGCTCTGCTGTTGTGTGTTTCAGAAGTCACAGGAACGGGCTGACAGAAGTCTTCCCTTCCTTCTGGTCAAATGACGTAGTGAACACCAATAGCTTTCATAGCTGATGTTGGCATCATGGTATTTGCATTTTGTATTCAGAGTTTCAGCTTGCATCTTCTCGGTGAAAATGCTTTGCGCATGGGAAATGTTGGGTATTCAAAAGGCTCGAGCAGATGGAAGTTAAAAATGAATGTGAGACCTATGTGGTCTAAAAGGGATGTCTAATCAAAGCTTACAGATCAGAGGAACCAAACAGATTCTGATAACTTCTGATAAGCAGCTGCAAATCAGATGCTTACCCCAAAGAACCTTGAGAGCCTTGAGTTGCTATTCAGTAATGGAAGAGCTTGTTCTAGCAGTAAAGGAAGATTTGTGCAGTGTTGATGGTGGTGCATTCCTATCTCAGGTTGTCTTTCAGTCTGAGCCTCCTTAAACTGTGGGAATAGGGAGCTAGGGGAGAATCTACAGAGACAGAATTCTCTCTGATAAATCCCACGCTTGGTTACTTCTCTTGAGCCTGCAGTTGTACTTATAGTCAGCAGCCAAAGTCCTTTTGACCCCTTCTGATGTTGCATTTAGACAAGGGCAATTGGATGCTTATGAATTCTGTAGAGAAACTGTTGATTGGAGGTGTGTCTGAATTCAGTTACTATCCTGTGAATCAGACTTGCCTTGTATGAAAATCTTACCAGCTGCTGGTTTGGATTCTCCCTCCAGTGTGATGTCCCTGACTGTTTTTTCCACCTTTTCTTTTTCTCTTCAGATGCTGATTGGACTTGCTGGCTACCTTAGTGGATATGATGGCACATTTCCATTCCAAAAGCCAGGGGACAGATACGAACAGCACAACTACATGGGAATGAGAGGGGTAAGGCGTTACAGGCTAGTATCAAGTTTTTTAGCTCTCCTGTGCTTTTCAGTAAGAGTATTATGTCTAAAGAGCAGCTTTAGTGGATTAGGTCAGAGGTCTCTTCAGCCTTGTGCCTTGTCTCTAAGCTCCTTAGAAAAGTGTTGGTGGTTGTATCATGAATAAGTCCTGATTTCTGGCGGTGAGAGGCCAGGTGAAAAAGAGAGGTGATTCTCGAGGGAATCTCTTGCTACTAATTAGAGGGACTAAGACTCCTGAGTGGGAGGGAGATATTGCCTGTCCTGCAAAGGGATTGTTGCTGAGCTTGGGCTTCTCCTCACCCTGTTGCGGCTGGCTGTTCTGCTGGAAGTCCCTGCTGGCTGAGAGCCAGGGATTTCAAGAAAACCAGGATCATTTGCTGCCACCTCCAGTGATGCTGAGCTGAATGAGCTGATGGGAAGAATTACTATTCAGTGGTATTCTACCTGAAACCATGGCAGTGCTGTTATCTAGGAAGACCTAAAGCCATAAACCTGGCAGCAGATAACACAAGTCAAAAGAAGAAAGTTGCCAGTTGCTGGTGCCTAGAAAGAAGGATGAAAATGGGAAAGTGTTTTTCCTTGGTTTACTTTCCGAGTCTCCAGGAATTCTTAGTTCTACATTTCCCTGAGTCTAAAGTGGGAGAACTGCTAAAGAGGGAGAATTTTATTGTGATGCTACTTTCTTTTGTGTTGATCTGTTCTTCCTCCTCCAACTACTCTTGCTCTCATTTGAGAAGAGGAGGTGATGTTGGTCTGCTAAAGATGTAAGATACAATATATTCTGTTCTTAGATTTAACGTGCTAATATCTTGTTAAAATGAGTTGAGTATGATGGATGTGTAATGTGTCTACTTTACATGTTTTTATGGATACCTAGAAAGAGAATGACTAACTGTTGTTACCGACACCTCTAGACACAGAGCAGAGTAAGCAGCTGCTGTGCTCTGAACAATATCTTTGATCATTTGGCTTTTTCTGGTCTCAGTGAGTTGGTTCAGTAACTGCAGCTCCCCCTGTAATTGGTAGGTATATAGCATGAAGGAAGGGAAGAGGTTTGTGTGCGTGTTCTCCTTGGAGAGGCGTATAACTTCTCCCATCATCATCTTCTCTTGCAGTTCTGCGCATTCCTTGGCTCCTGCCTGGTTCCCTTCGCCTACCTCACTGTGCTAGAACTGTCCAAGTCGCTGCCAGCAGCCTTACTCACAGCTTGCATCCTTATTTTTGGTAGGTGTTCCTGCTACAGCAAAATTGAACAGATTAATTGTTCAGAGGATTTCATTTCTGGATCATCATGAGTTACCTTGCATGATACTTTGCTTAATGAGAGAGGCTTCCAAAAGCCAAGTTACTCTGCTTTATATGATGATTTTTAATTGGCAATCCCATTTCTGCATCTTTGTCTGTTTGCAGATACAGGCTGTATTACTTTGTCCCAGTATATTCTGCTGGACCCCATTCTGATGTTCTTCCTGATGGGAGCTGTTCTGAGTATGGTGAAATGTAATGCCTGTGCAGATAGGTAAGATAAAGTGGTTTTTTGTTTTGTTTATTTTTTAAACTATTGGTACTCAGCTTTTGCATGAATAAACTCCTAGAGCCTGTCTGATACTTGATAGTCAGGGTGAATGGCTGAGATCAGATTGTTTCAGGAAACTTGGAGGTGAAAATGGCTCATGGTAGGGGAGATAAACTGAAACAAAGGTTTGTGAAACAAGGGAGAAAGTATCATGTCTAGGGTAGACCAGGACGGAAACTTAAATAGATTGTTTTTGTGTGGAAATGAAATTTCAGCAGAAATAGTTCATGGAACTGCAAATCTTGAAAATGAATGCTAAAGCTTTTAAAAATTCTTGACAGGAAAGAATGTGGTATAGGGCATTGTAGGTTGGAAACATAGGAACGAAAGATGTTTATAGCCAGTTTAAAGCTTTGATTATTAATGGCAAAATATTAATATGCCATTTTGACACAGTCACTTTGTCTCCAGAACAGAGAAACAAAGCTTAACAGTGACTGTAATCCTGTGAGCATTTATAAAATCCTGCTCATCAAGGTAAAGACTGTAATTTGTTGGGTTTAAAGAAATTGGTACCAAAAATTTAAGGGAAATGTAGCATAAATAAAGCAGTTACATTGCTCAGGATATTTGCTATAGACTTAGCGAGTGGGGAGTGATGACTTATAGGTGTTTGGATATGTCAGAAGGCTTCTTTGTGTCTGGGAGGTACACAGTAGTTACTGCACAATATATCCAGAATTTGAAAGCATAAAAGCTTAGAATATTGTGTTAGATACGAGCATTTTTTGTTTCATGTTATATTTAAGTACTGCTCATATAAGTCTTAACATGATTGCAGCACACATGGCTGAAACACAGCCTGCAGCACCATGTAAGGCCATCTAAGGCTGTTCCCATCTACAACACATCCCCCAGGGAGTGCAGGCACTGAGGTATAGGGCAGGGTTTGATCAGCTCGTGATGTAGCTCTGTGTGCCTTGACCTGAACTTGTCTCTCATGTCTTGGAAAACAGGATTAGCTCTAACTAGTTCATCTTATGAAAATTAAAAGCCAGCTCTATCTCCTGTGTTGCTTAGCAGGGCACAAGGATTTTTAGTCAAAATGCAACTATCAAGTTGATACTTGCCAGTGCAGTGAAAGCTTTTAAATTTCCTCTCATCTTCTCTGAATTTTTCCTCTATGGTTCAGTTTTAGTTTAGTTTGTAGTTTTATTGCTTTTTGCTGCAGCTTTTGTTCTTTGGATAGATATTCCCCACCATGGCCTTTCTTCTTTACCAAAAGTGGTTGCTCTATTTGTTCTGTCTTCCATCGTGTCCTTAACTTTCTGAGTGATGAAAGCTTGCATCTTTATGTAGCAAAAGTCCTAATCTTCAGACTTTACATGTGTGGGATTTTCTTTATACTAGTATTTCAGTTTATGCCTGTAGCTGTGTTCGCTTCCTTAAAGGGGAGGTATAGGGCTGCCTGGGCTTAAGTGATGGGCTTGTCTTAACCGTGTATCGAGTGTATCCTTCCATTGTTCTAAAATTAAAGAAAAACGTTTCTTCCTATTCCTCATGGGCTCCTGAGAAGAAGATGGAATGTAACTTTGCAGGATAGTGATTTAGGTGTTTGTTTTCCTGATCACAGCTTCCCATTCGTGTAGCCATCATTTATTCTCTGACCTGCTCTGTCTGTCCCGCAGGCCGTTTTCTGCCTCCTGGTGGTTCTGGCTGAGCTTGACTGGGGTGAACCTTGCTGGAGCAATGGGGGTAAAGTTTGTTGGCCTTTTTGTAGTCCTCTTGGTTGGTCTGAACACAATCTGTGATCTGTGGGACTTGCTGGGGAACCTCAGCCTGTCACTGGTGAGTGTCAAAAACTTCTCTTTATGCTAAGGGTTTCTTTGTTTTGCTTTCTTTTGCCTTTATAAGTCTCCTAGTTTTGGGCATCCATGGAAGCAAACAGCGATGCTCTGCAGCAAAGAGGCACCTGAGGTAGATGAGGAAGATTAGAAGTAAAAATTACAATGGAAAAATGATTGCCGTACGTTTTTAGGAAACACATACTACAATAGGATATATCTCATAGGAGCACAAAAAAAGGTTGTAGCTTTTTCCTGAGAGAAACTATTACCTTTCCACTTGGATGAGTTTTATTTCAGTCTAGGCTGAAAATGCTCATCAGCAATGGCTGTACAACGGCCCAAAGCAAGATGTCCAACACTGTTACGTGACCTTCTGAGGAGTACGTGCTACCTGGCAGACAGGCATGTCATGCAGCGCCTGGTTTACATAAGCAAAGCAAGCTCAGGCTGTGCTTCATGGGAGTGCAGTGGCCTAGGCTGCATGGCAGTGGTGTGCTGTAGGTGAGTCGTAGGCAAGCTCTGTAACATGCAGCCTCTGTAGCCCATCGTGAGGATGGAGGGAGCTGTAGGCTGCTTGATTTCACACCACTTAGTTCCTGTAAGCTCTAAGAAATCACTAGTGTATTTGGGTGCCCTGTTCTAAGCTATTGCATTTTGTGTTTGTGGGCTGTGAAATCTGATATTTGGAGAAATATCTTGATATCCCATGTGCTATCTGGCAACCAGCAGGAGAAAATAGTAATTCTTCAAGCACGCTTTTTAAGAGGTGTTCAGTTCTCCTCTTTTCTTAGCCTCTTCTGAAACTTAAAAATCCTGTTTCTTTCACTTACTACTTTTGCCCTTATCATAAACAGTGGGGGATTTGGGGGACTTTTTCTATTCCTACTGTGTGATGTGTTTTCCCTGATTAATGTGAATCAACATGGGCTGCAAAGATGCAATGTTCCGGCTCTGGAGAAGCACTTCTTGAGCAGAGTCAGTTAATTGCATTTGAAATGGAACAAATCCATCATGTCTAAGCTTTCTGCCAGCAGACGGCTGCGCAGTGATTTCATTTCTGCTGCTGGCAGCAAAGGCAGCAAGCCCTTGAGTGTTAGAATATGTAAAGAAATTTACTCCAGAAGGTAGCTGCTTTCTGAATAACAAAATATTTGGCAATTGTAGTGCTTGAGAAGAGGGGTGGGGGTGGGGTGGGGAAGCGAGGATCAAACCCACAACGCCTGAATAATTTCTCTCTGCATTTGTTAGGAAACTCTTTGTGATTATTTACATGCAGTGTTTTGGGGACTAATATGATTTCTAGAATTCTCAGCTTAACTTGGACCACTCTTCTATTTTGCTTGATGTTGTCCTTCATGTGCCTTTTCTTTTTGGACTTTGCATTGATGTCTGTAGTTAGAGAAATCTTTTTCACAAAGATCAAACCATGTTTCAGTCATTTTGACTGGGGAACTGGAGGATAGCTCATACGGTGCTCTGCTACAGAAATGTGGTTTTGTGCCATCAGTCAGCGTTTTTCCACGTGTCCAGTGGTTGTCAAATGTTCTGCTCAAGTACCTGGGCTGAGCAACTGTTTCTTTTGTTGACTTCAGTAGGTTCTTTGTTTTGTAAAATGCTCAGCTCTTTCCCCATTACTTCTGAAATCTTCGGATCTGGTATTAAGGGATGGAAAATGATTAGCTTATCATTGTGTGATAAGTATCCAAAAAAAAAAGTGTTTTTCTTTATCAGCTCTGTAGCTAGATGTGGACATTCAGCAAACAATTTTTGCTGTTCAAGGTATTTTCTTCTCCCACAGCTATTTATTACCGATTGTGTACTTTAGAGCTTGTGCTCGATTACTTGCAGTGTCAGTAGGATGTCAACATGCAACCACATATTGGCCACCTGTATACAAGCGACCTCTCCCAGTGATTTAAATCAAGTTCTCTGCTTTTGTGTTGAGGCAGCTGAAACGCTCAGAGGATTTGCTGCTGACTTTTCTGTAACTTCTGGCTGAGGAGCAGCAGAATAAGTTGCAGCATGAAAGTGTCCTTGCTAAATGAGCTGGTTTCTGTGAATGAAGCATATCTAGCCCTTGTTATATTCACATCTTTGCTTGGTAAGAGTAGTGCATGGAGCAGCTTGCGCGCTCATGTTTTCATTTTCCCTTTTGCTTACCTTTAAGAATTGCTATTCTAGAAGCCATCTCCTTGCTGTGATTTTATGTACCACTGCTAAACAGGTTTTTCCTTTTCAAAGGAATCGAAGGCCAAACAGGTCCTTGTTTTCAAAGTTTTGTCAATGGGAGCTACCCAGCCTCCTTTGCTAAAGTTACGGATATTCAGTATTTGGGGAAATTAAAATGTCCCATTGTCTTTTTTGTCTTCCCTTTGAGAGCCTGAAATGTCAAGGTTACCATGAGTCCACATTTTCGAGATGCACAGCAAACTCTTTCTTTAGGCCTCTTAGAGGTAATTCTGCAGCCTGCTGTGCATGTGTGCGTGGCAGACTGCTACTCAGAGTCCTGTGAAGTACGGAGTGGAGTTGCCTGTAGCTACACTGTTTGATCCAGGTTGTGTTTATTACAGGTCATGTTTGGGAAGCATTTACTGGCTCGTGTACTCTGCCTCATCCTGCTCCCGCTTGCCCTCTACATGGCCATGTTTGCTGTTCATTTTACAGTGTTAAATAAAAGGTATTTTATAATTCTTTTCTTTTTTTTCAGTAGAAAAATCATCTGTCTATGCTTTGAATTAAAGACCATTGATTATGGATTTCTCCATTTTCAGCATCAGAAGCACAGCCACAAGCTGTGTCTTTGTTTAATTCCCTTCCCAGACTCCCGCATTGTTCTTAGAGAAAGGCTCTGGCCAAGCTGGCAGTGAAACATGAGTTCGAGCTCGAGAATTTGATGTGCCAAGGAAGTATCCTGACCAAACCCTCTGTATTCTTTTTTTTTTTTTTTGTTCCCTTTCTGTCCTGGACCTGAAAATGTCTCAACTCCATTCCTTTTTGAAAACTATTGAAAAAAAGAAAGGGTATCGCGTTCCTGAAAAAAGCTTTGACTGTGATTAAAAATGTCTAGTAAGTGTGCCCAAAGACTCTGTTCTGAATGCCTGCCACTAAGGAATGCTTTTTATGTGGAAGGAGCACAGCAGCAGTAAAATCATCAAGTAATGATTTCCTACATGCTAATGTTAAAAGATGAGATTAATAAAGCATTTCACCATTAAAAAGAATATAAAATTAAATCTCTTGTTTTTCAGTTTAAGTCAGCTGGTTTTACCTCTAACCTATTAGCGGATGAGACTTAAGGAGCCACAGGGAAAGGCTTTGTTATATCTGACCTGGCAACGGGTCAATTTATATGTTAGAAGAACACCCCCAAAGCTGGTTGATGGTGCCAGAAGGCATACGTCTTTGTGTTCTCAAGTCCTTGCTACTCTGGGCAATTTCCTGCAAGAGCGTGTGTATCACGTATCTGTTGTGATTCACAGCATTAGAGGTGCATCTAAGGCAAATCCAGTCAGTCTTCTCCTGAGGCCATCTGGTTTTGTCTTTTTTTTTTTTTCCATTTCCATTCTGTAAAAACAAATTGGTAGTGCGTGATACTTTTGTATGCTTGTTTTGCCAGATTTCAAATTGTCATGTTCTTTGCTCTATTTTGTAGTGGTCCCGGGGATGGTTTCTTCAGTTCTGCCTTTCAGTCCCAGCTGATTGGGAACAATCTTCATAATGTCTCCGTTCCAGAGCGTGAGTGTCCCAGGGAGTAAACTGCTTTGAGTATTGTCAATGTACTTGGGAGTTTAAGAAAAAAGAACATCTTCTGTGAGTCAGTGCAGGACAGTGCACATCATTCCTTTGTGGTCATGGTCAGGTCCATGCTGTTCCTCTGTATGGTTTTATTTATCAGCAGAAAAGAAAAAGGCTGAAAATTAGAATGTGTTTAGTGCACAGTCACTAGCTGTGTCTTCATATTACTTCTTGAGGGAAAGGCACCATTTTGAGGGAGTTCATAGTATTGTGTGCATGCAGCTGCTCCCTCTTCTTTTGTTGGCCTTTAATGTTACTTGAGACAACAAAAAGAGATTTGTCCTGTTCAGCTTAGATTTGTAGGTGTTCGGATATGAGATTTGTTTCTGAAAGAAGAGTGTAAATTCATACTACCTACTCCTTTGTGTCACAGCATGCCCCTGGTCCTGCTGTTTTGTAGTCAGCATGGATATGGACTTAAGAGAGTGATGGCTCTGTGGTTGCTCCTTAATCTTCTGGTTCACTAGGGACTATTGAGTCTTTGATATGCATTTGCTTTCTGATTACTATAGCTTTCTCTGTCTGTTCCTTGCTCCAGAGCTGCTACTGGGAGAGCGTCAGGTCCATTCTCCCAGATGACCCACTTGTGTTGGGAGGTAGTGAAGGAAGAAGGTGTCTTAAGGCAGAGTACCAGCTGATGGCTGCCTGAGCTTGCTTCCCTTTCCTCTTGTGTTGCTGTAGGGGTTGGAGGATGCAGTGCTTCAAACTAGTCATGTGCTTTTCAAAATTGATTGTTTTAATTTGACCGTCTACACTTATGGAAAGGTATCTCAAGCCTCTTGAAATTGCATACAATTAACCTAGCACTTCTGTTTATGTTATAACTGTCTGGGAGAATTTTAAAAGGTTCAAATATTATGTAACAGTTTTACTGAATAGTGGATGGTGATGGAAGATAAGCTTGCAATGAGCTGTTTGGAGTAATATGTCAAACAGGAAGCGAGCTTTCATCAAAAAAAAGCAGGAACATACATGCCTAATCAGAGCACCGCAGGCTGGCTGTGGGAGATATTTATAGGAGAGCTGCCTTTTTTCCCTTGTTCCTTCCTGTTTAGATTTGGCATACGGATCTGTGATCACGATGAAGAACCTTCGGATGGCAGGGGGATACCTTCACTCCCACTGGCACCTCTACCCAGAGGGCGTAGGGGCTCGCCAGCAGCAGGTTAGTGCCCTGCCTCTGACTGCAACCATCTACTCATTCCCATTGCACTTAACGTTATTTGTCATTGTGACAGGAGCTATGTATTTACTCAGCACCTGTTATCCTCTCGGTGCCATGGCTGTGCACTTGGCTTGGAATCCTGAGTAAAAAGGATGCTTGAGAGCCTACCAGCTTGCACCAAAGAGGTGACTTACAGTAACAAAACTTAATTGCAGTAGCAAGACCACTCTCTGTAGACGGTGTCCACGAGGACTTAAAAATAATGTTCTGTAATGAAAGTGCTGTTGTTACCTCAAGGAAGGCAGTAAAACTTAGGTTTAAAACAAATCTATTACTTTCCCTTATAGGTTTTGTTGCTGTATGTTAAAGTCAACAGAATAGGAGCGCTGGGTGTTGTTCTCATTCCTGCCATGGGCTCTGTAACCTTATGTGAATTACTTCCTCTTGTGCCTTGCTTTCCTCACCTGTCAGCAGGGAATTCGTAAGGCTTTGTTCATTAAATTGGTTATATGTATATTTGTAAGCTATTCATTAACCATAATGAAAAGTGCTTAGCTGAGCTAAGGGCTTATATTTAAGTGATAAATCAATAAATCAAAGTATAAATCAGAAACCATATTACTATTGCTAATTAAGTTTTAGAGAAATTAAGTGCATTTCTTATTTTTGTCTATCATCATCAAGCTTCACAAATCTTTGCAGCTTCTGTGGCTTTCCCAAGATATACTCTGCAGTTTGCATGTTAGTGCCTAAAAACTGTTCTGAATTCCTTGAAAGAAAGTTTCCAGAGAAAAACAAGTGTTTGTTTTTAACTTCATGAAGCCTCTTTTATGAGGAGGAGGTTTTCAAAAACATTTTTAATTAATCATTTTTTCCTGCTGTTCTTGCCAACAAAAAATCTAATACTGTCATGCAACATTGATGTTTATTACTGTAGATGGAGGTATAATACCAAAGCTTGCTCAAGGATAGGCCAAATTAAAATGCAGATCATGCTTCCTGACAGTAAAAGCAATCAAGGGGGATTTGGAGGATGCTGTTGAGAGTTTCCTTGAGAGTAAATGGGAGAAGGTAGAGATTTCCCCACCACCTCCCTGTGATCCCTACCCTGAAGGTGGGACAAGTTAGGGGTCTGGGAGTGTTTTTGGGGTATGGAGAGAGGAAGGGAGTTCAGAGCTTGGAGGAGATTTTGGGGAGGAAAAGATGGAGACTGATCTCTCTTTGCTTCCTCCATCACCTCCTCTGATGATGATGCCACCTCAGAGTAAGAGATTTCTATCTCCAACTCCCCCTTTTTCCCACATGAAGATATTCCTTCCTCAGTCACCCACCTGCTGGGCCCTCTGCTTGCGTCTGAGTGGGAGGCACAGGAGTGGGATTGGGATAGGGTCCTGGAGGGTAGGGGTTCCTGGAGGGTAGGGCTTGCTGCTTCTGTAGCTGAAAGGGGAGAGTGAGTGTAGAGGGCACAGTTCCTCCTGTGGGGAAGGTAGCCTCGCATAGCAGCACCCTTGGGTGGCCGGATGGTCTCCCCTGCTCTTGGTAGCAATAAGAGCAGTTACTCTATGTGAGGCTGAGCAGGCTGGTGAAGATTAGCTGGATAATAATACTGCTTTAACAGCTGATCCCTGAATCCTTCCGACTTTGGATCTTTTGGCAGAAGTGTTATGGTTGTCATAAGCAGTCTGTTGTCATAAATCTCTACCAACAGTGCCAGTGCTGTTTCCTTCTACTCATACCGGTCAGTGGCCATTCAAAAAGTTCAGATTTCGATATCCTGTTGTTACAGAAGGAACTTGTAAAGTCAAGCTGTGTGGTTGGAAGCTGTTACTTGTGATGCATGTGAACCGCCATTAAGTGTAGCACACTAGTGCTCCAGAGTGGATGTGCTGAACCCTATGTAAAGGGTGGGATCTCATTTAACCAGTGGTCGGTAACTAGCTTTTTAGAGTGAAATACTGTAGAAGTCTTTCCAGGTTTTCTCTGTTAGTAGTGCATTCATTTGGGAATTTGATTTGCTGGCAGATGTATCTTTGCTATCACCAGCTTTATTCTTGTTTGGTAAAATAATTTATTCTGTGCTTTTAGGTCACTGCCTACTTACATAAAGATTTGAATAACCTGTGGATTATAAAGAAACATGATTCAGATACAGGTAACAAATACCAGTAAAGATACTTTCGTAACTGCCGCTTCAGTTTTTAACATAAATATGCTGAGTTCCCTCCAGGGCAAAGTATCCTTCATAGATAAGAGCAGGGGAGGAGGAAGAACAAAGGGAATCTACTCCATCTTCGTCAACCCTATTTGTGTTTACCATTTTTTTATTTTTTTTTTCTCCTGGATGTGCAGTAAAAGTAAATTAATCTTTTTTTGGCTGAAGGTTGCATTGACAACTTTTCAGTCAGATAGGGTTGCCAATAACAGAGAGGAAATTAATCTGAGCTCAGTTAATATTTTGTGGAGTCTGTTGTTAGGGCTGTGAGTCCTGGAGAAGCTGGTTCCTAGTATGTTCTGATACATGGTGTTCAAGTGATTTGCATGGATGCTTGCTTGGACAACATAGATTATTGAAGGTGATATTCTCTTGATTTAGAATATTGATTAGTGTAGCTGAGGCATGTTTGGTCTAGGGTAGTTTCCTTTCTACACCTGCAGCACATACATATAAAAATTGTCAGGGAACACTCTAAACAACAAAAAAATGCAAGTAACCTATATATTGCAAAATTAGAAACAGTCTTACAAGTGTCATTTTATAGTCCATGAAATTAAAATGTAGATACCTAGTTCTGATGTTCAGTTAGCCTAGTTGGGCATCCTTTTTATTTAAGGGCACTATGTGCTGCTTTGGGCCATGCTACTCTATAGAGTAGCCCTCAAGGCTGTTCTTTAAACTAGAGTAGAGATTTACACCAAGTTTTCAGCCTACACAAACTAGTTTGCCTTGTATTGTCTGCTTGAGGCATGAATGTTCCCAAAAAACCTTGAGACCCTGATTTGTTTGTCAGTGCTTTGGTATGATTAGTTTTCTTCCTTCAGCAGATCTGTCAGACCCCTCCAGCCCTGTGGAGTTTGTGAGGCATGGAGATATTATTCGCCTGGAACATAAAGAGTAAGGACGGTTTCTGGGATGTGAAGACACTGAGTGATTGAGTAGAACTGGAAGGAGATTTGGCATGCCAAAGACTAACATGGTTAGGCCAGCACAAGCTGATTTTGTGGCAGAGGTGTCTGTATATCTGCATTGGCAATGTGGGCTTTGTGGAGGTTTTCTTCTTTGGTTTATGTTTTGATGTGTCTTTAAACTGGGAAACCTTTAACCGTGCGACTTCATTAGCAGTAGCTATCTAAGTGGCACAGGGATGTGTTCAGCTATGTGAAGTGCAATAGTAAAGGTAACTCCTGCAAAGAAGCAATTCAAAACCTGTGTTCTGTCACTTTTGTCCACTCTCCGAGTTTGCTATGCAAATTGAATGTGTTATTCTGCCAGTGTATTGCAAATGTCTTGTGGGTATAGGCAGCATCCTCCCGCAAAAGCTCTAAGCAGCACTGAGATCACAGTGCTGAGGCATTTTGAACAAAAATGTTGGCTTTTGCCTTTGTGATGTATAAATGAAGGGGACGTAGGGGAGCCCTAATGACTTGATATTTAATCTTCATCTCATCTAATGCCACAGTGCCATAATGCTCTGTGCTATCACGGCTTTTATTTCTTAACAGAAATTCTGTATTTGAGAGCCTGGAAATCATGTCTTACTGTGTTCAGTATTGCACATTGACAAATAATTGCGTAAGTCTTCCAAAAAGATTTTAAGACTTTAAAAAAAAATGACACATTGAACTTTGGGTTTTACTGCTAAGTCTGTGATAATGAAAGTAGTAAAATCTTGGTTTGGCAATACTGGGCTTGCTTAACTTCCACGCTGAAAGGGAATTCTGCAGAATGGGAGGTAAAACTGCAGCGTTAGGGAAAAGATCCAGCAGGTGGCTCTCCTCTCTTTGCAGACAGCTTTCATCTAGCGTGGGCAGAGGCTTTGTGTGCAGATGAGGCAGGGAGGGCTAGATGCAGCTGTATTGTTGCCGAGGGAGGTTCATAATATGAGTAAAAATTGACCAGGATGTGGCCTCACTTCTCTGGTTGCTTCATCTAGCAGTCCCTGCTGGAGTGAGAGGCTCCACGTGTGGCTGGTCTAACGGGGCCATGATCCCCCACCTCAGTAAATCTGATCAAACGGTACAGTCTTTCACCTCAAAAGTAAAAATGATAATTTAGAGAGGTCAGGATCTTGTTCTGGTTCTTGCAAGAGCAGGACTATCAGTCCCACCTTTTTCCTTTCATAAGAAGGAAAAAAGCGTGTGTGTATGTGGGTGGACATCAGTGCAGTTTCACCTAAATGTTTTGATTTACGAGCTGTGGCAAATTACTACTTTTAGGTGCTGGTTTATAGCCTGAGGGCTGGATTTATTCATGGTGTCCTCCTTCGCCAGCACTGCCCAGAGTGGCATAAATTCAGAGTTGCATGGTGGGAAGTGGCTGTTTCACTCTGTGGCCCCATTGGTATTGAAGCTGCATCTTGCTCTGCCCTTTGCTGGAATTTGGTGGTCAAAGTGCTGGAAGCTCTATCTCAATGCCTTAAACCAAAGATCTGATCACAAACTGATTGAGACATTTTAAACAAACAAACAAGATTTAACTTTTAATTTTATTCCAGAACTTCCAGAAATCTTCACAGTCACCAGCACGAGGCTCCCCTGACAAGGAAGCATTTTCAGGTCACTGGCTATGGAATAGTAAGTGAATGGCAAGATGAAGCAAAAGCTGTTTGTTGGGGGAGAGTTCGTACTGCGCAAGGGGGATTTATTTCTACTCTTAGTTTGTTTGCCAGGGTCGTAGATGTAGATGGAGATCTACCGGATTGGAGGAGAAGTTGGTCTAGGGTAAACCAACTATAAAATAGCTAATCTCATTTAAAGTCTATTTAATATGAACACAGACAAGAAAGTAACTTAAGCTTTAATGTCAGTCTAGCTTTGACAGCCTTCAACTCCATAAATGCCAAACTGAGCAACCCTGAAGTTGCTCTGACAAGTATTTTATGTATTTGGCCTTGTCATGTAGACAACTGGCTTTTGTTGACAGAATGATGACAGAATTTTGAATCATGAAAATGAAATCTGCTTTGAGGGTTGAATTTCCAAAGGCTGTTGCCTAAACCCCTTCTATGAAGCAGCCAAGTTACCCCCTTTCTGAAATGTAACTCTGAGCCACAGTCAAGAATCAATTTGAAGCAAAAAAAAAAAAAAAAAAAAAAAAAGGCTGGCAAGATAAAAATGTGTCTGTGGTAGTTGCTCATGTCTAGAATCCTCCGTTTTTAATGGGGAATCTCTTCTGTGAAGTCTGAGTAATGGTAGTGTGGGCTCTTTAGTTTAGCTTTGTCATCACTGGAGTTTCAGAAGTTGGTATTTACAGTACTTCAGTTGCATTGTGTCTTTTGGTTAGGTTTGTTTGTTTGTTTCTCTCCTATGGTGTTTTTCCATGATAGAATGGAACAGGAGACTCCAATGATTTCTGGCGGATTGAAGTGGTGGGCAGAAAGCCTGGGAAGCTTATCAAAGTCCTGCGGAGTCAGGTCCGGCTAACCCATGTGGCCACAGGGTGTATACTGGGCTCTTCCGGAAAGACTCTGCCGAAATGGTAAGTAGCTTGTATTCCTTCCCTGCCCCACCCCACAAGGCCTGGAGCTACCATATTCCTTTGCTCATTAGTACTTTTAAATTTAAACTAAGCAGTAACTATGTTTCCTCCATTTCTTTGTCTTTAAATGAATAAAAAAATAACTAACAGGTACTTAAAATACAACCAGATGATCAGGGTTAGGGTTATGCAGTTTATTACAGTGAAGGTGCCTGCTGGGCAATAGCTCTGAAAAATCATATCCCCTACCAAAAGATCCAAGATTGGCATGGGTATAGATCTTGTCATGCAGTAAATCCAGGAGGGGATGACACCTGTGTTCTTCAAGGCCTGTTTTAGCTTTAAGGTTTACCAGAATTGTTAGAAACTGGAGCAGTTCATGCTGTTCCATACCATAATCCTCCAAACCTATTGTTATTGGCATTAACTTCTTTTTTTGAAAGTTCTCCTGCCATTTTTACGTGGGGCATTTGTAGTGTGAGTGCAATAGTAGCAATCTGATGTTAACAGGAGATGGGATTTAATATGTTCACAGATTATGTATCTTCACAAAAAGAGGTGCGTGCAGAGACATCCAGACTAATGCCAAACAAGCTGCTGTATCTGCAGAGCTCTACTGTGTGGGGTGCTAACATGGATCCTGAAGCAGCAGGCTTCTGCTTCCAGAGCTGCCTCTTTTACTGCTAGCTTAGGTTTCCCTTAACTTTTTTATTTTTTTTTTTTTTTTTTTTTTTTTTTTTAAAAAAAAAGAAAAAAAAGCTAAGAAATCCGGTGGATGCTGAATCATGGTGAGTGCAGGCAGATACCTCTGCTGGTGACTGCCTGGTCAGGAATGCAAATGGCATTTATATCTTTTCAGCAAGACTAGGTTCATGGGTAAATAATGTGTTTGGTTTAAAAAATATATCGCTGTCTGTGACAACAGTGTTCAAGGAAGGAGGTATATATTTTTTGTACTAACACAAACTTACTCTGTGAGAGTCACTGCTGCAAAATATTTATGACATTAAGAGCTGAGGGGGAGTAAAAACAGGAAAAACCCTGGTAACTGCAAATAAAGATTTTTTTAAAGGACTTTAAAGGGGAATAATCACTGTCCTTCTGAGAGTTATGTGATGGTTAATTAATGTAATTAATTAATTAGTGGAAGTAAGCTTGCTAAGTGGCAATTGGTAGAAAATTCCTTATTAATCTGTCAGATTACTGTAGGGTCTGATGCACTTTCTACCAAAGCATTTGATGTGACTTGCTAGAGATAGGGCAACAGAGCAAGTGAACTGTTAGTGGGATCCTCTAAAGTTGATCCTTTGTTTCTGTAAAAGTTTCTGTAGGCATGGATTGACTTAATAATGATGGTGATTTCTTTTTCTTCTGGAGAGGCTGTAAGGTTGACTTGAAGTTGTCAGTGTGCAGCTTCTTTGTGTTAGTTTTCTGAACTTAGGCACCCAAATTTAGAAATGTGGTATCTACTGGAATTTTTATGTAGGCTTCCTTTCAAATCTGTTTTGGTTTCTACATGGTGGGATAGCGTCTGACTGTTCTGTTGTTCCTCAGGGGTTGGGAACAAGTAGAAGTCACCTGCACACCGTACCTGAAGGACACTCCCAATTCCCTCTGGAACTTTGAAGATCATATCAACCCCAAGTGTGAGTCACTTATTTTCCTTTACTTTTCCATTTTGGCTTGCTGTTAAGTGAAAGGATGAGCTCTCAGATGGCAAGAACTGGCAGTCAGCGTTTCGGATTTGTCTGTTCTTCCACAGCTCAGGCGCAAACTTGCTAAACTTGGGCCAGTTGTTCAGAGATGCATAGCCAAGGGGAGGTTCACATCAGATAGCAGGAAAAGGTTCTTCACTGAGAGGGTGGTCAGGCACAGAAGCAGACTCTCCAGGGAAGTGATCATAATACCAAGCCTGCAGCAGTTCCAGAAGCATTTGGGCAAATAACAGACACATGGTTTAATTTTTAGGTAGTACTGTATGGAGCTAGGACTTGGATGTGACAGTCCCTTCCAGCTCAGTTTATTTTATGATTCCATGACTTCACTGTTTGGACATTAAACTGGTGATAATGCTTCAAGTGTAGTGGAAAATATAAAGATGTTTTAAAGATTTTAAGATCATCCTGGATAACAAAAGTATGAAGTTCTATAGGCACTGCGGTGCAAGCTGTTACTTTTAATGTCATTGGTTCAGTTGGGAATTCTTGCTGTTAATATGAGTATGTGAGTATGTTGTATATGTTTTAATGTTTTTTGTTTGTTTAAGTTAAGATCCACCTTGCTCTGATGTATTTTCTTCCTTCCTTAATAGGTATGCTAAATAATGACTTTGCAGTGCCATTAAGTAATAGATAGTATAAGTATGACAAAGGCTGGGAAGAGAACTGTGTGCCAGTAATGACAGATGGGCCTTGCAGCCTCATCCAGGAGTTAGATATGTGTCACAGCCTCATTTGGCCTGAATTGTTTGGTATAGTTTCCCTCACATGAATTGCAGATGACTTGGGCTGAGTTCCGAGTTACCAAAAACCTAGTGTTCCTCACCTTTTCGGAGCAACTGTGCAAATTGGAGGAAAGGAATCATGGGCTTGTTGATTTGGTAGAGTTTCCTCTGCTGTTGTACTGCATTTTGTATTCCCACACTCATGGCTCATTTACAGATAAACAGCAGCATATGAGCAATATGTCTCTAATTTCATCTAGAAATAGAGATCTGTTTATTTCAGGGACACTTTCATATTTCTCATGCTCCTGGAAGTAGAAGAGGAGATCTAGGAGTATATCAGATGTGAAATTCACTGGGGGATACTTTGACTTCAAGCTTCTGCATTTAGAATATGAATGAATTGCATAGGGAATTAAAAGAGGTGCTAGAAGCAGATTTGTCACAGGAGAAGAGAGTTTAGTTTTATTATGCAACAGGCAAATAAAAATAAAACATACAGATTTCTAATCTACTTTTCTCTCCTTCTGTAGTGCCCAATATCAGCCTGGATGTTTTGAAGCCTTCTTTTGCAGAAATTCTGCTAGAATCCCACATGGTTATGATCCGGGTAAGATACCATTAATTCCAGATTCCAGACGATCATTTTCTTTTCCTTTATCTTTCACTTAAAGGAAAGGGAAAAAAGACATTTTCTGAGATATCTGTCCTGATGAGTGTCCTGACATCAGTTACCAGGGAAAAGAAACCAGCACCTCCCTCTCCACTTCCCCTCTGCAGGAAATTGTAGAGAGCAATGAGCCTTCTTTTCTCCTGTCTAGACAACACAAGTACCCTCAGCCTCTCATAGGAAGTGCCTTTCTAACCCTTTTATCAGCTTTTACCAGCTCTGTTGTCCTGAAGAATGGGAGTGTACCACTTTGATATGGGAGTCTAAGGTTTAATTTGTTTGTTTGTAAAGGTGTTCTCAAATTTGCAAAAGAAAAAAGGTAGTCAAACAACTTATTACTAATGTTAAGTATTTCCATGGCAACCAGTGATAATGTCTCAGGTAAGAAAGCACCTGCATGAGTTTCCATGGAAATAATCTTTCTGAGGTTTTTATTTCAGTGAAAGGAAGCCTGTTGAAGTAGTCTCTTACTGAACAGACATCTTACTTATGCAACATGTATCCTTAGTGACAGAAAACCTGGAGAAGAGAAATGAGAGAATACGGCCTTTAATCATACCCACAGAATGTTTTCACTTGCTCAATAGTATTAAGACATTCTTTGTCCTCATTGTAACTATCTTCAGAAGATGTGTGCATGTGGTCAGAAAACAGTCTTTACTCAGGAAGAGTATTCTTCTATATTTGTAAACTCAAATGTTTCCAAGCAGTCTTTGCAGCACAGCTGCCCCTCATTTTGTTTTTTTCTTGATTTATTTTTAGGGTAACAGTGGCCTGAAACCAAAGGACAATGAAGTTACATCCAAACCCTGGCACTGGCCTATCAACTACCAGGTGTGTTGATCAGTCCACCTTCCTTTCTGCTCTCAGGTACTTTACAATACTTCTCAAAGCACAGGAACTCTTAATCATTGAAGCTGCATTGAAGGGAAGTTGTCTCACCTTTGACACTGTAGAAAATAAGAATAAGAGGCATTGATTCAAACCCATTTTGCTTACTTCTGGTTTGTTTCTTCAGGGTCTGCGTTTTTCTGGTGTCAACGAGACGGATTATCGGGTTTATTTGCTGGGAAACCCGGTAAGTTGGAACAGGAGGTTCCAAGACAATGTCTTCAGCAAATTTTAGCTTACTTCTGCTTTTTCCAGTGACAATGTTTCTCTTACTCTTCTTTCTTTTGGACTTTCTCTCTCATTTTATCGTTATGCTTGCATGTAGCTTTTCATTTCCTTTCACATGTTCGTTCCTGTTCCCAGCCTTAAGTCCTAAAAGTCTTTCTCTTTTCCTACATAGGTGGTTTGGTGGCTAAATCTGTTCACTATTGGGTTATATCTTCTGACAGCAATTTCCACTGCAGTGGCACTGAAGAGAGGTGTCCAACTGTCATCTGAACTCAAAGGTGAGGTCAGTTCTCCTATGCATCCTACATTATAGAATATCATAGCACCCTGGTTTCCTGGCACAGAAAAACTGACATTAGGATTTCTGTGTTAAAAACTTTCTCATAAAGCCTCTGGAAGTTGAACATAATACTGGGGGAGAGCATCAGAAAGGTAAAAGTGTGAAAATTCATGGGCTGAGATAAAGACAGCTTACTAGGTGAAGCAAAAGCTCACTCAATATGCAAGCAAAGCAAGTCAAGGAATTCATTTGCTGCTTCTCGTTGGCAGGCAATTTCAGGACAGCAGGGATCACCACATATAATGGTTTATTGGGAAGACAAATGCCATCACTTTGAATGTCCCCTTCTCCTCCTCCTTTTCCCCCAGCTTTTATTACTGAGTGTGACATCATATGGCATGGGATGTCCCTTTGGTCAGTCTGGGTCAGCTATCCTGGCTGTGTTCCTTCGCAGTTCCTTGTGTACCCCTAGCCTCCCCGCTGGCAGGGCAGCACGAGAAGCAGAAAAGTCCTTGACTGTAAGCACTGCTCAGCACGATTGGTGTGTTTTCACCACTATTTTCATCAAAAATACGAAACACAGCATTGTAAAAGCCCCTATAAAGAAAATAAACTCTATCCCAGCCAAAACTATGACATTACTGCTGCTCAGCCTGGAAAGGCTGTTTTTGATCTGGACATACCAGTATGGAAAGGTGATAAAATCGGATGTTTTTTCTAACAGAGCTTCTGACCCCAGCCAGGGTAATATAGCTTTTTGCAAATTCTAAGAAGTCATACATTACAGTTTACATCAATGGCTACTTATTTTTGTAGATCTCTGTGTTGGAAGAGAAATCTCAAACATTGTGTGACACTATTAAGTCAAACAATAAGTTATTAGCTAATCTGCATGCAGACATCAGAGCTCTCAGTCCTTTCCTCATGCTGTGAAAGCTAAGCAACATTTCTTTCCAGGAAAGGCTGGCAAAGTGATCATCTAGATGGCTTGTAGTCTCATTGCAGAGAGCATAAAACATCGGAACCTGGAATGACCTAATTAGTCTAATGTGCATCCCGAGAAACTGTAAATTTGTTCTTAATGTAGCGCCTCTAGGGCAGCCTCCTGCAAATCCACTGAGACTTGTGTCTTGAGATATCTTTTTTTGATAATTCTTTCGTAAAATGTAATAATGTAATACAACATACAGAATGCTATATAATAATAAAATGCAATAATAGAAACATAGATGCAGTTATATAATATCTAATGCTAATTTTTCTCCTGGAAAGTGTTTGTGTATATATATGAAGAATGTAGTTAAGATAGTGCAGAGGCTTGGCCCAATTTCAGACCAATGCATGACTTACTCCAAAGATCATTCCTGTTTATTTTGCTGTGATTCACATGCTACATACTGTGACAAGGCTTGTAAACAGGATGTGTTTTTTTTTTTTTTTTTTTCTACTTAAGCCTGTTTGTTTGTGTTCCAGAACTGTCCCACATTGTGCTTCGTGGTGGAGGGCAGATTGCTCTGGGCTGGCTCCTTCATTACCTCCCCTTCTTTATGATGGGCCGAGTTCTCTACTTTCACCACTACTTTCCTGCCATGCTTTTTTCCAGCATGTTGACAGGTAAATACAAAAGATTGAGTGAAGATGAGGCAGGCAAACAGGTGAAATTCTGTTAAATGGAAAAAAATTCAGACTGAACAGTATATTTTTATATTTTTTTCTGCTTGTGTAAAGTGCTTGAAAGCACTGACCAACTGAAAATGTTTTTCACAAAGGAGCTTGCAGTGCCAAACTGTCTTTTTCATTGCCACACTGAAGAGGCAGTTGTGTCTAGTGGGTAGGATATTTGAACTGAGATGTGATTCCTGTCCTCTGCTGTATCATTGTTATTTTATGTGCTTTTATATGTGTTTCTTTCCTTTTTTTTTGCTGTCCTTACACTTATGTCCATTTGTAATTCGGTCTTGGTAGTTTTTAGTGTGATTTTTGTGCCACCTTAGTTAGTAGGCTAACTAAGGTGGCACAAAAAATTTATTCAAATGGGAAGGAAAGAAAAAATAACTCTGCTGATAGAAGACAATCTGTATAGTTCTGAAAGTTAGCAAGGTAAATAAATTTAAAAACTGATGAGGTTTTTTGGTGTTAATAGAGCTTGGTCAGCCTAGTCTGACTGAATGTAGCAACTCGTTTGGCCTTTGCATTGCTCCTGATTTCTGCCTCATTCTTCTCCTAGGAATCACCTGGGACACACTACTTAAGTTCTTTGCTGGGTTCTTGTCCCCCAGCACTGCAGCTAGAAGAGTATATGGAGGTGGGATCCTGGCACTGGTTCTGCTCATCATGTATAGGTGAGTGCTGAAAGCTCAACTTTTCCTGAATGTGTAACAACCACAATCTCAATGGAACCTTTGTGCCTGTTAATTACCCTTAGCATTTGTCTCTGCGTCTCATCTCTGCTGAACATCAAGCCCAAATCTAAACTCTCAAATTTGATTAGATTCAGCATCTGTGTCCCAGCAACATGTTTTAAAACATCTTTCCATTGCAGGGAATCTTTCTTTTATTCTACCACTCAGTATGAATGCTCCATTCTCTGCTGAACTCGGAGTTCAGTGATCTCTGATTCTAGTCCCCATGCTAGATGATGCCAGATCCCTCAAACACAGGCAAATTCTTCATTGCTGCAGGCTTTCTCAGCTGGCTGTTCTTCAAAGCTATTGTTTTCTAAAAGAAAATGATACCTGTGAAGAAACTTTGTACTATGTGTATATTGTGCTCAGCAGAGATTAGAATGTCACCAGTGAAGTTCAAGAGCATCCAAAAAAAAAAAAAAAGGTCCCATAGGACATCTATATGGATTAACACGTTGCATTGTTCTTGACACAGAAAACTGTGTGGTCTCTGATTTTGGATTCTTTCCACAGCTTCTACCTCTTTCATCCTCTGTCCTACGGGATGATAGGACCCATGGCCTCTGACCCCAGCAGCCCCATGGCAGGGCTCCGGTGGATGGACTCCTGGGAGTTCTAGAGCCTGCAAAGGGAGCCTGGGAGCTGAGAATAAGAAGCGTGAGGACTGCTGCATGTCGAACTGATTCTGGCACTTTGGAGATGTGACTGTAAAATGCCCTCTCTCTGGCATACTCTGGGTCTGGTAGCCCTGTTATTTTGGCATTTGTTTGCACTGCCTGCATTGGAGGATACAAAAGCTGACCGTGAGAGGTTCTCTTAGAAAGACTCATGTCGTGAATCCTTAAGTTATATTCCTGGACAGTGGGCTGCCTAAATCTCAGTTCTTCTGAGCTCTTCTATCAGAACTCTTGACAGGCAAACAGCTGTGGCATTCCAGCAGTCAGAGCAGTTGGACTGTATGCAGTTGCGTGTTCACGTGTGTATGTCTGTCTTCCTACTTGCCATGTAAGTACCATTGCAGTTTGAGAGCCAGATAGTGTCCAAGGCATTGGGATTTAAACCATATTTAATGGCCTTTATTATGGCAAGGTTTTTCTTCCGAAAGCTTCAAATAAGCATGTGGGGATCTCCATACTGCTCAGCCCTGGCTGTCAGAATCTTTTGTTTCCTGAATTTTTGTTACCCTGAATTTTTATAATGTGACTGAAAGGGGTCCGCTTGAAATCTCCTGAGCCACTGTGCCTTGTCTATCTCCCTGGCCTTCTGCTGACAGAGGAGATGGAGATTGTTTATCCTTTTTTACTGCCTTGCTTTCTGGTCACCTTTAATCATTTAGAGCAATCACCTAGCAGGCCTGCGCTCAGAGCCAGACTGTTCCAGCTCAGCACTTTGTAGCTGCGTTGCAGTTCTTTCTGAAACTGCTAAGGAAATTATAGTGGAAACAGCAGGTGATTTATTTTCTGCCCCAAGTGAAGATGGGCCTTTTGGGTGTGTGATTGTCACTGAAATGATAGCTTGAAAAATTTAGACAGCTGTCGTTTGTCTTCTGATCCAAGCTATTCCAGTGCCAATACCTATGGCAGTTAGGAAAAAAGCTTCATCTTAGTGAATGTGGCAGCTACAGAACTGGCCATCGGTATATGCACTCCGTATTCCAATACTGAGCAAGTTCCCTCTCATAGATGGCTGTCCAGCTAATTAATTACTGCATTGAAGGAAATGTGAGGCCAGGCAAAAATTCTTTAAGTCTCAACAGCTCTTGAATGTTGAATCCACCCCTTCCAAGAAAGTGGAATATGAGGTGCCTTTCTCCTCTATTAGGTCTACTTTTGTGAATTATTCCTTTTAGTCCATCTATGCTTAGCCGTATTTCAATTTCTTGTCACAGTTCCTGGTCGCTACTTAGACCCCAGCTGTGTTCCTGTCTCAAGAACTAATATTTGCAAAACTCTTTTGTGTTTGTTTCAAGGAACTCAAGCCTATCATTTCAGATTTCTTGCTCTGCTTTTCAGCCATGCATCAAAATTGTGGGTACTGGAAGAGCAGTGTGTATGTGTCTGTTTAAATGTGCATTCATTTCTCTTATCAAACCTTGAATTTTAATGTAACTCCTACAGCAGAGAAGGGCTGCATTAACATCCCCAAGGTAGTTGTGCTCTGTGGGGGACCGAGACTCCCTCAGACTGGCTTTCATTCCTTTTTAATAGAGGAGTCATAGGATTGTTCAGTAAGGCAGCTGCTTGCTATTGTAATGTTCTGGTGTGGAGTAAGAGCCAACTTCCCCAGAAGTTGACTCTTACAGAAACTAACTCAGATGGTAGAGGTCTATGCTTTTGATTCAAAAGGTTTTGAGTTAATTACCTGCTGATAATTCTTAGTGGGAAGTCATTGTACTAATTAGCTACTGGGTTTGATGATTCTCTTCCACTTGGCTGCTGCAGGAAGTGCCCCCACCTGCGTAAGCCAGGGGTTCACAAAGGTGATATCTACGAAAGAAAGATGGGGGAGAAAGCTGCAAAGTTCTTCAGATCCGGCTCTGTGACAGGAGCTGTGAATCGTTAACTGCTGGCAGCATGGCAGGCAGACTGTGCGGTGCTGCCTCTGTAGCAATGTGATTCAGCATCTGCTTTTGGTAAGATTACCAGCCCAATGCCTTGCTGTCCTGATCCAGAGTTTTTCTTACAGTAGTCCCATTTCCATGGAGAGGAATTTCCACAAGAATTGATAAAAGCTGTGATTTGAAATGAAGTTTTTTTTTTCCAGCCTTTAACTTGTCTTTAACACCAATGGCAAAAAACAAAACAAACAAACAAACAAAAAAAACCCCAAGAAACTTGTGTTATGCAATAACACAATGCATCTGAGTCTGGGGGTTAGCTGGCTGAAGGTAGTAGTTGTCCTACTCTTCTGTACTGCTTCTGTTTCACTATAGACAAAGGATTTTTTTTTCTTTAGGTTTGCCAATTCAGAAATTCTGAGAGCACTTGATTGGCATTGAGACTATCCTGTTTCTTAGGTCTTCTGTGCTGGTAATGGGATGGAGCCATACAGTGGAAAAAATAATCCAGGTATTCCACCAGAGGGAGCAACATCCAGCTGAATCTTTTTTATCTGTAGTCAATACTATTAAAAGATCTACATTTAAAGACTAGAGGGTAGACGTTAAAAAAGCATACATTTCACCTGCAACCTCTGGGCTCCAACCAAGGATTGGGTTTTCAAGTCAGTGTAAGTGGATGTTGCTGCTTTCTTTCAGTAGAACACTGGAAAGAATAGTATCTGATTCTCAGTATTTGCTTCTCAAAAACAAACATATAGATGACAAACCCAACTTGTCAGGCCATAGCTAGAACAGAATAGTAACCAGTATCTTACTAGATCATTAAAATATAATGGGATTCTCTTAACTGACTCTGATATCAAAGGTTTCAGAGTGATGCAGGTGTTAGATGAAGGCTACAAGGCACTCTTCGCATTCTGAATGGAATTTGGGCTGCTTCAGTTCAGCTTTTCCATACATATTTGTGGAATGAGTTTGGGTTCATCCTGAGGGTTGCTTATAAGTCCTCTTCCCAAGTCATGTGGAAAATAGCTAGCGTTGCTTTTCAGGGCCAGAAGGTGCTCGTCTCTGGAGAAGCTGCTTGCTTTGAAGTTTGTTTGACAGGGCTCCTTTTATCACTAGTGAAGTGTTTCATCAAACTGTGTCTATAGATTCAGAACACTAAAGGCTGCAGGCCTCCAGGTTCCCTGTTTCAAAATCTTTTTTTTTTTTTTTTTGGTGTGTGTGTGTGTGTATGTGTAAAAACAAAACAAAAACAACACATTTTCACCTCTTCAGTCTTTAGACTGAAGTATAGATGGTCCCTATGCTCATCTGGCTTATCCTAGACAAGCCATTTGTCTTAAAAAGGTTGTGTTAACAGCTGCTTCGGGACACGTCTTCATACACACCTATTCCAGGAGCAGGGACTGGCATGTGTCCAGGGGGTGGACTGCACACACTCGGAGTTGTGCCTGTGAGGAGGATTTGAATGGAGATCCCTGTGTCAGTATTACCCTTGGTCCAGGTGGAGGACTGCGTGTCATGCATGGCTTACCAGCCTCATTCACAGTCCTGTGAATAGGACAGCCAGCACCACTCTCCTCTGTGGAGAGTTTTCTTTTTGTATTGATTGGGTGGCCTTGGTGGTGCACAGAGGGCATTGATAGGTTCTACCTCTTTGTATCTCTCTCCTCCCTTCTTCAAGTGCTTCCCACAGTACAGGACGTGTCATTGGTTTTCCTCCAAGTTTTTAGGCTGTGCGTCCGTTTCGTAGGGGAGTCAACGAGGGGTAGGACAGGACACCACATAGTATCCTGAGTGAACCTATCACTTGCAGTGAGAGTAAAACCAGAACCAAATTATGGAAAGGTAAACCCATGCTTAATAGGGTAGGATTTTTCTGCCAACTGTCCTTCTGTATACCTCTGAGAATCTTTATCAAGGGACTTGAGAGTGAACCAGCTGTCACCATGGAAATGCAGGTATTTACCTGAAATTCTCCGTTGTTGCACTTAGATATTTCCCTTCCAGAGGCCATGTCTGTGTGATTTATTCTGAGTTGACACTCTGCACGAGTACCTTTATAACACCATTTCCTCCTCTCAAGATACTGCAGCAATGTGAAAATCTCCTTGGCTCTGGCCCTGCATCTCCACCAGCTGAGGAATGTAGGTAAGATTTTTTCCCCTTTACAGCAAGCAGCCATTCCTGGGCCCACTGCCTTCCCTCCACCCAACTGGTCAAGTAACTTATGAAGGCAAAAACATGTGGACTGTTAGAATACCATAAGGCTCTTTCCAGCTGGAAAAGGGAAGATGAGGATAACACCACCTCCACTGCATATTTGCTGTCTTCATGGTGCTGTGGGCTGCAAGCAGTCAGCACTGAAAACTGTCTGTTTTAAGGCACTAAGACCTGAGTTACATGGTTGGTTGTGAGTTGCTTTACTTCTTTAATTCACTTGTGCTCTTTTCTTTGAATTTCAAGGGCTATGATTGTCACAGGTAACAGCTGTGTTGGGAGATACTAGCTCAGAAACCACTCCTGCTGAATTTGTGTTTGGTCCTAAAACCTTAGTGAATGAGTTTATTGCATTTTAAAAGAGGGACTGTTTAGAGCCGTCCTGGAGAACTTGCCCCTGTCGGACCAAGAGTTTAGAGCAGCAGCAAGAGGGTCTCATTTGTAGTTGTCTTATAATCTTAACCTTTCTTACTAATGCTGCTGGTGTGTGCATGCGTATGCATGTGTCCATCTGTTCATGAACTGTGTTCTAAAAGTGGGATTACTGCACTGTACGATGTGGAAGGGAAAATGGTCCTTTGAGCTATAAATGTATTTTTTACAGGGAATCATGGAAAATGTGGTAGAATTTTGAATTCAGATTTGTAATAAATACCTCTGAATACCTATTCTTTCTAGCATTCTCTTTTGGGCTATATCTTGTTCCAGCTCCCCCATCCTGGTCTTTTCCTCGCATGCACAACTGAAGTTCTCCAATGGCGAATCTGACTTAGGGCAGCAGTGATCTGCA
Source organism: Nettapus auritus (assembly GCA_011076525.1). NCBI lineage: Eukaryota > Metazoa > Chordata > Aves > Anseriformes > Anatidae > Nettapus > Nettapus auritus. The sequence goes on from CM021769.1 coordinate 22,392,007, forward strand.
AACCAGAAGTCGTTGCCAGCATCATCTTTTAGCATGCAAATGTTTCTGGACTGCAATTCCCGGAGGTCGGGTCTTGCTGCAGTCCAAGCAATGCGCTGATGAGCACAGCAGGAAGCGAAACTGGTACATTTGGCTGAAGATGAAGTACTGTCTGTTGACATGGATTTATTTCTCTATGGTAAAACTGTGTTAAATTGTAAGTATGTGTAATACGTCCTGTTTAATGGGCGTATTCATCAGACTTTTGGTAGGTTGCCTTTAGACATTTAACTTGACAGATCGAGTAATTTTTTCAAGGAACCAGCGTTTTTCTATGAGTCATTCTTAGAGTGTGTAGTGTCCGTAACATCAGACTGATGACAGTTTTGTACAAATGAGGCCCTTGCTGTGAACTAAATGCAAAAATCTAATAAAACAACGCAAGAACGTAATAAAACTGGAATGCTGTAAATCTGAGTCAGGCTGTACGCCAGGCTGTAGTGACAGGGAAATGTTTACTTTTGAGTACAGAATAGCAAGGGGTTGCCATTACTAACGTAAAACTAGAAAGTAGAAAAAATACAGCTGCCTTACTTGTGGCTACACATTGATGCCTAAATCATTGCTGGAGGAGAGCCAACCAGTCTCTGTTTAGATATGGTCCAAGGGCTGTTGAAGTAAAGTCAGGACATCTGGAAACTGGACTATGACCTGCACAAGGTGATAACATAGGCTGACAGATGGCTACTGGAAAGCCCATGGATATTTTGTACTGTTTCGGAAAGTGCAAGTTGGTCTCTGGGTATGGTCTGATTCGGGTTGTTAGTCTGGAAGGAAGGACTCCTGGTACAGAAGTTGTTCTAGAGTATAGGGAGATGACTGTAAGGAAGAGGAATGAAATACTGTTCAGAGTATGCTGATTACAGCTGAAATAAGACTTCTCACTGTCCTCTAAAAGAATGGCTTCTTTCTGCAGGTGACTGAGCTCACGGAGGTGATGATTGATGCCATTTGCATAATGCCCCATACGTGGTTTTCATTACATCTTGTTCTGAATCTGCCAGGTTTCTATATCTCTAAATTACAGCCATTTTCCATTGCATGTTACTCAACAAGAATGAGTTTTTTATACAACTTGATATTTTCTCTTCATATAGGTTTTGTGTTCTGTCTTCAAGCTGTTGCCTAATCTTTTTGCTAACCAAATATAGAAACATTTACTGCAAATTTCTAACGTGCTTTCTCTGTCCTTCTGATCTCCTGTGCCTCTTTTCTCATTTTCTTCAGTTTACCTCCATGGTTTCCCAAACTGTTCACTGTCTTCCGACATCAGTCTCCCCACTTCCATATACCGAAATAAATTTTCTTCGCTCCTACCACTACTTCCTGGTTTACATGTGATTGTCTTAGACTGTGGAGTTGTTTTCTAATATACCATCTCTAAACTGTAGTTCTGTCCCATGTAATGCATGATCTGGAAACAGAAAGTTTGCACTTTTACCTGAATGGGCATAGCCTACCAAGCATTATGATTACTGGAAAATGCTTTTTCCATATTTACCGTTCCTGCAGTCATTCTTTTATCTCCAGAATTCATCTAAAACTTGTCATCCTGCTGTCTTGCAGCTGACACCCTTGCAGTTGATAAAAGGTAGTTCTTGAGCTTCATTCATCCAACTTTGATTCACCATCTAGTTTTGGATGAGGTAGTTCTGGAGCACCCACATTTCTCCACTGACCAGAAAGGGATTTTATGTTCCTTGCATGTTCCAGATGAATATGTCTGTATTGGGCCAGCTGAGTCTCACCCTGGCTGTGTCCAGATCCCTTAAAATACTTTAGGGACAATAATTGTTTGGTTACAAGGTGGAGAAGGAAACTGGCTGACAAATGGGGAGGAGATGGTTGAGATGAGAATGTGAAGGTACATGAAACGGTATGTCCCTTACGAGCTGTGCGGGAACAACCCAAAAAGAGCCAGTGCAGCTGGAGAAATTGAATTTAAACAATTTGGTAACTTCCAGGCAAAATCCCATGGGAAGCAAGTCTGAGAGAGGTTTAAATAAAGGATAACAAGCACCAACTGTCCAAGTGCAAAGCAAGGTCAGGAAGAGCCAAGAAGCCAAAGATCAGAAGTTAAGTAGCAAGTTCTTAATTGACTGCAAATTGCAAATGCAAGAGAGAAGCATATAAAGTGAAAACTGTTGAGTTACTAGGGCTGCTGTGAAAGAGCCGTGGAGGGGGAAAGCAAAATAGGCTGCTTCACAAAAGTAGGGTGTAATGAGGGATATCGAAGATACCGACATCAGTGGTATGAGATGGATCAAGAATTAGACCACTACTTGGCAGAGAGGGAAAGGTAGGGATTAACAGATCACTGAGAAGTTGCACACCCATCTTCAAATGCTTTTTTTATAAACGCCCTCCTGAGTTTCTTATTTTGTCTGCACTATTTTTTGTCAGGCTCATTAGTTTCTTCTTTACTTAATCATCCTGTTTGGCCTTTTTGAGCATTAGTGCATTTTTATACTCAGTCTCCTGAAGTTTTTGTTTATTCCAATGATTATTAAAAAAAAAAATGAAAAACCACAACAACAATGTAAGTAGGTTGAAGATATCCTCAGGCAACTCTTGTGGGACTCATGGGTGCAAGCTATCTGTGCCTGCTGATTTCAAGTCTTTGTTGCTAATGGTTGCTGTTTAATATCCTATTTAGTTGCTAATGGATTGGAAAGTGCTTTATGATGTGGCATAAGTATGTCAATCTCTTCAAGACAGAGCCAAAATATTATTCAACACAACACATTTTGACTGGGGATCAACAAAACTGTTCAGCAAAATTTCTTGCTGAACTGGGGGAATATTTTTGAGAGGGACACGAAACTTCAGATAGGTGAAGAGAAGGCCTGAAGCCTCCTCAAGAAAAGGATTGTACATGTAGTAGGAATAACACACGGGGTTTGCTTTGAAAGCAGATGGCAGAGTGCAGAGCTGAAAGGTGGTGATGCTAGCACAGCCTTGCTGTGAAGGAAGGTATGCAATTAAAGGCAGAATGTCTCTTTTAATAAATCACAACAAAGGCACTGATCTCAGAGAAAAATGCTGTAGGACAAATGATTGAAGGTGAGGTCCTGGTCAATAGAATCCATTTGGATTGCAAGAAGGAAGGAAAGAACAGAGTTGAGATCAGAGGAAAGGCAATCAATGAGCATTTCAGAGACTGGCATCAACTGCCTCTGATACAAGGCGAGACCAGTGGGGGAACTTCAGAGGAAGCTTCTCAGGGGGATAAAGCATCCTTCCACCAAGCTTTTGCCATGACGTGTCAGCAGCTGAAGATGATAAAAGCCAGTGTAAGGACAGCTGGGGGAAGATCCAAGCCTGTGGGAGCCAGGTAACCATGCTGACACTGTGCTTGCTGAGGGGCCAGGCATGCTGGCAGAGGTTGCTTCTTGCAAGATCACAGCCTGGTGGTAGGGTAGCAACTGGTGGATTACCAACAGTGCTTAAGAGAGCACGAGGTGAATAACAACCAAGGTAAGGTCCATGCATCTGTAGCTGACCCAGACAGGGTCTGGCATCCTCTCTCCTTTAAAGTCAGGAATACTCAGGCTGGCAACTCAGTGTGGCCTCCTTTGGATTCTCTCCCAGCTTCATGCCTTGTCAGCCCTTGGTTTATTTTCACCTGTCTGCACAAAATTTTCTCTATCTGGGCCCTGGGAGGCATAGGATGAACCTGTGGATGCCTAGTACCAAAGGGACATCAAAAAACTCGTTTTCATTTTGTTCTGCTTTTGAATTCCCTCCCATACACTGTGTCTCCTCCCCCCTTAGCCCAAATCTTCAAGGTCAGTGGTGCTGCCCTGCTCTCCCTGCAGGCACCGTGGCAGTCAGCGATCTCTGCAGCTGTTGCCTTAATCGTTTTATGGGTAAGATTATTCCCTCCTGCATCTCTTTTGCTTCTTGTTATGCAACAGTATTTTGTGATTTGCTTTGCCACTGAGCTGTGCCGCGTCGTGGCCTGAGGGGGTAGCTTCAGAAGACTGCTGGAAACATGGCATGGCTCCTGCCCCCACCTGAGGATTGGGACAGGGGGCTGGGGCAAGGAAAAGACATCGTGGCCTGTGCTTTTGAGGTGGAGGAGAAGGGTGGAGAGGGGCATTAGTCAAGCCCAGGAATCTGGCTCCAAGGTGAGCAGAGAGCCTGAATAAACTAGATCAGAGGGGCATTATTCATGAGGACTCACGGATGTAGAATTGGAAATGAGCAGGAGTCCAAAGCAGGATTTGGTTTTGTTCAAACAGCAGCTGAACAAAACCTGTCAGTGTCACAGCAGCACACGCACAGCCATCACCCCTAGGCCAGGCCAGGTGGCCTCCCTGGGGAGGGAGGTTTGTTCTTCAGGTGCCCTGGACCCTGAGGGCAGGGCTGGGGGTTGGTGGCTGGGTCTTATTCCCTGTCCTGTTGAACCGTTTTATGAGATTTGGAAGTTTCCTTCCCTGTGGGTAAACTGAGGCACTGAACAAGTGAAGCAGGCACTTGGCAAGGGAAGTTGTGAGTGTTGGTACTGTACTTTGGATGAGCTGTAGATTAGATTAATGAGACCAGCCACAAATATAAAGCATTCTAAGCACGTAGTTTCGGAAGCACAGTTGGGCTTTGTTGGAGGCTGGAGTGTTTCACTGGCAATCTGCCTCTCCTTTCTTCAGGTGACCTAGTGATGATTTCAGAGCAGTCTGTGCTGCTGACCTTGTGGTTCTTCACTTGTGACATCTTCTGAAAAAGTATTGCAGAAATCCAAGGACATTTCAGAAAAAGAGCTGAGCTGCCTGGTGAGGTGCACTGAGCCAAGGGAGCTGGGGACCAGCCATGGCAGGAAACCCACAGGCTGTGGAAATGTTTGCAGTGCTCAACCTCCTGATGCATCTCGGGGCTTCTGTATGCCTGAAGGCTCACTAAATACTTGAACCTGAGGGACGTTTGTTGTTTGTTCTTCCTTGTACCTCAGATCCTCCCTGGACTCCACTTGTGCTGTCAGCAGCTCAGTGTTGTGGTAGCAGGAGGAGCTCCCCTGACAGCTATGTGGCTGCACACAAGGAGAGGCACTGCACCTCCCCAGTCCTGAGCCCTCGCTCTTTTAAGTCATGCAAATGGCTTCTGGATGTTTCTTACCCTTGAGTTATTCCTAGCTCCCTCCTTACAGCTCCCTCCTCCTGTGCTGGAAGACACATGCTGTCATAGGGGGAAAAATGCTCTTGAGAGCCCCCTTAGCAGAGGGAGAAGGTGGCAGGGGAATGCTTCTCTGTGTGTCATTTCCCTGCCCCTGGATGTGCCCACATTCTGCCCAGAAGGAGCTGGTGCTGCAGGGGGAAGGAAGGAATTCCTTTTGGTTCTTAGCCTCTGCTAGGTTTAGTACTGGAGTGAGCTTTGGGTGCTCGCAGGTGGGCAGGGTATCACCAACTCACTGCCCCTGCCCCACATCTTCCACAGGAGGAGGCTCAGTGGGTGTCACTGCCGCTGTGGTCCCATCTGTGCCCACAGCAAGCGCTCAGCCTGCAGCCACCATCTGCAGCACAGAGGGGAAACTGGACACGAGCCAACATTTTCTATTGCCATCGTGTCTTCGGTACTGCTGCCTGAGATGTCCTTTCCACCAGGAAGAGCAGCTCGGCCTGTGTTTCCTTGTCACCCTGGGCGTGGCAGCTGATGTGGTGCCTGCACAGAGCCGAGGAAAGGTGTCCTGTATTCCAGCCAAACCGCAGGAAGCCTCATTGCACTGTCTCCCTGTTACAGCCATCTTCCCCTCCTGCCTGTGCACCCTGTGTATCCGTGCCACTCACATTCAGGAGCTGATCACTCTTAACTTCAACAGCCTGTTTTTTTGGTGCTTCTCTTCCTCTCTTGTCACCCATCTCTGACTGTATCCAAAATTGTGCTAGGCAAATACTCAGCCTAGGCTGTGCTCTGACTGCACACACGTCCTTCCAGGTGAGATGATGCTTCTTGCTGGTGTGCTCCATCAGCAGCAAGATAGCTAAAGGTTCATGTTTGCGTTGCCACTGCTGGGCTCATGTTCACAGCTCTGCTCAGATTAATCTGGTATTCCTGCTTCTCTCCTAGCCGCTCTTTCAGACTCCTTGCAGCTCCAGCAGCTGCAGCGATTTATCGCTGGTCCCCAGCATGTGTTCCCTTTGCAACCAGATGGCCAAGACATGGCTCTTAACATTAACTTGGAGACCAGAAGATGGTGCCAACAGCGGGAAGCACTGAGGGTTGTCACTTTGTGTGTTCCAGAAGCCCAGCCATGATTCCTCAGTGTTACATGGTTCTTATTTCTTCTCCATTCTACAAGAATTTAGAGGTGTAGAGATCACGTTTTTCAGGCATTTCTTAAAGATCATGAAAGATAAAATCCTGTATTTTTAACAGAGAAAATTATTCTTGCATGTGTGTCTTACAGGGACCTAAGGCCTTTGACATCAATGAAGGCATTTCTACTAATGACATTCAAAGCACAGAAAACCTGGAACCACATTTTCCTCTGGCTCAGTATCCAGAGATCTGGCAGTATTTGTAGCACTCCATAGTTCCAATCAAATAGTTCAATTCTTTGTGAATTTGTTGGACTCTTCATGAGCCTGGATTTAAGTAGAGATCTCTAGCTTCCTCTAACGTACATGGAGTTTTTCCCATACAGCATCTCACCTGACCTACAGTGAGAAGGTGGGGCCTCAGAAGCCTGAGAAAACAGGTAATTTGTGCTGGCACTTCCAGAGACATCTCCTGGGGCTTTCTGCTGCTGCAGTCGGTGCTGTCAGGCTGGGTCTTTTGGATAAATACCCCTGGGAGAGAAGATGTGGCTGGGGCTGAGGATGCTGCATTGTGCCACTGAACTTGTCTCCTTCTGGGGCTGGATTTCAGTACCATGAGGTGAAGAGCCTCCTTTCTTCATCCATTGAGTCAATGTGCTCCTGTTTTGGTCCCAGGCTGCCGTCTTCTCTCCTAATGACAAGAAATAAGCCTGACGGGTAGTAGCAGAACTTGTAATATGATCAGCACAATTGTTATTCCAGAGCAGACTGCTGTTTTCAGTGCCATTTGTGATTTCGTCTTGCTTACATCCTTTGAAACCCCCAGCTTGCGTGACTGCTCTGGGAGCTCTGCTTTCTGTTGTGCTGCTCTGCTTTCCCTCCTGCCGCCTGAGCCCTCGGCTGCTCGCTCTAAGTTTCCTTTGCGCTGCCTCCATCCCTGGGCCAAATTAAACAACGTGCTTCCCTCTGAGCGACAGAGGGAAGAAGTTGGATGCCGGGAGGTGTGTGATAGAGCTGCCTTCTCTCGTTAGCAGCGTTGTCTGTCCGGCCGCCTCAGTCTCCCCTCTGCCAGAGGAGGCAGGGGGCGAGGGGGTCCCCAGGAGCAGGAGCAGCGCCCCCAGCCCCAATTCTCCTCTTGGGGGGCTGGGGCCGCCCCCTTTGTCCCCCCCCTTGCCCTGCCCGTGAGCTGCGAGCCGGGGGGCTCCGGGGTGCCGGTGCCTGGGCCCGTCCCCGGGGGGACTCCGGGGCGGGGGGACCCGAGGTGAAGGGGACCGCGGGGGCGGCGGGGAGGTGGTGGCGGAGCGAGGGGCGGGCGGAAAGGGGCAGCTCCCCCCGGCGGGCCCTTCCCCGCCCCCGCCATGGCGAGCGGGATGCTGTCAGGCGCTCAGCGGGCGCTGATCCGGGAGAGCTGGCGGCGGGTGAGCGGCAGCCCGGTGCAGCACGGCCTCGTCCTCTTCTCCAGGTGAGAGACCAAGGGCAGGGGGCGGCCAAGCCACGGGCCGGGCCCCCCCGCCGCCCCCGGGCAGGTAGCGGTGGTGTTGGTGGTGGTCCCCCGGTCCCGGAGCAGAGGACGCGCCGTGTGGGGGGTCCCCAGCAAGCCCCTCGCCCGAGGAGATCAGCGCCTCGGCTGTAGGGAAAGAAAAGGGAAAAACCTGTGAGAAGTCGCCCCGAAAGCCCGGCAGAGAGTTGAGGACCACCGGGAAAGGGGAGAGGGGGCCAGGGCCAAGCCTCGCGGATGGGGGACCCCGCAGTTGAGAGTGTGGGGTGGGGAGAAGGGAGCCTGGTGGTGTGCCTGGGCTCCCCGCAGCACTGAGGCTTCCCCCGGTTTTGGCAGCTCTGGGGCTCGAGGGGGTCGTGGGGTGGGAAGGGGAAGGCACCGGGCAGGCTTTGGGGGAGCGGGGCTGGGCTGGGAGGAACTGCAGCAGGCTGGGACGGATCCACAGGTGCCAAAGCCACAGGTCTGAGAGCTGGGACCTAGGGAAGGGGGACCTCTTTTGCCAGCAGATAACCTGCGTTTCCCCAGGCTAAGTCTCTGGGACTTCCAGGTCCTTTTGTAGGAGGGGAGGGAGCAGCAGGAGGAAAGGGGGTGTCAGGGTGCTGCTGACGGGGCGAGTGGGACTCTGCACCATGTTAAGGACGTGAGGAGATGGGGGCTTCTCTCTCGCTGTTGCAGGTTGTTTGATCTGGACCCTGACCTGTTGCCCCTTTTCCAGTACAACTGCAAGCAGTTTGCCAGCCCCCAGGAGTGCCTGTCCGCCCCTGAGTTCCTGGATCACGTTAGGAAGGTGAGAGCGGGGCAGGAGGAAGCCTCCGGGCAGAGTTTTGGGACTGACTGGGAGCACGCGGAGATCTCCTCTCTCCCCAGAACTGGGAGAGGAGCGATGCTGATGTTGATGCTTGTGCCCTGCGGGAGCTCGTGCAGAGGGAGCCAGACCTGGCACAGCAGGAGCCCTTTGAGCCCTGAGGAGCAGCCAGGCAGAGAAAGAGCACAGTCGTGGCTCACAGATGCCTTTGTAACCCTGTAACCTCCATCTTCAGACCGGTTTTCATAGCCTCCATCTTTAAACCAGCCCAGCGCCTTGTGTGCCTGTCTTGCTCCTTGTGAGAGGCTGTTTCAGGACTGCTCTCCTCTGATAGCTGCAAGCTTTTTGCTATTTTCCAGCCCCGCTTATTGGACAAGTTGTGTCCATTTTTACTTCTGCTATTACTGCCTTAAGCTGAAATAGCTTTTTGCTCTTGTTGGAGATAATTTCCCTGTTGAAATTGTAGAGCACAATTCTATCACCTCTTGGTTTTGCCAAGCCAACCATGCCCTGGCTTTAATCTCTTCTAATTTGGTTTGTCTGTTCCCTTCATCCCTTGTTAACCCCTCCCTGTTCTGTCTCCATTTGGCTCTTCGTGCCCCTGGCAGACCACTGTGGCACATGCTCTGCCAGACCAGGTCTCTTGGCTGTGCTAGCCATCCCCTCACCTCAAAATACCTTGGCTGACCTTAGATTTGGAGTTGACTTCTACACATTTGCACCATCTTGGTAACTTCTAGCTGGCAACTCTAGTCCTGGCAATTCCAGGCCTCCTCTGCAGTTGTCCTGGATTCCTAAAACCACATCAGCGTCGGATCTTGGCAGCATAACTGCTCTGCTTTAGGGCTCTCCTCCCTCCTCTGGGGCAGGGAGGCCAGCAGTGCTGCTTGCTGTAGCACCTCTGGCAGCATCCTGCGGAAGGATGTGGGGTGCTCTACAGTCAGTGTGCCCTGCAAACGCGACAGGTCACAGTAGAGCAAAGGAAAGCTCAGAGGGCACTGGCTGTGCTGGGAGGTGATGACGGCCATCAGGCTGAGAAAGGTGAAGCAGAGGGGTTATCCCTTCCTCTAGAAGGACAGCAGAGCCTTGTTAGTGCCATTCTGTCTCTGCTCCTTTAGGTGATGCTGGTGATTGATGCGGCCGTGAGCCACCTGGAGAACTTGCCCTGCCTGGAAGAATATCTCTGCAACCTCGGCAAGAAGCACCAGGCAATCGGCGTGAAGGTCGAGTCTTTCTCGGTGAGGCATCCTCTTTCATCCCACTGTGGCTGTTTGTGCAGTGCTGCCTGCGGCCCTCAGCTGTCCCCACCCTCCCGTGCCCACCTGCTGGGCTCAGCTGGCTGGAAAGAAAGCTGGAGGCTCAGTGAAGTCCCTGAGCTGTGTGGTGATGTTAATTTTGTCAGGGAAGCCCTTGAGCTCCCCTCATTTCATGTGCCGGGAGTGACAGAGGGGAACAAGGCATTTCCCCAGGGAAATGCTCAGGGGATGCTGAACCTCAGCCCCTCCATGTTGCCAGACATAAACCCACCTTGCTCAGGGTGGTGACACCAGTCAGCCCAGGTAAGGCAGGACACCACACAGCCCAGGATGAGGAGCACCCTGCAGGGTGGCTGGTGAGCAGGCAAGGGCCTGAGCCTCCATCTGGGGCTCCCACCCTGTCTCCTGGCACATTGGCATGGCTCAGCTCTGCTGGTCCGCTGCTGTGCCAGGGGACTAGGCTGGCTACCGGTGTTGGGGAGGCACGGAGGATGGTGTGCAGCTCTCTGCAGGGAAGGGTGACGGTGTGGGTCAGCTCCCAAGCAGGATCTGGGCCCCCTCTGGGGCTCCTCTGAACAGCCAGGGATGGGGCTGGCTGCCTCTGCAGGTGCCCCACAATGGGAGAAACCCTAAGCAGTGATGGAGCAAGAGAAGGGGCTGCCTGTTATTCCCCCGCTGCTGAGCTTGATGCCTCCCTGTTTGGTTTGCAGACCGTCGGCGAGTCCTTGCTGTACATGTTGGAGAAATGCCTCGGCGCTGCCTTTAGCCCAGACGTGCGGGAGGCTTGGACCAAACTCTATGGTGCTGTGGTGAAAGCCATGCGGCGCGGCTGGGAGCCCCTCCCGGAGGGGGACTAGCCCAGCCAGCCTTCCCCGCCACTGCCCTGGCAGCAGCCCTGCACAGGGCAGGCACTCACCCTCTCTCTGCCTCTCTCCGTCTTTCTCTGTGCACCAGCCCGTCTCCATCTCCTCCAGCCATGTGTGCTTCAGGTCTCTCTTGGTAATCCTGCCTTGCTTTGACACGACCACATCTCAGCCATTGCTGACAGCCAGTGGGGTATTTCTCTGCAGCGAAGCGTGGGAGTGATGTGGCACAGGTCCTCTGCCCTGCCCCAGGTTCCTCGGGGCCAGCTGGAACATGAGCGCCAGTGTCTGTGTTCTGGTCTTCAGCTGGCTCCCCTCCCCTCCTCTCGCTGCCCACCCTAGTTAAATGACAGCTGGAGGTGTCCTCAGAGGCTCATTTGCCTGAGATCCTCTTTGCTGTGCTCGAGACCTGCCGAGGCTGTCACCGCACACTTCTCGTGCACGGCTGTGCCCAGTTCAGCTGTGCAGGAGACGGCTGGCTCGGCTCACTGCAGGGGCAGGGGTGGCTGCGGCAGTGTTGGGCAGCAGAGGCAGGAGCTGGCTGTGCAGTGCTGCCATCCTCCCCAGTCCCTGCAGCAAGCTTTTACCCACTCTCCTCACCCAGGTGTTGCTCCTGGGTCCATCCTGGTGCTCTCCTCCCTGGGTGGCACCCAGGGTCTTTCCCTGTGTAAGGCTGATCACAGCTTACTGTGTTTCCTAGGGATGTTTCAAGCAGTGGGCTCACGTTAATGCCAAGGTAGGGCTGCTCCTAGCAGGTGTGGGCTGCTGCCTGGAAGGATTTCTGTCTGCTTGGCTGGTTGGTTTAACCTGAGAGCCTGCTGAAATGCAGCAGCAGGGGTGGCTATTTAATGCTTTGTATTGAGGAGAATAAAGTAAATACAAGAAACGATGTCTTAGAATAAAAATGAAGGTTGCAATCATGTCATGGCAACGGCTTCCAGAAATGATTCTGGCTCTTGGCCAGAGGAAGCATAGCTGGAATTTCTCTGCCGATGCTCTCGGGACCTGGAGTGCTTCCCAGCTGCACACAATGCCCATCTGCAGAGCTTCCTCACCCCTCAGAAATAACTCCCGCCGTACTTGAGACACAGCCACTTTGGGGTGGAGAAGGTGCCCCGTTAGCCATGTGCAGCAGAGCTGCGTTAGGGCAGGAGCAAGAATAAAGCACCTGCTGGAAGAAAGCAAGGAAACGGCTGAGAGGCAGTGCCTGATGGCTCTGCTGGGAGCTGAACTTGAGTGCTTTGGAGAAGAGGCTACCTTTATGGGCAAGCTGCTGTGGGACTGGCTGAGCTGTGTTTCCAGCTGGCACTAACCCCAGGGCAAGGATCTGGAGCAAGTCTTCATCTACACACAGCTCCCTGTGCTGCTCCTTCGGGACCAGAGGAGCTTGGCATCCAGGGCTGCACTGTCCTGCTCTGGTGACATGTTTCTTCTGCACTGAAGTGTCTCTCCCTGAGGCAAGATGGGGGAGCAGAGCGGTGTCTCAGCAGAGCCACCCATCTTTGCTGTCCTCCCCCTGGTAGCAGGCTGTGCTCCTGTGGGCCCATGGCGTGGTGTTGTGCATCCTCACCCATGGCCCTCTGCCACCTGGCCTGGCTGGGGCCTGTGGCTTCCTCCCCGCTCTGGTCTGTGAGCCAGGTATGGAGGAGCTGGGGGGGAAGTGCTGGGATGGGGACATCCCCTCTGCAGCCCTCAGCATCACAAGGAGGATCCTTCTGGCTCAATGTAGCACGTAGGCAGGTGGGTGATGGAGGGGGGGCGTGCCGCTGCACCAAGTGATCCCCTCTTCCTCTAGCTTTCCCAGCTCCTTGACTTATCCTCTTCTGTACCACGTTTTGTGTAACACCTAGGAGAAATAATCTAGTCCGTGTGCCTCTTATACCCAGCTGTACTGTTTAATAAAGAACAACAGTGAGCCTCTGCCCTTTTGGCTGCCTGATGTTTATTTTAATATAAGAGGCCTGAGCAAGCTAAAAAAAAGGATGATATAGGGGAGCTGGCTGGTTTCTTGTCAGCTCTAGCCTTGGAGATGTTGGAAGCACAGAGTGGTTTGGGTTGGAGGGGGACCTTAAAGATCACCCAATTCCAGCCCCCACCTCCCACCAGACCAGGTTGGCCAAGGCCCCATCCAGCCTAGCCTTGAACACCTCCAGGGATGGGGCATCCACAGCTTCTCTGGGCAACCAGTTCCAGGTCAGCTTTGGGACTGTCTGGTGGTGGTGCCCTGGGCTGCCCTTCTCTGTGGGGGAATGACCAGGAAGATGGACAGGGGACCGGTGCTAAGGGCTGTGCCCTTCTGAGGTGACACCATGGGCTGCTCCTCTGCCCCAGTGCCTCTACTGCTTCTGAGCCTTCCCCTTTACCTCCAAAAATCCTTCCCAGCCCAGACAGTTCCTCTGGGCACCCACTATTCACCACAGTCCCAGCCCCTCCCTGGCTGAGCAGAGGGTGACAACGCATCTGTCACCAGGTGGGACGCACGGGGTGACGACACCAGGCAACGGCTGGGTGAAGTCTTTTTATTCAAGGCACGGTCATAGCAATAAATAACGAGAAGGTACAGACCTCTGGCACATTCCTACAGCGTGGCAGCCAAGGGCAGCCAGAGCCCGAGCTCCCCGGGACACGGTGCTGCTCACAGGTACCTGCTGCCCCTCAGAGAGAGGCCACCGAGTCACCAGACAGGGCTACCAGCATCTTGCCATCCGGGACAGCCCCGGGACGAGCAGTGGCGAGGATGTCTGGGCAGGGAGCTGGGAGCCCTGCCGGGTGGTTTTTGGGTGCCACAGCCACTGCCTGGGCATGCAGGGGCAAGGGGTCAGTGGGGCTGCCAGTCCAGGGAGCTCAGGCCCACGGCTCACTGCTGGGCTGCCTGTAACCCCCCCAAGAATTTGCACACCTTGCTCCTGCCCAGAACAGCTTCTGTAATGCTGGGCAGGGGAAGTGGTGCGGGATGTCCCCACAATGCTGTCCTCTGCACACGTAACCCCTGTGCCACCCCTGGGGATGGGCAGGGGTGGGGGACAGGGCACCCCCTCAGCAGTGCGATGCAAACATGAGTCTCCCTTGCAGGAGAAAGACACAGATCAGCTCCCCCACATCCCAGGCGAGGTCCTGGGCATCACCCACAGGCAGGCACCAGCTTGTCCCCCCTCACCTCTGCCCCATAGCACAGCAGCAGAGTGAGGAGAAACTGCCCCAGCACTGCCCCACTCCTGGGCAGACAGCAACACAGGAGGTGGCTGACTCATGGAAAGGGATGGCATTTCAAGGGCTCCCCTCTGCATTTCCAGGAGGCAGTGGTGGGGAGCTCCCTGGCACCGTTCTGCTCATCACCTACCTGCTGGGACTCTGCCCCTAGCAGGGAACCACCTGGGGGCTAAGCTGGGCTGAGCACACCCACCCTGAGGGCCAGCTCCTGACCCTGCTCCCTGGGGCCTCTGTGGCTGCTGAGTGAGACCCCAGAAAGCTCAAGGATGCTGCCTGGGCAGGAGCAGGTGTGCCTACACCCAGCAGAGCAGGATTCGGGCTCCTGGGCAAGCTGGGGGTGCTGCCAGCACTCATCTCTGTTGCAATGGGATGGAGCCGTGCAGCTCCCCATGGCCTGTCCCAGGGGGAGCACGGGCAGCAGGAGCGGGAGGATGGGAGCCGCCATCAAAAGGCAGCTGCTGTCATGGCCACGAAACACACTCATCCCTGAAGACCTGAGGGCACAAGCACATTGCAGCAGCAGAGGGAGGGCATAGGGAAAGGCGAACCCTGCCAGGATGGGGGTCTTGGCGCCATGGGAGAGCGGGGTGTGCGTTTTGATGCTGCCCCCAGGAAGGGTGGCCAGTGCTCAGTCAGGCGTGGGAGCAGGAGGAGCTGCTCCAGCCCCATGCGCTCACGCAGGCCAAAGCACGGGCATCTCAGCAGCCGCCGCTTTAATCGGTGAAGCCCTGGGGGTGGTGTTGGGGGCTGGAGCCAGCACCCAGGGCCATGGGAAGGAGCAAACAGCCGTCATGGGTAGTAGCAGCAGCAGGTGGGCAAGCAAAGGTTTGGCGTGGCCGAGAGGACATGCGGCTGCAGGCAGGGCCTCCCTCCTTTCCTTGCAGTAAGGTCTGTCAGGGAGACCTCACCCCACGGGGCTGCACCTCCTCTTCCCCACCCTGGGCTGGAAGAGGCAGACAGGGACATGGGGGTACAGGGTGGCCAAGCTGCTCTGGAACAGCAGGGCCACACCGCCTTGCAATGGGTTGGGGACCCCCCTCGCATCAGTCCTGCTGTCCCCCTGTCCAGCATCACCCTTGCATGGGTCCATCAACGAAGTGGGCACCCGTTGGTGCTGGCGGCAGGGGTGGTGCGAGGAGCTGGGGGCCGCAGGTGGGCTCCTTCCTGCCCCCTGCACATCCTCTGCTCTCGGCTCTCACCCTGGTGGCACGGATGGTCACTGGTAGCGGGGCTGGGTCTCCATCACGGGGCCTGTCCTGTACTCGCCTTCCACTGTCTCCAGCTCCGTCTCGAAGCTCTGCAGGCCCCCGTCCTCTCCATCCTCTGCCGGCTCCAGGTGGTTGCCCATGGTGCCGTAGGACTGGTGTGCTGGGGAGGCTGCTGGCGTCAGGCTCAGCTCAGGCTCCTGCAGGACCGTGGCCACGAAGAGCTGCCCCGGGGGACAGCGGGGGTCAGGGACCAGGGGCTGGGCCCAAGGGAACGCATCCCCCGGGCTGGGAGTGAGCTGGGGGCTTCATCGGGCTGGGGAGGGTACTCACATTGGAGTTGGGGGTGGAGGAGACGCTGCTCCGCTCGGCATCGTTGAAGGCTCCCTCGGACTGATCGGACATCTGGGGAGGGGAGGCTGGGAGGAAGCCGCAGCACGGGGGCAAGGGGAAAAGCCTGGCGTGGCTGTGGCCGGGGGCCACCATGCAGGGGTCCCTCCAGTTCCAATCTCAGCCAAACCAGGATTTAACCAAGCGGGCCAGGAATGCTGGCTACGTCCCTAATCACAGCACCACCCAGTGCTGGTGTGTCCAGGGATGGGGAGCTACCGTGGGGATGCCCCAAAAGTGTGAGTGCCTGAGCCCTTGCTCTGATCGGGGTGCAGCCAAACCCTCAGACCCCTCACTGCAAACACACCCCAGGGGAGTGAGGGGGCACAGGGAGGGAGGAGGGAAGGGCTGCCCATGCTCACCTGGTAGCTGGATGGTTTCCGTGGCTGCAGCTTCTTCAGGCAGAGCCCAAAGAAGGAGAAGATGATGCAGGAGAGGAGGACCACAAAGGTGAAGAGGGTGACAGGGCGAGTGGGACCTAGGGCAGAGAGACACAGGGTCAGGACGTGAGCCTCCAAGGACATGTTGAGCCCCAGGCTGGAGCATGCTAGGGGTGTTTTGAGCCCTGACAGCCTCCTCTCCCCAAACAGTAGCTGATAACCCTACATCTGCTGCACCTCCATCACACCTTCCCACTCCCTTTCTCATCCTTCAGTTGTGCCCAACTCAGGGGTGCCACCATCACCCTTCAGGGTGAAGCTCATCCCCCAGAGCTTTAGACTGGTGACCCTGAGAAGCAGCAGGGGCAGCCCCGAGCTCTCCTTACCGAGGCGCAGGACGGAAAAGAAGAGCAGCCAGAACATGCAGAGGATGGGGGCCACCACAACCTGGCTGATGGCGGCGACGTGGAGGCGCTGGTTCAGCTTGGTGGGGATGTACACGTAGTAGATGTTGTACCGATCAACCATGTGCTTGAGCAGCATGTAGAGCAAACCTAGCAGGAGGACAGGGGACGTTGTTTGGCTGTGCCTCCCATGCTTCGCTCCTGAAGGCCAGGACAAGTCACTCTCAGCCAGATGGGAACAGCAGGGCCGTACTCACCAAAGGGGACAATGATGGGGCAGGTGATGCTGTAGGTCATGACGACGGAGAAGATGCAGCAGGTCCAGGCGTACTCCAACCCAAACTGGAACTGGTAGGCTTGGCTCTGAGGCAAAACCAGCAGCGCTGTTACTGCCTTTGCCTCCCCAGGAGCACAGGATTGCCTCACCCTGCTTAGCCCCATAGAGCCACGGCCAGCAGCACACCTTGTGTGGTGGCTCGCCACACAAACCTCCCACAGGACCAGGACAACCTGAGCTTCCCCAAAGCGTCCCTGCCATGCCGGGAGCTGTGTGTGCCTGGAGGTGCCCGGGGCCACGCACCCGCTTGATGTGGAGCCGCTCGGGCTCGGACTTGGCGAGGCAGAGGCGGGCGGTGTAGACGAGGAGGCCAGGGATGCGCAGCAGCTCCATGGCCGTCCCGATCAGGCTGGAGGTGACGACGTAGTTGACAAAGAAAGCGCCGTTGTCTGGGAGGAAAACACACCTGCCCGGGGACAAGGAGGGTGAGAGGACAGTGGGGATGGTGCAGGCTCTGCCCCGCAGGTCCCTGTGTTTCGGGGAGCAGCCTGGTACTCACTGGAACTTGATGTCGGCCTCGTCCAGGAAGTGGGTGTCGAAGAGCCAGCGGAAGAAGAGGTCCAAGCTGGGGGGAGCAGAGGGGAAACTCAGAAAGAAGGGGAGGCACAGAGCAATGTGGGGAGCATCCTGCCTCCATGTGCACTGCCCTGCCCCGGGCTCAGCTCACACTTGCTGGAGCTGGGGCTATGCCGGTACCTGACTTGGTCCTTCTGGGGTCTGCTGAGGGATTCACCCCAAGCCAGGCACCAACAGCACCTCAGGCTATGCTATGGCCCAGCACAGCTCCCCACCTCCTCTGCAGGGTATTTTATGTCTGTGTCCATCGGGGAGCAGCTCAGCACCACTCAAGTGTGAGCATTTTCCTCCCCAGAGACAGCCAAGTGTCATCGGTGGCTGAAGCAGCTCCTGTCCCTCAACCACTTGTGCTGACTTGCAGAGAGGAGAGGTGCCCAGTGTGACTCCAGGCTGCCCGTTGGCCCCTACCTGGTCAGCCCCAGCGAGGGCAGGATGATGACCATGAACACCAGGAAGAAGAAACACTTGTGCATGGTGAGCTGATTCTCGCTTGACCTGGGGAAAAGATGGAAAAGAGAAGTTTGCACTCCTGAGTGGCAAGGCAGCAAGCGGGGTGAGAGAGGGCTGGGCTGGATCTAGATCTTCACCAGGGCATTACAACCAGCTCAAGGATGCCATGTGTTCTTGAGCTGTGCA
The DNA here is from genome assembly GCA_011076525.1 of Nettapus auritus. NCBI lineage: Eukaryota > Metazoa > Chordata > Aves > Anseriformes > Anatidae > Nettapus > Nettapus auritus. The sequence goes on from CM021769.1 coordinate 22,409,857, forward strand.
CCTACTGGGGTGCTGCAAAACTTCTCCCAGACTTTGTGGGAGTCAGGGATGGACCTCCTGTCCCTTAGAGAAGGATGGCAGGTCGTGGCAATGCTCCTGCAAGGACTCAGCAGAGCAGGCACAAGGGTTTGGGCTGGCAGAGTGTCAAGACAGAGAGCAAACTGTAGGAATTGGGCAATGCTTCCTCTGCTACGAGACCCTGAGCATCCTAAACCTCCATGTCCATCATGGAGAGCTGGGATGTGCCTCCCAAGTCAGGGCCAGGGCCCTGCTGCTGCCAGTCTACCATCATGTCATCCTTTCTGCAAACTTCTTCAGATCCATGTTAAAACCAGCTCCACCTCTACTTGTTTGAAGGCGTTCAGCAAGGAAATGGCTCCTTTGGGCACAAACTGGATCCTTGTCCAGGGCAACGTCCATGGGGCTTTGTGGGGTCTCCCACACCACAGCCTGCCTCCCTGCAGGTTGGGTCTGGTGGGTCCTGCTGAGGCTCCTCCTGTCCAACATGACCCTGAGCAGCCCTGGGCAGCGTGGGAACCCGTTACCTTGTCCAGTGTGACTCGAAGAAGGCCGAGTAGTAGACGAGGAATGGCAGGAAGACAGAGAAGGCCCAGAGCAGCAGCGTCGGGAAGAACTGGGTGATGATGGGGTTCTGCAGTAGGAAAGATGGTGGACACTCTCTTAGGACCGTGACAGCTCCAAGGAGCAATCAGCTGTGCCTGCCCACGCTGCCAACGCTCCACCATGCTGGAGGCAGCTCCCTGGGCAGATACACGTGGAACATCCCCTCCCCGAGCAGGAATGTTGGTTCCAGGAGACAAGAGCTCAAGAACAGCCAAGTGCACCATGGACATGCACCAAGACCCAGAGCCCTCCCAGCAGCTCACAGATCAATAAGCAAGAAGGCAATATGCTGCTGGCAGCATCTGACAGCTCCTGAGCTCTTTCCAGCCCTCCTCCTGCATGCACACCAACCTGCCCTTCCCCATGGACACAGGCACCAACACTCAGGTATGCCCAGAGGGCCAGGGCTCTGCCACTAGAACAGGACAGCCAGGGGCATGAGCTCTCCTTGCCCTTCATAAATGCCCATCCCACTGATGGCTCTTCTCCAAGGGCCAACACCAAGCTGGGGCTCTGTCCCTGCCACGGACAAGTGTTGAAATGGAAACCCTTTAGGAAAGCTGGCATGGGGCCCCGGGAACTACCTTGAGGCTCTCCACAGGCCGTGTGACATTGAACATGTCCATGGTATTGACGATGATGGCTGGTGTGGTGAGGAAGAAGAGGAGGATGAAGAGGCAGATATTAAGGAGGATGAATCGCAGCCACCAGGATGTGCCACGGACCGATAAGTTCTCCCTGTGAGAAGATGAGTTGGATGTGGTGTGGAGAAAAAAACATTTGTCTAGGGTCTCCCAGCCCAGCCCTCCAGCGCTCTGCATCCTGCTCCCCATGCTGACCACCCCGCAGCCCTTGCTCCGAGCCCACCCTCTCCCTTCTCCCCGCACTGCTGTGTCACCACTGCAGAGCCCCCAGGGCTGTGTATGACCACAGGGAGGTATGTGCCACCATCTGAAGAGGCTTTGGAGTCAGGCCAGGAAAATCGAAGCCTGGCACTCTCCACGAACCTTGTCTGGCTGAGCCCCACCACCTGTGGGGTGATCACCCCGGTCACAACTGGTGACTTCTGCTACAGCTTTGGGCATGGGTGGCTTTCCTATAGCTACTGGCATGAGTTCCCCTTCCCGGATGCTCGCCCTCCCTCCCACCACAGGGGTTCACCAGATGATATCGTTGGGTGCAGGGGCGTAGCGCACGCCCCAGTGGTGCGACTTGACCACGGTGGTCACGGAGGACTGCTGGGGGTGCTTGCGGCAGTGGATGTGGCTGTAGTCCTTCAAAATCCTGCAGGAGGGAGCCGGGGGTCAGGTCTGAACCAACAGATCAGGACCCCCTGCTTCTCATGAGCCTTACCCTGCAGCCCCTGGCAGGCAGCAGAGGCACAGCGGAGACAGACCCATCACCTGGATTTGGCCGGGGGAGGCAGCAAGGTGCCCCAGATCCCCCACATTCCCCAGTGGTTGTGGCCCCATCCCACACCACCGCCAGGCGGGGGACCGTGCTCATGCCAGCAGGCCTGACAGGCACTCACACAGCCGTCATCCGCTCATCCTGGAAGGTGACGAAGGCCATGTCGAGCCGCTTCAGCGTGATGCGGTTGCGCTCGGCATTGAACTCATCCGTGAGCTTCTCCTCCAGCTCCCCATAGTACTGCTCGGCGTCCACCTGCAGGAGCAGCCAGGGCTGGGGCACGGGCAAGCCACCACGCTGCTCGCAGCCCTGCCCGCACTGGGAACACGCTGCCTGCAGTCCTGCCTGTACCATCCTACCTGCTCAAAGCCACAGAAGCGGCAGCAGAAGATGCGGGCACAAGGGTGGGTTTTGATCATGATCTTTCCCTCTTTCTGTGCCTTGGTGGTGAAGTAAAGCCTCCCCTTCATTGCCTTTCGCCTGCCGGGAAGCAGATAGAGAGGAGGGTTGTTCAGGGAGATGCCTGCATCACACAGGCAGGCAGACAGCTGCAGGGTCCCCATGTGCTCACCTCTCCACATCCAGCTTCATCAGCTTGCGTACGTCGAAGCAGAACTGGACGTTGGTGACGGTACAGCTGGGATATGCCTCGCTGCGGGCACATGGACACAGTGGCACAGGGGACAGGGCTGGGGACAGCCTCTCCTCCCGGGCCTGGGGCAGCTTGTGGCCAGCCTCCAGGCAGCCCAGGTAGGACAGGGATGTCCTGCCGAGACACAGTTACTCACTGGAAATGCTTGATGATGAGGGAAGGGTCTGTGATCTCCTTGGGGATGTGGGTAACCATCAATGTCCGGGCAACCTGGGGGAGGAGAAGGGGCAGAGGATGGGGCTGCGGTCCACAGGCCATCTTGCAGTTGTCCTGCTCACACCAGATCATACTTCATGGCCACATCTTCTGCAGTACACATGCGGAAGGGATGTGTGCAAAGGGAAGGGGCTCAGGCACCATCCTGCACTCAGGTGGGGGCAGAGGACAGCGCAGGACCCACAGCCTTGGTCCCCTGGTGGATGTCCCACCTGCCAGGAGGCAGAGGAGAGCCTGAGGGCACTGACTGCCAGCCCTGGAGCCTGTGTCACTGCAGAGCTCCTCAGCTGCGGGGACACAGATGGACACAGCCACCTCACAGCCAGCCAGATGCAGCTGACCTTCTGCCTCAGTGATAAGGCAGCAGTGGAAATTTGCCTCCAGGCTGCCAGGCTTTTTCCAGAAGAAGGAGAAAAACAACCTTATCTTTCCCTGTCTGCCCAGGCCCTGGCTGTTTCTAAAGCTCTCCATATGTACTTGGACCATCCTTTCTTCAAAGCACACTCCAAGTTGTCCATTTGAACTGAGAAAGGCGGGGTGATGGCTGTGGGGAGAATATCACCCACCTTCTCGTTCTCTCTGTATTCCAGATGGATGGAGTGGTGAGCCATGCACAGGATGGTGAGGATGAAATAGATGAGGGCGAAGATGCTGTGCAGCCACAGCAGACGGTCCCTGGAGGAGGAGAGGACGAGATCAGCTCACACTGCAGCACAGGGACCAGCCCGGTTGGTACTCAGCACCTCACCCATGGCCAGCCCAGCCACCCAGCCAGGGCCACCCCAGCTACCCAGCCTCCCTGAGCCAGCTGCCAGGGCTGGATACCAGGCAGCACACCCAGGATGAGGGCAGCACAGACAGAGACAGACACATGGTCTCCCATGCATGCCCTGCTGCTCACACAGACCATTCCCTATCACGGGGCGGTGCAAGCACCACAGGTTGGTGCTCCCTGACGTGGGAGCCACGTACTGTGTTGGGATGTTGGCGATGGTTGTCCGGCCGAAGTGCGTGGGGTTGTGTCCTGCAGGGGAAGAGGAGAAGCAGAAGGTTATGGGAAGCCAGTGCACAATGCATCTCAGTGCCTGCAGGGAAAACAGTGCCAGTGGTCCCTCTTCACTCCTCCTTTCCTCCCATCTCCCAGCAAGCCTTGCCACCCTGCAGCTTGCTGCCTTTTCCTCTGCCCCACAACTGAGGGAGGGGTCCTTCTGCCCCCCATCCCCTCAGCACTGTGCTTGTCCTGAGCCACCCCAAGACTCGGGTGCACCTACCCAGGAGGTCCCCTGAGAAGTTGACGGGCAGGATGACGGCCACGGACAGCACGCAGACCAGCATCAGTAGGACCAGGAGGTGCCGCTGGAAGGAGAGGTAGGTGGTGGCATCGATCCCACACTTGCTCTGAATCTCCTCATCCCTGGGGGAGAGGGGTGGGTGTGAGTGCTGGTGGTGTCTCCCCACCGCTGCCAGCACCACCAGCACCTCTTGCCCCTGGGACAACTGGTGCTCACCATGGGGCTGCTCCAGCCCCACAACACCGATACAAACTGATGGCATCCTGGCTGTGGTATGTGGGATTTGGGCACAGGGGGAACGGGGAAGCAAACAGCCCTCAGGCTGCCATCCCATTGCAGGACTGGCTCCTACCAGGAGAGGCTGAAGCTCTTTCCTTTGGCGCAGAAGCCTGGGTTCAGCAGAGCCACAGGGGGCAGGCAGAGGGGACCCCCTGCCTTCTCTCCCCAGGGGGATATTTTAGCAGGGCTGTTGGGCCACCACCCACAGGCACCACCTCCCTGGGGCACAGCCCCAACTCCAACAGCACACACTTACTTCATCTGGTAGATGGAAATGAGCCAGGAGCAGAAGCCCTGGAAGAGAAGAGAGTCAGGATGAGCAGGACATGGAGATGGACCTCAGGTGTGGGTCTGAGGGGGCTCCACTGCGGGCTGAGCAGAGGCAGCACCTGGGGCTTCCCAGCGGCCTGGCTGCAGCACTGGTCAGAGGCAGGTGCCCAGGGAGGAGCAGGACACATGGGACATTTCTGCAAAGCAGTCTCCAGGCTGTTTTAATGTCCAGCCCAGAAATGCCCTTCTCTGTGCCTCTGCTATCAGTGCCCACCAAGCAATATGCATTTTGGACCACTACCGAGCACCAAGCCAGCACTGCCACACAGCAACACAGGACAACACCAGTATCTTGTGTAATAGCTCCCTCCCTCTCTCTGCACGTGTAAGATCAGGCCTTTTGTCCCCTAGGTGTTACTTTACACTTTACCTACACTACAAGCTCAAGGTCTTTCCGCAGTCCTCCCTGTCATGGCTGTATCCAACAGCACACAGCTCTGTTCCCTCCTCTCACCCCCTTTCTGTGGGGTTTATGATGATGTTGAATGCGGAGGGCCTCAGGCAGAGCCCTGTGGGGTGCTCTCACCCTCCTGTGGGAGCTGACACCTTGTTCCTCCTCTACTTTCCCTAGCTTTACCCAGGGGTGAATCTGCTCCTCACTGAATGCAGACATGGAGGCTTTATGCAGAGCTCCTGCCACACTCTGCTTCTCAAGCAATCGTTTTCTGTCTTCAACATCTGTTAGCCCCACAAGCCCTCTGGCACGTTTCCTGTTCCTGATGTGTCTGAAGAATTTAAGTACTTGTTTTTAAGCTTTCCACAAATGTCTCCTCAGACTCCTCTGCCTGCTCCTCTGCGTGCATTTTACACCTAACTTGGCAGAGTTCAGATTTTTCTCATCTGGGAACAGCTTAACTTTTAAAAGGGTGCCTTCTTACATCTATTAATCTCCCTTAATCTGGTCTTTAGCCATGCTGGCTTTCCTTTTGGTCTTTCTCAGTTATTTTTGATGAGCAATATGCATTTGCCTAGAGCATCCAGTACCATGCCTTTAAATAGTCCACTTGCCACCTTCAGGAATTTTGCTTTTTTGAATTCCCTGCCTAGTTTTTTGTGTGTGATTTTTTTTTTAAATAAATTCTGTCTTTTTTTTTTTTTTCATAGCCACAACAGTGATTGATTCTTGAACTTCTGTTGCCCAAAGAGAGAAGAAACAAAGAGCAGAATGTGTCAGTATGTGCTTGTTTCTAGCAACGCCTGTTTTGTGCCTGATGTTGCAGAGGAAAAAGAGACACCGACATAGCAATGTACTTGCGTGGAGAGGGGGAGATGCAGGTTGTGGGGGGCTCTCGGTGCTCGTGGTGTTGGCAGGGAGGTGCTGGAGGGCAGCTTGGGGCTGCCTGTGTGGTGTCACTGGCAGTGAGTGCCCTGGGAACACCCCACACTCAGACGAAGTGACCCAGGAAAGCCAAGAGCAACTCCAGGTTGTCCCTGCCGCGGGCGCTGTGAGCTCACCACGTCCTTGTTGTCGGCATCCAGGGGGCTGCTCTCCGATGGGGACTTCTCCTTCTCGCTCTGCTCCCCATAGAAAAGCGACGTCAAGCTTTGGAGGGAGGAGAGGAGAGGAGGGAGTGAGGCAGGGGAGAGGCAGTAGAAAGGAGAGGGTGGGCACCCACAGGAAGCCACGCACTGAGCTTTTCCTTGGGGAGCAGCCTGGCCACTGTGGGGCCGTGCAGACCCAAATGCAAGCTGCGTTTATATCAAGTGACAGAGGAGGGGAGGCAGGATGCTACAACGGCACCCGCACCCCAGGAACTGCTCCTCACCCTGCATCCTGCACTGGAGCTGCAGATGTGGTACCCCAGTGAACAGAAGCACCCCTGTCCACCTGCAGGCTTGGCTCCAGAGCCTGAGCCCAGGAGAAGCTGGCAGGGGGAGACAGGAGTGGGGCTTCTGCCAGGCTTGCTCCCAGCCTCGCAGAGACCCTGCACACACCTGCCTGCCAAAAGGAAGATGTGCTGTTGCCTGGGGCGAGCCCTGCTCAAGCAGCACATCCTGCTCAGAAACCTAGTCCAGGTGCTGCTTTCACCATGGCAACAGGTTTTTTTTTTGTTTTTTTTTTTTTTTGTGGGATTCTGCACATAGCCTGATGGATGGGCCAGGGGAGGGCCACCTCAGTGACATGAACACGTGCTACTGCTGCTTATCTCCCACTGTTCCCTCCTGAGACCAGCCATGCACAGTCCTGAAGTGGCAAGGAGGGGGGATGCATCTTGGTGCTACCCAAAAGCAGCTCTGAGGACTCTTTGTTTCCCAGGACAGCACACTTGCTGGCACCAAGAGCCCTGTCACCAGACTCCCTGTGCCATCACTCATCGGAGCTCTTTGTGCTGGGAGTGATTTGGGTGCTGTGGACATGGGGGGAAAATGAGAGGATTAGAGGTGCTGCTGGCTACCACCACTGCCTGGATTAAGACAAACCACTGATGGGCTTAGGATGGAGTCCAGGACCCAGGTCAGGACTTTGGGGCAAAGAAGGATGCTCATAATGAGCAGCTGCCCCTGGAGAAGTGGGTGTTGGGGCTGGGCAGCCATGGCTTTGATCCAGTCCTTGTCTGTAGGTGCACTGCTTAAACTATTTGGGTAACAGTCCCTACTTCCTCCTCTTTTCCCTTAAAAAGCTGTCCCTAAGTAAAGCTTCAGCTCTGAACCTGTAGGAGGGGGTCAAAGCTGGCCTGGGCATTCCCTCAGCTGCAGCACACAGTGCCACTGCCCCCTGGCCGGGAAGGCTGGTCCCTCTGGGCATGGGCAGCCAGGCCATTACCCCTGGCCCGTGGGGAGAGCAGTACCCTCCGGGCTCCTCCAGGGGCTGCCCCATCACTTGGTCTCACCCTCAGTGGCCTTGTGTCCTCCTCACCTATCGTTGTCCATCAGCAGTGCCAGGCGCCCATAGTCCCAAGCCGCTTTCCGAAGGCAGGAGAAGATCAGGAGGAGAAGCTGCAGAAGAAGGGAAGAAGGATGGTGAAGGGTTTTGCCATGGGGTCTGGCCACCTCCCTCCTTTGTGCTTTCATGCTCTCACACAACTCTTGCCTCAAGTCAAACTGCTCCTGCTCCATGATCTCACCACTGCTGCCGGGGGCTGGCAGCACACATGACATGGCACAGTTGAACCCCCTGTGGCCCCACACATCTCAAGTGTACCTCCACCACTTGCTATTCCTGGTCTCCTAGGGGTGCCTTCTCTTAGAGGCCAGGATGCGGGGAACTGGGTTTACTGGCTAAGGAGGCCGTTCCAGCCCTGACCCCACATTCTCCAGGAGGTCCATGAGCAGTGTTGCCCATGAACACGGCACCCTGTTCACGGCCTGCTCACCAGCCAGAGGATGAAGTTGATGGCGAGCACGGTGGGCACGCCACCGAAGGGCAGCCCTTGCAGGACGGTGCTGCGGGAGCGGGCGCTGAAGCATTGCTCCTCCGTGCTGTTCACCAGGGTGTCCAGGAAGCTGAGCACGTCCAGCGAGGTGGGGCCGGCACCTTCCGGCGCTGGGTCCACCGAGTACATGCTCTCCATTGGTGCCGTCACGGGGCCTCGGCCTGCAACACAGGGGCAGGGGTGAGGATGGGGCAGCTTTTGCTTGAAAAGGACTGGCTGGTGACCTTGGTGCTTCCCTAACCCAGTCCTTCCCAGGGAAGGGCTGTGCGACAGAAAGCAGAGGGTGTTGCTGAACAAATCTCACAGATACCTCATGTCCCTTCCCCACACTCATTAAACCCCGTGCAGCTTGGATGTCTCCATCATACCTGGGACAAGTCTCTCTCCACCTCTCCCCCTCACTCCTGGAATCTGGGTTGAGTCATGGCTACCCTGGTGTGGTCAGCAGGCAGGAACGAGGAGCCACAGCATTTGCTTGAGTTCCTGAGAATGAGAGAAACGATGACGTTAACAAACAGGCTGCTGGGGCTGCTCTTGCTTCACTGCCCTCAGCCAGAGCTCTTCTTTGTGGGATGTCCTCCAGGCCTCAGCATCACGGTCTGTGTGATTCGAGAGTCGTAGGGCCTCCCTTCTGCCTTTCCACCAGAGCAGGATCGCTCCCTCCAAGATATCCTGAAGTCTTTAGACTTCTCCCCTTTCCTCTGGGAGCTGATAGCACAGGCTACGGTTGTCACTGGCAGGAAACTCTTGAAGGCCATTAATGGCCAAGGTTGTGGCTTGCTTCCAAAACATTTCCAACCACCATGCTGTGGAGGAAAGGCTCCTCTCCAAACCCGCAGTACCCGGGGCCCCTGGGAACAACCACCCTAGGAGGAGCCAGTTAGGTCCCTAATGTCTCTTCCAAAAAGGCCCTGAGGTAGGGTATCTAGTACTCTTTAGGTAGATAAAGCCAGAGGGCTGAAGGCACTCCTTAGGGAAGGAACCAAACATAATTTTGAAGTTGACCCTGTCCTGAGCAGGGGCTTTCAGAGGTGACCTCCAAGGGGTCCCTTCCAACCTCAGTTATTCTGTGTCTCTGTTCCTGGAAACCTGTGCTGCTGACAAAACCTTCTGGCCTGTCTGGAATGTGTAAGGAGTTGTACGAGTGCCCTGCCCTGTAGATGTGCTGAGCTGTGATGTTGTGACCCCAGCCTATGCAAAGGCCACATAAAATCCCACTTGTGCCCATTAGCATGGACTCCTGTGAGCTTTGTATTTTTATCTAAATTCCAGACAACAGAGACTCTGCTGCAGCCCCTGCAGTCACCCAGGCACAGCTGATCGCTGCTGCAGGATGATCACCGTTCACATGGACAGGACAGATGAAGAAAAAGAGCCGTGGTCTGTTTAAGCAGTGACGGAGGACGCAAACACAGCCAGCCAGCACCTCAAGGGACCTGGATATGCAAAGTGTTTATGGTGTTTTTTTCCATCAAAACCAAACAGGATCAACTCTGCTTCAACACCAAAGGAAACATGACTGAGAGGTCCTTGGGGAGTATAGAAAGAGCACACACAGTACGCCTCAGCTCAGAAAGGGGATATTCCTGAGCTCTACATGGATTTGCTTTTGTTGGGAAACATTTACTTCCGATGTGTCAGTGTGACAGATGGGAGACTACAATAGCACATGGTTTTATGTGTGCTGCTGTAGCCTCAGCCTCTCTCCCTTAGACCACGCAGCTTCCTAGCCAAGGAGATCACAGTCCTCTCCTAGAGCTCTTGAGGGGACCAAAGACCCCGTCCCACTGCTGAGCAGACCCAGTGCTGGGGCAGGAGCTGATGCAGGTACAGGCCTGACATACTGACTGTCTCTGACCTCCTCATCCAGGGAAAGGAAAGAAAGAGGAAGAGGGAAGTTTTCAAACACAGAGTTGACAAAAAAAAAAAAAAAAAAAAAAGGCTCTGACAGCCTGACAAGTGCAAGCAGGTGGACACCAAGAATTCCCAAGGGATTCTCAACCCAAGCTCTTGAGAGCTCAGGAATGAAGAGCTTAAGAACTGGTCTTGGTGCTGGCAGTTTCTGAATTAAACAGAGATGTCAGCTGACTCTGAAACCTTGGGGGCCACTGGGGCCTGTGGCCAGGGTCGTCCCTTTCCTACAGGGTGCCCTCAATCTGTTCTTCCCATGTGCACATCTCCCTCCCTCCCCTCCTTGTGTAAACAGCAGAGCCATCACCATCTGGCATTTTCAGCTGCTAAATAATTCATTGCCTTTTTGTTAACACCGAGAGCGTGTCTCTGACCGAGGGAGCTATTGGACCTTCAGCAAATAATCAAGGAGACTCCTAGCAACCTCTGGGTCCCTTCTCTATTACCATCACTCCACTATCCAGTGGGAGGATCCTGCAGCTTGTTTCTTGGCACCCTGTTCACTCTCCTAGGAGGCACATCCTGCCACAGGATGGCGGGTGAGGGCAATTGACATGGAAATTAACCCAGGTTGACTTTCCCTCTGAAGTCCTTGCTGCTGCCGTCTTTCCCCACTAGATTATATTTTGCTCCTGGTGGCCAAAAGCAATGGGTTCCTCCTGGAGATGCTGCTGGTCAATCCACTCCACACTCTCTTGTCCACAAGCCTCTTAAATGCAAACCTTCACCCACCCAGCCCAGCTGGTCCCTGCCTCCCCAACCAGCATTGTTTTTCCAATGCCAGAGTCTTTCTGCACAGAGAAATTTCAGGAGCAGGAGAGGCCTGAAGCCCCCAGGCCCCTCTGTGGGGGACCTCCATCCCCACTGCCCAAAGGACCCATCACATCGTGCTCAGTCCTGTAACACAGCCCTTGTGGCAACTCACAGCTGCTCTGAAGCTGATCTCAAGCTAATTTTTCCTGCCTTTTCCCTGTTCCCTTTACCCCCAGGTACCCAAACCGGTACCTTTCTGGACCATTTGTTCTAGCTAATCTCACCTTTTATGGTGCTGTTCTTCGACAAGCTTAGGCAAGTTGCATAGCTGCAGCACTATCATAAAAATAACTGTTGGGAGCAACCAGATAAATAAATCACGTAAATGTTCTAGGAATGGTGCATGCAGCAAAAATGGTGCGGAGATTTCTGCCCATGTGCACTAGTGACAGCCTGATCTCAGACGTGTAGGACGCGGTCAACCTCCCTGCAACTGCAGGTGACACCTTAAAAAGCAGTGGTCCACACAGTGGGAGGTCACCTGGACACTGTAGGTCAGAATAAAGCTGCTGTCAAAACACCTGAGATAAATTTATGAGACACTTCAGCATTTTGCAGCACTCGGTAGCAGCACTGAGAGGTCCAGCCAAGTCCCCAGAATCAGCAGAGCAGCCCCTAGCCCCAGCTACGCCACTGGCAGGGCACCTTCCTGCCACTGGGATTTTCCTGACCTTTACGGGGCAGTGGAGGAGTTGTGGTTGTGAATGACAGAGGGGTGAGTGTATTCACATCTGGGGGTGCTGTGAGAGGTCCCTGTTGGCTGTGCATGGGCCAGTGCCTCCATGTGCCAGCCCAGCCACAGGCAGGCATCCCCTCGGGCAGGCGCTGTCCCCAGGCAGTGACAGTGACAGCCACGTGAGGAAACACAGGAGCAGGCAGGGCTGCAGATGGAAAAATGAAGCAGTAACAGAGAGGCAGAAAGCAGAATGCGTGGCCTAACCCATCAAGGTCTGAGTTAGAGGAGAAATAGGGTCAGGAAATGTGCAGAATAACAGAGAAAGGCAATCCTTGCTTCCCCTCTTTGTGACGGCTGTGAGTGGGCAGTGGATTTATCAGATTGGCCATTCAAAGTGATTTGCTGGATGATTTCTGTGAACCATTTGCAGCGCACAAGGTTTGCCTTGAATATTCGCTGCCCTGATTGCTTTGTTTATACACCAGCATCTGCTTCTCCTCTCCGGTTGGGTGGGCACTAATCCAGAGAATCAGATTTCCAATTAAAAATAAAGCATTTCTTTCATGTGGATGCAATTTTTTAAAATTTGTCTTTCCCTCTAAGCACCCTGCCAGCAAATTCATTTGCTAGGGTATTCATGGAAAGCTGGAGTAGCAAAACACCAAAACAAAGCCTTGGGATTGCCCAGATGATTAAGCCAGGTTTCCCCGTATGCCTGCTCTCATTCAGCCTCTATGTCCTGCTTGGGCAGGACGGGGAGCACTCACTGCTGCTGGACAGGAAGCTGCGGCACGCCTCCAGCACCCAACCTTGCGTGCCAGCAGAGCCCAGGGCAGGAAACCCAACTCAGCACAACTCAGGGCCTCGGTTTGGGAAGTCTAATCCAGACCCTGTGCTGAGCTCAGCACAGCCTGGCAGAGGCAGCTTTGGCACCAAAGGGCACGATGACCTCCTTGTCCCTGTAGCTCAGTGCACACGCTGTGGGCCACATCCAGCTCTGACCAGGATGAGCACAGAGGGAACAGGAACACAAACACAGTCCTCCAAAACCCAGTGTATGTCCAGGGTGCCCCTCAGTGCCTCTCCCTTTGTCCTTCCCTCTTATGGTCATGACCTCCATGTCCCAAAGACTGTGTGGGCCCCAGGAGCTGCTCCCTCAGTTTCTACCACAACCCCCAAGCCATAGGACCCTTGGTCCACCTCTATGCACCTCCATGTTCCCCTATCCATGGTCATTCTCCTCTCAGCCCAGGCCCTCTCCTCCACCAGGAGCTGTGTCCAGTACCTCCATGGCCTCCAGGGCATTATCATTTTACTTCCTGGCAGTAAAAATGAGGGAGATTTCTTTATGCCAAGCCTCAAAGCACCGCCCTCTGCTGAGGCCACGGCACAGACAATCTTTCAGCAGAAGACTTTGTCCCATCAGCAGCACAATGGCCTCTAAATCACAGGACCTGTCCCACAGATGTCCCTTGTCCCCATATCTCCCCTGGGTGGTGGTCACCTCCTCACCCACAGCTCCCAAACTGTCCCACCAACACCCCATCTTGGCTCCCTGACCCACCAGGAGGGGAGGATTGCTGCTCTGTTCTGGGGAGCCAGGTGAGTCCCTGCTCTCAGGAGCAGTGGGTTGCCACCACATTCAGGAACCCTGTGCAGGGACACGTCTCCCCCGGGGACAGAGCAGCTCTTCTCCCACTCTCCCTCATGTGCGTGTGAGCGGGGAAGGAGTGAGCAGCGTTATAGCCTGTGTTTGATTTACACCCCAATGCCCTGCTGTGCACATTGTGCTTCCCCAGTAATGATGCTCAGCCCCACACACCACACCTGGGATGTGCAAAGCACCAAGTGAACCCGAGGCCATGCTGACAGAGCTGCCACAGGAAAGGGTCCTCCTTGGGTATTTAGCACCTGCGAACCCAGTAACCAGAGCATGTTGTGTTTGGGCAGAGCCAAACTGGCACGTGCTGCTCTCATTTGGCATCAAGAGCAGAGGGGGACCTCTCAGGAAGGCTGCTGTGGGAGATCAGGCACTGGGAGGCAGATCGCTGCTTTCCCCGCTAAGGTAACCATGCTCAAAGAGACGAGGGTGTCAAGGCAGGCATGGAGAAAGTGCCACCTCCTCTGGAAAAACACTCCCTCATGGAAACCCTTACAGAAAATGACAGCGGCTGTGTCCAGGCCCATTGCAGGTCACAGCTACTGTTCTCACCACCAAAGGGTACCAGGAGCACTGCGGTCTCTGGAGATGAGGAAAAGGAAAAGGCAGGAGAGCAGCTCCTCCCTCCCCAGGTCCCTTTTGCTGCTTTGAGAGCGGTGGGAGGTGGCGAGGAGAGTGGGAGTTACATGTGCTGCCTTTTATAAAGCCACCTGCTGCCCAGAGACTTGTCTCCATCTGGAGCCACCAGCACAGCCTTGCCCAGTGTGGCCCCAGGGAGGGCAGGGAGCCTGCCTGGGGCAAAAGCCAGGCAAGGACTGTGCCTATGGCTGCACAGTCATACAGGAGGCTGGGGAACCAACCGTGCTCCTGCCCGAATGCCCAAATCCCACCAGGGCACACTGCAGCTGAGCACCAGCCACCAGCATGGGGCTTCTCCCCCCAGGACCACCAAGTGCAGCTCCCCCAGCACTGCCTGGGTTCACCCTGCCCCTAACACCTGCAGCCAGCCCTGTCAAGGAGCATCCTCACCCTATACCCATGCTGTCTCGTGTGGGCAGCATCGCACTGGTCCCGTTCAGCCCGTCTCCTGGGCCACCTGCCTGTGTACTGACCTCCGGGAAAGCCCCCACCCCCAGCTGCTGCCAGCTGTCCCTGGGTTTTTCTCCTGAGCTTCAAGTATCCACAATGTCCCTTGCAGCCAATTCTGCTCCCGGAGCAAAGAAACCCTCCTGCCCTGCTCAGCTCACCTCTCAGCAAGCACAAAAGCTTCTTCCCGAGAGCTGTGGATTACAGCACTATACACACACTCACATAAGATGTAATTTTAGAGCATTTGCAGAGCTAGAATGCTTTCTATCGTCTGTGCTCGCTGCCAGGAACAAAGAGTGAGATTTGGGCTGCAGTGGGAGCCCACAGGCACACCACTTGCCAAACCTGGCCCCAGCGAGGCTTTCCTCCCACCTCTGCCCAGCTCCCAAGCAGATTTGGGTACCACCAGACACCGGGATGAATCACGCCACCCCGAGCGCGTGGGAGCTGGCAGCTCAGCTGAGTCTGCGCCCCGGCGGGTTACACAATGGGGACGGCCCCATGGTCGCTGCATCCAGCCTCTCCCGCGATACAGGGCTTAGCTCTCAGCCTACAGGTTTGGGTCAATAGAGCTGCAAAGGGAAGGGGAAGCCTTTGATGGTGAACACGGCAGCCTGGGAGGAGAGGGCAAGGAGAGAAAATGCTCCCCAAGGCCACCTCCACCCCCTGGGGATCCATCTGTAGGGAAGGGCGCAGGACCCACCAAATGGCCACCTTTCCCCAGTGCACGAGTGAATTTGGTCCTCGAGCGGGGAGAAGGGAGGAGGCTGAACCAGTCCCCCGGCCTCCTGCAGCCCCCACAGCTCCCAGGGGAGATGAGGTGAGTGGGAAGCGGCTGCTGCGGAGGGAGGCGGCTCTCCAGCAAGCTGCAGCCGTGGCTCCGCAAGGCACGCACTGTTCCAGCCTCCTCCCGCTGCACCGGGTGCGCCGGCGAGACAGCTTGTCCCATCACTGCTGTGCCCCCTTCCCCAGGGGAATCCCCCAGTCACCCAGCATTGCCACAGCCGTGTGCCCACCCAGCACCCAGAGGGGATGTGGGGAGCCGTGCAGCCCAGGAGTATCAGAGATCAGAGTGGGATCCGGGGGCTGCTGGGATGGGAACGTCAGCGCATCCCCAGGCAGCGGGAAGGGGACGAGATGTCTGCTCTGGCCATGCCCGCTGCCCAGCTGCAGCACACAGCCAGCACAGGGACCTCGGGAGTAACGGATGTGACAGAGGAAAACACAAGAAATGGCTTATTTCCCGTTGGGCTGAGAAGGAAGTGTCACATCTGGGCACGTACAGTGGCTGGGCTGGGAAAGGGATGAGGTGTCAGGAGGAAAATAAGCCATGGGGCAGGAGGTGCAACAGTGCCCAGAGCCAGCAGCAGGGATGACAAGTCACCCTTGGGCTGTCTGGGACCAGGGAGAAGAAGACCAAGATGGCCAGTTTTAGGGGCAGGGAGGCACAACAACTGCCTGCAGTTTCTCCGAACGCAGCTGCCTTTCCCCATGGGCAGAACCACCTCACCAGGAGGGCACTGAGGAAGGCTGGCAGCCCCTTGCCCTGCTCAGCAGCACTTGCACCAGGAATACAGATAATCAGAGATCTGGGGGTCCAGGCAGGGAGCAGCGACTCAGACACAGTCACTGCAAGCCTGTGCACAGCTCAGAGGCAATTGGAGGCCAAGCAGAGGGTCATACAGGCTCTGCATTTGTTTTGGGAGAGATGCTCAGGGATGCAGCGCTGATACCAAGGGGTGTTCGTAGCAGCTGGGGTGTCCTGGCCCAGCCCAAGCTCCCACTTTGGGGTGGAGGTACCGGGCAGTTTGTGCATGCTGTGCTGCCACCCCCGCTCTGGGAAGCATCTCCCCACCCACAGCCTCAAAGAGCCTGCAGCCGGCTTGAGCAAACCTGAGCTGAGCATGCAGGATAGCTGAGGGTGAGGCAGCATGATAGCAGCCTGCTGACACAACTGATCTCTCCTCAAGATCCATGAGCCACGGGGATCAGAGAGCTTTCCCTGGTGCGTGGGCTCCTGTTCAGGGAGCAAGCATTGAGCAATTACAGCAGGATCAGACCCCAAGCCCAGCTCACAGCCCGCACCACCCCTTAAAGGCTGCAGGCAATGGGCATATGGAAACTTCTGCCCCCTGCCATCAGGCTGTCCCCAAAAATACCAAGCCCCATCATGTGTACAATGAAATCCTCTCCCTGACAAAACCAGCAGCAACTCTTCTTTCACCGGCACCAGAAATTCACCTCATTTTGGATGGAAAGAAACCTCAGAAATTTGGCTGCAGGGCCTGTCTGAATAAAATGGGAGGCAGTCGGAGGAATTCCTCTCACTTGTAGCTGCTGGGATGAATTAATCCTGAACCCTAATGATTACCCTGGATCACAAGTGCAGTTGTAGTCAACAGTAGTACATACACAAGACGTGGCATGGCAATTATGGCTTGGCTATATTCGGCAATATTTTATACGTCCCATTACAAGTTTTGTATGACTTGGCTTAACCATATATGTGGAAGCATTCATCCCCTGACTTCCCTGCAATGACTGAACTACCCTAAAATTCTTTAATATGTGACACTCTCAGGAGGCGGCACAACCGCCATGGCTTTTATTAGTATTATTCACTTTGTTGCTGTTTTTGTTCAGTTTCTGAACGAGGAAGAGTTTGATGAAATTTCATGGAAGGAAACACAAGAAATTAAAAACTTGGATGAAAGAAAATTAAACTCAATGGAAAGCTCCCCAAAGAAAAACCCAGTGAAACTGCCTGATCAGTAGATTAGTAGCAGTGTAATATGAAAGGAAAAAGCAATAAAGAGGACTTGGAACCAGAACAAATAAAAGAGCCATGGCTTTTTGAAACATACCTGACATGAA
Source organism: Nettapus auritus (assembly GCA_011076525.1). NCBI lineage: Eukaryota > Metazoa > Chordata > Aves > Anseriformes > Anatidae > Nettapus > Nettapus auritus. The sequence continues at coordinate 22,427,057 of CM021769.1, forward strand.
AGTAATCACATTTTGTCTGAGCTAAAAACTTTTTAAATTAAAAGACAGCCAATTCAAAACTTGAAATTATAACAAGCTGCATGCTAAGACTTCAGATCACCTTAATCTGAAAAATAAGTAGAAAATTGTGCATTATGTCCTTGTTGCCAGAGAGATGCTCACTGGCTGAGCACCTGGAATGAAAACCTGATGAACTCCAAAATCAGCTCTGACAGCAGCAACCTTTTTTAAAGGAAAAAAAAAAAAAAAAAAAAAAAAAAGGAAAGCTTAAATTAATTAATACAGCGATTAGTTTATTCAAAGTTCAGAAAATTACTGCAAGTTAAAGCAGGAGAGGCTCATTGCCTTTCCAATCCCCCAAAAAATGAAGTGTGAGAGGATTGTGAGGAACTCTGCTAGTTCTGAATTCTTAAAAGCCAGAAATGATGAGGTCATATAACCAGTTATATTTTTTATCTCCTAAATTCTAATTAAATTCTGTTCCTATAATGGAATCATTATTGTTAAGTAAGTCATTACATATACATATAATGCTTTCATAAACTTTTTTTAATGGACACATACATTTTAAGCTGTTTTATTTAACCAACTAGGAACCATTTTCCAATGCTTATTTTCTGCATTTTGAATACAATTTAATTTTCCACTGAAATATAGTGGGACCAATTTTATAATAAAGAATGAGGTGAAATGTAATAGTGATGTGTCACCATTTTCTAACACAAGAACCACAGACATTAAGAATCCTTGGGGATCACACTGCGGTGACCGAACCACAGACGTGCTGAGGCTGGAGACCTTCCAGTCCAACCTCCCTGTTCAAAGCAGGGTCAGATCTAGCAGGTTGCTCAGGGCCTTGTCCAAGCAGGCTTTGAATATCTTCAAAGATGAAGACTCAGGATCCCAGCTGCACAGGTATCCTGTGACCTGTGGTCAGCCACTTCCAAGCCCCATGAGTCACCCCCTCAGCTTGCCAGCGCTCACACGTCTCCACACCTCAGCCTCTGCCAACTCCTATGGAGGATCACCTAGGATTGACCAACACAGGGTCCCCAGGCCTCAGCTCAGGTACCACCACCCAGATATGCTTCCAAAACTGTGGTTTCACCCAACTGCACCACCTCAACCTTCTCTGAATTTCATTCTCCCCCATGCCATCCAACATGGCACACCAGGGGCTTATTGTCCCAAGCTGTCCCCAGATGCCTCCTACCACCACTTCCCAGCTAACAATAAAACGAAACCCAGTGAATCCCTTTCCACTTTCTCTTAGGAGGAACTCAGAAATACATGAAGATGTGTTTTCCCACCTTTCACACCCTGCCTTTTAGCATTTGGGGGTGTAGTGGAGCTTGGCTCACTAGACCCTGCCCTCCTCTCAGCTCACCCACAAACTATCTACAAATAACGAGACACTGATGCTGAGCAATCATGAGGAAGCATGTAAGGGACTCAGGTCACCCAAAGCTTTCACGTGCTCCCACTTTGCTCTGGTACTCCATTTTAAACACATCTTTTCCTGAGATCAAACTGCAACAGCTTTAGAAACTCCTCCTTGGCCTAAATGATATCCACAGCCTCTCGTGGAGACAGTGCTGGGAGCTGCACAAATGATCCTGGTGCTGAAAGGCTTCCTTACAGTGGCATTTAAGCTCCCCAGAGGCTGAGCAACATTACAGTAATTTCAATTAGCAATGCGATTTCTCAGCCAAAGAGGTTTGCTCTGCAGACCCTAGCATGGAAGAAGCTCTTCCACCCATACAGCCGTCCGCTGAGAGGGCCGCACCGGGACAGGCAAAGCAGGGCCAGGCTGGGGCTCAGGCTTAGGTGACCACCAAGGGAACTAAACCCAGTGAGGAGGTGCAGGAACCACCACAGAAGGAAGGTGAAACAGGGTGGGCGAGGGGAGCTCAGGAACCCCTGATTTCTCCATCCCATCTCCTCCTGCCTCTGGAGAAGCCGTGCAGGATCTGCCCTGCCCCGTCGCACCCATTAGCCACCAACAATCGTGCCCTCGGCTGTGGGAGCGGCAGTGCACAGCTACCTGGCCCTGGTTGTTTGCGTTGTTATAATGGTGTGAGTAAACTCAGGCCATTGTTGCCACCTAATAACGGGGGATCGCAATCAAATTACCAGCCCGAGTGGCACTAACTTCAAGGCATTTTTTAAAAGGCACCTTAAAGTGCAGGTAGATGCCACGTGGGATCTTCAGAAGTGCTGAGACACCTCCTTGCTGGGGGGCATTACAGCTGTTTAGGGACTGAATGCAATAATGAAGAGCTGGGGCAAACTGAGGCTGGAGCTGCTGTGCTGAAACCAACCGAGAGAGAACAATCACACTCTGCTGCTTCTCGTGAAACCATCTCATAGCGAAACTGCTCCCGATCTGAGCACAGCACATAAGCGATGCAATGTTTTCTTCAAACTTAGGCCTAAGTACGCTAAATATATTTACAGCAATTAAACTAGGTAAGGAGAGCTGTTTCACCAGACACAGAAGTGATGACTGCACAAGGCTTCGGTGTTTATAGGACTCATCGAGGAGTCAGCATTTTCACAGCAAGCACAGTGATGTTTTCGTAAGAGTTTAGATGATTGACTGATTAGTTTAATATCAATTGAATTCACTGGTGGGTGTTAGAAACATCTCTCCCTCTCTTTGCCGCTTCGGTAGAGCTATCACAGTCTGTTAAGACAGGGGTATTTCCTACGAGGAATATATCAAGGCAGCAACACTCCTCCCTCTACAACTCTTCAGATTTTGGCTCTGAAACCCGCTCCCTTTACCTCAGGCCACCAGTCCACGTGGCAGAAGGACTGTGTCTGCCTGTGAGGGCCCAGGGACCGCAGGCAGCAGTGCTGGGCAGCATTGCTATGTGCTCCCCGCAGCACCCGAACCGGGGACGTGCTGGTTAACCTGGAGGGGTGCCTTGGAGAGCAGATACAGAGGGATCCAAGTGTTATCATGCAAAAAATAAAAAAGGGGGCTGAAGGGTGATCGGATGCACTTGCAGGAAGACAGGAGCTGAGATGCTGCTGTGGCAAGCAGGCAGAGGTTTAAGCTTACAGGGAAGCCGGAAAAGCCCATATGTGCTACGGAGTCAGAGGCTGCAGGGGTCGGGTGGCCTCCCCGCTTTTATTTATTACTCATTTGTTTGCAAAGGGCTGTTTGCCAGGCTGCTGGAGACAAATCCTTCCTGCAAGAGCTGCCCCTGCTTCCCTCTCCATCTGCCGCCCAGCCCCGGGCACCGCTTCCCAGGTGGCCAGGGGGAAACACCTGTCCCTCTGGCTGCCGGTCCGGCCTCAGGGCCTCTCCTCCTGCCTGCTGCTTCTCCCACATCTTCCCCCATCTCTCCTCTGGACAAACACCACTAGCCCCTTCGGCAGCCAGAAAAGCACAGGGTGCCTCCCAGACAGGCTGCTGGACTTGTCACAGCATCATAAAACCCCAGCGCGAGGCAGGGCAGGTTGCCACAGAGCGAGGCGCTCGCTCCTATCTCGTCTGCCCACCCGGTGCTCCCCTCACCTCCTGCCTCCGCGTCCTCTCCCCAGGGAACTCTCTGAAAGGGGAGAAGCAGGCATGCAGATCAGCCCTGGGGATGGCAGATAAATGGTTAAAAGGAAAAAGATGTTCATGTAGGAAAAAAAAAAAAAAAAAAAAAAAAAAAAAAAACTCAGCCAGACAAAGGTCTCTTTCTCCTGGATAACACCCATTGTGTCTGGGAGGTTTGTGAATTACACCCCCCACCCCATGCAGCACCATGGCCACGAGAGATGGGGATGGCAAGGCCTTGATGTGTGGGCAAATCTGGATGTGGTCGTGAACTGGGGGACTGCAGCTCGGCCAGAGCAACCCGACAGCCCTTCCAGCTGGGGTCAGAAGCCGGGGGGTGCGATGGGGAGAGGAGGGGGAGCCGCAGCTCCCCTGCTAGCACGGAGCATCTCCGTCACCGTTTGGTGTGGCGACTGGCCTGGTGGCCAGGATGACGCGGGCACCGAGCAGGAGCCGTGGCGTGACACAGCGGCAGATGACATCTTACGGCACCAGGGGCCAGCAGCACGGGCGCTCGGCGGGGCTGCCGGGGGGCTGCGTCTCGCTCCTTGCGGGTGCCCCCAACTTGCTCCGGAGGTTTTGGGAAGCCCCCGCAGCCGGCTGGGCCGCAGCCACGCATCGCCCAGGCGGGGACAGGCGTTGCTTAGAGCCACCTGGGTGCGCGCCCCGTAATGCTGCCTGCAGATCAGCAGCCCCGCTGCCCGGACACCTCCCGCAGCAGCACCCCCGGTCCGCAGCCACCCCGCAGGGTGCCGGGACCTCCCCGCAAGTCGCATCCCCCCCGGCCCCGAGCATCCCCCCCAGCCCCCGGCGGCCGCCCCCCGCCCGGCACTGACCTGCCCGGGGCCCGGCCCCGCTCCCGCTGTCTCCGCTGGGGGTCCCGCAGCGCCGCCTTCCTTCCTTCCCTCCCTCCCTCCCCGCCCGGCCGCGGGGTGCCCGGCCCGGCACGGGCAGGGGAAGGGGAAAGGGAAGGGGCCGGGGCCGCCGCTCCGCTCCGCCCCGCCGCCCGCCCCGCTGCGGCGCCCGCTCCCCTCCGCCTCCCTCCCCGCCGCCTCGCCGGGGCCTGCGCCGCGGGGCCTGCGGGGGAGCCGCCCCCGGCCCGACACGGCCCGGTGCTGCCAAGCCTCCGCCGGTGCCGCGGGGTGCGGCTGGGGCACGGCCCGTGTGGCCGAGACCCGAGGGACGAACGCCCCTGCCTCGTAAAGGATCGCGCAGGCCGGCGAGCACAGCGGCGGAGGTGCCTGCCAGACCCGGGGGCACCGGGGAATCGAGGACATGATGAGCCAGCCTCCCCTCGTACCGCAAGGGATGTGCGATGGCACGGCTCGTCAGCCACGGGGAACCGCGGGGCCCCCCCAGGGGCCAAGGGGAGAGAAGAAGCCAGGTGTGTCCCGTAGCATCTCCCCTTCTTTTAAACCTCCTCAGGGCTGAGACCCTGAGATAGCGCGCTGCTGATTTTGGCTCTGCTGGAGCTGTGCGGAGTGAAGGCAGGCTTCAGCGCAATGCCTTCAGATAAAACTTTGCTATAAATGAGACCTTTGTACCTGAGCAGTGACTCCAAGGAGCTACCACAGCCCAAACAATGTGACTAACGCTTCAGGGACCAGCCAAAAAACACAAGCTGCCATCTCTCTCCATCTCCTTCAACTCCAGCAACACGATGTGAACTCACTCAGCTCGCCCGCTCACCATGACACGCCAGCGCCAGTCCTACAGCGTCACCGGGGTCTGGGTGAAACCCTGACTCCTGAGCAGAGCTGCCAAACCTGAGCAGAGGTGGTGAGGTGCCCTGCTCCCTAACGAACGATCGCCAGCTCCCCTCCCTTGGTCCACCAGGGGGACCATGGACAGAGGTGACCATCACCCATGTGTCACCCCAGATGTGTGCATTACAGCGCGGTTTCTCACCACACTGTGGGACAGGCAGAGGAGCCCTGCATGCAGTGCTGGGTTAGTGCACTCTCTGCACAGCCCTGGATGTGGCCCCAGGCTTCCTTGCCTGCAAACTGTTTTGAGGACAGAATTACCCGTTTCCTGGGAGGATTTTTTTTTTTTTTCTCATTACATTATGTTCATGCTTTGAAAGCGGGAATGAGTTTATTTTCATCCCTGTGACCAGTGGGGGGGTCATCCCCCAGGCAGAGAGGGAAGCTCACACCTGAGGAGATTAAACCTGCGATGATGCAGAGGTGCTGGGTGGTTCTCCTGCATGGGTGGCATGGCACAGCACCACAGCCCTTCAGCATTCCCCTCTGTCACAGCCAAGAGTGCTCAGCATTTCTTCAAACTGGGCCCCAGGGCATCGAGCAGACACCCAGAAAATGATGTCCGAGCAGTTTAGTAACCACACAAGGAAATGCTGGCAACCCCCTGCCTTGGGCAGCCCCTGGGATGGAGGCAGGAGAGAGGCTGCTCCCCAGACTCTCCCCAGCCTTTTCTCTTCCTAGCTGCTTGCCACCTCCCGAAACACCTCCTGGCTGCGGTAGCTAAGGAAACAAGGCTCCTGCAGGCAGCAGCTTCTTTTATTGGGTACCGGCACTGCAGTCCTGGAGCACTCCCAGGGAGCTGTGACGGCCACCCCAGGGCTGTGGCAGTGCCACCCCCATGCACAGCCTGGGTGGGGGCCTCCGGGCTGCCCCACGCTGCACCCATAGCCTAAACACAGCTCAGCATCCCCCACCTGTACCCCCCGGCAGTCACACCAGCCACCTCCACTGCGTTAATTAAGAAAGTTAATTTCTTAATTTTCAAGTGTTCACCCTGGGCCTTGGCAGGGCTGTTTGAAGGCAGCTTTCTGTGGGTAATAGCGGAGAAATGGGGCCACAGCTGCTAAGATGGGAAATCATCTCTCCCACCGCTGGCTCCCTCGCGATTTGCCGTGTACATGCTTGTAATTTCAAATCTGCCTCAAACATCACCCACCACCCAGGCTGCATGACCAGGCACTAATCAGTTACATTAAAATATGCTAATTGGCTCTTCACAATTGCTGTCCTGGTGGGACAGAGTGGCTCAATGCTCACAGGCATGGCATTTCTCTACCGCTCCAGACCTTTTTTTGGCTGGCTGGGGGACGCAAGGTGTTCCTGAGGTGCTGCCCACCACCCCAAGCCCCATGCCAACAGGGAGCATGGCTCAGCATTGGCAGCTAAGCCACTGCTGCAGTTTAAACACAACTGCTTGTCTTGACAAGTGTCATCCAGCCCCATGCTCCCAGACAGTGCTGCCTCCTGTGGTTCCTCTCAGGGGTCCCCACCTGCTCCCGTGTCCCCACAGCTTCTTGCTCAGGACCTTCCCCTCTCCCCCCAGCATCCTGCCATTCACTGAATGTTCCTCTTCTTTCTCCCCAGATCCTGCCTTTTGCAATGCTGCGCACTTGAGCAATGGGTGAAGAGAGACCCATTGGAGATCTTCACCTAGACCTGCAGGCTTGCACTTGGCAACCCAAGCCACATTTTGTGCATCAGACATCTTTGCATTACCTGCAAACAGCCAGCACACACTTTTGCAGAGGTCAGGCCCACTGCCCACCTACCCTTTCAGCAACAGATGCACTGACCTGGCCCAGGGTCTGCTCTGAAAGCTTGGGGTGTGCGTATTGCCTGCTTGTGGCTCTGGCGATGTGTGCGGATGGGAAGCTGGCCCCATTCATTCCGTGGAAAATAAATCTCCCTCTCTTATGCATGTATGTGTGAGAGAGAAATAAAATACATACTTAGCTATATGGAGCTTGCAGAGAGGCAAGCAGAATTTCCTGAAATGAAGGTCATAGATCAGAGTCAAATCTTCCCTGCAAATGTAAGGGAAACAACCCCCCTGCGTCAGGAGGTGCAGCCGGTAATTTCTGGTGGACAAGAAGAAGATCCACTCTGAGTACTTGACCTTCTTAATCAGGAAATGGCATTTGCGATGATGCTTCAAGCAACGAGAGATTGATTGCGAAGATAACCAGGGAAAAGCAGTGGTAGTGTTAATGAGAATGTCAATGGATTATGGGGGAAAGATGTGAGCTGACAGCGCGAGCTGGGAAAGCCAGCGAGGAAGATGCACATCATGTAATGAACCATATTAGCACTCGGGCCGAAGGCAGAGCTCTGCATGCAGGATGTGTCCCTGCACACATGCCTGGCTTGCCCAGGAGCACGTGGCAGACACAGCGCGCTGATGTTCTCCCCGGCTACACCAAGTTGCCAGCCGCACATCTAGCTAATGCACAGCAGCATGGTCCTCTCCAAGAGTCATTAACTCTAAACAGGCTGTCTCATACACGAAACACACCACAAAACCATCTTTGCTAACTGTCTCGTGGGCCTTTTCCTCCATGTACAGAATAGCAATTAGAATGAAAAAATTCTAATTCAAAGGGAGGGCTAGCCAAGGTCAGGAAGGGGATGGTGAAGACTGCTATTGTGGTTCTGGATGTAGCTGGCTGCAAATGCCTTGCTCTAAGAAGAGAGCAGCAGTATGGCACTCCTGTAGTCTCTTGTCCTGCTCAAGGCTTCCTGCACCAGCAAACACCCAGTTCTGGAAGGAGATCGGGAAGCCCTGTAAAATTTGGGCACCCACAGCCCCTTGCAGTTCTCCTGCGTGCTGTGTGGAGGGCACCACGTCTCCTCCCAGCCGTGCCAACCCAGCTGCCAGCCACGTCCTCCCTCTTCTCTGCCTGGAGCATGCAGTGAGTGCTTGAGCCCTATTCATCAACTAGGAATTACTGGTTAATTTCTCTGCTCATACTGGTTTTACTGTGTGTATAATTATCATCAACTTCATTCCTAATGATCCTTACACCTACTCCTTCCCATGGGCACTGACATGAAGCCACCACCAGGAAGAGGAAATGTGGTGTCTATCAGGCTGGAGTTACACCAGGAAAGCACGGGGATGTCTCTACATAGCTGAAACTAGAAGGGAAATGTGCGTGGGTGACATGCTATTAATGGCTAGCAATGCCATGCCGCGATAAAAACACTGCTGCTGCTGGTGGACACAGACTGGTGATAAACACACAACCCTGCTTCTGGATTCTTGCAGGCCAAACAGGCTGGGAGATGTTCTGCTCCCAAACCACTTCCTTGGAGAGGCTTAAAAGCGCCAGGAGCTGACTGAATGGGCTCGAGGTCTCCACCCTTGCCTCGCCCAGAGACTCTCCCCCAAGCTCTCCAGCTTGGTGCACGGGCTGTGTAAGGGGCCAAGAGAAGCCGTGAAGTGAAGCAGAAGCTTGGGAAGCTCCTGGATGGAGCGGATTTAGCCATGTTGCGACAGGGGGCAAGCAATGCAACCAGCGCTGCAGGTAAGACTCGCATCTGATGCGGCTTCTGTCCTCCTGCAGGCAGGATGGCGAGGTCCTCATCAGTGGCGACCTGGGGAGGCATGGGGGGGCTTGCTTGTAGCCACCGACCACATCTGCTGCCCAGCTGACTTGTCCCCCTCCCAGCACGGTGCCCAGCCTGTGCCACCCCCGCGGAGGTGGCGTTTTGCTGAGAGGGCTGCGGGGCTCGGCGGGCCCCCAGCACCACCTACCGGCGTCCCCGGGCCCCTGCGCGGAGCGGGGGGCTCCGGTTAGGACGCCTGGGTGCCGGCTGTGCTCGCCCCAGATCCGCCGGGCAGGAGCCTGGCAGAAGGAAATGGGGCATCTCCAAGCTTCACTGCCGCGGGGACCGCTGCCTCGTATTTCTTCCTCGTTTTTCTTAGCGCCATCCCGCAGCTCCTCACCGCCTCGTTGGACGCGAATCCCTCCCGTCCGCTGCTCCCCTGTGAGGAGGAGGAGGAGGCAGGGGTGGCTGAAGGTGCCGTGCACAGAGCAGACATCAGCCTGCCTCCGCAGACCCTGGGCTGCTGCTGGCCTTGAGAGATCCTCGGAAGCCTGGGATAAGGCAGGTTTTCGTCTGGCAGGAGCATGCCCTCTCTTCAGGCAGCCCGAGGCGTGGTTGCCCTTGAAACGTGGCCGCCAGCCTGACCTTGAGCTTTGTTAAAGTAGCACTAAGGGTTTCCTTTGATTCCAAATACTTCAGGTGGTTCCTGATATCCAGGCAGATCTCCAGGAAAAGATGCTGTTCTTTGCAGTTATGGACAGAAAGGTGCCCAGAGGAAGACTGGCCAGAGGTGGGGATGGACAGAGGACTAGCACCCCGGCCTGCTCAGGGCACACTGCAGGAACCCCTTCCAGTGGGTGCTGGGCTGGGGGGGATAACAGCCCTTCTTCTGCATCAAATCCAGTGCTTAAATGTGTGCTCAGAAAGCCAAGTGCCTGGTTCTAGCTCCTCCTGCACCTGCCAGAATTTGGGCCTGGAGCCTTTCATACAGAGCCATCAGTGGCCTGGAGCCTTTCATACAGAGCCATCAGCGGCCTGGAGCCTTTCATACAGAGCCGTCAGTGGCCTGGGGCAGGACTGGCCCCTTCACAGGATGAGGTCAGCTGTGCACCGTGGCACATGGGGACAGGGCAGGGCAGTGGGCGAGATGGTGTTTGACTTGGTCAGCAGGCGGCTGCAGGCCTGGCCTCGGCTCCTTGTGCTGTGAGTGCATTTTACCCAATGAATCCCAAGTGGAAAAGGCACACTCTGGAGCGGGCGGAAATTAAGCAGGGAGAACCTGGCCCTCCATATAGCAAGTATCCACTGAAAATCATCGCCACTTGCACTGTAGTTGGGGTAGTGGTTATAAATAAGACTGCAATTATATATAGGGCTTGCAGTACACCAGTTGATAGCTAGCATTTTGCAGAGCCAAAGTCATTTAAGGACTGCTCTCACAGACCTGCTGGAGGAGCATCTTCATGGCCAGGCAGCAGCCATGTGGCAGCAGGGAGGGAGATCACTTCTCCCAGAACACCGCTGCGGCAGGCAGGAGGATTAATCCAAGTCTATTTTCTGGAATTGATTTAACACTGTGTTCATTTATCTGCAGCTCTTGCTGAAACATTTCATATTTCAGATCTGATTTCACTGTTTCCAAGGCTGAAAGGCTTGCTTCTCCAGGGAGCAGCAGTTCTGCAAGAGAACAACAAGTAGGAGCCCTAGGGAAGCAGCAACAGGGAAGGAATATTTTATCTTTAGTAACTGGTCATTTCCATTTTGGAGGCAGCAAAAGAAGAACCATCTGGTGGGTGCTGAATATTCACTATGTAAACAGTGACTTGGTTATGAATATGTGCATGTGTTATTGTTATTTATTATTTATAGGATTCCCTAGGTGTGCCTGACACTTCACAAGCAGAAATGAAGACAAGGGCTCCTGCACCTTGATGTGCACAATGCAGATGTGACACAGTGCTCAGCAGCAACAGACTGTGGCACAGGAGGGCCAGGCAGCTGGCTGCAGGTGGGAGAGAAAGATGCTGCCCCTGCAAAGGGCAGAGCACAACTTCTGGAGCAGCAACTGCTCCTGCTGACAGCAGATTGCTTAAGATGGCCACCAAATTCACACCAGTAAATTTGGGTTTGAATCCTCTCCTGCAATTAACTGCATTTATGGGTGTATTTTTGTTTGCTTTTTGTTTTTAATTCATTATTTTTTAGGAGGTGTGCTCCTAGGTCTGGGAACGACCCAGCACAAAGGCAGCTTGGCCAGCCAACTCTCATTGCTGCAGTACTCACCTGGGATGAGGGGACCGCCAACTAGGCTTGAGCTTTATTGCTCAGGAGCTTCAAATCAGTCAGCTTAAACAAAAGGAGACATTTTACTGTGTGCTTCTCCTGCTATCCTGCTAGACAAGGTATCTTGAAAGCAACATAAAAAAAGATTCCCATGGAGACCCAGGTTGACACCTTGTGTCAGGGTATAATCTCTGGTACTGAACAGTGCTGGGATGATGGGGATTCAAGAGCACCTGACACTTGCAGAGGATGCTCAGAGCTTTGTAGGAAGAAAATCCCACAGTACTTCCCCCTTCTCTTGTCCTTCCTTTTGCCAGACCCTGATTTTTTATTATTATCTTTTTTATTTTTTTTATTTTTTTCACTGCCCAAACTTTTTTTGACATTTTTTCCCCTTTGTTTAGGCATTCAGCCATTTGTCTGGTGCTGAGAAGCATTGTGTGCAGGGTTTTATGAAGAGGCTGATTGCAGGCACCTGCAGGGAAGGATCTCGAGTCCCTTGCAGCGGCACACCCTGGTCCATTATGGGGATAGGGCTTGGGGGCACCTGCAGGGCCAGTGGGATGGAGGAGTGGGTGCACCACAGCCAGGCTCTATGGCAAGTCAGTGTCTGTTCCTTCCCCTGGGACATCAGCCTTGAGCACATGCCTAAAAGTGTCCTCCCTCATGCAGTGCCTGCTGGCCACCTATCATCAATATTTTCTCTGCCTGCTGGCATAATGAACTTTACTGGACTGCAAAAGTTTGTTTCCCAATACCACCAGCAAGCAGCAAATAAACCAAATGATGATTTTTGCAACAGCTTGCCTTACACATCGGGATGTATCATACATGGTGACAGTACCCTTGTTTCAAAGGGGCTGGGTACCATTGCCTGGGCCAGCTAGATCAGCCAAGTGCCCAGATTATCATCAACAACACAATATTGTTGAATTAAGGAAAACCTCACTGGCTATGCAGCCTTTCTCCTCTGCTCCCTTGGGAAAGATATTTAGATATTTATATGATTCCAGGAATGAGGGAGATAGTCTAGGAATAGCAGGGAGACATGTAAGGACTTTCACACAGGATGAGACAGTGTCAGTGAATGCTCTGATTTTTTTTTTATTTATTTATTTTAAATTTTTTATTTTTTTGTGGCAAGAGCTCTGTATTCCTCGCTGAGTGTGAGGTTGTCACCGCTAGCACCAGAGGAATGTGACCATTGTGGCTGTTCCTTGATTTCAGGAGGAGAAACAGTCTCAGGTAGCCAGCACCAACTCGTGCAGAGCATGAAGAAGCAAAGGAGCTAATGCTTTGAAGAATGGCTTGTGCTTGTACCTTCAGCACCAAGACGTGTTTAAATCCTGTGGGTTAGAAGACAGCAGCTGACACATCTCAGAAAGCAGTCATTTTTTTCCTTGCCTAAGTATATCCTTGGTGCTCACACTGCTCAGGCTGCCTGAGCCGTGGATGTTATGGCAGAAGTGACAAATGTGCTGTGGGTTGCCGTTCAGACATTCAGAAGGTGGGGTTTGCTCAACAGACATAAAACTTCTATTACAGTCTATTCAACAGCACATTCTTTGTTTGGAGGCAATTGACCCTTTGTCAATAAACCTTTTACTCTGTCTTCTTAAGTGCTGGGAATCCATTTGCTATAGGGTGTTGTCTCAGGAGAAGGTGGTGATCAAGCACTTTTGAAAGACTGAGGATCTAGATGCATTTTTTTTCCTCCTTTCCCTTTCTCCTCTTCATTCACATGGATTATTGGCCTGAAAATGTCTCTTTCAAATACAAAGATACAGCAAGGCATGGATATGTCTTTAGGTGGCAGATTATTTACTCATTTACTTTAGAAACTTCTGGATTAGTTTTCAATGTATGGCACTATCTGAATCATAAGATGTCTCTGCCTAAATATCTTGCACTATCAAGCATTACCTCCTAGCTCACTTTTACACTGAATCATAAGCTGGGAGGTTTGTAGTGAGAAAACAACAGCTGAATTAACCTGGGGAAAGCTTGGCACACTGAGGCAGAAAGCATGTCTGTGTGAAAACCCCTCTCTTTCTCACCGTCGTCCTTGAAGGAAGGAGAAGGGGAGGGCAGGTGAAGATTGGCCAGATGGGAGCTGAAAAAGAGGTTCAGAAGAAGTGCTCAAGTCATAATTTCAGATACAGCATGCGCTTGACAGGGTGTTAAAGTCATGACCATCTGTCAGCTGTTTAGTTACCGTCTCTTCCCTTGTTAATAAGAGTCCTCCTCACTGAAACCCCCAGCACAACTGATGCAGCACAACTGGCAATCTAGATCAAAATGATTAAAACCCAGCTACAGAAACCTATACTGTCAAGCTGCCTGACTTCAGGGCTGGATGTCCCCCAGCTCTCAGGACAACAGACATGACATCCTAGGTCTTTCAGGCTTTCTTTCAGAGTTTTCCAGAACACAACCCAACAGGGAAGACTGAGGGAATAAGGTAGCTTCAGGGTAGCCATTTTAATGTAAACATCACAGAGAGAAAACTAATTGTCTATTTTCTGTATCCACTGGGCATAAGATAAGTACTACAGCCTTAAATTCCTGAAAGGGAGTGTTGAGTAAGGTAGGTGGAAAATCTGAAAGGATAACAATGAACTGGATGGATCCCCTGGGGGTGGTGGGGGATCCCCATCACAGATATCTTCAGGACCTGGTGAGACCCTCTTCCACAAAGGATATGTATACCTGGGGCATGTAGACAGAGGCACTGGGACACATGGTTGAGTTGGCCTCTGAAGGACGTTTCTCTCTGTGAGAAGGAGCTTGGTATTAGCTTCTTGATTCAGGGATTTCAGGCCCATCCTGACACCCTCAGTAGTATAGCCAAGAGCTGAGTGATGAAAGGACCGAGCCCCCTTTTCCTCTCAGTGTTCAAGTCGCCACCTAGGCAGATCCGAAGCTGGTCAGCATAAAAGCATCCAACTCTGCTCCCAATCATGCTGCATTTGTTTTATTGCTAGACTGAAGACATCAGGCCTCTCCTGTTACATTTCATGGCCATTCAACTTTACCTAACCAAAGAGGAAACCTCTCCAGACATTGCAGGCATTCACATTTTGAAAGTTAACTAACTGGAAAAGGAAAAAAAAAAAAAAAAGCCCACAAGAACTTCAAAAGGTTTATATTTAAATGATAATTTAGAGCAAGCACCATTGGGTTCACCACAGAGAGCATTCATTTCTTCCAAACTATCACAGCAAATAGCAGATATTAACTTGCCCATTTTAGAGAAAAATCACCATCAGGCTGTAACTTGAATGCTAAACTAATGGGGCTGTCTGAAGCAATGCACTTTTTGAGATGGAAGAAATGATACATAATTTGGGATGCAATTTAAAGCGAGACCTTGAAAGACGTTGAGCAGGGTGTATCAGAACACGGAACTGACTGGAACTGCATTTTATTTTGCTTAAAAAAGCTAAGCACAAGGAACTGGGGGACCCAGGGACCAAGCCACCAAGACTTTAATCTGCCAGGCATCATGACCAAGTGTAGCCTAAGTTATTGAGCTGGAAGATGAAAACACCTTCTGGCTGACAACTGCACAGATTATTCCGGTGGCCTCCCACCCCACTTGCTCAAGGGGCATATTGAGAAAAGGTCCATCCCAGAGAAACCCCCTCCACATATATGGGCAGCAGGGGAGGGTGGAGACAGGACACTCAGCTGTATTAAGGCTGGGGTGAGAGAGGGCCTGGCTGCAGTGTACTGTGCCAGTTTCTGGAAAACATCTGCACAGCAGGTAATAACAACAACACGTTGTTCTTACAGCCGTTCCTCATGCTCGCTTGTCAAAGTTTTCCAGAGACAGGCATGTAGCTTGATCCCTACCCTACTGGAAATACAGGAAAATCCTAACACAGTGGTGGCATGATTTCTCTGCAGTTGAAAGCAGAATGGGGAGGTACTCCATATCCTGGGTCTGTCTCCCCAGAGAAGGGGACATTTCTGAGTGTCACACATCCAAGCTCTCTCATGATGCTGATTTCACAGCAGAAAAAAAAAATAAAAAAAGTTCTGCAGCAAATGTTGCTACTTTTTAATGCTTGCTCCAGATTAACTACTGTTCTCATTATTCACTTACTCCTTGTGCTAATCTCCTTATTTACTGATCTCTCTCTTATGCATACACATCCACGTGAATAGGCAAATTCATTCCCAGACAACTGCTCCCCCATCCTGCCAGCATCTCATCATATCAACACAACAGCACTGAATGAGGGTTTTTTTTACTATATTCTAAAATATGAAGCCAGTATTTTGACAGTGACAAATCATAAGCAGCAATTTGCAGGAGCATTTTAATGAGAACGTGGGGGATAAACTGCTTCACCATGTTTCTGTTCCAGTGGAAAGCAGGTTCTCTTTCTTCTCTCTTCTCTTCTCTTCTCTTCTCTTCTCTTCTCTTCTCTTCTCTTC
>CM021769.1:22442657-22525427 GCA_011076525.1 Nettapus auritus
TCTTCTCTTCTCTTCTCTTCTCTTCTCTTCTCTTCTCTTCTCTTCTCCACCCTTTCCTTCCTTCATTCCTTAATTCATTCGTTTGTTTGTTTGTTCCTTCCTTCCTTCCTTCCTTCTTCCCACTCCCTTTGGCAGCAGCTTATTATGCTCCCCATACAGGAAAGATTAACTGCTTTCATGAGATGCAGTCCCTTCAGTCTAAGAGCTTTTCATTACATGAAAAGATTTCTGTGGTGTTTTTATTATTATTATTTAATTATTATTATGATGTAAGCTGTTAAAATATGGAGAAAACACTGCCTAATTATTGAAAGATAAAATCCTGGCTGGGTCACGTATCTTTATTGCAAGGCTCACTCTACTTTAAATTGATGAGTTGAGGGAATATTGGAGGATTTTTATTCTCAGTAATCGTGACAGGAGAATGAGGGAGGTGGGAGTGAGAGCTAGATCGGTTCTGAGCAGCTTTACCTCCAGTTTTGCCGAAGGTGTCTCTTAGTTGTTCGTCACTGCAGATCCAGTGCCTACAGGCTTGGTTTGCACTTGCTTTTCTTATTGCCACCGTTTTTTCTCAGAAATGTTGAATCATGAAAGTTATCTGGTGGAAAAAAAATATTTCTGATAAAGGACCCTCGAACTTGGTTGCTGTCACCGACCTGGTGCAGGAGACAAACACAGCCCCCCTCTCCTCCAGGTCTCTCTCTCCCTAGCGAATGCAACATGAAACACATTTTAATTTTTCTGTCTATATTCAGGCGGAGGGGGAGTCTCTCCTGGATAAGCAGAGCCTGTTACTAGGTGTGCTGAGGGGTTGGCCAGTAAGCCTAGGACCTACGATTAGTCTGAAGCCACCTTTTTCTGACTTTTGACCAGTGCAGAGCCTGAATGTCTCCAGAAATGTCTGCAGCCCCGCTGCCCTCTTCGCTCCCCTTCCCCTGCCACGGGTGGCTCTTCCGAGCAGGGAGCCGGGGATGCTGCCCCCCGGAGCTGCTGGGTGCAGCGTGTGGGTGTGCGGGAGAGCGAGGGGAGCACCCGTGGAGACAGCACCGGGGCTGCGAGGGTGGGCACAGGGGGCCGAGGGCATGCAGCTGCCAGAGGGAGATACGTGTCTGCACTGCTGCCTCCCGCACGCCATGCTGCCCGGCCACCCAAAGCCTTGCCTGGCAGCCACCCGCTCGGTGCGGGGGGGTCCCGCAAACCCAGGCAGGCCTCGGACCCGCGGGGACCCCCCTTGCCCCCCGAATTTCCCCTGGCCTCAGGTGCTGGCTCCAGCCGGGGCGTCGGGGGGGCACCGGGGGAGGGAGCCCGGAGCCGGTGGGGCTGGACCGGGGGAGGCGGGGACACGGGGGGGACACGGAGGGGACACGGAGGGGGGACAAGGGGCAGGGGCGACCGCCGCGGGGGGCTCGGCGTGGCCGGGGGCGGTGGCGGCGGCTCCGCGGGTGCCAGACAGCCTCTCCGGGGACAAGGGGACCGCAGGGTGGCGGCGTGCGGCGGGTGCCAGCCCCCCCGGGGCTCTGCAGACCCCTGGGGCTGCCGGCGGGGGGTTTCGGGGGTGCCGGGCTGGCTCCGCGCCGCCCTCGGTCCCCCGGCCTTTCCTGGCTCCGCGGGGTGCCGGCTGAGCCCGGGGGACCGGGGGGGAGCCCCGGGAGCCCCGGGGAGCCCGGGATGCCGCCGGAGATGCTCCGTGCCCGGCCGGAGCCGCGGCTGCGGCTGCGGGGCCGCCCCGGCTCGGTAGCCCGGCGCCGCAGGTTGCATCCGGGCGGCACTTGCCCAGCTGTTCGGTGCGTTTTCTGATTTCGTGCAGAGCAGGGCAGCGGTCAGAGAGGTAATCTGTAGATCCGTGGCTTTAAAGGATAAATTAGAGCATCGGATTTGATCCGTATTGCAGTGGATTAGAGCAACCTCGCCCCCCGGTCCCCGGCCCCCCCCCCCCCCCTCCCGGCTCACTCCCCCCTCCTCCAGCACCACCTTTTTTCCTCTCATGCAATACCAAAACTGACCCTGCCTGGCAGAGGGACTCTGCTCGGCGAGCAGGCACACGGCGGGAGCCGCCGGCTCTGCCCCTCCAGCCCCTGCAACCCAAGGGGGCCGGGGAGCGGCCGCTGCCCGGGGGTGCCCGGGGCTGCCCGGGGGCCGCCCGCTTGTCCCGGGGCCGCGGGGAGGCGGCGAGGGAGAGCTGCTCCCCCCGGGGCATTTCCCGGAGCCGAGCGGGGCCGGGGAGCCGGCTGGAAATGGAAGGATGAAGTGTGCGGCCGGAGCGGTGATGTTCGTCCTCTCCTTGCTCTCCCCTGCAGGAACGTAATCCGCAATGCTAGTTCTCAGGTTGCTCAATGTTGTTGCTCCAGCCTACTTCTTGTGCATCTCCCTAGTGACCTTCGTCCTCCAGATCTTTCTCTTCATCCCCAGCATGTTCAGAGACCCTTCCACCACCCCACTTTTCTCTCCTGCTCTGCTGCATGGGGCCCTCTTCCTCTTCCTCTCAGCTAATGCCCTGGGCAACTACGTCCTCGTGATCCAGAGCTCCCCCGAGGACTCGGGCAAGGGCTTAAACTTGGGCGAAGGAGCCGAAGTGGTGGCGGACTGGCTGGATGGAAGCAGGTCCCCTGGCTCAGCCCTGCCCAGCACTCACTTCTGTAGACTGTGTGCCAGAGTCACCCAGAGGCATGACCACCACTGTTTCTTCACAGGGAACTGCATCGGGAGCAGGAATATGCGGAACTTCATCATGTTCTGCCTCTACACCTCCCTGGCTTGCCTTGACTCCCTGGTGGCAGGCATGGCTTACATTTCTGCAGCACTCTCCATGTCCTTCGCAAGCCCGCTGGCCTTCCTCACCCTTCTGCCTCACTCCATCAGCCAGTTCTTCTCAGGTAAGGAGTCCTCCTTCGGGGACGGGAGCAGGGCCCCAGGGCGGGGGATGTGCTCTTTCCCTGCTGGCTGTGTGTGGGGCTGGTGGAGGGGGGAATGGGCACATGGGAGAACTGCCTGTGTTCAGCAAACCCCTCTTTGGTGGCGAGGGACACTTTGCACAGGACTGTGCTTTGAAATAGAGGCTGGGACCCAGACCCACTCCAGGGTACAGCTGCAGCCCTGTTCGTAATGTGTTAGATGCTGAAAAACACCCCATAACCAGCTGGCCAGTGATGGAATAGGGCTGTCTGTTGTCCAGGGAGCGTTGCATTGAGACAGAGGAGGGAGATTTCACTCATTTCACATACTGTAGGTGAGGGGAACCTTCTGCCTGTCCTGCGGGCAGAGTTTGGGGGTCTGAAGTTTTTCACAGCCTGCAAATCTGCAGGTCCCCATATCCCAGCAGGGATATTCCCATCCAGGTCCACACCCCCACTCCATTCACCATCTCCCATCTCTTGTCTCCCTTCAGCACAAACTTACTGAGACCTTGCTGTCCTTCCATCACCACAGAATTTGGGTTCAGGCAACAGAGACCAAGTGGGGAGTTCACAAATGTGTTGTGATCAGCCATCTCTTTCTTGACCTTAGACTGGGACACAGCTCCGCAGAGAACCAGGAGATATTCTCTGTGCCTGTTCTCTGGAAGAGCTCCGCAGCCAAAGCAAAACTCTCATTCCTCCTTTCACCATCCCTTACCCTTCCTTCTGTTTCTCCCCATTCCCCTTCTCTTCTTGTCCTCCTGTGAATCTCCCCAAACCTTCCCCTTCCTCCTCCTGATTCTGCTCCCATAACTCTTCCCCCACTCTCCCAGCCTCATCTCTCCACCTGTCAACATGCCCCCAAACTCTCCAACCTCCTCCCTTTCTCTCTTCAAACCTAAGAGCCAGATAAAACCTGAGCTGGGAGAAGCGACTCCGCAGACAGCGCAGACTGTTATTCTGTCCTGAAAGTGACAGCAGAAAAATGTCATTTTCCCCCACACGCAGCTCATGCCTAGCACACTCAGATCAGCTTTCGTTAGCCTAAAATAGGTACTCCTTATATTTTAGCTTTGCAGATTCAGCCGAGCTCAGTAAGAAGGGCCCGGAGTCTGTTTTGGCTCGTGCACCACAGCCAGAAGTGTTGATTATGATCTGAGTGTGGGATCTCCATTGCTGGTGGTACAAGAGCCAGAGAAGCCCCAGCTTGCTTTTTGGATTCCAGGCTGGGTTTGCAGGGTTGCCGTCTGAAAACAAACAAATATCTCTCTACTTGGCAAATGAGCAGATTTGTCATGGTAATCACCAAGAGACAATAAACATGAAATCCTGCCATGACATTTTTATGGAGTCATTTTTCCAAGTAGAAGAATTTTTGTGAATAATATTAGCTTTGGTAACATTAAAAACACTGGGCATGATTTTCCCCAGTGCCTAAGCTCTGCTCAGCACATCAGCCTGGAAGGGGGAGCAGGGATGTGGGAGGAGATTATCAAGGAATTAGTTCTCTCTCCCTGATTCTCTGGGCTCATCTGCACTGAGCTGGGTCCTGGTGTGTGTCTGAAGAGGCACTGAAGTGCCCCAGCTCTGGTGTCAGCAATTGCAGTGCCAACAACAGCACATTGGCAGTGTTTGAGTGGGACATGACAGGGCAGGGAGCTTGGATGCCCTCAAGAGGCAGCAGCACCCAGCTCCCACCCAATTTCTGTCTTGGCCAGGGTGAGAGCACACAGCAATACACAGGCAAGTGGTGTCTTGGCTCCTGGGGAGGAAGAGCCCTCTGGGCTCCCCCCAGTACGTTCGACCTCCAGTTCAGGAAAGAGAAACACAGCCTAGGAGGACTGTCCATACAGTCTTTCTCTTATGCAGCTAACGTAATGTATGCCCTAACGTATGGGTTGTGGTAGGATCCGAAGAGAGCATTGCTATAACAGAGAAAAAAACTTTACCTTTCCTCTTCTCCAGCGTGCCCTTGACACTGGGGGAGGAGTGAAAGAGGACAAAAGGTGAGTCTGCTGGTCTTATGTCAACTGAGTGATTCCTGCTTCCATGCTGGGAAAATTTTCACTTGGCTTGTTCTGCCCAGACTGTGCTCAGGCATGAAATTCAGAGTCTGACCCAGAGTCTATAATTTCTGCTTGTGATTCAGCTTTTCTGGCAAAGATAATGTATGGCAATAAGCTCGAGATCACATCAGGTCAGTTAGAGCAAAAGTGAATCCAAGACTAAAATGGACTGTGGTGAGGAGGGACAAATAGAGAGTACTTTTGTAAATACAGGTCAGATTGGATCCACAAAGAAATTACAGAAGATGCTTTCTGTTGGTAACCTGAAAATCAGGTTAAAAATTCACGTATCTGGAAAATATGGCTGAGATATGCTTAATATTTGCAAGGGGAAAAACAAGGGTAATTACTTACTTGATGTTGAATTTCAGCAGCTCATAGAAATAAAGCTTACGGCTGTCTTCCAAAGGCTCTAAAGAAAATAGCTGTCTCTCTCTACATCCCATCTGAATGTCAGCTGCAGAAGGGAACACGTGCCTGTCACACTCAGGTCCAGCAGAAGAAGGGCAGAGAAACCCAAATTTGGCTCTGGACTTCCCATCTGATGCCCTAAGTTATTCTGACAGAATTGGTCTGAGGATTTGTCATCATCCTAGGGGGGTTGTTCTCCCCATGCCGTATTGCACACGAAGCCCACTGAGCTGAATGGGATCTAATGAGAAGGGAAAGATGACTCTGCATTTAGAATGAAAATTGAATGACTCCGGTGCCTTTTTCAAGTGAGAACAGCTTCTGACAGCTCGAGGCCATAGTCAGTGTCCTTACAAATCATCCTCAGAGGGGCAAGCCAGCCAAGCCCAAACTGTGAGTGCCCGTCACGGGTCAGTTCCAGCCACTCGCTGCCCACACTGCCAGCTGGAGAGGCTGGGACTCACAGACCATAGAGCCAGGTGACACTGCCTACCATAGCCTTCTGTATAAGAGAAGCAAGAGGTGCCTATCCAGCCCCCCCATTACTGAATTTAAAACCCGAAGCAGCTGTGCACACCTCCCCTGGCACGCACTCCCCGCTCCAGCAGCACGTCTCTCCTGGGAACGTGGGGGGACTCGCGCTGGCATGGGGCAACCAGAGCTCACACCAGCCCTGTGCTCTCTGCCTCATGCTCCTCCAGAGGGAAGGGAGCTTTTTCATTTTTAACCTCGCAGGAATCAGAGAGATAATACTGGCTATTTGTACAAGTAGTGACACATATTTCATTTTCTTTGTGTGCCTGTGTGCAAATACGGGTGTTTAATAATATATCAATATACACAAAATATGTGTGTACTCAGTCATATGCACACAGAGAGAATATTATTTCAATGGGTTTAGATCTGCCTACACACCAAAAGGTCACTCGGTGATAACTGCTATTATACTTATTTTCCAGAAGGAGCTCTAAAATCATTGCCGAGGAAAGGGCCCACAGAATATTTTTATGTAAATACATTCAGCATAAACATACACAACAAAAACTGTTGAATTAAGAGTTTTAGAGCTACAAAATATTTGGAGCATTCTGGCATGCAGCAGCTTTAAAAAATGAATTTGGATTGCATTTTGAAGTTTTCTGTTTCAGTTCCTTGTGTTCAAATGCAAACTGCATTTGCACGATGGTAGGAAAGTCAGTACTGATTTTTTTAAATCATCTTATGTATTATGTATATATATATTATATATAGAATAGGTAGGTAGATAGATAGATTATACGTAGGTATGGTGATGAACTCCAAATCATTCTGTCTAGAATTAACACACACAGTAAGGCTTCTGGAAGCATCTACATGCTGTAGAACCCACATCTCCTTTCAAAAGGAGTCTAGGCTTTCCAGATTCCCTGTGATCAGCAGGCAGACCCTTAAATAATTTAATCATTCTTCAAAATAGAGCTGTATTCTTATAAATGCTTTTCACTTCCGGCTGAGTTTGTCCCTGAAATCCAGATCCTCTCGTTAACAGCAAAGGGAGAAGTCTACAGAGACCGTCACCATGCTAGTACCTCCCCAGTGGGGTTCATTGAATAAAGGCAGTACAAAGAAAACAATTTTGTGTAGTTAGAATAACCACTCTACCTTTCTCCTAACTCGCCACTGGTATGGCTGCTAAATAGGGCCAGCCAGCTTGTCGGGGTTGCGTGTGGCGCTGACACGAGGGGTGCCTAAAACCTTTCTTTGACTCTCTCCCTGCCTCTTGGTCTGCAGGAGCTCTCCTCAGCTCTGAGATGTTTGTCATCCTCATGCTCTACCTCTGGCTCGGGATCGGACTGGCCTGCGCCGGTTTCTGCTGCCACCAGATGCTGCTGATCTTACGCGGGCAGACGCGGTACCAGGTGCGGAAAGGAATGGTGGTGAGAGCCCGGCCCTGGAGGGAGAACCTGCGGGAGGTCTTCGGCAAGAGGTGGCTGCTAGGACTTCTCATCCCTGTGCTGAATGTGGGAAGCGACTACCGTAGGCAGAAAGGGAAATAACCCTGCATGCACGCACCCCATGGAGGCAACACCTCCCCTGCTCTCCCCCTGCCTGCGGGATCGCCGAGGAGCTGGGCCACTCCATCCCTCAGCACCATGGCCTCCGTGGGAGGAAGGGGCTGGCAACCAGGCAGAATCAGCTCAGTGTATTAACACGGAGATCACAAACCATGTAGATGAAGAGATACCGCAGCTTAGTAGCCCCATCACTGCACCTGCGAATGCGGCAACAGGCTTTGAAGTAGCAGAGAAACCGGCCGCCCCCCCCCTGCTGTTCCCCAGCCCCCTCAGCCACCCCGTGCTCCCTGACGGGCCATGTGGGAGCTTTCAGAGGGCCTGGGCTGTTGTGGTAGCTGCACAAACAGCCTCTGCTCCTTGGGACGGGCTTGCAGGGTGCCTTCAGTTCTTCTGTACTTGAGGTAACTTCCCAGCACTGAGAAGCCTTTACTGACCAACCTGTGGTGCAACTGAACCACTGTAGGCGCAGGTGGAGGCACCTGGCTATGGCAGCATGCAAACCTTCTCTCCACAGGCTAGGAAAGCAGGAGAAAAATTGAGAGAAATCCAGCATTTCTCCACTTCTGCCTCGTCCTGCTCCCTGCACAGCCCGCGCCAGGAATGCAGCTCTGCTGCCTATTGTCAGCAGTCCTGTGCCCGGGGACACGGCCCAGGCCAGGATGCCCTTCTGGCAGGGAGCAGCAAGAAGATAAATCAGCCTCAGGCAGAGAGGTGCAGGGAGAGGAAACTGCCAAGGTGAATAGAAAGGCAGTGTCTGAGAAGCAGTACATATCATCAGGCTTTGTGTGTGAGGGAGAAAGGGAACCGCATGCCTGGTGAGGTGCCGGGGTGCCAGGAGCACTGCAGGTGTGCCTGAGCCCCCTGAACCATTAGTGCTGTGAGGAGTTATATATCCCAGGGAACAGGGAGGTTTTCCAGCTGATCAGCATGCTTCACCTTGCACTAAAACCAAAAAAAAAAAAAATAGAAATTTACCTCAGACATCCCTGCCACACCGTATTTACCAGCTCTCCAGGGCAATTCTCTCTCGCATTGCTGCAGAGGGGTAAATTCATCCATGTTATAACTCCATTAAGGAGGTTAATGGAATTACTACAGGGATTAATCAGCCTAATGTGTCAGTTGTTTTCCAGCTGCAGCAACAGCCCCTGAGATCAGTGCTGAGATCCTATGTTAATAGGTGCCTTAAGAAAGGATGCCATGACTTCTCAACCAGGATCGTAGTGCTGGACTGACTGCCCAGCAGCTGCAACAAGAAGCCACTGTTTTGGTAAAACTCAAGTTATGTGGGCTGGGTAGGAGTCCATTGCTTCTCTTTAATAAGCTGGGGAGTATGCTGATAAGCCGTGAAAAATGTGTTCTCCTTCCTCCGAAATGCTCTTAGTGCATCCCAGATAGAGGAGCATACCTGCTCGTGTTCTTGCATTTCTCACGAGCCACAGCAGAGGCACGCAGTCCTATAGGCTTTGTAACCGTCCTTCACCGCTTCGCACTCGCATACACGTCTCAATCAATAACAAACAAAGTCTGTTGTGATGAGCAGAATAACCATGAAAACATACCGAAAAAAACAAACCCTAGCTGGATGATTAAAACTTGTAGTATATAAGCCCTTCCACACTGTGTGTTCGCATGAATGCACTGTTGTTTCCATGTGTAATATGCTGTATTTTCACTAACAGTGAACAATAAAAAGCATTTTGACTTTTTATGTTAGCTGTATCATGCTTTTTAACAGTTCATTTGATGTCTTTGTACACGGCAATAGCTACGTTTGTCACCACATACACAAACGCTTTGAAGGAAAAAAGTCAGGATTTTCTTATTGGTTTGCCAATAATTCATCATATGATTTTAGACAAGTCCTTTCATCCTTTCTACTTTAATGTAATGACCCAATCTAAAAATGCATCTAACGAGCAACTTGGACACCCATTCTAATTGCTATTTATAAATTACACTACAAACCTCAATGGAAAGCTACAGGAAAATTAAGGTATAATCGTTGCCCACAAACAGCATCTTGAAGTAAATTATTCCTTACTGGTAAGGTGGCATCAAGGTGAGCAGACAGTCACCTTGTCGCTGGAAGCTGAGCCAGCACTTGGTGACACGCACCTTGCCTTGGACAGCCTCCAGGATTATTCTCGTTCCCCAGACTGGTTGATGCAACTTGTTTTTTAGATATTTCTAAAGGCAACAGGCTCCCAAGATTTCAGCCAGCAGCTTCCTCACATCAGCACAAATTATGTTTTGACATCCTTGCCCTCTGCTGTTGGCACTTGATTGACGCTGCAGTTTGGGCAGCTTGTGGCACTCGGAGCTGCTGCCTTGGGGGGTGAGCTATTTGGGGGCTGCATGCTGGGAGGGGCATGGCCAGCTCACAGTTTTGGTGGGACACCTGCAAGGACAATGCCCATGCAGGCAACAGTGTTAGCTGTCCGTGAAGCCTGCTGCCTCTTCACACCTGTGCTGGATCGTGCCCGGCCCCTCTGTCAGGGTCAGAGCTGTCTGCCCTCACCGCAAAGTCTCACTCCTTGCTGAAGCCCAGAGGGATCCCAGTTTGAGCAGTCACAGCACAGTTCTCTGAAATTATTCTTCACCCAATTATGCTTCCCCAGGAATATTCAGACACCTGTGCTCCTGACTGCAAATCACTGTGTCGCCATTTCATGCAGCTGAACGCTTCCTCTGCAGCAAGCAGCTGGATTTCAGCAGCAGCGGTGGGACTTGGCAATGCATGCCACCTTTACAGTTATGATCCTTTGGGATGAAAAGAGCTATAAAAATGTAACATTACGGTGACCTTGTGTATTGGCTTATATCTCTGTTCATTCCCAGCTGTGTGCACTGCCCTGTTTGGGGCAGAGCAGTAGTTCTGCAGGAACAGCTGAAAGAAAGCAGCTCTTTATCTATCCAGCTGCCCTGACATCCCTTCCCACTCATACCTGTGCACTCTCTAGTAGAAATTCTTGGGAAGAGAATGTAACAGCTCAACAGCTCCGAACAGAACCTTTGCTCTTAGGTATGAATTAGTAAATGAAGGCTTAGCCTGATGGCAACGTCACGAATTCTTGGCTAAATCTGTTTGATGCATCTGTTTTATAAAGGTAAAAAATAAGTTTCCCATTTTCTGTGCTTATAGACCCATTACTCATCATTTGCATTTTATTAAATAGCAGCTGCAATAGCAAAAATATTTCAGAACACAATTTCTTGTGACGATGTCTAAATACTTCAAACATTTTTTTAAATAAAACATTTTGTGCTTTTCTGGGCTTTGGAAGAACATATGAACATCAGTTCTTCTCTGATATTGCTAACGGCTGAAGGAAAATCTCCCTGTTCCCTAAGTGCTTGCCACAGAAACCATAGACTTATGCTGAAAGGCTTATCTATTTTAAGTGTGGCTATCTGAAAAAAGAAGTGCCACCTCTAAGGCCTCAGAATCCTTTGCAAGGACAATGTAGAGCAAACTGAGGAATGAAAATGTGAAGTTAACCAGTAGAAGGCTGTTCTTACATACAGTGAGAATCTCATACCAAATAAGAAGCAGGCAGTGCTCCTTTTCATACTACAGTATTGGGCAGTCCTCAAGGCCTGCATGCAAAAAGGCTTTGTTGGATATATTCAGAGAGTACAGAGTTAAAATATGAAGAGTCTCAAGTAATAAGGCACAGGGAAGATATGAGAAAAGGTGGTGTGAAACAGCATTTATCATCTTTAAGAAATAGCTAACTCAAGGGAGATGATCACAGTCTAAAAATACTTGCAAGGAGACAGAATAAATGAATGAAGAGACTCATTAGCTGTAAGAAGAGAGCTGGAGGAGGACGGACAGTTCTGGAGTGAGGGAAAGAAAAGCCAAGGTCAGAGATTAGGGCAGCTATCTTTATAACAGTTGGTGGAGAGCAATCAGAAAAAGTGGCCCCAGTGAGAGCAGAAGTGATTTTATGTTGGTAGGGAAGATGCACTGACGTCCAGGAGGTGGTAGGAGGTATGGCAACACAATTCAAGTTATCTTCATTGACTGTTGACTGAAAGGATGCAGAGAAAGTCCAGCCTGAAAAACCTCATTTTTAATCACTTTTATGAAAAGAAAAACAAACAAACAAACAAACAACAACAACAAAAAAAACAACACAACACATACCTCAAAGCCCTAGCAGAGCTGAAAGAGCTTTTCTCAACTGAACAACAAATGATGTTACAAGCATGTGCTCAATGGGTAGAAGTTGTAAGTAGCAAGGGATGAATCTATATACTAGCAGTTCTCTTCAAGTTATTTAGAGACTAGTCAAAACTATCATGGTTGGAGTTGAGCAATGACCTACTTGTTCAATGTAAATAAATAAATGGAGAAGAAAACATAATGCATATATGGAATCTCTGTGCCCTTCTTGATATTTAAATTGATTGAATCACAATGCCAAGCAAAGCAATAACAAACAGCAAGACATTCTCTAACCACTGTGTCCCCAGATGTGGGTTCTCTGCTTTTCCAGTTCTTTTCCAGAGAGCCAGGGGAATATGGAGCCCTTGGAGCTTACACCAAAAGTCAGAAAATATGGACCAGTGAGTGCTTCTTACCTCTTATGGAATTGTGCAGCCAGCTTCCTCATCTGCACTACACAATGCAGGGGATGGATTTGGGTGCGTGAGGGGTTTAACCCAGCAGGCAGCTAAGCACCATGCAGCCATTCGCTCACCCCACAGTGGAATAGGGGAGAGAATCAGGGAGGAAAAAAAAGAAAAAAGGTAAAAACTCAAGGGAAAACAACGATAAAAGAATATCTAAAGCAAGTGATTCACAATGCAATTACTCATCACATGCTGACCGATGCTGAGCCAAACCCTAATAATTAACACACACAACCCCACCAACTTCCCCCTCACACCTTTATTGTTCAGCATGACTCCTTGTGGTGTGGGACATCCCTGTGGCCACTCTGGGTCACCTGTCCTGTTTGTGTCTGCTCCACCTCCTTGTGCACCCCCAGCCTCCTTGCTGGCAGGGTGGTGTGAGAAGCCAAAAAGCCCTTGGCTCTGTGTGAGCACAGCTCTGCAAGAACTAAAATATCAGTATGTTATCAGCATTATTCTCATCCTAAATTCAAAACACAGCGCCATGCCAGCTACTAGGAAGAAAATTAACTCTAGTCCAGCCAAAACCAGGACAGGTACCCTTTGGGATCTAACTGGCAAGCGATGCTGGCACTCGTGCAGGCCAACCCCATGTCCTTTAAGGCTTTTGGAGTCAGCATCTTGTAGTCTCCCCACACATTTATAAATAATAATAAAAAAAAGTTCTCAAGTACTAGTGTCAAGCACTTTGCACAGGCCCTCATTTACATGTTGGCAGGCACCTTAATAGCAGTTCCAGAACTGACATAAATTAAAACCACAAGGAGCTCATCGCACCCGTTTACTTTAAAAGTGGCAAAGGGGTGGATGGCAGTAGTCAGCTCTGCATGTACAAGAAAAGACTCACCTTGTGATCAATGAGGATGGGAAAGTTTCATTTGTCTGCTACTGACTTTCTTGGCACTGCTGTTAATCTACCTTAATCTTGAATAGTTATCAACCTGAATTTCCTATGATTGGTGAATATCCACAGGCTATTGGGAATGCATAGCCTCTGATGCGTTATTCAGTTGTTTTGCTCAGTTTCTCTCTGCCACCAGTCATTCCCAGATTCAGGTTATTTTCATGTCTGGCTAGAAGGTTTCCATTAAATGTCAGGTCAGTCTTTCAGCTGCTTATGTTAGATAAGTGGTGAAGACTTGAACCTACCTATTATCAGACTGCTGAAAATGCAATAGATTGATTTGCCATCATGGTACCATTAAAAATCTTTTATCTGCAAGGGGGTTAACACAGTGGACCCCAAGTGAGCATCCTGCAAATTAACAATCAAATGCTGAATGCAGCCCTGTGATGGAGGCTGTTATCAGGGAATGACGTTATTTGTCATCCAGAATTGCTGGAGACCACAGAGGAGCCTTAGGGTCAGTGACAGAAAAACAAGGGACAAATCCAGCATCATCAGACAGGGCTCCTAATGGTTTATGATTGCTGGGAGGAAATCGTTGGCCAGTACAACATGATCAACCTTTGTAGGTCTGAACATGATCTGCCAAAGTCAAGCAGGTCCAGAAAGTCCAGATGCTAAGAAAAGTGCTTTGAGAAAAACTTCAGAAGAAGAGCACTACCTAAAGGAGAAAGTGTTTCAGTAAAGACTTGAGCACTTGATGGTAAGATCGATGTTTTGAGCAACAGAAGTTCCTTCAAGACTTGGGAAAATTGCCCCCCTCTCCCCCCCCCCCACTTTGTGGCCGCTTTTTAATTATCTTCACATAGAGGTTGATATTCAAGGCTGTCACTAGATGTTCCCTAGGTGTAAGGAAATAAAGGGGACTGACTGCAGAATGCAAATATGGTAACAAAGTTCTAAGCTACCAGCCATATAGTTCATGGAGATCTAATATCTCTTGTAAAACCTCTGGAAACAAAGCTCCATTAACTTCTGGATAAAAACAACAAAAAAGCTCTTATATTTCTAATGCCAGAAGAAGAGGTGAAATTTCAAATCAAATATAAAATCCAGTTCCTAGTTCCCAGAACTGGAGCATATTCCAGGTGCATGAATTCAGCCTAACACCACCTCGGATTGCTTCGGGTAAGTCATGCAGTCTGTAGAGGTTTCAGAAATTTGTCAATGCAGCTGGCAGGCACAGTCAGCCTGGGCAAGCCAATGTCCTGCAGCAAGAGATGCCACCAGCCCAGAAGTTTCATCTCTGGGCTGTCAACTGCACGCTGAAAGCCTCTTAGCTCAGGCAAGGATCTTCCATGTATCACAGAAGCTTTCTGTCAGATCCAGGTTTGGCATAGAAGAACTTCTGTCATCAGTTCGGAGGCAAACAGATCTCCCCTTTACAAGCTCTCCTTGGCTCTGTGTACTGACTACTCATTTTGAACTAATTTGGTGAAAACTGGTCCAGCATTTCAGAAAACATATGAAGATGATCTTAAAACAAACAAAAAAATACAACAAAACTTTTCCATGGTGCTCCGATGCAATGAAGACAGGGAACATTATATTCAGCTCTGCCTTCACTAGTCAAACCAGATGGTGTTCACAGAAAAGCCATAAATGATTAAGAAGCTGAGAAACAGAGTTGCAAGAGGAAAAAAAGGGTTGTATTTGCCTAGCTTTGGGTAACTATGGCCAAAGTGGATGTGATGGAAATGTGGCAACCATCCATAAATACTGGAGGGTTGGAGAAATAGTTCTTGTGGGATAAAAAGACACTGCCTAGAAATAGAGTTCAACTTAGTAAAAAGAAATGACTTTAACATTTCAGGAAATATTTCCAAACAGCAATTCTTCCACTGTTAACCTTTAGAAAAAGCTTATGTTGGAGAAGACGGACTCTGTGTCTAGGGAGCTACAGAACTGAACAGGGTAAAAGAAGCACAGTGAACAGAGAGTAACCTGCTGTTGCTGCAAAATAGTGAAGAAAAAAGAACAAGAGAAATTCCCACTTTTTACCCAGACAGTAGCTCAAGCTTAAGTCAAGAGGGGCTAGGTACTGATCATTGTCACCTGGGATTCATTTATATTATGATGACCCTTTTCTGTTCTGGGTAGTGCTTCTTGCCATCTCAGCTGGATTCAAAATATTTCACAGAATCACAGAATTTCTAGGTTGGAAGAGACCTCAAGATCATCGAGTCCAACCTCTGACCTAACACTAACAGTCCCCACTAAACCATATCCCTAAGCTCTACATCTAAACGTCTTTTAAAGACCTCCAGGGATGGGGACTCAACCACTTCCCTGGGCAGCGCGTTCCAATGTCTAACAACCCTTTCAGTAAAGAAGTTCTTCCTAAGATCCAACCTAAAATTCCCCTGGCGCAACTTAAGCCCATTCCCCCTCGTCCTGTCACCAGGCACGTGGGAGAACAGACCAACCGCCACCTCGCTACAGCCTCCTTTGAGGTACCTGTAGAGAGCGATAAGGTCACCCCTGAGCCTCCTTTTCTCCAGGCTGAACAATCCCAGCTCCCTCAGCCGCTCCTCGTAGGACTTGTTCTCCAGGCCCCTCACCAGCTTCGTCGCTCTTCTCTGGACTCGCTCAAGCACCTCCATGTCCTTCTTGTAGCGAGGGGCCCAAAACTGAACACAGTATTCGAGGTGCGGCCTCACCAGAGCCGAGTACAGGGGGACGATCACCTCCCTAGCCCTGCTGGTCACACTGCTTCTTATACAGGCCAGGATGCTGTTAGCCTTCATGGCCACCTGAGCACACTGCTGAGCACACACTTATTAGTACCTGAGTGCTTTACTCAATAGAAGTAATATGAAATACAAATAGTTGTGCAAATAATTATATATAGGTGGGATGTGTTGAAAGAAGCACAAAACAGGATTTTGGTCTTTTTATAAACATGGGATTAGAGCACATGATCCCCTATGGCTTCTGTTTGTAAATGCTACAATTGACAGACAGCAGCGAACTTCACAACTTTATAACCCTGAGGTTATCTGTACAGTGATGATCTTTCTCAGCATTTCATTAGGACTAAAAGAACCCAAACTGCTCATTTTTAACCTCTCATACTTTCAAGCACCACTGGAATGACCACAGTGTATCTGTGTAAACTTAAGAAAACAAACCTATATTTCTATTTCACTTTTTAATTTTTGCAGTGAAGCATCAGGTAAGCTAACTGTCCATAACACAGCTTTCAGATGATGAGAAACATTGCCAGTTAAGAACCTCTGCAAATATCAGAATCCTTAAATACAGCAGCTACATAAATACAACAAAGTCAGATACTGCAATAAATTTAAGATCACAGCTGAATTCTGCCATTATTTTAGGATATATTTTCTTTTCCTTCTTTACTCTTGCTCCATCTTCTTCTCCTCTAATACAGGGAAATATTTTTCAAAAAGCAGGTCACCTGAAAAAGATTTATGCGGAAGAACTGGGAGACCATCGCAGTGGCTGGGAAATATCAAAGAGGTGAAAGTAGATAATTCATTATCTGAGCTATTATTATTTGTGAAGCTGCTAGAATGACCTTTTATGCTCATTTGATAAAATTTACTCACTGAAACCTCACTGGAAACATAGCCAATACATAATATAAATTTACAACAACAACAACTAAATAAGATTAAAGGTTTATGCCGAAGTCGAAGTATTGAGAAGCTCCACACATTTTCACTCCGCATAGGAAGTCCCTGAGGCAGTAGAAGCACTACTCTGGTGGTCAGAAGTCTCCAGTGCTACATCAGAAAAAGCTCTCCTTTTGCAGTTAACTTCCCAAATGTCAGATCTTCTAACAAATGTGAATTTTGGAAGAAACGCTCCATCGCTTAGGTAACGTGGTTGCAGAAATAGCAAGACTGTGTCCCTAAAGTTCCCTCAAGGCATACAAAACTTCTCGTCATTACTACAAATTACAACACCATCTGAGAGAATTATAAATATTTAAGCTGTCTCAAAAGCCAAATCCTTATAAAAATAAAACCTATGCCCTGATCTTTTTTACTTTGGACTTTGATAAATCTCAATGCCTCTGCAACAAAATTGTACAAACTATATAAATAGGCATAAAGAAAGCATGAGAGAAGGTCAATGGATGAAAAGACGATGAAAATACTCAGTCCTGCCAGTGGCAGAGCAGGTCAGTCCAGGAGAAAAGATTTAAGCATATGCTTAGCTTCAAACATTGACATAGTCCCGCAATTACAGCTGAACTGCTCACATCCTTCATTTCAGTCCCTTGTTTCTAAGTTCTGTTGCTTAGGCTGCAGTACTCATTGTCTTCCAGGACTGAGTTTCAACATATTTTTCTGATTTCAAATATCGTAACTTTTTAGATAAGAAAATGCAACATCTGATAAGCCTCCAGGCTTTTGACCCCAGTTTCACATGTTTCATTGCTACAGTTTATTGAACAGGTTTACATGCTGTGGAGGAAAATGACATGCGTGGGCACAAAGTAATACATGTGTGGGCAAGAGATGCTTACACCACAGACTTTTTTTTTTTTTTTCTGCAAGATAGCAAGCTAGCCCTCTCACCATTCCACTGGCCTTGTCAACCTGGAGATATTTACATTTTTTTTCCTGGGTGGAAACAGAATTAGAGATTTCAGTGCCCTATATTCCTTCCATTCAGTTTCCCAAACCATAAAGAGCAAGTCTCTGTACTCACTTGCTGGAATTACATTAGGGGGAAATTAAACCAGAAACCATATAGTTTAATTAAAATGAAACAAAATGTAAGTTAGTATAACCACATAAATGTTGATCCTTTAGAAAATCCAGCACCAGATCCATGGCAGTCCACAGCCATGACTTGCAATAAATACAAATATTGCAGTTCTTATATGAGAAGTTTAAAGCAATTTATAATAAGGGACAAGCATTGGTTTTCCTCATTTTATGGCTGAGAATATCCAAGTGCCTTGTCCTAAGTAAGACAAGGAACAGAACCTCAGACCATCTCAGTTTAAAAAACAAGATATGATTGGAATTATTTCGTGCAGCATTAGCGATGGTAGTGCCAGGTGCTTTTGAGCTGGGTGTGATTTGCAGGATTAAGCCACGAACCTAAGGCTACAGCATACTTCTGGCCAGAGAGAAGAGGAGGGGAGAACATCAAGCGCTCAGTGATAGCAGAGTTCATCTCCACCATCAAAATATGTTTCAGCTTATACATCTAGAAAAGCAGTCTTTGTGATTAAAAATACAGAGCTCAGACTTAATAAGAAATGTGGAAAACTGTTTTAGGACAGCATGTGTGGACATTTACCTTAAAATGTCTTTTAAGGCACCCTCATAACATTGCTGTTTAGTATTCTTTTCCTTTCTGGTTTTGTTCTTCTTCTTCACTAACAGCTGCCACCTACTTATGGTATAAATTTTGTGGAATTTACTTCATCTTTTTCCACTTTCCTCCCCTCAAACTGCTGAGATTTTAGGCGTCAGCCATATGGCGACCAGTTCCTTACTCAAAGTCCTCTTATTTTATCGTCTACCTGATGCAATTTCTTAGATTATGGAAAAGGAATGGAAAATTACAGTGCACTGAGAGCAGCGTTTGATTCAAAACAAACTTTTTGTCACGCTAAGAAAATACTGCACATCAATACCGATCACTAAAATGAGACTGAGTGCTGATATCACACATCATAAACATCACATCTTCACCAAGATCTTCTTTGAGATAGAGACCAGGGCAAATCTCAAAAAAAACAAAGTCCCAAAGCATATGTTAGACATGTCAGTGCTAATGGTACTGCCTGTTGGCCATTAAGTGCGAACATAATTGCCAATATCAATTTCACGTTGTTATGAGTGCTCAGGTTAAAGCAGCTCTGGGTGCCATGGAAATGCACAAGCAGAGTTCAAAATGAATTGAATGCAGCTATATTTGGTTTCATTCCAAACAGAAACAATTCCAGGCAAATACAGACCTATTTTCAGTCACATTTATATTTTAAATGCAGTCGCCTATTTACTGAAAACGGATGTGCTAAGGACTGGTCTTGCATCAGAAGAGGGTACAATAAGGGAATTTTGGAAACACACCCAAAGTTAAATTAAGCTTTGGGGAATACCAGGGTGTTTTCCTCCCTTCCCTGTACTAATATGACACGCAGACAGTGGCCTGTTACTGTTATTGTCATTATTTTTGAAGAGCTAACTGAGATACTTTGCAGGATTACTGAGTGCTTGAACCAACTGCTACTACAGCTAAATAATCTTGCAGGTGCTCTTCTGAGGTGGTCATCCATGCGTAAACAGGCCTTATAATGACACGGAAAAGGAAAAGTTATACTGGGAAGCAACCTCACCCCCAGGAATTCAGGGTCTTTATTGGCATTCATCTGCTTCCACTCACCCACCTGAGCACATTGATAAACTGACTGCTTTTACAGCGGTTCGCTGCAGTCTCTCTGGTTGGTAGGTGTTAAGGTGCTGGAGAAGCAGTGGGATTTGGAAAAAAAAAACAAAAAACAAACAAACAAACAAAAAACAACAACAACAAAAAAAAACCAACCTTAGAAGGACGTTTCCCGTAACTTTGCTGGCTCCAGGATCAGGCAGAGGCAGTGCATCATTCTGCTTTGCCTAACATCACTACCTTAAGTTTGGCAGAAGAAAAACATGAGCAGGGTAACATTTTTAATCTGCAAGCAATCGTTATCTTTGAATCTCAACCTTTCAAAGAAATCAACCACTTCGCTTTGGCCGTGAGGAGTATCTCCTGAATGCTCAGCTTTATTTTGAACTGCGAGAAACTCACCAGGGCCACTGGTGCATCTGTGCACCAACACCTCACTCCGAACAGCATCACCTCTCTAACTATGACAGTCTCTACAGACGCACTGCCACTGCAGATCTCAAACACGACAGCCACAGACCCTCACCTGCAGGTTAATGCTCTGCTCCTGTTCCAGTTTGGACTGGCTGCAGCTCCTATTAAACATCTGGCGGCTTTTCAGTATTCAGATGATTGTCATAAAGTTCAGGCTTACCTTACTTGCGCAATTAGTGCAGAAAGACATTTGGGAGTTCTTTTGGCTCTCTCACACACTACTTAGGTCAGCTGCTGTCAAATATAACACAAGACCTATCTGGTACTGCAGTTTTTTGTTTGTTTTTGGTTTTGCTTTTTTAAAGCCAAGCAAAACCATTATTTTATTTTTTAATTATAAATATTAGAGACATTGCAGAAAAAATGGTATTTGCATTCACCAAGCTAAGAATTTTCTCAAGAAGAGCTGGTTTATTTTTACTTCATCAGGAGTTGCCTGTAGTTGCCCTCCCCGTACCTCAGATGATTGGACAAGTTTGGCTGTCTCTACAAGATTTTGCTTCTTCAGCATGAGGTGATGGAGCCACCCTTCCAAGCTTGGATCCCGTTTCCTGTACAGACAACCCAGAAGAGGAGGATGAGGGTTAAGGGAAACAACATCTTCCCCCACCCACACTGCCCAGAACATTTCCACACTGCTTGAAATTCACCAAAAACTGAGTACTATGACTAATGCTGCAGAACACCAAGCTTCCAGACAAAATACATTTTCATTTCCAATAAAAACATGGGAGTTTTCCATTGAAAGCACATTAATTTTTAAGCGGTCCTATCTATTAAAAAACAATAAGCATTGGTTTTCTGTCTGTTATTGGATTTCTTAGTCCTTGTAAATTTAAGTGGCCTAAAAACCCCCTACTACTGCTATGGGAAAAAAGTGAAATTGCCTAAGTGGGCACGGTAAGAGGCATTCCAGTTCCATTAAACTAACTCAATTAATTTAATCACCAGAAGAACAAGAAGAAAACAATGAAGAAGTTGATGAAACTCCCCTTTTGGCCCTGAAAAGCCCAACACTTCCTCAATTTCTTAAAATGTATGAGATGCAGAAGCAATCTTTATGCTGGCGCTGCTCCATTTCAAGATGGAAATTATATTGCTGCAGTGCAGAATGGCAGAAGCTTTTCAGAAGAACTTCTGTTGAGCGCTTAGAAAAAAGCCAGATGTATTTCTCCCATATCGTAACAGCTTGATTTCCATTTTCAAAAAAGTAATTCAGGACATTTTAAACAACAGCTATTAAACATTTTTAAGTCAGCAAGTCTGAATAAGTTGTGATTGAAAATTTAACGGGGGATATGCAAGATGATCTCCGGACCATCAGTACTACTTCAGTGAATTTCAGACCACTAGGCAGGATTTCAGTTGTCTAAGGAGAGGGAAAAAACTAATAAAGCATCAGCATTTCAGAGGGTAAGTAGACTGATCTGAATGAACATAGGCTGGGTAACAGGCAGAAAACAATGGAATAACCTCTAATTTTGGATTAATGAAGTACTTAAACAGAAATCAAAAATAACTGAAATTAATGACAGTCAAAAAATTGCCATCTTATTGTAATTCCAGTTCGAATTAAAAAATGGCTGAGGAAAAACATGAATTTATTGATATTTCTGATGGATCTTTAACAGTTTGTCGTATGACACGCTGAAACCAGAATTACATGAAGTTAGCTGGATGTTGTGAAATGTATTACAACTGTAATTTACTATTTGTATAGAGAGATCTGTCAAACATCTCCTGTTAAAATGAAAACAATATGAAATTTGTTCCTGACATTATTTAATATCGTCTTCAATAATTCAACCACAAATTACAGGTAACAACGAAGGTGGGAGAGTTCAGAAGTGGAGGTAAATAATGTATGAGACTCTTTGTTCTGCTTTCTGGTTGCTTGGAATACGGAAGGAGTATGGAAATGTAAGTGAAGGACAGGAATTCACTAACCTTAGGAGCAACAAGTCCAGAGATGATTTAGACTTCAAGCCTGATGCCACAGCTGCTATAAAAATGAGACAGTAGCAGTACAGAGGGATGACATGGTAGAAGTCTTCTTACAATCCTGTTTTGCTTTCAGTGCTTCATTTAAAAACGTATTTAAATAATTTCAAGGGATCCAAAGAAGATGGACACAGGTGAACAACAGATGGAAAAGATTTGAGAGCTTAATCAGTTACTTTAACAAAGAAAGCTGAGGAATGAATTGTTCAGTTCATAAAAGCCTACAGTGAACACAGCAATGTCACAGCACGTACTTCAGCTTAGCAGACAAAAGGTAGAAGATCTGACAGCTGGATACTGAAAGACAACACATTCAAGTTCAATATAAAAGGCACATTTTTAACAGTAAGTAATTACCTTTTGAACAATTTGGGTGGATCTTCATTGCTAGGTGCTTTCAAATCAAGGCTGGATGCTTCTGCTAAAAACACACGTTAGCTCAAACAAGAATTTGAAAAAATCTTGGAAACTGTGCTCCACCAGAGAGGAGGCCAAAACTCCTGGTGCTTCTGTCTGCCTTCTGATTCAGATTACAGGAATTTACACTCCACAGTTAAAGTCATCTCATGGACTTACCCCAAAACACACAGATTTAAAGAGAGAAGTCTCGTGTACTTTCGACACTCTGGAACATATAATACAGTGGGGGGCTGTATGACTACATTATACCCCAAAAGCACCAAAATACAGCTAGAGTGTAAAACACTAGAATGCAGGCAGGGGCCCCTATTTCTGTTGCAGGAATCATGAGAAAGCAAGCAGTAACAGCAAGATACAATCAGACTAGTGGGTGCCAGAAATTTTGCATGCCAGGAGATTCCTCAGCCCAAGCCCGTGGAGACCTCTGCTCCTTTCAGACTGTGTGTTGCAACAAAAAGAAGATAGATACAGTGCACCAAAAGGAAGCAATTGACTTCTTTGGTCTCTGTGAAATAAAGGTGAACAGGCCTGACACCCTGTAGATAGACTTTGTGGTTTAAAGAAAAATCTATCTAAAAGAGATGGAAACACATTCTGGTGAAACATTTTCTGCTTGAATTGCACCCGTACCCTCCAGGAATACAAGGGTTGAAAACACTGAGTTTGCATTCTCAGGGAATAAAACCGCTTTGATTGATGTCACTCCTCCCTGGATGCAAAGGAACAAGGTTCAAGGTATGGCTCTGTCTGGTTCAAGTAAGAACTTTAACCAGAATCTCTTTACCTTACAACAGGACCTCAAGCCACAAGGCTGCTGGGCATTCCAGGAACAACTGCCCAGTTCTTGCTGGAAGTTTGATCTCTGAACAAAGAAAAAAATGTGAAGATGGCCACATTTTGAAAAATGTGTTTTATTGAAAAGCTGGTATACAGATTCAGTTGAAGAACATTTCTCCTTCAAGAGAGGGAGTAAAATTTCACTCAAGTAATTCTTTCAGCAGCCAAGATACCCACACCCGCACTTCACAATTCAGAATTTCTGCATATCTGGCTGACAGGATTGAGATAGTGTAGGAGTTCACCCCGCACAGACGGTGAGCATTATGTACAGTCATCACATGGAGATAACAGTTAAGAGATTCAAAAATTCTTCCAGGTTTTTCATGACAGATCTATGGCAATGGTCACCCACCACAATGTATTTTTAGTGTTCTGTACAGCCCACTTTTACCCATGCTCCTCCCAGAAACCCTTTAATTCATACATACTGTTAAAGCTCACATGACACCCTTCGGCGAGGAACCATAGTATCACTTTTGTGATCTGCACTTTCCCACATGGGAAACGTGCTCTTGTGGAACTATGTAAAGCATGCTTTGGAATTAAGGACTTTGCAGTTCAACAGCATTAGACTAACCCTTAGGCTTGTCAAGTATATACTTTATTTTATTCCTATTTCACAGTCTGTTTCTATGAAGATTTAACAAAAAGGTCATGTTCTGTAACAGAGTTCTTAGGCTACTTCATTCAAAGCTGGCAATGGAGACTTAAAAGTACAGAAAATGTTTACATTCCAACTAGAGCAGTAGAACTTCAAAAAATACATAGCAAAAGTAATCAAAAATACCAACATTTATTAAAACTTAATAGAAAAACAGCAGTCTGTCTGAGCCATCAAGCTACCACGCGCACATGTCAGCAGCACCCAAAGCCCCAGCAAACCATCTCACTGACTTTCTAGACTGGGACAGCTGTCTTCAGGCTAAGTTGTTAATGCAAAGTCTTACTCCTTCAAACAACAACAAGTCTGTAAGTTCGGTGCTTACAGGTTTCCAATCAGAGGCTAATGTTTCTGCTCATCTCTACTGGACCAATTCCAGACCCCGTCCAGAATCAAGTTCTATTCTGGTCCTAATATAGTCAACTAATTTTCTCAAAACAGCTCCAAGCTAACCTATTTTATTAAATTGCAGCCAAGAAAGGAAAGCTCTTACTGTTTAAAGCTTTACCAGGGCTTCCAAGAATAAAGGCAGCTAAGAGAAACGGAATAGAAAGGTATTTCAGGATGGATTTATTATTAGGGGCCTTCAACAACCTTTTTTGTAACTCAAAACCTTGATGAAACATTTACCTAGGGATACAGTTCCTTCCTATGGGGCCCCAGATTTAAATATAATAGTTCTAGAATAGATCTTTCTAGTTCAGCAAATACCTTAAGTCTAGCCTGGTGGCTAGATTTCTAACCAGCTGCTGGGATTTATTCACGGATTTACTGAGATACACGCTTATACAAATCACACCAGCTGAAATGCCCACCATCTATAAGCACACACTTCAGCCCACCCTCAGTGCTGTTGGGAGAAGTGTATGTGTGGACTAAGAGTTTTCTCAGCGATGGTCTCCCTAAGTCAAAGGGCATCACCCTGCGAGGCCAGTTTTTCCCTTCCTTTTACTCCATCAGAGCAGTGGAAACAGGATGGAGAAGAGACTCAATATTAGGAAAAATTTCTTTACTGTGAGGGTGGTCAAACGCCGGAACAGGCTTCCTAGGGAAGCCTGATCCCATCACCTTGTTTTGTAGAACAATCACTTCCTAAATATATATACATTCTGTACTTCCTATTCCCCTCTGTAAGTGATGGGTAGAATAAGAATTTTAGGAAAAATAGAAAAGATATCCTATGCACTTTCCCACACCTCAACTTTATGTTTATTACAGGTATTAGATGAATGGAACTGCTCCCTCCTCTCCTTCCTCTAAGAAGCTCAGAAGAAACAGTCTTCTGGGATTCTTTTGTGCAAGTGGCCAAGGCACCATCAAATCTGTGTCCCCAAATGTGGGGATATCACACTTAGTTCCAGAAGAGCTGGATATGTCCTACATTATTACTCTGTATGATGCTGCCTTCAGTGTTGCTGCAGTTTGAATATTGCTGTGCTGTGAGTTATGAGACATCCTATTACACACAATCGTAGCAGTTATATTTAGACAAAAAAACATGATAGAACACAGCCTATGAAAATTTTTCTCTTAATAAATTCCCACGTACTGCACTAGCCTTCAGCAGGTGGGCAGGATACCAGAAAAGGCATTGCTATGAGTTTGTTACAGTTCAAGTAGGGCTCTAGGGTGAATCCTGCCACAAAATTTCTCTTTAAGCCAATAGGTAGTACAAACGTGACTCACATTTCTCCTCTTCTTGAAGCATTTC
This sequence comes from Nettapus auritus, assembly GCA_011076525.1. NCBI lineage: Eukaryota > Metazoa > Chordata > Aves > Anseriformes > Anatidae > Nettapus > Nettapus auritus. The sequence goes on from CM021769.1 coordinate 22,468,119, forward strand.
CCTTCATCACTCTAAAAAGAGGGAAACCCCTTAGAGAGGGAAGCCCCTTACACTTTCTCTAATGTGTGTATTTTAGGAAGACTATAAAAACATTCTTCACAGTCTTCTGCAATCTTGATTCTCAGAGGCATCAGAAAATGAAGAGGTCTAATCATAAATTAGCATGAGATCTGCTCTACTTTCAAGTTCCTCTTCTAAGAATCTGAAGCAGCTGATAGAAGTGATCAGAGCATCAAAATACCCAGTGACCTAGACAACATAATTTTTGAAAGCGTTTTCAAGTGGAAATGAACACACCATAAACAATCCAGATTTCTTACCCTTCTTAGGAAAAGACATTCTTAGCTCTCTTACGCAGCCTGTCTGAAAAAACACAACCCTCCATAGTGGAGGGACTGACATGGTGAAGTGCCTAGATAAGCTGAAATGAAATAAGCATCCATAGAACAGCTTTTGCAGTGTGACTACTGTGGATGTCTACTAATAAGGCCTAACATCGTATGCACAGTGTAACTATATTTCAAGGCAAGCAGGCCAGGAATGATAAATTGATGTGGAAGAAAGTGGTTTTGGTGTTTATTTCTTTAAGTTCAAACTCAAGTAGGTCAAGTTTTTAGGAAGATTATCCAAGCTGACACCTTTTTTTTATAATAGATATATTCATCTGACTTCTCTCAATAACAAAAGGGAGGGGAGATGGGAGGACTTGTTACACCACAGGCGATCATGCTCTTTTTCCTTTCACCTCTCTCCTTTTTTCATACTTAACAATCTGATTTCACAGCAAAAGAGGAGGTTAATCTTGTAAGTTAAAGATACACAGAATGGTAAGCAACCCGTCTCCCTGTGTTAACCCTGGTGAATGAGTATCATCCTTATACCATACTTAAAACAGCCTCTGCAGTCTCCCAAGAAAATCCAAAGCCACTTGCCTCGTGTACTTCTTAGCTATTAATGGGTAGTGCAAACAAATACGGCTTTACAGCAAACACGTCCAACGCAAGCCTTGCAATTTTCACTCATCTTCACAGACCAAAATCAAAAACACACTCATCAAAACAAGTCATTTCACTTACGTGCTCAGATACTCTTCACTTTGGTCAAAGACTGCAACGAACACAGAATACTGCTGCAGCACAAGCAAATCTCCACTAGTTCAAATGTGTTATAACCCCAAAAGCAAGACTCTGCTACAAAAAAAAAAAAAAAAAAGACAGTGACAGTCTAAACTCACCACCCCACAAACCTAAGCTTCCTCTCCTCACACCAGCTCCTTTCATCTACTTGCGACTGCTGATGGCCCAGTACTGGGGTCTGTTCTGCTGTTCCGTTCTCAGAACTACCTGAAGATGGAAATAGGAACAGGAATGCTAGCAAAATACTGCAACTGACTGTCTTCTCACAGCAAGAACAAGAACATGCCAGCAGAGCACATCCAAGCTTCTCAAGTCCATGTAACTGCAGAGTTAGCATGGAATTCAAGGGCACACTGACGCAGTAAGTACCCGTCCTGTCAAGATCCCACGGTGCTATTCCAGTCCCACAACCGGCACTGAAGACAAGTTGTTAATGGCATGCCACTTTGCAAGTCTTGGACTCGGAGAATGCTCAAGCTAAAGCCTGAGACAGGAAATAGGAGGCACAAAAATAACAGCTATGTACCTTTTTACTACATGTTTGGGTAAGTGGAGTCTTCAAGGTTGCTATTAGCTTTCTCTGATCCTGTTAGAGATGCTTCTAGCTCTGCCCATGACTGTGGAGCATTGTTCTTTATTGCCTCTATGAAAAGCTGTGTTTGGTGCTTCAGCCTGTCCAGCTCAGCCTGAGTCACCTGGTTCTGATGAATGAGCTCCTTGGTCTTTAAAGTGATCTCCAGCAATCCTGACCTGCGTAGCACAACGAGCGTATTCTGAAAACGTCTGCACTTGCTCTGCTGTTGCAACAGCAGCTCAGGGGTAGTGCAAGTCTCTTCTGGTATCAATGGGGGACTCCACGCTGCAGACTGCATCGGAGTCTGCGCTGCACTCTCATTCTCATGAGGGGCGCACTTTGCTGCCTGCAGACTTCCAAAAGGTAAAAGGGGAGCCAGACCTGGGAGTTTCTGAGCGTCAGTAGGAACACGATGGAAACCAGGAAGAGCTGACACTTTCCCACTTGTCACCAAAGTTGAAGGATTTTGCTGATTAGAGTCCTGCGGGGTCTTAAAGCTAACTGGTAGGTGGGCAAAAGGACTGGTAGGCAAACCTGTGCTCCTTGATGCAGGAGAAGTCTCCATCTTGGGTGCTTCTGTGCAGAGTCGTTTATGGCAACCGGTTTCCTGACGATCCTCTAGATCAAAGGAGTGATCTCTTTTGCAAGGCTGTGGTGCTATTTTTGGGTAAGAGTTCAGGATGGGCAGGTAGTTAGTGGAGTCGTTTCTCTTTTTCCCAGCAGGGTGGGGGTTAATGGGAGGTGGGATTGATGGGTGAAGAAACACCAGCTGTGGCTGAGCTGGAATCACTTCAAAGGATGGCTGGACCGTCCAAGACTGGAGCTGGGAAGAACTGCCCTGAGAAGCATAAATGGGGACAAACAGAATTCTTACAACAATGCTGCAGAAAAGGACCAAAAACCCTTAAGCGAAACAGAAGGACTGTGCCATTTCTTCATAATACTTGATATCTACTATTCACTATAACACATTGTGAGCAGCCTTCCATCAAAATCATCCTTCTCAGCCAACAGAACATAACACTATAGAAGCTGTAATCCATAATCCATTTATTATGGAATAGCAAATATTTAAAAACAATTCAATCTGAATTTATACATTCTTATTTAGGAAAGTTATTTAGGAAAGCGTTACAGTGCATGCCTTTATTGTAAAATGCTAGTGTAAAATTATTACTGACTTGAGGCTAAATAAGAAGGGTACCAAAAACTTGAAATATAATTAAACATCGCAGTTACGAAATATTCTAAAATAGTCAGACTGCTCAGATATTTGACGAACAATTTAGACACCCTCTTTGTCAAAATGCAGCAACTATAATCCTGTCATTTCTATTCTTATGGCAAGCTTTTGAAATGGTTATTTAACATAGACGACAGCTGTTCAGTTAGTCTTCCAATCTTAAGTACAATACATGGTTTCAATAAATTTTAAACCGTGAAGTTGGGGAAAAGAGGCTGAATATCAATCAGTTCAAGGAAAACTGTCTGCTGTAAGCCCCAAGCCTTTGAATTCCACACCTTTGGTGAAATGGTGCGCACTGAAGCCTTAAAACCATTATATTTCAGGAAAGATGTTCAAGTTTTTATTCCCTCCCACAAGTCATATTCTTCAATGCAGGAACGGAATACATCAATTTTACAAGACATTACTACCTCTGCCTTCTCAAATACACTACTAGGGATCTTTACGAGATCTCCTGGCCAGACAGCATGCCTGCTTTTCTGTAAACATACCAAATGATCTAGTAAGAGATGCTATTTCTGGGAAAAAAAACAAACCAAAAAAACCCAACCACCTCACTTCCCATATATTTAAGTCATCACCATTACACTTACACTAATACAATATACTGTCAAGCTGCTCTTCCAATTCCTAAAGCTTACAACTTGGAATGTTACTGGCAGGCCTGCCAAGGGCACAGTTTTTAGCTAGCACTAAGACATTCTATTATTTTTGGAACTGACTCATCTGAAATCCATCTCCTTTACATCAGTCTCGTAACGTTCAATCTGGCAAACGATAATGTGTTTTGCTGAAGTCCACTCCCTTCAGCAGAGGACTTTTCGCTCCCCAAAAGCAGCTATCATCCATTGATTTGGACACTAAGACTCAGAGATGAGCTTCAATTACCAGCTGTGACACAACCCTTTTCGTTCAGCAGGTGAGATGTTTATGTAATAGGGGTATTGAACAACTACCTCTAAAAGTTAACATGATGTCCTTATTTCACAGAAGAACAAACACATGCAAAAGAAAGGTATCTGGAGATATGAGTGGTGAAGTGTATAAAGACCATGGCTATATCAACACCAGGCAGAAGATGCAGCCTTAGAGAGCAAGGCTTTGGAGTCAGAAGTTGTCATTTACTGTACGTTGGTACAATACCTAGTACACCAGAGAACCAAATTCATTGAGGCCAAGAAAATTGTGGTAACTGTTCATCTTGCTCGTTTTTTTCCTACCTCCACTATTCGCTTCCTTGTCCTTTCCACTTGTATTATATTCTGCTCTTTTTCTCCTACACAAAATGTAACTTTCAGTAGAGGAGACATTTATTTTTTATTAATTCTGCAGTTGTGTTTTTTTTTTTGTTTGTTTCTGTTAAATAAAGGCTAATGTCCTGCAAATATCAGCGCCACTCATCTAGAAAGCCTTCCTGCTTATTAAGGACTTTGACCAGACTTACAGAAGCCTTGCCACAGCAGTACTGTGTTTCAGAGAATTAAGCCCTGCCTGATTTTTGTAACGCTGTTAGCTGTTTACACTCTGAAACCAGGACAGCAGGTAAACATCGCCATGCAGGATCAGAGCAGTTCTAGACAGGAGGATGATTCTGACTGAAACTGGAACAAATAAACTGCAGTAACTGGGGATGCTGCATTATTTTTTTGGTCCAGTGAGCCCAACTGAGCACTGTGTAGAAAACACCATCTTAGTAAGATGACCAGCATCACTACCTGAGGTAACCAGGCCTAGTGGAAAGAACCAGAAAGATGCTTCATCATTCTCACCTCAACTTGTTGCTTTTGTTTATTGAAATAAACATTTTTCAATTTAACATGATTGTCCTTAGCCATACACAATTAACTTGAACGTTATTATGCACTGCTCAAAAGAACAGAGTCTGTTAATTTTATCTACCTCTTCCTCCCCACTTTTCCTGTTTGCTACACTACCAACTTTTATGTTATATACCATTTATTACATATTATTTAGCTATTTCTCCTAGCCGTTTGTGACACGACCAAGATTTTAACATGAAGCTACCACTACAAGCACAGTTTAATTTTTGAGCCCCAGGACAACAGCCTTTGGTGAAGCTTGCCTCTTTCCTACTACATGAAAACTTCAGCATTTGTTTAGACAGTACTTAGTCCGTGCACCTAAGAACACGACTATAAAACAAAATTGTTTCTTGTCAAGATAAAGCACAATGCTCAGATCAGAATTAACTCCTCCACAAATGCATAACCCGCCAAATACTAACAGAAACCCATCTCTGTGCTAGAACTGACACAGCATCCAAGTTGAACAGGTTTTGCTTGTTTTCATAACAGATTCCATAGCAAAAGAATCAGGATCTGTATTTTTCCCCCTTCTCACTGTCTTCTCAGAAGTATTCTAATCATAAAAAAGGCTGAAGACCTTTCCTTCTGCTAAGGAAACATGAGTAGAAGCAAGAAATCTAGTAGTACGGCAATACTTTGAACTTTTAGCTCTTGCACCTTCTGTTACAATGCAGAACTTTTACAGAAGTGTTGGAGGAAAAACACATCACGTGATACTGAAAGATATCAACAGAGAATATAATTGTTGCAGTGAGAGCCATCACATGTAATTAAGAGAAACAACTGTTGAGGTAAACGTACCACAGCTAACTTCAGGTACAGGTTTAATTTGTTCATTTATAACATTCTGGATTAAGTTTTCACATCACATATAAAGCACCTTTAGGATTTAAGAACTAGCAAGCAAAAGCAATCATCCTACTCTACTGTCTAAACTGAATGAAAAAGAAAACATCAGCTTCCAAAAGGAAAAGCACTTTTTTGTTGTTCGATCTTTGGTGCTATTTACATAACATTCATGAAGATCTATTTTTTGCAGATTCATTTGAGACAAAGAGCAAATGTAGCAGAGCCTCTATATTTCACATTTTCCCCCTCTTAGTGATTTCAGCTGCCCCTCAAAAGAACAGGCTGCCACTAACAAAACTTTTCAGGTTACTCTTTGCTTTCCACACTGTAACTTCCTAAAAAAATTTTTTTTGAAAGGAAAGTAGTTAAAAAAAAATGATAAAAACGTGTAATATTTTCCAATATATTATTCCTTCCTTACCTGCTTAACAAGAACATTTTTCATTACGACCATAGGAGAAAGCGCAGGGAAGGAGTTGCTTGTGGTCACCGGGCATGGCCAAGGCCCGTCCTCTGCGTTCCAACACAATGCATTCAGCACGTCCTCCGAGTCAGTCTGCTCCATAGCACTCAGGCACTCCGAACTTCCATCTGCCAGAGGTGCAATTCAGCTGTCAGTTGTTTCACATACAGCACACTTGCTACCTCCTTTCTGTTCTACTGTACTGTTTCCTTTCAACCAAGCCAACAATGAATAATAAAGTTTAATTCTGGAATGCCAATAAAATTAGAACTGTTGTGACAGCTGTTGAATGGCCTTTATTAAAAGGCTTCATATTTCAGGACAGTTCTCATGCAGGTATTGTCTCCCCAGAAAAACTATTGCTTTTTGTTCTTTTGTATTTAGTCTCCAAGGGACTACATGCTATTATGAAGACAGCTCCAAAGCTTGGTGCAGGAAAGAACTACAAGCTCCAGCACTGCCACAGCTGCAGTCCGTGCTGCAGTCATTTTGTCTTGACATCTATCTACAGATCCAGTAATACAGGTATCTCTCATTAAATTAAAGCATTAAATCAAGCATTTTTAACTTTTAAAGGCAATCTTTGCACAGTTTTGTGGATTATTAAAACAGAATGCTGTCTATGTTTTACTGATGTTATAAAAGTCACTCTTTTATTAGGCTCCACTGACAACCTAGTCAAATTGTAAGAGATATTAGATGGCATAATCCAGTAGTTCACTGCTCACTGGCAAAGAACAAAAATTAATCTTTCCATTCCTACTTCTAGACTCTGAAGTCTAAGATTCTTCCATTCATTTCTTTATTAGGCACATTTTAAATTCCCATGCCTTCAAATGTATAGAATGAACATGAAGCTCCACTCCAAAAAAGGACTGATGCTAGGCTGATTTTTCAACATCTAAGACCCTAACAATATAACAATATCATTTTTCAACAATATAAAGACCCTAATAGGTAACCAGACACAAACCGTAAGAGACTAGAATCAGGTTTGTGTAACACCACCACCAAAGACAAAGTCTGAGAAAAAATAAAAAGTAACGTAGTCTTTTTGTAAACCTGAGTATCCAGAGTCCTTGTCAGATTCAGTTGCCGCCATGCTGAAGTGACGGTTCAAGCTCTTCATTGCCATCAGTTTGCCCAATAGTTTCTTGAGGGTATCAGTACACGGCTATTTTGTCTCCATACTTCCACAGTGCTGGAGGCACTTTTCAGCACCTTGTCCATTGATGAACTACAAAAATAGTTAAAACAAAATAGAGACTTCCTCTGAATCTAATGAAAATTCCAACAATATAAGTCAACAAAGGCGGCTACGTATGTAACCAGAGAAATCTGGTTATCTAAGGTTTGAGCCATTTGTTGAGCAATCTGCAGAATTCAATAGAATCCCCAGCTTCACGTTTGCTAGTTTATCACAGAGTTAGGTTAGCAAAGACCTCCCAGTAAAACCAGTTTATGCCCTGCAAAATACTCTGAACTATGCGTGTTTAACAACACATGACAAAACAGAAAAGATAGGCAGCAATTTTTTGCTTCAACAAACATGTTAGTAGAACTTTCTGGACTCAAGTCTTCCCTCTGCCTCAGGCTGATATTTAAAGTTTCAAAAAAGAACCCACAATCCAATCTTTCAGACCCCTGCACCAACTGCAAGGGAACAGTATCATAGTAGACGTGGCTTTTGGGTCCTTTAGCATAGACTAAATGATGCCAAAAAGCCTAAGGCATTGGAAGGAAGAAATTAACTGCAGCAGAAATACAGTAAGGATTTTTATTTATTTTTTTTAAAACACGTTATTACTTTGAGCACCACCAATTAACTGAAAGAATCTTAGAACTACGGACAGGGGTGCCGTGAACGGGGCAGAATGAACCTGCGTTGTTCATCTCCTTCGTTCAGCAGCTGAGCAAGTCAAGCATAGAGCACAGGTCAGCCAGTTTTACTGAACTACCTTTAGTAGAATTGTTTCATACTTAAAATTAGTGAGTAAGTACATGGTAGGTTCATCTGGAAAACACACTGCTGAAGTTCTTTCTAACTCTGTTACGATTTCTGACAGACAAGGCAATAATCCGTTACTGTGCAGATAGAAGTTAGGAAATAGGAATGCAATTTCTCAAACTGCCAAATGTGCAATGTGCAATTCTAGATTGCTCTGAAGTTCAGCACCATGGGTAACCAAGACAAAATAGAAGATACATTGTGTATGGTTGTTATCTGTAATTAAATCAAGACTCTCTGAGTGAAGTGGCATAGCTGTGCATCTCTTCTTACACTGCCAGTAAATTAAGTGGGGATTTTCAGAACAGAAGCTTCTCAAATGAGTCAAAGAATGAGACGTAGACAGAAAACTAACGTATTAGAGCCACTTCTCCACCCCTAAAGGCAAAACAAGCTAAAAGCTATTCATAAATGTTTTTCAAGAATTAAAGTTGTTCAGTCCACACCTATCTTACAAAGAGCTATGCCAGGCTCCAAATCCCCCAACAAGTCAGCTGTGCTGGGGGAAGCCCATAGAACAAACAGTGCTGAACCTCCAAAGCTGTGGTTTTGTTATTACAGTCTGTTTCACTCTCAGAGTGAGGTAAGTCTTGTGATCAGAGGACATGCTGGGGATGAAGAAATCCATACTGCTATTGGTGCCAACTCATACTATACCTGCAATCACTCCTGGTGGAGTCTCGGCCTTAGAACTGCCTCCTCACACCCTTTCAAAACAAGAACTCTGGAAGGCTGAAACTAAAACCAATAAAACCCAGAAAATGTAGTTACATTGTGACCTTCTACACCACATACTCATCACAACGCTCAACTGCTTTTTCAAGGTAGGCAGGCTCGCTAAGTCCAAAAGTTCCTGCTTCTCTTATAAAAGGAAGCTGAGACTGGCTAGCAGAAAAGCGATGGGATGAAATGCAGAAATTGTCTAGTATCTGTAGAAAGGATGTTCCTATGAAGCAACCTTTTCAAGTTGTGTCTCATGTTAGAGCTGTATATTTAAATCACAAGTACAGGAACTCAGGAGACCGCAAAATAGTCAGATCAGCAGCCCATTAACAGCAGCATTCAGTGATAGCTACGTCAAATGACGCTGCAGCAGATACATTCTGGAACAAACTGCCCCGAAACGCAAATTTCATCTTAAATCTTGACAGCTGGCTGTTAGAATTGTGCTCCAAGTTCTTGAGCCTGGGCACCTCCAATGATGAATTCTGTACATTAGATAATTGTGGCGAGATGCTAGGTTGACCACTTACAAAACTACAAGCAAGACAGAAAAATGCTCAGCAGAACAGAACTTCTTCAGTAGCCTTCTGCCTCATTTTTCTGTCTTCGGTCATACCTGCTGACCTGCTAACAGACAGAGGACAGACATAACTACGTAAAAGCAACCTAGATACCATCCCTCCTCTGGGACCCTTAGCAGAATCTTCAAATAAAGTCTTGTCAAGGAATTCCGAGCAGGAAACCCAGTAAGAAAAGCATGTATTTTTATCATAGGGAAAAAATGCTGTCACTTCAAGGTAAATATCAACATATGTCTTAATCAGTATGAATTTTAACTGGATTATAAGTTACAAAATATAAATCCTGCTTCACTGTCTCTTTCACTAACAGCACAGCTCAGCTGAATGCTCGTGGCACAAACAAGTTTAAATGGAAGATGTGCGTTAAGTCCTGGTCCATGCTTCTATTGCTTACTCCTCCCCAGAACAAATGTATTTCTCTTAAGGAAGCGATACGTATGGATGTTAATCTCCAAAAATCAGAACTGGACATAGAATGAGGGCTGGATATAAGTTTAATACGAACACCCCACCTGTTAGCCTCACTTCACAGGGTCATTGAGCATCCCAAGCTGGAAGGGACCACAAGGCTCACTGAGCCCAACCCCTGAGACCACAGAGGACCACCCAAACACCAGGCCCTACGTCTGGATTTTAAGAAGCGTTAGGCCGATGCTCTGAACAGGCTCGGTGCCGTGCCCGCTGCCCTGGGAGCCTGTGCAGAGCCTTTCCCCAGCACCCAGCCTGACCCTGCCCTGTCCCAGCTCCACGCCGTTCCCCCGGGACCCGTCAGGGGCAGACCTGTGAAGGGCTGGCACATCTTTTTCTCCTCCCTTCAGGAAACAACAAACCGAGCAGAACGCACACTGAAGCGGCACTGGGACCCCCGGGGGCTCTCCTTCCCTCCCTCCGCAGCGGCAACAGCCTCACGACGGGCCCGGCGAGGCCCCGCGCAGCCAGCCCGCGTAGTCTCCCTCGGAGCCCTCCATCGCCCCCAGCCCCCTGGGGCAGCCCCTCGGGGCCCTCCGGCGCCCTCGTGCGCCGCGGCCGCCCCCCGCCACCCCCGGGCCGGGCCGCACCGCCCCTCACCTGCCCGCGGGCCGCCTCAGCACCGCCCGCTCCGCGCGTGCGCGGCGCCGCCACCATGGCGCTCCGGCCGCCCCGCGGCGCGCATGCGCAGTGTCCCTGCCTGCCCCCCGCTAATGGCGGGCGGGGGGCGGTGTCGTGGCGGCGACGCCACCTGAGGGGAGAAGGCGGGAAGGCGGTCGCGGGTCGTGGCCACAGGCCATGGAGCGCTGTGAGGGGGGCGTGCAGCTGTAGGCGCACAAGCGACCGTTGGGTCTCTCATGGGAAGGGGCTAGCCCAAGGTGTCGATTTGAAAGCTCTCTGGGGAGCTGTCTCACCATCAGGGAGGTGGCAGGAAAGAGGATTGTCGCTGGAAAAGCGGGGATGCATCCAGCTGGCCGTGTGCCCTTGGCCCAGCGGGTGTGCAAGGGCTTGGAAATGTGTGCTGCCTGGCCTGGGTTCCTGAGGGGTCCAGTCATGTAAGCAGAGCCAGGAATTTGGGATGCTGCTGGAGTTCCCAAGTGCCGTGCAGAAAGTCCAGTTCAGCGCCCTCACAGGAGTCCAGGCTGCTCTAGAGCCTGTCGTATGCCATGAGGGAGGGGGTAGCAAAAGTCATACACTAACAGCCACATACAAAGTGAGGAAGGCAGCATCAAAGGTCCAAAGACTTTAACTTTGTCGTCTCAAAGAGAGAAAAGAGCAAATGGAAGAGCTGTCATAAGCAAATGAGGAGTAAAGGATACCCTTATTCTTCTACACAGTTGGCAAATACAGGGTAGTGAAATGAGTGTGCAGATTTTCTTTCCATGAACTGCAGAAAAGCAAGGGCAAATAAGTAGGTGGAAGTGGATCTTCTGTATCAATGAATACAGCAAGAATGTCTGTTCTTGTTCTAAGAACTCCATAAACTCCATAAACGCTGCCAGCACCTAGAAGTTCTGTCAGAATATTTTGCATTTGGATATGAAAAGCAATTTCATGAGAGAAAACAGAAAGGGGATGTGTAGAAGGACTGAGCAGTGACAATGATGTCCCTAAATAGAATCATGGAATATCCCAAGTTGGAAGGGACCCATGAGGATCATCTCGTCCAGCTCCTGGCACCACACAGGTCTACCCAAAAATTCAGACTATATGACTAAGAGCACAGGCCAAATGCTTCTTAAACTCTGACAGGCTTGGTGCCATGACTACGTCCCTGAGGAGCCTGTGCCAGTGTGCGACAACCCTCTCAGTAAAGAACCTCTTCCTGATATCCAGCCTGAACCTCCCCTCTCGCAGCTTTACACCATTCCCATGGGTCCTATTGCTGGTCACTAAAGAGAAATAGATCTGCACCTGCCCCTCCACTCCCCCTCGTGAGGAAGCTGTAGACCGCAGTGAGGTCTCCCCTCAGCCGCCTCTTTTCCAGGCTGAACAGGCCAAGTGACCTCAGCTGTTCCTCATACGTCTTCCCCTCCTGGCCCTTCACCTTCGTACTGTGCCTTCTATAAGTTCACACAGTACTCAAGGTGAGGCTGCACCAGAGCAGAACAGGACAATCACTTCCCTCAACCGACTAGCACTGCCATGCTTGATGCACCCCAGGGTATGGTTGGCCCTCCTGGCTGCCAGGGCACACTGGTGGAGTGAGCAGGTGGAAGTGAATCTTCTGTATCAATGAATACAACAAGAATGGCTATTCTTGTTCTAAGAACTCCATAAACACTGCCAGCACCCAGAAGTCTGTCAGAATATTTTGCATTTGGAGATGAAAAGCGATTTCATGAGAGAAAACAGAAAAGGGTTGTGTAGAAGGGATGAGCAACAACGATTTCCCTGAATAGCAATATATGAAAGAAATACTTTGATTGTTATGATGGTCTTGTTAAAAAAACTGAAACGTGCTTCTTTAAAAGATCAACATGATCTAATAATCACTGATTGGAAAAGAAAAGGACCTTTAATCTCAGCACAGTCTTGCAAATAATGTGTCGCATACAAATCAGAAATGCCTGGGACGATGTGAAATGACATTGCCATTTTGAAAAAGTGACAGAATGGGTTCTAGTCCTACTAATTCAAAGTGCTGTGAGAGAGTGGTAGTTACACATACTTCTAGAGTGTATTTTTAAGTATTTAAATACCAGAGCTGGCTCTGAGTACGTCTGAACAGTACAGTGAGATGTATGCTATCTAGGCTGCAGATCTGGATCCCTTACAGTTTCGGATGTTTGTGTTCTGAGGAAAAGCATGTTAAGAATGCTGTTGCATCATGGTGTTTGCTCAGGCATGGTCGTGATTGCCATATCCCCAGAAACAACCCTCACTGATGTCCACAGAGACCAGATTTCTCAGGATATGGAGTGCCTGTGGGTGCACACTGAAAACAGCTCATCAGAGAGCAACCTGTGTATGGGAGACAACCTGCCCGTCAGTTCAGGTGATACAGAACAGACCTCAACTGTGTGAAACCAGGCCTCCATCCAAGAGACAACAGGTAGGAGAACTGAACTACTGTCTTCTTCATAGAGAATTTTTCTCAGATAGTCAAGGTAAACCTCTGTTTTAAATAAATTAAATCTTATCACCTGAATTCTCCCTGAATTCAGTTGAATTAAACCTTAGGTTTTTATTGAGCGTTATCACCTGCTCTAAACCTTTTTTTTGTGTGTGTGGTTTTAATAATATATGTCATTTTTCCTTTCTTTTGTTTGATTCATTGGTACAAAGTCTCATTTACTGTGTGCTTTCAGTGGTCACTGTCATTGACAACAGGATGTTTTCCTTTTTTTCATATGCTGCACCGTGGTTTGTTTGTTTATCCTAAAGGTGAGCGCTTTGGCAAATGAATGTCAACTTTTCATTCACTTCCTTGTTTATTTTGGTAATGCAACAGGAAAAAAGTGAAAAGAACACGGGTAAAGTATGACCGCATGTTTACTCAGTTTAGGTGTTTCAACGTTTTAATTTTTTAAAAGAGGTGTTAAATCTCTCCTTCCAGGAAAAGATGCAGAAATAACTTTTGATGACTTAAGAGGGACAAAAGCGAGTATTTATCCAATGAAGCAGTTAAATAATAGGTCTTAAGCATTAACTGAATAATTAAAGATGATGATGCATGGATTTCGTATATATGCTTATGGAACAAAGAATCTTTTGTCCTAACTCAGCAGCAGAAAGAAATTTTTGGCACACTGTGGAAGTAAAGCATAACCAGGTCAGAAGAACATGGTTTCAAAATACATTGTCTGAAATGGAGAGGTTAGGTGTTTATCTGAAAACAAGTACTCAGTCTTTTTTCTTTATACATTCGTTGATTTCTTTTGCTGTCACTAACAAAATAACACTTCAGTAGGTATTGCATTAAATTAGCCTGCAAATAAATAGCTTTATACATCTCACTTCATTGAACCAAAGTCCAACTTCTGTATTTGATACAGATATCTTGGTTCCTTTTATTATTCATGTCTGCCATTTTAATACTTTAATAGTAGAATATTGCTCTAATGATGCCTTTAAGTTTTTGTCAGTCTTAACCAAAGAATGAGTACAAAGCATGAAGAAAGGTATGGATGGATACAAGTATTTGCTTCGCATTTCAGCAGAGGGGCGCTAGATCTCATGTTTCCTTTCATTTGTGTTAGCTGGGTTGCTGTACATTAATGCAATATTTAACTTCTAAATCTGTTTAAAAGACATCCCACATACAGTTGTGTTTTTGTTGTTGTTGTTGTTGTTTTAATAATTAATATCTTATTTAATAAGTATTAAAGCATGAAAGAGATAGTTTGTGATCACCTATGCTGACCTGTTTTCACAGATCATAGAGTTTCACCCAGCTTTCATTTAATACAATTTTTCTCTAGATAAGTATTTTAGCACTGACTTGTTTTTCTTTTACGTTTCAAGTTTATCTAGCAATGCTTCCTTTTCAAAATACACACCTTTCAGATTAAGGTATCCACCTGCAACTACGTCTTTACCATAAATGTCTCCAAATTAAGGGAAAGCAGAATAAAAGTTATTTAACAGCAGTGGACGAATAGCAAAGATGGCATACCACAAGTAAAGAAAGCATCTTCAATGCTCTTGACTCTCTTCTTTATTGCATTATGTTGGAAGACAACGAAGGTAGCTGTAGTACCACCTTTGCAACTCCTAGACTCCTAGGGCAAATAAGAATTTGGGGGAAATATGTAAACGAGCAGCCCCAGGGGCTGCTTTTACCTTGTGCAGCATCAGACTTCAGCAGTTCAGGGCACTTTGGAGGGCAGCATGCTCTCTACTAGCCTGCAGCAGACTCTTCCTCTTTTCTGGGTCTCCAATACAGTCTCTCGTCTGTGGAGGGCTGCAAGGTGTGGAATGGTGGCTGTATTTAATCTAAGCAGTGCAATGCAGTCATGGAGATCTCCTCGTGATATTGTTATTTTCTGATGAAGAAGCATACAGGATTTACAGTGTTGTCATGTAAGAGATACCATTTACTCCAGAGTGGGATAGTTGGCACGTTTTCCTGGAGATCAAAAGTTATTTGGGTTTGGGTTTTATGTGCTGGTGGTTGCTTTGGGTTGTGTTTGTGTGTGTGTGTAACAAATGTTGAGTCTGTTAAGATCATCTCTACTGGCTGTTTATTACGGAGTGTAACTTGTCCAATGTCTTCATTTTTCTACTTGCATCTTAATTTTGTGAACCTGAGAACGGTGCCAAGTGCCTTGGCGTTCTCTGTGGCTTTCTGCATCCCTGCATTATTGCTAAGAACCACTGGGTGTCGCGTGGCTCTTTGGATTGCATCGATGGAGAAGGTCAAACTCGGTCCAATCAAGGACTGTGGACATATATATATATTTTTTTTTTCAGAATGAAAAGGGCTTTATTTAATTTACATAAAATAACAATAAATACTCCTATATCTTCCTTTAAAACAACATTATTTATACAGCAAGGACAGCAAGTACAACAGCCTAATTCTCTACAGGGTTTTGATTTATTCCCAATGCCATTTTCCCAGAATGACACATTGTTTTGTGGAAAAAAACTAAGATGTCAGTAGGTAATTAAAGATAGTCTGATAGCACAACTGCATAATGGAGCAGAATTAAGGCTGCACTGGCAATCTCAAATCTGTAATTTCCTAATTGATGAGAAGAGCACATAACTGTATTTGAGAATATTTTTGCGATAAGGATTTTGGCCTGTTACTTCCTATCATTTTTAAAAGCAAAATGAAAAGGCAAGAATTCATTACTTTATGTGCAAGGCTAACAAATGTACCTCATGCAGAAGAGTATTTGGACTTTGACCCTTCAGTACAGACGTCTGCTACTAAGGATTAAAGGAACAGCCATGTTAGTTGCACGTAGAAGGATTAAGTTTTCTACAAACTAGTCTGTAAAGAGATCATATGATGCAGTAACGTGGATGCAGCTGTGTGCTGTGCCCCATGATACAGATAGCACAGAGCCCAGGGTGTGGACTGGACGTAGGCTTCCCCAAAAGCTCGGGTGCCATTCGTGACTCACTTTCCCTGTAGGTTTGTTACTTCAGATGGCTGAATTCATCTCTGGGTTCTCTTATAGTGCTGGGGCTTTGCTTGTTAATATGACAGTGAAACATACAGAATTACTAGAGCCATACGTAGATCTGGCTTCTGATTCCCAGGGTAAAAGATGACCCTCTGTGATAGGGGATGTAGAGGGATCCATTTTACCTTTAGCTTGGAAATCTACGCTGCACAGACAGCCACTGAACAGTTTGTGTCCAAGGCTACGAGAGTTGTGAGGGCTTTCTTGTAGGAGCAGATGAAGCTGAGGGCTGGTTTTTCCAACAACCTATCTATAAGGAAGCCAAAAGTGAATGGATTTTTATGAGACTAGTGGAAGGCAGTGCCTTGATTGCAGTCCTCACAGATCTTCAGACCAACTTCTGAGTGTAGCAGCTCTTCTGAAGAGGTCTGGTTGTGCAGGAGGATGTCGGTATCACCTGGAGCATGCTTTTGGTCTGGAGTCATTTATGGGTCTCGCTGAGCCTAATGAGAGTGTTTGCCAGCCTCTCTTCAGGGAGAAACTAGGAAACAGTTCTGGTTTCAAGGGAGCTAGCGGAATGGACAGAAGACACCAATTACATTCCTAAACAACACACAGGGCTGGTTGCTGTTGTTGTGCTGAATTCAGGAGGAGGTATTGAGGGCCAGTTTTAAAAATGGGGCCACTAATTTGCATGTTTTTGGGAAAATTAACAGCTGCTTGAAATTTTTCTGACAACATTTGTCTTTCAGATTGTATTGATTTAACAGGAGTAAAACCTTTAGGACAAATGTATCAATATTGCTGAAAAGCTCACTGAAAAATTACCTATATTTTATTTTAACTTTTACAGTACTAAATGCAATGTTAATCACTATGGTACAAAGCTAAAAGGAAACAAAATAGAAAGCAAATTGGGTGATGTTCCATGTTGCTGTTTCAAATTGAAACATAGTCACTGGTTTTGGTCACAACTTTTGAAATCTTGGAATATCCTGGAAAGTGGAGATGCTCTTTTATTAAATACTTCTTTAATTAAAATGAATATGACCCTCTAAATGTACAGCCTGCTGGAACTGTTTTAAAATTTTTATCAAATTCCTCAAGTGCTATTGTTACGGCGGTCAGATAAAATGGAGGATTGCATAGAGGGAACAGCAATGCCTGAACAATGTAAATTTCTGATCCTTCAGTAATTTGTATAACTGGATTTGTAATGCCCTTCTGTAACACTGTTTTCATTTGTTTCGTTGCTTCATGGAATGCAATAGCACTGCTACAAGATGTTTGTGTGCTCCTGCAGCCGGTGGAAAGAAACCTGTAATGGAATATCAGAAATGGCAGGCATACCCAGGCTGTCGCTCTCTGACCAGCTCTGCTCTGCCAACACCCTGCTTCTGCAGGGCAAAAGCAATGTACACTGAGGGTGGTAGAATATTTAGCAGATGTTTATGGCATTCGTGGCTCCAGGGCTAGCCCTTTGCAGATGTAAGCCTGAATTAGATGTTTCAGTTTGCCAAGGGCAGGAAAAATGATATCCAGCCAGGGAAGAGAGCTTTTCATTTTAGTAGGAAATTCTCCACATGATGGCAGTAAAAAACCTCTGGAATTCAGAGGAGGTTTATGTTTCACCTTCAAAAGCCAAAGGGAAAAAACAACCCGAGATGAAGAACTGAGTATGTGACTGGGCTTTTAGATTTCCCATTTTTCTCTCGGTAGTCCTTAAATTCCCCAGATAGTTTTCCAGACAGCAAGGCTACCCGCAGCCTGGCACAAGGAGAATAGGTCACCCGTCACATTATACTAGGGCACAGTGTCACTCACAGGCACGGCTTCAAAAGATATTTTTGGTTTCTTGTGCTGTGTATTAATGTGCAGAGGGAGATGATAAGGGGAGAAGACGTTGTTTTTAGTCCCCGTCCAAAAACTTGTTCCTGCCCAAAGAATGCGGGGACTGTAGCTCGTCACTTCAAGCCACATAACAGAGGCCGCCAAAGGGCACTTGGATAAGGACCCAGTTTGCCCAACTGGGCACTTGACCAGCTTGGTTTGAGTGCTGTCGCAGTGCCAGACGGAGATTAGCTGGGGAATGAGTGTGCAGTTGAGACTCAGCCTGTCTAGAGCGCTCGGATGGCTTGGTGTATGGAAGCACTTAGAGGGGAGTGTATTTAAAGAACCCAGAGGCAGCTGTGTGGCTAAAATTAAAATGTGTTTTTCTTGTATTGTTTTTGCTTGGTTTCCTGTTGCACACCCTGGTCCTGTCTTGTGAGAGCAAATGGGCAAAGGAAGGGGATGAGTCAAAGGGGTGAAATTGATCCTAGAAATTCCTGCTTTGCTTTTTACAGCCTGGGTGCACCAGCTATTTGACATGAAAAGGCCTGTGGCTAAAACAGTCTTTGAAAGTCTCCTCTTCATATTCATATGCCTTTCATTCCGTTCTTCATTCATTCAGCCCAGAGATTTTCTTTTTGTGTGTGTGCGGGGATTGCTGCTCCCTACCTTTCTCCCCATCTTTCCTCCTGAGAACATCAGAGGTATAATTCAATGCTCAGCACCAAAAGTAGTCACCTGTAGGTGATCAAAATGTGTAAAAATATCGAATGTAAGTGGCAGACAATTACTGTTGTATGAATGAATGCAGAAAGTACAACGTACAGACAGATCAGAGCAGCATCTCTGATAAAGTAGAAAGTTAAAAATATAAACAAGGCTGCTTTGTAATCATTAGAGCAATTGCTACTTTAGCAGAAAGATCATTTTCTTTGGAAGATTATTTTACTTACAAGTTTTATCATTAAATTCATTTTGCAATGAATTTATACCCTGGCACTTCTGACATGAGGAATTATTAACCCCAAATAGCACATGGGGAACTAGAAGATAAATTTAAAATCTTGGTCAAGGTCATATAGGAGGTCTGTGGCAGTCAAAAAAACGGGAGGAAGATAAGGGCAGTTCCTGTTCACCATTTCCCTCTCTGATCATGTGCCTTAGAGGGGTCGTAGAGCCTCACTGTAAGGCTAAGAACTTGCTTGGTCTGATGCCCCAAAAGCTACTTCGGAGACAGATACAAAGCTGAAGTCACGGGCAGTTTGGGAACTGATTCCATATGATCTTTTATCAAAGGAAAACCACATTTTTCTCCATGTCTGTAATGTCGAAGGGGCTATTAAAAACAACACAGCCCCCCCTACCACCACCACCAGCGTGCTCCCTGCATCTGCTTAAAACGTTCTTTTCTAATAGATTTATTTTCTCTTAGATTTTAAAACCCAACGTTCAGCTGTGCCGCGTTCCTAAGGAGTAGGAGTCCTCTTCAGGGGTGAGCCGGAGTGGCCTGCCTACCGAAGCCCCGATGAATAGGAAAGTAGAATTCAGGGTCGTTAACTTCCCAGTTTTCGAAACCAAAGGCTGATCAGAAGTAATAATCAGCATTTTATGTAAATTGCCCTTCACTAGCATGGCAAAACATGATTTTCAAAAGGGATTAGGTTCTTTGTGCACAGGCAGCGTTCCTGTTCGCGACAAGGCGGGTTGCACGCTATAGCCTGAACCCCCAAGTGAGCAGCACTGAAAGGGTCACATTAGCAGTTTGAACTCTGGCCATGTCAAGGGTACTCTAGAAACAAAGAAACCAGAAACTAGAGGGTAGTCAACAGGGTTTGAATAAAACAACAAAACTGAAACGGCTACACTTCTAAATCAGCCTTTTGCATCAGCGATCATTTTGGCCAGTATTTTGGGTATTCTGCTGAAATCTCTCAGGGGGAAAGATTCAGGAACAGTAGCCCCATTAAAGCCTGCTAAAGACTGAGGCTTTCACAAGTACCAACTCCTCTCTCTCTCTTTTTTTTTTTTTTTGTCCTACCAATAATGCAGCCCTGGGACCCCTGTACATTCTCTACAAGAAGAAAGGATGGTGATTAGATTTTCTGGTTTGTTTTTCTTCTTCAGAAATAGCTCGGTTGTGAATGACCCTGTGTGATGCGTAAGAGAAGTTCAGTATGCTGTTTTGGTGTTACAAAAGGGCCTGTTGGTAATTTCAATGCATGTTTCCCAAGTCCTCAGAAAGGTCACTGGGGGTCTCCATTACGTGCAGTCTAGAGCCTGCTACAATTTTCTCATACAATTTAATCTGCTGCCTGGACGGCCTCCAGTGTACAAGCAACTGACAATCTACAGTCTTTGGAATTGATTTCCTGGAATCGTGGAAGGCCTGCTTGGCCTCCAGATGACAGATGTGTGCTGGAGCTCTCAGTGCAGCAAGATGCTTTACAGAGATGAGAGAAAATTTGCCTCATTTCAGCATTTTCTGCGAGCTGTTAAATCTTCTTCTAGTGATTTTAGGGATAAAGTTATCACCGAGATACGAGCACCGTTCCTTGTGGGCATTATTAATAATCATCCTTTGCTTTCTGGAGCACTTATCTTATGAGCATCTTAATGGGTTTATAAATATTCTTTAAGACAAACACCCCACTTATGAAGTAGATAACTATTATTATAGTCATTTTACAGCTGGGGAACCAAAAATTGAAGGGTGGAGAAATGATGTGCCAAAGTTCACGTTACTGGGGTGATGTCTTCACCAGGGGAAAAAAAAAGGTTTTAATCTGCAAGTATACTTCAACCTGTTAGTGTGAACTCGTGCTATAACTCGGGTCTTCACTTGGATTATAGCCACACTTACATCATGCACAAGGAAAGTACACGTTCTTCAATGTCCACCTAGGTAGTAGAGCAGAATTCGACTATACCCAAATAGGTAGTAGAGCAGAGAAAAAAACTTGAGATTTCTCACTCATTTCCAATTTTAAGCCCAAATATTCCTCCCATTTATCTTCTCTATATAACAAATACTACTAGACCTGACCTATAGGTGCCACTCCTTCCTCTCATGGTATGTAGCAGCAAAAGCCACATCTCAGACCGAGGGTCACCAAAAGAAACCCCAGTGGTGAATGCACGTCAGGAAAAGTTTTGTCTGTTTGTTTTTCATTGAAAAATATGAATAAACACAGTTCCTTGAGAAGTGGTTATTTCTCCCTTGATGACAGGCCAAGCAGACGGTCAAAAGTCCAAATGTCCTTCCATATCTAGAAATGTCCTGTTAAAGATAGAAATCAAGTATATGAAGAGAAACAGAAATTCTGAATGCAGAACTCCAACTCAGCTGGTTTAGTAATGGCTAAAACAGGCACAGGTTGCCCAGAGAGGTTGTGGAAGGTCTTTTGAAGATCTTCTTGGAGAGGATATGGTCCTGGGTGGCCCTGCTTGTGCAGGGAGGATGGACCAGATGGCCTCCTGCGGTCCCTGCCAACCTCAGCCACTCTGGTTCTGTGATTTGGTTTTGGTGGCAATCTTGGTAAAGAAAGTAGAGAAAGCAACGAGGGAGGTTAGAATACACCCTACAGCAGCCTTGTGCTAAATGGGATGTGGATGAGAATATGAAAGTTGAAGAGAAACTGCGTGGATGTGAAACAAAAGCATTGATCCTTTTGGAAGAAAAGAGGGAAAACTGAAAAAGTATTTGGAGAAATATCAGGATACTGGAAGATCACATCTCATGGAAGAGACGTTTGAAGGAATAAAGGAATTAAGCATTTCCTGATGAAAAACAAGCTATTCAGAGTTTAACAATCCCAATGAAAGGAAAGAATAGCAAGTATAGTAAAAATCATCTGGCTAAATCATATACATTGACCTCAAACACGTGAAAAAGTCATGCAGGAAATGAAAATGATGTGAGATTACTAGGATTAGTATAAAGGAATGTAGAAGTATGTGGGGACAGAAATAAAAAAGAACAAGACACAGAAGACGTTATAATTAAGAGGAACAAGAAGCCTTTTATAACTGACCAGCTTAAAAATATCTTTTTTTTTTTTTTTTTTTTTTTTTTTTTTTTTTTAAGAACATTGCATTTTATGGCAGTTAGGTTTCTACTTGAATTCTGCAATGAGTAAGATTGAACAACTATTCAATACTCAGTTGCGAGAGAAAAGTAGTAACGTAAGATGTCTTAGACCAAAGCATTTAATGCCTTTTTTGTTTCAGCATTCACTAAAAGTCTACTGCAATCACATAGCTAATACAATTATCGTCAAAAACAAAGGGGTATGATCTTATACCCACTATAAAACGGACTCCAGCTTACTTAGAAAGCTGGCCAAAGCTATTTAAAGCTGTCAGCAGGCATCTCTGATAACCTGGAGATGGCTGCTAAGGCTGTAAGAGACTGAAAAAGGACAAATGTAGCACATAAAAGGTAAAAAGGAAGAGCCAGGGAATTTTATGTTAGTCATTTTAACTTCAATTCCTAAAAAAAAAAACTAGAGCAAATAATCAAACGAGTTACATGGAAACATCTGGAAGACAGAAAAGAAATGGCTAACAGGCAAAATGGATATGTTGAGAGCAGCCCATGTCAAATCAATCTGTTTTCCTTCTGGTTTGAGCTAATAGGGCTGTGAACAGGAGAGAAACAATAGATGAAGAGATGTTCAGTGTCACGACTCCAGCAAGGTCTCTGATAATGTTTACCTGACATAGATACGTAGCACATTCTTATAAGCAAAGCAGGAAGACTTGGTATGAACACCGTGATTGTAAGAGGAGTGCAGAATTAGTCAGAAAGCATCCTCAAGCAACAGTCAGCAATAGTAGCAGAAAATAGCAGAAGCAATTAGCGCTGTCAGACTGGAAGGCTCTATCAGCTGGGTTGTACAAGCGTCTCTCCTGTGTCTTGTACGAGGTGGTATTTTCAGTAGTGACTTGGAGATGGAATACAGAGCATATTTATTCTGTTTGCAGATGGCGGTAGGCTGGTCACGGTGAGTTAGAGGACAGAATTCACATTCAGAATGGTCTTGGCCAGTTGGAGGAGCAATCTGTAAAATTGGATGCAGTTCAATGTGGAGAAATGAGAAGTTTCATATTTAGGTGGGAATCAGCAGCTTTAGCAGCTTGGAATAGGAAATAAAGGACTGGTCCTTTAGAACAGGATCTGGAGGATGGAGTAGATCTCCCTTGGATGCAAAACCAGAAACACAGCCTGAAAGGCATATGAAATTGCAGTACTCGGTATCAGTAAGGTCTCACCTAGATTATTGTAGTTAGCATCTAGCATTACACTTTGCAAAGGAAGTGGGCTAACGAGTGAATCCAAAGGAGAACAACAAGAATAATCAGGACCTAAAACATGATTTACGAGGAACGTTTGAAGAACTGGTGCTTTGTCTATAGGAAAAAAGTCTGAGGAGAAACATGTCTTCAGATATGGCTTCTGGACTACTCCAGAAATAAAGGGAATGATGTTTCTTCACATTCAGCGTGGATAGGACAAGAAACAAGAGGTTTAAAATGCAACAAGAGAAATTCAGGTTAGATATTTTGAGGAATTTTCTAAAAGTAGGAATAATGAAGCACGGGAAGATACTGCCAAGAGGTGATAGCCAGTCTCTGTTATGGGAGCTCTTTATGTTGATATTGTTTGATTGTTGATATTTCTATACTGCATTAGGACAGTAAATAGATGAGTTGAACTTTCAAGGTCTTTCCAGTGTCATCTTATGTCAGTCTGTGTCAGAAGTTTGCCCTGTTCCAAACTTGGCTGCCCCGATGTTGTGAATATATCAAGTGCTTCAGGCAACAGTGATAGCAACCAAACTTTTTTCACTACTATTGACATCAAAAAATATATAAGAAGGAAACAGGAATTTTGATTTGTATAATACAAGTGTTGGGAGGACTTTCTTTGTGTTTGTAAAGTACTGTGCGGAGTTGGGGGCAGGACCTATTAGACTCATTTGTAGTAGATATTTAAACCAAAACCAACTTCCATATTTTCACTTTAAATTCACCATCATCTGTAATCCATCTTCGTTTTTGCTTCCCCCCATCTCTTTCCTTCATTAACTGTTCAAGGTACTGCCTTGTGAGCTTTATACTGGCTTCTAGTTTAGTAAGAAATTCTTGGCTCCACCTTAGAAACTTCTGAAAATCATCAGTAGTCCAGGGAGAAATTGCAATTTCAGTGTAAAGCATCTTCTCACCAAAGGACATCACAATGCCTTCGTGCTTAGGAGATCACAATGCCAGAGTGCTTTTGTAAGCACTCTGCTTACAAAAAGAGAACTCAGAGCATTATTTTTATAGCTCAGTAGCATGGTGATAAGTCACAACACTGTGAATGTTGAACTTTTAAATAGAAAACAAGTTCCAGACCTCCAGTGACTTGGAAAAACAGGTTTATTTTCTAGCAAAGAAACTCCCAAATAATATACTCTTCCAGAGGTTGTCTCATTTCACTTGTATTCCTGCCTCCGTTTTGTGCACAAAACCTTTGTCAAATACATATTTCAAAAGAACAAAATGCTTTTTATTTGTACTAAGCATTATCACCGTAACAGAACTGGAAGCATTACAGAGAATATGCAATATTTGTAGTCATGGGAGAGCAGGGAAAGAGGTTGTGAAGGAGCGAATAGATAGGAACATCAAGTAATGAGGGATGGATTTGATCTGCTAGAAATTAATGAAAGGTAAAGCATTGGAGACCATGATTAGCACATCTTATTTTCATTCTTTGCAGTGCTAAATTCAAGAAATGGTTATTTTTATGCTAATTACGGTAAATGTGAAAGCTTTTTTATTAATACCACAAATAGGTAATTTAGAAGTAGTTATTACTAAACTTCCACGTATATTAGGCTGGGTTGAGAAAGAGAATACTGAAAGACTAAGTGGGAAAAAATGAATTGCAAGGACTGAAGTTAGGAAAACAGCTAATTTTTCTGAAGTGAAATGTAAGCATTGTCAAGAGTTGTTAAATCACAAGATAAAAAGAATTCACACTTATTTCAAAAAGAAAATTAGTTTCTTCAGATTCTCCACATCAAATGAACGAAGCTTTGTCTGTTGAAGTGGAAGAGAAGACATGGGTTTGATGATCTTCCAAGTGAGACATCTTCAGTGTCATTGAAAGTTAGCCACAATGAAAATGTAATTCTCTACTCCAGGTCTTCCAGAAGCTCTTCAACAGCAACCTCCTTTCAGAGCATTCTCAGTTCATCTTTGAAAACCACAATATGACAGATCAATTGGCGACTGCACCTTAAAAAAAAAAAGGAAGAAAAGAAAGAAATGAAGGGAAAGGTTTGAACTTGATAGAAAGTTGCAACCTTCTTTTCTTCTAAAAACATCACCTTCAGCGTAGCACAAAATGAGCAATTTAAAAGTGATTGAAGCACTTTGCCCTGAATACACTCATTCAGACAGATTTAAATTTGTGGTTTCATATTAGATAGTGCAAGTGAAGAGACAGAAGAAAAAAATTAAAGGAACAACTAAAAGAATCAACTTTGACGTTACAGCAGATGGTTCATTGCACATGAGAAATGATCCAATAATGGATACAAGTATCCATAGAGAAAAATGAGTTCCTACTGAATGCTATCGATTTTATGTCTGAAAAGAAAAGCAAAGAATGTCGTGTCCAGGTTGGAATAGATATTGCCCACTAGTTCAAAAGAAAAACATGAAAGGGTTCTTTGCCTTTGTTATAATGATGGCAATAAAGAGATTAAAGCTATTTACATTAAAAATCACTTTAAATTTTTGTGCGGTAGATGTTCAATACTCTTCAAAAATAGAATTGTGAAATTATGTAGCATCCAATGCTGTCATATGGCACATTTCAGAAGTTCAGATACTCACCTGCAGCCATCAGTCTCATATTTGCTTGATTAAAAGTAGAGGATTGATGCTTCATCTTCCCAACAGCATTCAGATGAACTCCATGGAAAATTGTTGGCCTGATTTTCATTTACAGTAAGATGATGGCTTGCATTGCATAAAGTGACCTAAGCACACCTGGAAATCCATTTTACACC
The DNA here is from genome assembly GCA_011076525.1 of Nettapus auritus. Taxonomy (NCBI): domain Eukaryota; kingdom Metazoa; phylum Chordata; class Aves; order Anseriformes; family Anatidae; genus Nettapus; species Nettapus auritus. The sequence goes on from CM021769.1 coordinate 22,493,966, forward strand.
ATCCAGGCAGTATTATGTCACCTTTTTGTCAAAGGAAAGAAGATCTAAAAGGTTTCTACACTTTCATCACAAATAACACAGGCATTCAAATTTGTATCGAGCCCAAAGGGAACTGTGATCAGAACGCAACAGACATTACTGGTTTTGCTTTACAAAGACGGTATTTACAAAAGCTATTACATAGCATTTTTGAGGGATAAAAGGTTTATAAACATACAAGTCGACTGTTACAGTGAAAAAATGGCTTGTCTAAATATAAGCTAGAATCACGTGGGGAACAAAGTGGCTTTTGATTGTTATTGTTTTTTATAATTAGAAACGTTATTTAGCCAGCGTCACTGATTGCTAATACAAATGTCAGATTTTGGTCTAAATTAGAGAAAAGTAGCAGGAATTTGTTAAGTAGGCTCTAAGCCTACTAGGCTCTAAGCCTATGTTTTTTCCTTCCTTTAACACTTATAGACTTTGTATGTGACATTTGCAAAGAAGTTATGTCACACTTTGTGAAGGCTGGGAGTGGACTCGCGGTGGATAGATACTTAAATCTGGTAAGATGTCAGTTTTGCAAAGTATATGCAGTTCATTTCAGCAAGCTTAGTATCCCTCTGTGGTAATTTAGATGAGCTTGGTTGAACTGTTAATCTCTGAAAATTACTGTTTTAAAATATTCTGGAACTGTTTGTCAGGATCTGGCAGCCCAGCCCGCTGAGCATTCTCTGTCTCTACAGATCTTCCTTCCCCCGTTTGGTCTCCTCCCGAAATGGAGGAAGAATGGCCTATTTCCAAACCCTCTCTGACCACACTCCAACATGGCCCATGATTTTCCCAGACATTCTTCTTCTGGAGTGCTATGGCAGGAGAGAGGGAACTGGTGGACCTTTCTCCTTGTGCCTTAAACCTACCTCTTGCTAAGAGGGGAACGGAGGAGAGGGAAAGCAAGCTACCTGGAATGCAAAGGAATAAATAGGCAAGGACAGTCAGGGGTCAGGTAGGGGCACAATATTCATTAACACATGAGAATAACAGCACAAACCAGAAGGGGTAAACAAAAAGGGAGAATTAGAAAGTCTCTAATTAACAGAACATATAACTAAACCTGAGACCTACTGTTCTGCTATCAAAATAGATTTGAAATCTAGTGGCAAAGTGCATCTTCCTCACCTCTGCCCTTTAGCCTACATTGCAGTTTACCATCATGAGCAGTGATTTTTTTTAGTGCAGTCTGACTCCGACAGTGGCATGTAGTATGATTTTAAGGTTAGAACCCTATTATTATAGGGTCCAGCCCCCTTTAACTTGGGATCAGAGGTCCCTTCTGAGCTAGACCATTCTGGGATTCTAGAGATCAAGACAAGTCCATATGATGCCATTTGCATTCGCCCTTAATTAATTATTTATTCCATGAAACTGGAAAAGTAATAAGGTAATTCTAGAAGGTAAGCAGACTGACGCAAGTAATTACAGATCTGTTAGCCTGGCATCAGTCCATGCCAAAATAATGGAAAGTTACTGAGGATTTATTTAAAAAGAACTAAAGAATGGGAACATAACGAATGCCAGTCAAAGTAGTTTTACAGAAAATCAGTATAACTGAAGAAATATGATTGACGTTTATATGTTTCCTAATTTAAATAAGAAATATATACAGATTCTAAGTAGGTTTTTGAACTGATACTAAAAAAATATCCTAATTCAAGAAGGAACCCTATAGAGAGTAAAAAAGGCACATGGTGCTCTGGTTTAACAGCTTGGATCTCAAAATGTAGTCATCAACAGGGAGTCATCGTGACTGGAGTTTACTTCGCGCAGGGAGTGGTACTAATGCTATCAGTAGGTTAGGGGAACTCTAATGCTATTCAATATCTTCCTCATTATTTTAATAAATAAATAGTAATAAACATATTTGGTTAAATTTGTGGGTAACATAAAGATGGGAGAAACAGTAAATACTTCATGAAGCCAGGGTATTCTTACAGAATCGTGTGGACTGTTTGATTAAGTTGTGCGTCTTCAAAGTTTTATTTTAACGCTGCCAAAAGCAAGAGCGTATATCTAGGGACAGAGAACATACTGTCTGGTGGTCAGCTGGGAAAGGAATCGTTTCCTGGAAAACGATGATTCTAACAAGGTTTCAAAGTCACGGCGGACAAGTGATTCAACACGAGTTCCCAGTATAATGATTTGGCAAAGTCGGGTCATTTGAATAGGAAATAGACCACTTGAGAGGTTACTTAAATTTTGGATACGGAATTGGCACTGAAAGCTTGACAATGTTTCTGGGGCCTGCATTTTAAAAAGAACAGTGAGCACTTTGAGTGGATACAGAGCCACAGAAATAATTCTGGAGAAGCGGTTTGTAGTTTGAAAACTGAAAGGCCCAGTCTGCTTAGTTCATCAAAAATAAAGAGAAACGGTTTTGTGATTACAATGTATAAAAACTTCCCTATGGGAAAAATACCACATCCGAAAGGGCAGCTCATTTTAGGGGAGATAGGCACAGCTTCCTATTGTGCTGGAACCTGAGCCCAGGTAAAGTCGCATTGGAAACAAAACTCAATTTTGTTGAAGGAATGAATGAGGGAACAAACTGCAAAAGATGGAAATTCTTTATCACCTAAGAGAAAGGCTTGAAAGTTTCTCTGAAGAATTGTGAATAACCTTCAGATCAAAACAGGATGGTTTTTTTGGAGGGACTTTTGTGAAAATATGTTAGTACCTTAGTATAGAGTGGAATTTAATAGATTTTGATATGTCTGAGCCCCATCTAGAGGATTTAAAAGTCTTTTCTGACCCACGAATGTATGGAAAAGTATATAATAATATCCTAAAAAAATGTTAAAGTTCTAAATTATGCATTCAAGAAAGGGAATAACAGAATGTAAGTTTCCTGGGCAAACTTGACTAAAGTACTTTATCTGTGCCTTCTGAAATAGTCCAATTACATGTTCTGAGATGTTGGAAGTTATGTAGAAAATGGATAAGGTGCAAAGGAGGGTAAAAGGCATCGTCTGGGTAGAGCAGTGGAATAGTACTATGGAAGTATTACGTGATCGTGTAATTATAAATTTATTCTAATGAATATGCATGAAAAAAAGCTACTGCTGGCATTTACCAGCTTGTGAATGCTTGTCTCTGCAACATCTGTGATCCTTTAATGAGAGCAGTGAGACTGACAAGGAATGAGAAAGAGGCTAAGGCAGTCAAATAGAAAAAGGGAATCCTGAAGTCAAATTTCTCTGAGAAAGCTATAGAGTTCTTTAAAAATATTGTGAAAGAAAAATAGGGACAGTTTCTGTTTCCAAAAGAATTATTTAGAGCCAATTCTTCACTCGCTTTGTCCTGTTGTAGATAACTTGGGACAAATCTGAAAGGCTGCTATGGTTAACAAATTGCCTGACTGATCGGTGACCGTGTTTGTCCAAGCGTGGTAGGTTGACTGAGCAGACCTCGATGGAAGCCTGCAGATGCTGGAATGAAAGGGAAGAGATGTCATTTCTGTACAGCTTGGATATGGTTCTCCATTCTTAGGGATGATTGAAAACTATGATGAAAGAACTGTGAGAAGTCTATCCTTCATTTCACATATCTGTGCACTGAAAAGGCAGATAGAGAAAAAAGTCATAACTCTGAATAAAAAGAGAACAAGAACTTATATGTAGGGGTTGCTCCTTGTTCTCAGCCGCATGTAATGGCAGAGGGATGGCTTCTTCTGCCACGTGCCACCTGAGGAAGAACTTAAATGTGCTCCTCATGGACTGACTAGTAATGGTAAAAAACAAACTGTACAGAATAATAAGAAGCAAATGCAGCAAGCCAGGGAATCTCTATTCTATTCTGTTTATACACCATAGACTTGTGTTTTGCAAAATAAACACTTATTTGTTTTATAAAATTTCATTGCAAAAAATTGCTGATTCCCCTGATCTTCATTTCCCTTTGCAACATCTTTCTTCTCATCCTCCTCTCATGAAATAAGGAATTAAATCAACATAATAGATTTGTCTTCTCACCAAGGGGAAAAATTGCAACAGCCTTGGTGCCTCCAATAGGAAGTAGCAATGGGAATTAGAGCTCGTTGTGAATGCGTTCTTCATTTCAGTGATGTTCTCCAAATGCTGAGAAGCGAACCAAACAGTCTTCATGGAGTTTCCTTTGTACTGGCCTATACTATGTAGTCTATTTCTTATTTCACATCAACTGTAGCAATACCGGATAGGCACCTCTGTTAGCTTGATGAGCTACTGTGCTTATATATGAAAAGAGATTTTATAAGGAAGAAGTGTGAACTTCGTGGTTTGTGAATTAGCTGAAGTTAAGGGTGGTGACATACAAAGGTCAGTGGTAGTATGCCCAATGGGAAGAGCGGTAGGTTACTAGAAATGGCCATCACCAACACGGGAGAGCACCTAAGTATTGACTTCTTACTCTGAAAAAACAGAAAGCCTATTGTGTGCCAGAAGGAACTGCCACATGAAATTGCCGCTCTGCTAGCAAGGATTTGCAATTAATCTTTCAGTTCTGGAATGGCGCTGTGTGATTGGCAGGTATCAAAAATCATTTCTGTTTCTATAAAAAGGGGGGGAAAGCTACAGGATTGTTATTTGGCCTTGGTGCTCTGCAAGGTCTTAGATACGATTTTAGGTAAATGGAAAATCAGACAGAATGTGAGGTGCTTTTAGCGTAAGTCAGACAAACCTCCTATCTTTTTTTGATGATATATTGCACTTCTTAAAGGGCAATGCAGTGGGCCTAATATACCTCTATTTAAACAAAACATATGAAAAAATTTTCATGGAAGTCTTTATTTAAGAGGGAGAGAACAGGAATTGAAATTTAAAAAAATGTCTGAAGTGTCAAAATACACCATGGTGTATTTTGAAAGAGAGGTTGTGAAAATGTAGGGAGTTTGTTTATGGTATTTTTCAAAGATTGGGACTGCTTCTGTTTCATATTTCCCATCAGTGACCTTACTGCAAGATTTGTGCTTATGAAAGTTGCAGATAACCCAGAGCAGAGAGGTGTAACTGATATTAAGGTGAATCGCCCTGTCAGGGACTGCCCATAGGAGGCACCACAGTGAGGAAACGAGTGATACCACAATGGCCTTCAGGTGGGACCTAGCAGGAAGAGCTGCTGCTGGGAGCTGGAGGCTCACGTTAGCTGACAGGGATGCAGAGGTCAGACCTCAGAGTTTGGTAAGATAAGTGCACTGCTAGTGTTTTTGGCCATGAGTAGGAGAACACTGTGAATGTCAAAAAGGCATTTTCTGTGGGTATTGGAAAATCCTGATATGGTTAGGACAAAATGCTTTTAAGATCTCGTCTGGATTACTGGTATCAGTCTGATCATCTGTACTGGAAAAAAAGTGGGTTTAAACTGGAACCAATGCAGAGGAGGTCTCCAAGGATCATTGGAGTGGTTTTTACCATTCTTTCAAAAAAGTCTTCTTAAAAGAAGATGGATTCCTTTGGCTGACCACGATGAAAATTCAGAGAGAATATGATTACGTTCTAGAAATACATTTGGGGGTAGATAGCAAGGATATTAATTAATGAATAATGCATTTAGACAGGAACTTATAGGAAGTAACAGTCAAAAAATGAACTTCTGGAATTGTCTTCCAGACAGTAACGGGTGCAAGGAATCTGAATGGCTTACAGGGAAAAGCTTGATACAGACCAAGGGCAACCAAGAAGCTGGAAGGTAAAGATTGTGAAGTGAGGCTTGTGAAATTGGTTTGCAGTCATTATTACAAGAGCACTGAAGGAAGATTTGCTCTCCATGTGTGGCGGTGTCAGGAAGTGTTCGGTGTCGTGTGTTTTGTTTGCTGTAAAACTAGTAAGTGGAAAGAGTGAAGCTGAAGAAGTTGGTAATGAGATACAATGGCATGGATACAGGAGAAGACTAAGTACTGGTGTGGTTTCTGTCCTTCTGGCATTAGGCGTGCCGATGGAAGCAAACTTTCCAGGAACATGTTTCGGTGTGGGATACAAGGGATTCTGTGGCTGGTAAGTGCGAGGACGGAAGATCACAGAATCACAGAATCACAGAAAGTCTAGGTTGGAAGAGACCTACAAGATCACCGAGTCCAACCTCTGACCTAACACTAACAAATCATCCCCTAAACCATATCCCTAAGTTCTACGTCTAAACGTCTTTTAAAGACCTCCAGGGATGGTGACTCAACCACTTCCCTGGGCAGCCTTTTCCAGTGCCTAACAACCCTTTCTGTAAAGAAGTTTTTCCTAATATCCAACCTAAACCTCCCCTGGCGCAACTTAAGCCCATTCCCCCTTGTCCTGTCACCAGGCAGGATGGGCCAGCACAACTCATTAGATGAGGTACTTCATCCTTTGCTGGATCATGAGCTTTAAGTATTAGTTGTTGCATTTAATTGTAGTGTTTAATTAGTGTATCACATATTTCAGAGACACTGTTGATTGGAAAAATGGAAAGAGAAGAACATTTTTCTCGGTTTCTGTCCTTTTGTTAGCATAAATTCTCTTTTAGCCGTTTTGCACTCTCCCATTTTTCTCAGATGAAGCTGGCCACAGCTCTGATGGGATTTCAGATTTGGTTCATGACTTCAGGTCAAAGGGAAAATATTTGTACTGGTCAAGTTTTCATGATTTATCTCTTGAGGAGGATGGGGGAAAGGAAGCCTTTCCCTACGGTTCGTAGAGTGGTTCATTTTAGGATCATTTAAGTTCATTTCACCTAACAAATCACCTGTCATTATGGGGGCCCAAGGCTTTGCAGACTTCCTTGATATCTTTCTGTGAAACTGTAGTTTTTGAGTAATGAAAATGCCTTTGTACTGTTGAAAGGTATTGGGGACTTTTGAAAGCAGGAAAGTATGAATGTTCTTGTGGACCCTGTTTGTTGCTCGCAGTGTCTTTCTAAGTTGTGTGTTTCAGGACTGAACTGATGCACGATCCTGATGCTAGAGTTATGGTTCAGAAGGTACTGTTTTAATGATGAGGGACAAACCTGAGTTCTTTGCTGTCTGATTTTATTAAAGATTGGTGGCATCTTTCTCAAGAATTGAGGTGCTAACTACAGCTTTGTGATTAGTTTCCAGCTGACTGATTATATTTCCTCTGAAGTTTGAACGAGGTATGATATCCTTCATCACTTCCCGAACTGTTGCATACTTGTGCTGCGTACTTCTGTGCATTTGAGAGTTTAGATGCATTTAAATTATGGGACAGTTGAAATTTATAATCATCATCATGCCATCTTGCAGAGAGCCATTTCTAAGACACATTGTGCTGCAACATTAATATTTATCATCTTATGTTGTTATTAAATTATTATGACATATTTATACTTCTTTGCTATTAAATATGTGAAAAAGTTTAAAAGCATTCCCTACTTTAAAAGGGATTGTAATAATAAAACCACAAGCCAGACAAATAATAAAGGAAAGCATTAAGTAGTAGTTCACATGGTAATTCAAGTCAAATGAGTATTTTAACCTCCAGAAAAGGAAAATACTGCCCAAATGCAGCTAGTAAGGTGTAAGGAAGAATTTAAGACATACGAGAAATTCTAATGGGAAAAAGTAGAAGTATCTTCTCTCCATTTATAAGCTTTTACAGAGTTCTTGAAGGAGCTGAGCTGCTAATAAAATATTCTGTGTGCTTTTAAAAATCTGAAATAAGTTACCGTGATGTTTTAAATATTTGCATAGAGGCAGTACCTATTTATGAGCACTGCTGGGGAGGATACTGGATATACAACCTAAACTCAATGAAAGCAATGAGTTTTTTAGGGCAGTTTCTACAAGCTGCACTAGAAATTGGTGTTCAGAATCACATCTTTCTCTTTTATAGAAGAAAGAAAGTTCTGAAATGTAAGTTATTTTTAAAAAATCTTAAAGGTAGGTGGGCGAGATATATTTTAAAGAGATTATTTTTTAGCAGGTTATAAAATTTGGGGCATTTTTAGGCTCTTTGGACTTTGCCCAAAATAGCAGACTCATTCCGAGTGTTTGTCATTCCAGGGCACAAAAATTGCCTTTATGTCACTGAGAACCATGCTGTTACGGGGCATGGTGTTGAAAGCCCTTCCCTAAGGGGTCCAGAAGGGACACAGTTCTCAGCTTGAGAACTTAGATTTTCAAACCCTTCCACTAAAACCTAAAAAACTAGACCATCTCCTAAAAGGTCATCCGAAGCATGGCACATACAGCTTCTTTACATTTCATCTTTTAACAGAGAAATTCTTGCTTAAAACCGGACTAGAAGAAGCTGTTGGGAAACTGTGGTAGCCTCCTTGGTTTATAGGTTTTCTTTAGTTTCTTTCTCCCCACGGAAGGAATGTACCTCCTTCTCCCATCTACCTCTGCTTTCTTATTTTATAGCCTCCCCTACTCAGAAGAGGGTTTTCATCTCTTCTTTCTAGCAGTCTAACAAGTCACAGCTGTTAGTTCAAGCAGCATGTAGGAGCTACTTTCCTGTTTTCACACAGTGGGAGAATTTAAATGCAGAGTGAACCAGGAAGGAGTTTGTGTGTGTTATCCCTGACACAGAACTGCAAAGTGGGTTTCACTGGGTGAAAGTTTAGAGTTTGTCGGATAAATGAAGAAAAGCAGCTCCTGTCATATGAGCAAAGAGAGGGAGAGAAGGTGCTCCAACAGCAAGTGGATCTGTTTAGTCACTGTTCTTGGATTCTGTCTCAGGGATAAAAGCTTCTTGCATCTAGACTGATGGGATCACTCATCTACAGAAATGTGCTGCTCAAGTTGGCTTAGCCATGAACCGTCACTCAGCATCACTGCAGGTGCTTATGAAGGGAATGTCAGGTATTCAAGCAGTTACTAATGCCAACACCATCTTTAGGGCACTTTTTTTTTTCCTCCAGGATTAAATGACAGTCCATGAAAATAGATTAAACAACCCCTTTGTGAACGGGGAGTCAGAGTTCGAAGACAACTTTATGTCACCAGCTATATAAAATCTATAGATCCCATCTTGCTATCATGGATCTCTCAGTCAAGGAGCGGGTTTCATATTATTCTTTTGAACCTCAACTTTATGAAAGTCGTGTTTAAGCAAGAGAACACCTGTGAATCCATTGGCGAGATGATAGTTTAGGTAGCCCTAGAGTTTACCCTCTAACTTGGATTTTCTTCCAAGCACTCCATAGCGCAGGCTGTTGGTACTGAGGGTACTCATCTGTCACCAGGCTCTCCGGCAAGAAGCATTATTTCTCTACCTGTCAGCATAATATTCAGGCATCGCTCTCTCTCACAGGAATTCTTCAAATAGTTTCAGAGTGGCTTGTTGCGTGCCTTGCAAGTATTCTTATATGCAAGTATGCTTCCTTTGCAAGTGATCACTTTAAACCATTTTATTTATTCTTAGGGAAAAAAGGGGCTGGGGGGGAGGGGAGAGGGGGAAGCTAAGCAGGATCTTTATTTTACTTGGGTTTGATATTCTACCGGAAGCCTTATAAGGTGGTTTTAAGTGTCCTTGCTGTAAACAAAGCAAAAGAACAGCACGAAAAGTGGAGGAGTAGAGAGAATTAGGTGGCATTGAGCTGGTGGTGCTGGATGCCAGTACTGGGTTGGTTTGTTCGCTAGTTTGTTTTATAAAAGAAAAAAGGAGACACAGGGGAAGAAAAAATAGCATACAGGGTGAGAGTAGCTTTTACATGTATCATAGCATGCTGATTCAGGAGTGGCAGGTCCAGCATTATTCTTACACTCTTGAAGACATTTCCTAGTTTCGATTTGTTTAAGGCAGTACTTTCTGGTCACTGGCTCGTGGAGCATTATGCAAACTGGGGATCTTTGTGGCTGCCTGCACCAAACCAAAAGACAGAAAGCAAACATTAAGAAGATAGGAAAGACCAGAAAAGAGTTTGTTGGAAAGCTAGGAACACCACTGCTTTGGGGAAGAAAAAGTTAGTAGGAATCGTAAGTTCATAGTCCAGATGTTAAAGATTCAATTAAATGTGGTTGGTACAGATATCACCCAGTACCGTCTGCTCACCAAACCACTTGTGTAACTTTTCAGAGACAATTAGAAATGGCCTTAAAGGAGAGATAACAGATATTAAACCATGCGGGAGAAGAGAGGCAGGTAGCCATAGCAACTCTCCTGATGAAACTTGTGCCTTTCCCTGTCTCTTGAGTTGTTCAGTCTGACAATCTTCCGGTCCACAAACCTAAGAATGTTGCCAAAGAGCTGCAGAAAAATAATTTCCAGAAAAGAGTGGCATCTGATTTATTTCCTGCATCCTACCCTGTCTTGTTGTGGTTTTGGCTGCAAGACTACAAGTCTAAAACCGAGAGAAGTGTCATCGGCCCCTAGAGACAGCGTCCAAACAATTGAACATGTTTGAAGGAAAGGTTTATTCTTTGGCTCTCTCAATACTTGTAGCTGCCAATTATTGAGTAGTTATGGCCAGACGCAGACGCTCTGTTGTTCATGGCAGGCTTTTGGGTTCAGAAGTATCTGGAATTGTTCAAGAAAGGCTAAGGAGGTGACCAAACATTTCCTCAAGGTTCCTTTGATACTTTGTGCTGCTGACGGTCTTTAAGCATGAGGGGTTTCCTCAGGAGATATTACTGACTCACATCTCAGAGATGGGACTTAAATACAGAGGTGTGAATTCCTTTTTCTGTTCATCTGAGAAACTGGACTCACTGAGATCTCTTTAGCTGAAGGCAGACAAGGTTTTGGAAGAGCTGAAAGCCACAAGAGTTCATGGCCGGTTTTCAGGCCTTGAATCAAACCCTGCCTTTGCAAGTAATCTTTTCAGTTCTATGAGCAACAGCAGTAGCAATCCTCTTTTAAACGCTGGCTACCTGCAACGACCACAAGAATCTGACAATCCTAATTAAAGGTGAATGCAAAAAAACAACATCCCCCTTTCCCTTCTCCCTCTTCTGCCCCCTTCAGAAAGGAATCCAAAGTTAAAACCAAAGTTGAATCTAAATATCAATGATGAATATGGCTGAGAGATCTAAGCCATAAGATTTTCTTTCTCTCCTTATGATGATTCTTTGTCCTGCATTTTCTTTGGATCTTTAGGTTTGAAAGGCTCAAAAGAGTGATGATTCTGACTAGAAACACAATCAAGACCACTAGGTCTTGTCTCCTTCCGTCCCAGGTATCTACTCGTGAAAATACAGCTGCAGAGCATTACTTGGTCATGGTGAAAAAGTGAATCACAGAAGATATTACCAGGAGGAAGAATTTTTGTATTCTTTTTTCTCTAACCACACACACACGACATACTGGTTTGGGGTCTCTGCAATTTGGACAAATACTTCAGTGAAAGGAAATTCTACGTGCTTTGCTGGGGGAGAATAATCCATCCTTTCAACATTGGGGATGGATTTAGGTCTCTAGGCCTTTGAATTATTTCCGTCTAGATTTCAGTAAGACAAAGTACATCGTGTTCTTGGTGGGCTGTGACTATTGCCTTTCAAGTTGCTATCCTTCAGATCTTCATTAGTCCTTAGGCTATCATTAAATGCTTGGCAATGGCTGTATCTTGTTCTTTGTTGTTGATGTCTGCAGGTGCATCAGTTATCTAGAGAACTTACTCATTAGAGATTTATTTTATTTATTTTTTTTACAGCAGGGTAGTCCGTGCCTTCTGGGAAACTGACTACTTTAAGAATTCCTGTCAAAATAAGACTTTCATATGCCCAGTTTCAGGTTTTTCCCTTAACAGAGGCCACCCGGTGTCTCAGGCAGGCTCTAGTTCACGTGTTCTTGGACAGCTCCAAGAATTATATGCAGTCAGGTGATACATCCATGACAGAATACCAGGTTATATTATTTTGTTATTTTTTTTACTAAAGTACTGTGCAGTTTGGATATGATCTATACCAGAGCAAGAAAACTCAATGTACAAAATAAGCACTTAAGTGTGGACTTGGTGCATCAACAAATGAAAGGCGTGATGCAGTACTTTGACAGAGATGCCCTTCTCTCATCCTGCTCCAAAAATTGTGATTGTTAAGGAGTCTCCAATCCAATAACAGAGGAATTCTGAAGTATTTCCTTGGAGATAATGCTAACACAGAGAAAACTTTACAGTAAGATAATAGCCTACCACTTACCAGCTCTCTCTTCTGGCAGCCGTGCTATAATGCTCCTTTGTGCACCAAAGCTTCTTACAGCATCAAAGTGAAATGTGCTCATTCTCGCAAAGAGCTTTTTACATTAAAGAAGAAAACGTGGGGAACATCTGATCCTATGCTTTAGGAATCAAGAATCAACAGAATAAGTTTATCCAGAAGGCTTCCATGGTTCCAAAGCAGTCCACTTGCCAGGTTCCTAGAATAGCCCCTAGAAATGGTGAGGTCTGAAGCAAATTTCCAACAGAAGGAGGAGGGGGGTTCTACCTCAGCTGTAATTGGTCAACAGGTCATCGAAAGATATGTATTTCTTCTTCTAGATCTGAGGTAAACATTCACATTAACAGAGTTCTTCCACATTCCTTGCCAGAAGGAAAGAAAATGTTGATTTTTCAAGAGAATCCTTGAATCGCAAGCTGCTTTTGCTTGCAAATCAGAGCAGGTAGAGTGTATTCTTCAGGAGCAAGAGAGACACAACTGAAGTAAAATGCAAATAACCAAGATCTCTCTCTCCTTACATTCTAAACAATGAAACAAACTCAGTTACAGGTAATCACGTAGTACAGGTAGAGCCATACCTCTGCACAGCTGCATGCTTACTCTGCTCATCCAAACCTTCCTCCTTGTCTTCCCCTAGCTATGCCTGAGCTTCTTGCACACAACTCTGCCAGGAACCCCCTAGCTGTGTGATGTTGTCACCTTCCCATCAGCTTTCTGTTCAGAGCATGAAGGGGTACTACAGAGGTAGGGAGTCACACTTCACTAATCATTAATCTCACAAGCAAAGCTTCAGACAAAACTATTAAAGTTACCAAAGCCGTAAGCATGAGGTAATACTTGTATGAATTCAACACTGATTAAAAGGCAGAACTGTTAGATTTTCCACATGACAAAAGGTTAATAGTGGGGTGCCACAAGGTCCAGTACTAACTGCTAATTTTGTGTGTAACACATTGAGCAGTTATTTAAAAAGTAGGTTGAACAATGAGAGGGCAAATATTACAGGTGACATGAAAGCAAGTAAGTGGCTGGAATTCATATCCATGCCCAGCTCTCCTAAGAAATCCCCCTGATCTGCTGCATTTGTTATCGCAGCAGATTCTGTTTGTCCTTTTCACTGTACTCACGAACGTAACTTGCACAATACAATATCCCAGCAACCTTATGCTTCCCATTCTGCTGAGTGAGGTTTATAGCTTTTCATTTTCAGCCTTGGGCTGACTTGAAAGACTGAATCCGTGTCCCAGCCTGCAGACTGGAAGCACTTAATTAGTATGCAGGGCAGGTACTGAGGGAGGCTGTCTCTATGCGACAGCTCTCAATCCACTCCTCTGATTATTATGGCTCAGGGAAGAGAGTGCAGGGGAAGCTGAAAAGAGTGAAAGGAAAAAAAAAAAGATTTTGCAGCCTTTTTGTGTTAAAAATAAAAATGCATCGGTATAAAATATCTGGAAATATTAGCCAGCATAATGTGTCTGCATCTGTATTACCAGCCAGTCATTCCTTTAGGAAATGTAAAAGCAGATATCTCTAAAAGATGGTCACAAGGAAAGTAGCCAAGCCTCAAATACTAATTACCTGTTGAATTTATTATTTCTGGACTCTTTTACGGAAGAGCTTATGGCTTTAATACGAAAAGCATCACAGCATCAAGAAAAAATCTGCTCTGCTACTAATTTCCTTGTTTTCTGCTTGGGCAGATGGCTCCCTATCAAGATTGTAAAGCTAAGCCCATTGTAAATGTGTGCGCTTGCTTGCAGGGGAAAGAACAAGGAAGATAGGGGAATGGAAGATATCATGATTTATCTGTTTTGCTTTAGCAAGGTGTAAAACTATGAGGAGAAAAATACTATCTTTGTCTGTTGTCATTCATCCTGAAGGACAGAAAAAAGTGTTTCATAGATAATCAGATCCTCTCCCTTTTTCCAATTACATGTATCCCAGGCGGCTGCTCATTCTTGGCTAAAATACTGCCACTTCTGTGTCGGAATATAGTGGCTGTTTAACAATGGATCGTTATACTAAACAGTAGTTTGAGGACAAAATTTACGTAAGGAGTCATAACTATTTTTTTCCTAAAATGAGGTTATGGGGATCACTTTTTATATGGTGGTTACCTTACCTGACGCTACAGCTCTTGCCTCGCCCTCCAAGCCAGCGGTGAGAGCCCTTACCAAGAAAGTCCTTGTGGTCCTGAGCTCAGTGTGATTGAGGAGGTTCATTATGCCATCTTCTACCTCCCCTAGGAGGCTGCCCGAACAGTTTGCAGACTGGTTGAGGTAAGGGCAGCATTTATCTTCCTGTTGGCTCTGTGCTGAAAGGAGCAAAGGCTTTATGGTTCCAGAAAAATGGCAGACAAGAAGGGGCATGACTTGCTAGCCTGGTGCTCAAGAGTGCTCACCATGAAGATGGAATTCCTGGGTTCAACAGCATTTCATATTTCTCTTCCTTTATGCATCTTTGCACAGCTCACCACTCATCCTTTTCAATTGTCTGATTGGGGCATCTCATTTTCTTCTGATGTGGTATAGAAGGTCAAGGTGCCTAATATTCTTGGATCAGGCAACTAAGGTGAGCTATTTAAGCACCTAATTTTTTTTTTACCAGCAGCCTGTAGGTTATTTCAAAGAGTGCTCCTTTTATCAGAAGCAGAACCCAGAATTTCGATCTTGGAAAATTTACTGGGATATTCGATTGTTTCACAGCCCACCTTCTGTCTGGGGAGGGGACTGATTATTTATATAACTCAAAAATTATAAGTTATTACTAACTTTGGTGCAGAACACACCTATAAACATGAACTCATTTTCTGTTTTTTGAGATAGAAGGAAGAGAAAAGAAAGAAGGAGGCCTGAATTCACCCATCATGAAGCACTTTTGGTGCTGAACAGATTTGCATCGCTTATGAAACTAGGCTTTATTTTTCCATATATTTACGTGGTGTGTGAATGTCTGATAAAACATCACTCATAAAACATTAATGCAGTTGTCCTCATTTTAGGCTGTAGGGTTCTCTTCAGCACAACAAGTAGGTATGTAGGTGCTCTCTGCTAAGTACAGGGTGGTGTAACAGTTCCTGGGGCCTGCTCGTTAAGCACGGTGCTCAGCCGGTGTGCTGTGCGCACAACAAGAGAAGAATGAAGGTTCCAGGGCAATGTAAATTCTGGTATTTCAAATTTTGGAGTGTTTGACTTAATATGGTAATATTCCTCAGCCATAATATTCTTCTAGAAATAATCTCTTTATGTGTAATTTCCTGTGTTAATTCCATCATGCGGAACCACATTAGCTCTCCCATGGATCATTAGGAGAACTGGAACTTAGACGTACTTGTACAGACCTGTACCATTCAAGCTAACTGACCTTAACAACAGGCTGCTGTCCTTTATGTGAACCAGCCTCTAAAGGCAAAATGAAACAAACACTTTGCGAAGGGATTTCATGGCTATTTGCTGTCAATAGAGGAGTGACAGACTCAGGAAGCCTTGTCCTGTACTGTACGTGCAATAATGACGAAAGATCCTCTGATCTTACTCTGCAGTCTGTCTCGTCCTATATTGTGGAAAGAAACTCCCTGTCAGCTCAGCTCAGCCTGTAGTAGGATGTGCTCCATATGGGTGAAATAATAAATTTACCTACTAGCCTCTTGTATGTCCTCAGTGTACAAGGCAGCCCTTGCAGACTTAAAACCTCAGGCTGGTTTCTGTCTTACCAGCATGAATTGGGTAGGGAACAAAAATAAGTTTCTCTCTGCACCCAGGGCTGCACTAGCATTTTGTCTGTGGTTCTGAAGCATCAAGGTATGGAGCCGTCCAAACACAAGTGTAAGAAATTTTTATCATTGACAAAATAATATAACTTTCTATAAGTTATTCATCAGCAAAGACAGAGACATTTATACTGACATTATACAAAGGATCAGCCCGAGGCAGGCAGCGCAGAAAATTTCAATTGAAATGATGAAAGTTTGGCAGTTACAAGTGACTAAAACAAGGCCGTATAGTGGCAAGTGCTCGGTAACTGTTCCTGGCTTGCACCTCGTCTCGATGAATGCAGAACTTCCCTAGGAAGACCTGAAACCTTAACGGAGGAAGTACGTGGAGGTACGCAGGACTCACCGAGTGCAACAACCCCAAAAGAGACCAGATTTGTTTCACTGCCAATGTTTAGGGAAATCAATAAACAAACAAACCAGCCTAATAGTAGAAAAATAACATTTTGGAGGGCTTTTGGATTCAATCTCATAGATTTTGTTAGCAGGGGAGGTTCAAAAAAATTATATTGATTATCTCTATTCAGCATTTTTAGTCAGCATAAACTGTGTGAGTTATGAAGCCCTTGGTATGAAATACAGGCCCCTAACAAAACAATTTGCTTATTTTGGTTGTTGGCTGGAAACAAAACCACATAGGCCAAATATAAAATTGAATCATTTTATCTTGCAATTTCCATCAGTTTGTGTCTTCTGTAATTTACTAGCATTTGTGCAGCGCTGTTGATCATGAAGTGATTTATTATCGACGTATTCAAGGACATCTTAAGAACTGAATTTTAAAAATAGATAGTTCCTCAGCGCTTCTTCCTCCAAACAGCTCACTAGCATCCCTGCTGCAGTGCATGGCGTTATTACCCATATTAGGTGGGATTTTCTGAAGTTCCAGCTTTTGAGAAGAGCTACCTTGGTTCGTCCGAGGTAGAGAACAAATCCGAACTGACCGTGGTTGGCCTGCGTTCCCACTAATATCATTAGGAATATGCCGATTGATTTTCTGGCTTCATCGACACTGGACTGTTTCAATCTGAAATCAATGATCTGCCAGTTCATGTGAGAGCAGTTTGAAGAGGCAAATTTGGCCGTTTCTCAATGTTTTGGGGATGTGCTGGCCTTAAACTTAGACCTTTCCTTGGAGGTTTGTCCTTCCTAGTTTACCTGATGAAGGTAACAGCACAGTTTACCTGACCCATGCTAAAACTGGAGCATGTATCTGTACTGTGCACCCATTTCACACTGGTGCCCCCATCCTAGGTTTTACTAACGGGCAAACTAAACAGGCCTTGGGGCAGGAAAATCTTGCTTCAGTTTATAGGCAAACAGTACAAATTCAGCCTGTGCCAGACCTGGCTTTCCAGTCACCCTGCATGTCCCCAGAGATATTCTGACAGGCTTTCTGGCCTTGCTAGGCCAGATAGGCCACTTGCCGAGGCGATCGGCTCCGGGGCAGACGTGCTCTGCGGCGGAGCAGGGGATGGGGCCAGGCAGGGCTCTTTTCCCGGCATCGAGGCCACTCGAGGCAGCCGAGGGAGCCGCCACGAGCCGGCAGCCCTGTGAGGGACGTGACGAGGCGGAGGCGGAGCCAGCAGCGCCCCCTCCCGGCCGCTCCAAGGCAGCCCCTGGGGAGCGCGAGCGACCAGGACGGGCAAACAGGGCGGGGCGCGGCAGTTGGGGAGGCAGCGCGCGCAGGCAGGGCGAGCAGGGAGGGCGGGGCGAGCAGGGAGGGCGGGGCGATCCCGCCCACAAGAACTCCTCACCTAACGGCTGTCTGGCACTGGCTGGGCCGCTGTGGTCCTCGCTAGGCAGCGAGCTCGCGCCAGAAGGTCTGTAGGCACCCAGACACTGCCCGCTCCAAAATGCGGCAGTTCAGGTCTCTGGGTGCAGGGAGTGCCAGAGCCTGCTGCTGCCGTCTGAAGGAGGCAGAGACACCGTGTGTGAGGTGCGAGCAGGTGGACGATCTGGTCCGCCTGGTGGCAGAGCTCAAGGAGGAGGTGGAGAGGTTGAGGGCCATCAGGGAGTGCGAGCGGGAGGTAGACTGGTGGAGCAACTCCCTGCAAGGCCCGAAGGAGAGGCTCCGGAGTGAGACTCCCCACATGGGGGTGGACCCCCTGTCCTGTCGCTGTCGGGCAGAGGGAGGGGACCTCGGAGTTGAGGAGGAATGGAGATAGGTCCCTACTCGATGATGCAGGAAACGCCCCCCCCCCCTCCTGCCCCACCTGCCCAGGTGCCCTGATGCAACAGGTTTGAGGCCCTGGAGCTCGGGGGAGTGGTGGATGAGGGTGTGGAAGGAAGTTTACCCAGGAAGCCTAGGGCGAGGAAGTCTGCTCCAGGCCTCAAGACTGCTTCCACCAAGAAGGAAAGGAGGGTGATCGTTGTGGGCGACTCCCTTCTCAGGGGAACGGAGGGCCCTATCTGTCGGCCTGACCCTACCCGTAGGGAGGTCTGCTGCCTCCTTGGGGCCAGGGTCAGGGATGTTGCCAGAAAGCTTCCCAGCCTGGTTCGCCCCTCTGATTACTACGCACTACTGATAGTCCAGGCTGGCAGTGATACCATTGACGAGAGAAGCCTGAAGGCTATCAAATGGGACTTCAGGGGGCTGGGACGGTTAGTAGATGGAGTGGGAGTACAGGTGGTGTTTTCGTCCATTCCTACAGCGGTAGGGAGGGGTTCAGAGAGGACACGCAAAGCCCACATGATAAACACATGGCTCAGAGGCTGGTGCCAACGCAGAGGTTTTGGGTTCTTCGACCACGGGGTGCTTTACTCGGCACCCAGCCTGATGGCCGCAGATGGGTCCCAACTGTCCCCAAGGGGAAAACGGATCCTGGCCCAGGAGCTGGCAGGCACAAAACAAATTGTGATGGTGTCTCAGGCGTGTCTCCCCACCGAGAAGCCAGACCCACTACACTGGTGCTAGCTTTTGAGAAGTTGTTATGAAGGGCTCTATTTGCAGCATCTTTTCTGCGTGGAAAAGCTCTCAGGGACCCTAGTAAAAGCTTTAGAGGACATGGTGGCCTTGTTCAGTTGATCAAAAGCTCATTCCTCCCCTGATGCCTGCCGGGCAGCTCTTGCTCTGCTGTTCTTACCTGCTCGTTCAGTGTGTGCTTAGGGAGGGTGGGCACAGCCCGACTCCTCCAAAGTCCTCAGACGTGAGTAGTGTGTGGAGCCCATGTCGCAGCGTAGTCACTGGCAGTGGAAGCAGAGAAAATGGAATTTGAACTTAAAATAGCCTCTGCGTGCTACATATTTCTACTACTTTTTTCAAGGTGGAAAACCAGGATAAAGAGAAATAATTACAAGTGGAGAAAATCTGTTACTGCTTATGTGAGTCTCCGGGTGCGTTTGCTTGTGAGACAAACTGAGTTGTATTCAACATCTGGTTACTCAAATTTGTTAATGTCATAATAAGATACAGCGATAGCCATTTGTGTGAATTGAGCAAAAGGAAGAACACAACCTAGGGCTGTAGGATGTAATCCTAACTGACACAGAGTACTTGGCATTCCTTTCTCTCTCCTGGCCTGTGCTAGAGGCTTTGTGCTGGTAAAGGGAGGTCTTGTAAAGGAGGTCCCCCTTTATCCTACCTGGTCTCTCCTAATGCATAAAGTGGAAAAGCACATGGCAAACAATACACAAGCAAAATTATAGCGAAACAAAATCCCAATGATAAAAGCACGTCTTACACACCTTAAATACTTTTAAATAGGAAAAGGAAGGCATTCGTATTAATGAAGCTATTAGAAAACATCTTTAGTTCTTGATTTTATAAGGTATGCACAAAAATTCAGAATCCATAATTTTAGGAAACTCTTGTTATCTCCAAACACATCTTTGCTTTGGCCCTGGTTCAGCAAAGCATTAGAATACAGCCTTGAAATTATTCATATGCTAACTGCCTTGATTTGATTGGGTCATAAAGGAGCAAAATGCTCACTGTTTATGGAAAGGACCTGGGAAACCATAACTTCCTGCATTGCATAAACTTCCAAATTCAGAAAAAATAGAAACTGAGACAGGTTTGGCTCACGTTCCTCCAGTATACGAGGTCTGTTAATGCAGAGCAGTTGGCACAGAAAGACTGACTCCACTGGAGGCACAGTATGGGGCCGGTGTAAGTGCTTGTCTTGCAAGTGCAGGAGGTGGAGGGATGGGGGAGTCACCCTGGAAGTAGGACCTGCAGCGCTGGGACTCCTGGCTGGCTGCGCGGAGGCAGCCTGAGGCTGACTGGCCATCATTATCTGAGCAGCAAGTGTCGGTTTGGCTGAAAAAAACAGACTTCCATGTTCTGGAAAGTTCCCTTCCTACTGTTCTGTGAGCTCTGTGTAGCTTTGCCAGCAGGAGCTGTGCAGGCTCAGAAATTCCTCCTCTTTTTCTTTTGTTTAAATACAGGAAGAATTAAAGTAGATTCAAAGGGGACCAGCCTGCAAAACTGTCAAATCCAAATGGAACCCGCAACCTGGCAGACGACTGGCCGTAGCTGTAGTTAGTGTAGGGCCCACGGTATGCTGTTGGAAGTGTGGCTATTAATTCTTACTGTCCTGGCCAACATCCAATCTACTTTATTATTTTCTACCTCCTTGAAGCTTTTCTCTGCACTTACAGCAACGTGTAGAAATTTTATTCATCCCCTAGCCTAAGCTCGTGCGGTGTTGCTTGTGTGATGCCCGAGGAGATGATAAATTGATGGTAAGCAATGTGACTCAGATGTACGCACCCGTGGGTAAGGCTTACACCCCTGAGCTCCTGTACAGGGCCTACTTACAACTGCTGTGCTTAGAGCAGAAGGAGCTGAACAAGGTTAAAGCTGCAATGCTGTTACTCTCCGTAGAGTGGACAAAAACGGAGACTGGACAAAAACAGAGACTGTGCAAGCAGAATTTTCTTCTGACTCAGCCTGTGGGGTGGATCTAGCACACAAACAAGCACGTATTGCAACGTTTTAAGAAGTACAGCAAGGCCCATCTCTGCGTTCTTGGGTGCTCCTGCTAGGTCCAAAGGGCAAACTTGCTTCAGCAGAGCCCGTTGTTTGCTTTGGAATCTCAAGGATTAAAGGTGTCTGTAAGTGTCAGTAATCCTCTCGGTTATTGTTAAATATTTCCTTTTATTATCTGTATAATAGGAGTTAGAGATTAGAAAAAACAAGGTGAGTTCTCCAGCGCACCCTCAGCGTTTCCTGTCTGCGAGCACAAGAATGTTCTGTGCGTGAGGAGGCTCCGACTCACACGTCCCAGGAGAGCGGCCTGACCACCAGACTGCGGGCTGTTGTGAAGGCAGGCACTCTCCACCCTTCCTATTGAAACCGTGCCATGTTGCCGAAAATAATTTAAGTTCATTGGGCCAGAGAGAGAGAATGGGAGACACGGAGAGCGAAGACAACGTAAGAGAAAGCATGACTGTACTAGTTAAGGCACCCATCTGGCAGAGAGATTCTTAGATTCCCTTCCCAGCTTTCACAACTGTTTCTTAAATATTTCATATAAATAGTCACTGGATAAAATACAGAAACAGATGTTTTGGATACCACATTCAAAGGTGCCTAATTTTTCCCATGCTCTATATAGAAAATCTAGACAGAACAAGAGGTTCTGAATTCCCCTCGAGGAGCCCCGTACCTTTTGCTTTGGCTCTGCAAGGTGTAAGTCCTGGATAACTGAGCGCCTTATCGGACCCGATCCTCGTGCTGCCACCTCAAAAATCTATCTTAGCGATGTGCTTTCTCCATCACATTTCCATTCCCACTGTATTTAGCACTGACTTTTTCATATTCCTTCTTACAAGTGCCCCATTATTGCTTTGGCTCTTCCAGATAACTAAAATTAAAAGCTGCAAAAATCAGGTCAGATTTTATCTTCGGCTAGGGTAATTTTTTTATTTTATATTTTACTTGCTAGAGAATGCAGCCATTTTCCCACTACAGAAGCTTGACGAAGCTTATTTCCAGATAACTTCAACAAGCTAGATTGAAGTTGTTTTTCTAATCAGAAATGCTTGTGATAGTGCCGTGTTTACGTATTTCTCCAGCAGACAGCCTGGACTGAAATAAACATGCACCTTCCAGCTGAAGTTTTCGTTTATATTTGGAGAAAAACTGACTTTGGAAAACATTTGGGAAAGTCACAGGACTTTTTTCATTTTTTCTTTTTGGCAAACCAGAAGGTTTTCAATACGTTTGGCTTCTTGGGGAGTTCAGTTTCTACTGTTGTTCTGGAGCTCCGCAGTCATCCCCTTAAGCTCGACCAGTTCATCGGGGTGCTAGGAGGTAGCTTACAGGTGTGAGGGACGTTTGGAAGTGGGCTATGGCAGCGAGGGCAGCAGCGAGGGCCAGAAAGGAACGACTGATTTTCAAATGTAGTGTCTTATTTCAGAAGTGAGACTTTATTACTGAGAAATTGGGGAATGGGTGTAATAAAAAGTAGTATTTATGGTTTGGATTGTCTGTTACCAGAGGCCAGGCTCTCTAAGATCTCTAAATACCTTGACAGTCCTGCTTTTAAAACCAAGGAGAGATGGTGTGAGCTCGTGCCGTTATCAAGGTAATGATGAGTCTGTCCATTTCACCTGCTTTGGGGTCAACAACAGTCTGCATCTGGTGGGTCTGTAGACAAGAAGGCTTCTGGGTGAGATCAGCAAAATGGGAACAGACAACGAGACCAAATGTGCCGTCTTACAGGGATGTTTAATGGGGAACTTCAATACAAAATCCAAACTTTGTTCAATGTTCCTGATTTTCTCAGCGAGCTTTTTGGAGCCTTTCAGCATTCCCGTGCCCCGAGGTGGCTGCCCGGACGTGTGCTGCCAGCCTGGAGCGGGGCCGCTCTCCGCTCACACGGCGCCGGGAGGTGTCGTCGCCCAGCGGGTGCTGCCGTGGCTCCGCTGGTGGTGACCGCTGCCGGGGCTGCTGTCCCAGGGAGCGCTTACGGGGTGGTGAGGAGAAGAGCTGCTGTCACAGGAAGAACCAGCTGCAGAGGAGATTTCTGTAGGGCACAAAGAAGTATCTCTTTTGGCCGGGCCACAGCATCTCATCTGGTCTCCAGCCTTGCCAGGACAGAGAGGAAAGAATTTGACTGCAGCGGTTCAGCAATTGCGCAGGTGCCAGTATGTCCTTTCCAGTCCCTGTTCTGGAAGCAGCTCCTCCGTCTCCAGTTACACACGAGCACTGTAACATGCTTTATTACTTTCTCAAGCTGCAGCTTATTTCCCAGGTTCGTTTGTATCATTTTCCTGGATGAAAGCTGGTTCCAAGCGTAACAGTGTTCTGGCTTTAACCCCATTCAGCTTGAGAAGAAATTATAGGCATGGGCAGTGGAAGGGGACAGGATGGGGCCTTGTTTTAATCTAGGCAAACAACTGAGCGGTTTTCTGCACGTTTGTTCAATAAAAAGTATGACTAGGGGAAAGGCAGCTCACGATAGATGTGATTTCAGAGCTCTGAAATCCTGTCAGAGGGAAGGAAAGAAGGGGAGAGATGTTGCCAGGTGCATTTCAAAGCCTCAATTATCACACATGGATGGTGAAACTTTAATTGGAGATTTGAAAATGCCTGGGGTCAGGAATAACTGGCACTCCACATATTTTTGTGTTATGGGTTTTTTCACTATACTTATAGGAATGCAGGAGAACCAATATTTACAGCTTTACCAGGCAGACAAACTTTTATGTTGCTCCATCCCAAAATGTCAGAAGAAATCACAGCCAGTCTGTAGGAGGAGACAGTAGCTGGGCAATTGCACAACGGATTAACTCCATAAAATAGGACAGAGACAAAAAACCTCCCCACATTCTGCACGAACGCAAGCAGTCTGAGAATACAATCTAGTCAACTAGCTCTGAATTTTAGAGGGATGCTAAATTCGATACTTCTATATTTGTGGGGAATGCTGTGGGAACTCCCAAAAGGTCAGCTGTCCCATCGGTTCATTTCTCCTTCAGAGGGGTCCGCGTCCAACAGCAGGAGCACAGCTCCGAGATTTTCAGTGCAAGTGACGAATTTTAACAAGCCTATCTGGACCCCAAGTTTCCCTCGGTCTTTTATCAAAGGGCTGACCAGCGTTTACGCTACTTAGTCTGTGAGCCATAATAATAATAAATGGGGAAGATAGTCAGGATTTATATAGCCTTATATTTAATATGGGGAGTTTCTGGAAGGAGCCTGTAAGTAGGGACTGCTGCCCAGACCCCTAGCTTTGGCCAAGCTGTTCTTGGCAGGCCTCAAAGAGGGTGGTGAAAGCGCAGCTTGAGGCCATCCTTGCATCATCCTGGGGTTGTCTCCCTGCCAGCGTGGTCCCTCGTGTGAACTGTAACACCACCAGCGCTACTGTATTTTGCACCGGCTACCAGCAGACCCAAGAAACGAGTCCGGTAACTGGGGATCCGTGAGCGAGAGGATCATTTCAGCCATTCCCAAACCCTGATGTGCCTTTCACTGAGTCTCAGGCAACGAAGAGCCATTGCAGTCCTTGCAGTGGCTGCAAACTCACTGAGGCTTTTTTCCTTCTACGCTGCTTGATACGCAAGAAGCCGGCTGAACTGCCTGCAGACTCCATTGCATTGATAATGTGGCAAAGGGAAAAAAAAGAAAAAGAAACAGCTCTCAGTGTCTGGAGGAGCTGGCCCAGATGCCTGTGTGCATATGCAGATGTTTGTGCTCCCAGCGAACGTTCCCAGTTGCTGCAAAGGTCACTTGGTCTGAGATTTTTCACTTGCTTCAGGATAAAGGAACCTGGAGAATGTGATGAGGGAAATGAGGGCTGAAAATCGTTTCCTAACGTCCATGAATTGCAGCACCAAGCTACAGGGAAAGTGTTCAAATCCCTCTCTGCCCTCTTGGATGGGATTCTGCGTGGAGCTCTGCAGTAATCAGCAGACATCAGTGTCTGCTACAACTGAGTATTTTTGGTATCTAATTGGCACTTAGATACCAACGTGATATGGGCTTTAGAAATAGCTAAGGCAGATAAATATTGCTGCTTCTTTTCCTGTGTGTGTGTCTGTATCACCCGTGCGAAGCTGTGCATTAATATGAAAAATTCCCGGCTGATTTTAATGGGATGCATCTCTGTGCAGAGAACTGGCTTCCTTCAAAGCCGCAGTAATGTATAGAAGGGATCATTTTTTTTCCTTGTGCTGCGAACATCTAGATCAAATTCCCAAAGTATTATTTGTGCAAAAACTGCGAATGCTCCCAGCTTGCAAATGAAGTCAAAGCCTTGTTCGTGTTTACAGTAAAACAGCTGTTCTCAGCACTTCTCCCCAAGCCTCAGCTACTTCAGCTCTGCCATGCTCAGCCTTACATCATAGCAGCTGCAATAATAAGAGGCTGAAAGAGGTCAGAAGCAGCCGGTCCTGCTAAACCACACCTTTGTTTAAAAGAGATTTTGGATTGTAAAATGTCTCCACTGCTAAATTTTTCAGCCTGACTGGACTCCATACATGGGCTAGGTCTTCAAAGACCGAGCTCAGCAAAGGCGCGCAGGCACAGCCAGCACGGAGTAAATCAGAACACAGGCTCTTTATGCGTTTTCCCAGGAAACATTCTATAGATCCAGCCTGGGAAAGGTTCCAAAGCTTCACAGAACTAAAGATAACAGTAATAAAAAAATGGACTAGAGCACGCTGACTTGTAGAAGAAATTGCTGAGCCTATTATATTTGCGTGGCAATGCCTCGGTAATTTGTGTGGCGAGGCTTTGCTAATTTATCCTGATAACAGTAAGATCGCCACAGATTACGGAGCTTTTCCAATTAGCAGGTACGTAAACAAAAATCTAAGAAAAGAGAAAAGCATCAGTTGTGTGGGCTGCTTTCGAGGCTGTAATTTCTTTGTAAACATTTATGGTCGCTCAAGTAAGAAATGCTACTGGATATATTTTGTAGACATAATTGGGTGTTAGCAGAATGTAGCGGAGTATTCCACTGCTCAGCCTCTTTGAGAGGAGAGGCCATCGTTTTTCTGCTAGCAATGAAGCGTAGCATCTACCGAGGTTCTGCAGTCGTCTGCCTCGTAGAAATGCATACAAATAGTTTAGAGTCAATTGAAGACCATTTTAATATTAGATGCCACACAAGTGATTTACTGAAACCCTTTCTTCTGTTGCGTAGTGGTGAGGGATACATTTTTTTAGCACATAGGAGAAAATGTGTTTCTTGCTGATTTATTACACCATCTAGGAACTGAATAAAAGTCATTTTTATTTTACTGACAATGAACATTTGAAAATTGAAGTAGAAAGACAGTGAGATTTGTAGGGCTGAAAAGTTTCCAGCCAGGTTCACAGGCCCTTTATTCTTTGTACAGAGGGTTATTTTAGCAGAAGGTTCACAGTTAAAACCAAGTATGAACATTGCAGTCACCTCCCAGATGAGACACAGCCGCCTTTTGGGGCCTGGCAATTCACGGGGTGATGTCACACGCTGTCAGATGATGTCACAGCTCTCCTGGGTTGATGTCACGCCCTGCCAGATGACGTCCCGGCTGTCCGGGGTCAGGGCGGTAGGCTGGGGCAGGGCAGGCTGTCGCAGCTGGAGTGCTCACCGAGCTTCGCAGGCACCACAGCATGACTGATTGCAGCAAAATGACTTAGAAAGAAACCCCAAATGTGCTTTGCAGTAAAAGAAAGGGAAGAAGAAAGCAACAGAGGCCAGGGAAGGGACAGGAGAATTTGTAGGTTCCGTTCATACAGCTATTTATAAGCCAGTAAGTATACAGTGGAAATTGTTGGTTCCAAATTGTAATAAAGCAGAATACAGTTTCGGTTACGACACAAGCTTGCCTTGAAAGAATTCTTTGAGACCCTGATGATGTCAGGGTGTAGCTGTGTGAGGCAGCGACCAGCACAGTGAAGCACGTACCCTTTCTCGAAGCGTGTAGAGGCTAAACGTACAAGGATGAGGCAAAGGCAACGATGTGAAGTAGAACGGTCAAGCAAATTGTTCAAGGTAACCATATGGACGGCAGCTCTGTGCTCCTACCAAAAAAATCATGTCTGGGGGAACAACCGCCAAAAAAAGAGAGTTGATGTACTTTGAGATCTCTGTATAATGCACACGTACCTAATAATTACGTGTGCATTTTGTGTATGTAATCTAACACCAAGCACTTTTAAAAATGCACACGTCAATGACATGAACCTTTTGTAACTCTACACCCGAGCTAAATATGACTTCGCAGTGTGCGTTTTTCTCTGGGCTTCACGAGTACATTCAAAGCATGATCAGCTTGTTTCTTCTGGCATAAATTGTCAGCTGCGGCCCTGAATAAAAATATTGCTTCTTCTCTGTCATTCTGAGAGAACATATTCGAACTCTCTCTCTGGGGGTACAAATGTCTGTCACGTTTGAAAAGGCAGCAGTTAAATACATGTTTCTGCTGTCAGAAATGCAGCAGTTAAACCCTAAATAATATCTATAGGATTAAGATCCAGGAACCTTACAAGAAATCTATATGTAGTTATCTTTCCGCGTTTCCTCCCTATCCCCTGTCACAGACTGTGAAAGAAAATACAAGGAGTGCTCTAGCATGTATGCTTATCTCATTATCTCCATTTTCGGGTAAGTGGAGCGAACAGTTTCACCTCGGTAGGTTTGTAGCAAAATAATACACATTCCTCTGTGCTAGAGGAATGACAAAAGCAGGATTGAGCCCAGAACGGGGGCAGGAGGGGAGAGACGGGAAGGTTTTTTAAAAGAGTTTCCTGAATAATCAGGAAATCCAGTGAGACAAACAGAATGTGTGGAGAGCAAGCCAGAATTATCAAATTACCATGACAACCGTAGGCGAGAACCCAGGGAGAATCAGGTAAAGAAATTACAGTAGAATTACAGTTAACTTCATATTTATTTATTTAAAAAAATGCCCAGGCAGTCAAGAAGAAATATTTCCTTTGGCCTAGCTCGCTCTGGTGCAGAGGCTTGTGAAACGCAGCCTTGTTTGCGACTTTGGAATTGCTTTGCGAATGTATACAAGTAGCTTTTATCTGGATTTGCATATGCAGATTGTTTTAACCAGCAGGGCTTGATGGCAGATACAAAACTCCGAATGACAGATGCCTTCATTTGTTTGGAAACAGAAAGTAAAGGAGGATTCAAAACAGGTGAAGAGTTTGTGCGTGCGCGTAAAGCTGTGCGGTGGTGGGATTTCTGCAGCTCCCTCGCCTGACATTGCCCTCTACGTTTTTCGAGTGGCCACTTTCTCCAGTCCAAACTTGGCTTAACATGTTCACAACCAAGAGCCTCGTGAGCAATGAATCCACGGCAGAACAAGTGAAACTAAAGTGAAGTGAAACTAAAATAAGTGAGAGTGGCGGCTCATAGAAAAAGCTACAGGTTAACCATCAACTGGCGCGGCAGATTATCTGCCGGGTTTCACTTGAAAGCTTGTGGGGTGGAGGTTGACTTCCTTCTGTTTGTGCAGCTTTCATGTGCCGTTCCACACAATACCGTTCACGTCTATTGGAAAGGTAAAAGTATAGGGTTTGAAGGGCAGACGTCCATGTTTGGAGAAGAAAGGGGGCATTTGTTCATTTGGGGGGCTGTTGATTTTTTCCCAGTTTTAAACAAAGCCCTCAAAACCGATAACGTTCCGGTATATAAGCAACATTCCCCAAATGCTTTATCTTTCTTGTTTTCTGCCAATACCCGGCTGCTTATTGCTTTCATCTCTGCTCCGAGGACACAGCTGTGTGCCCGCAGTGCTCTTGCAGGGATGCGCCCGTTGTGTCCGCCCTGCCGGCATGCCCAGGCTTCGCCTCGTCGCAGCGGCGCTCCGCTGCAGCACGGGGTCTTCAGGGAGCCCAGATTTATTGCCGTAGCGCCGACAGAGAGGAATGGCATGGGAAAAAGAGACAGAGGAAAGCAAGTATGAATTCTGGCTAAAATATTTGCCACCTGTGTTTTTATCTGTACTTGTGCAGAAGTAGATACGCACACTCATTTCGGTACACAGGCTGTGCACAGCTCAAGGGTGTGTTTATTTTAATCCTGGGAACGAGAATGAGCCGAGATTCACTCTCAGGACTTGCGTTGTCACCAAGACCTCTTTTAAACGTGCAGTTCTGTGTCACACCGCTCACTCGCTTTACTCACATTAACCACACACAGAGTCCACATCATGCCTCTAATCCCGCTAGCTGTCCGGCGCCCTTAATGAGAGCTGAAGGCACCGGGCATGTCGCAAGAGCCAGTGGCAAATTAATTCATTGCCACCATCTGAGAACTACGTGGGGAGGGCCCTGCAATTATGCTGGGAGATCCTGAACTGGGAGGGAATTCTGAAGAGACGAGCGGGGAGAAGGTCTCTCCTCCTCCTTCTCCTCCTCCTCCTCCTCCTTCCTCCTGGCCTTGCCCCCAAGGCCGTGCTCCCAGGTGCACAGGTCCGTGCTCCTCTCCTTCCCCGCGCTCCGGGACGCGCAGAGGCTGGCCCTGTCCTTTCAAACCAGTGCTTCCTGCCCGTCCTTCAAGAGTTAACCTTTTCTAGAACATTTATTTCACCATCTCAGGGAAAGAAAAAAAAAAGGAAAAAGAAAAAAAAAAAAAACCCTGCAGAGCTGAGAGGCTGCAGATCACAAGGCCATTCTGATAGCCTCCTGTCCCCATGGCAACAGCAACGGCATTTATCAGTTCCTTATGAGAGCAGGCACAGCAAATCTGCATTGCACATGGCAGCCTTCCAGCCTTTCAAATGAAAGAGCACTTTGAACTGCTGCCAAGTGTGGAAGGAGCAGAGCTGTCAGGACTGCTTAATGCTGGCAGTTTGTACTTGGGAGCCGTTCCGTTCCCAGAATCCTTGGGCCGTGGCAGCCCGCCAGGTACTTAGCGGAAGCTCGAAACTCACCCCCCGACCATTCACTGCGGCGCACTCAAAATTTTCCACATGTACCGTGTCACAAGTGCAGGCTGTACAATGAAAGCAAACGCCTTCTGCTCGGGATCCTAATTTTATTAATAATCTAGGAAAAAGCAATCGGAGATGAGTTGGCTGACAGCAGTACAGTACAGCCACTGTTTGTAACTCCGGGCGCGTGTGTCAAACGCGGATTTCATCCTTCAGAAACAGAATTAGCTCTGACAACAGGGCTGCGCAGCCCCCGATTTGCATGCAGAACCCGAGAGCAGGGCGGCCGGTGGCGGCAGGAGGCAGAGCGCGGTAATTTGCAGCGGAGTATTTTTTAGCAGTCATCATCAAATGCATAGCAGCGAGGCGTGGAGTAGAAAGAGAAGATGGTATTGCTGGCTGGTAAATATTTTCTGCCCTTACCCTCTGCGTTTTGCTGACATTGTGAGAATCTCGGAAGCCGGCTGATGAATGCGGCAGAGATACACGGCTCTTGGTGGGTTTCCTTTCAATGGAGAGTTTTCATGTGAACTTTTTATTGTTTCGCATTACCCAAAGCACAAGGGCTTCTATTGGCAGAGGAAACAAATTGGCACAGTTCTGCTTTTTTTTTTTTTTTTTTAATCTGCACTGAGATCAAGGGCAAGGGCTTCATTTTCCAGCACTAGTCATAAGCCTTTAGCACAAATAGAATGAAAATTGTCTGTCGCTCAGGCAGTTGGACAGGGTTCAGGAAAACTATGTCTGGCACTAATTCCAAAGGGAAGGTTTGGTTCAATCCAGCATCATTAATTTCAGTAAACTGTTTTCACTAGTCTATATCCCACTGTTCAAGAGCTGTTTATTATCTTTTACTAAATAATGCCTTTCGGAGGACGGAGTAATGAGAAATACCTTACCCGACGTGTGCGTACGGGCCCCTGGGATGTTCGTGTCCGTATAAATAGACACAGTGCACGTGGATGCACCTCTGCTTTTTAACTTTTCCTGTTTTTCTTAACAATCGCCTGGTTCTTACCTTGCCTTCCCGTCGCAAAGCACATTTATAACGCCAAAATGAAATAGTAAAAATAGCCCAGGAGGGGGGAGAGAGATGAAAAACCCTGGAGCAAAGACAATCTCCACAAATTTGTGAGATTCACCACAAAACAAGGAAATGCAGTGCCTCTTTTTCAGCTTGCAGCTATCTTTGTCTGCTGCTTAAAGACTTGACTTAATTCACCCAGGCAGCAGTGTCTAAAAGTAATACGCCAAGACAGATAATTTTGGCACTTAGTGTCCCTTACAAATTTTACCAACAGTCTTTGAAAACAAAATGATCTTTTCTTCCTCCCCATTTCCCCCCACAGCTCATCCTGATACGTCCTCATAAAAGGAAGTGCCTTCCCCTCCCTTCTGCTCTCACCCCCATCCCGCGTTCAGTAGCAATGGCAATCAGCGTTTGTAACGTGCTCCTGGAGAAAAAGTGGTTCAGGTCTTCCCAGATGGCCTAGTTACAGAGGAAAAGCAGGTTGTGCCCCGTGAAATAACTCTGCAGAGTTTGGCTTCTCCTCCTCCTTCCCTCCCTTCCTCTCTTCTTCCTTTCCTTTCCTTTCCTTTCCTTTCCTTTCCTTTCCTTTCCTTTCCTTTCCTTTCCTTTCCTTTCCTTTCCTTTCCTTTCCTTTCCTTTCCTTTCCTTTCCTTTCCTTTCCTTTCCTTTCCTTTCCTTTCCTTTCCTTTCCTTTCCTTTCCTTTCCTTTCCTTTCCTTTCCTTTCCTTTCCTT
>CM021769.1:22530427-22628224 GCA_011076525.1 Nettapus auritus
CCGTGACGCAACGGCCGCCCCGTGCCAGGCCGGGCCGCCCCGCAGGGCGGCGGCTGCGGCTGGGGGGGGAGGAGGAGGAGGAGGAGGAAGGCCGCGCCTTTTGTTTTGGGAGCGGGGCCGCCGGGGGGGTGAAAGGAGCCGTTTAACGGAGGAGCCGGGGAAACCCAGCGTCCTCCCGCCCGGCCGGGGGGACGCCGCCAACCCCCCCACAGGCTCGCCGCCGGGCCGTGCACGTGCTGCCCGGGAGCGCGCGCGGCGGGCACGCGCCCCGCGCAACAAGTGGGCCGGGGGGAGGGGAGCGGGGGGCGGCGCTCGGCGCTGACGCGGGGCCCCGCCCGGGCACTGCCGAGCGGCGGGGAGGAGGAGGAGGAGGAGGAAGGGGGGAGGAGGAGGAGGAGGAGGGCGGCGCGGGGGAGCGCGGCGCGGAGGAGGGGGCGCGCAGGCACACGCGGCGGCGCGCAGCAGCAGCACCCCGCGCTCGGACGGCGAGCAGCGGCGAGGATGTGAGTGCGGAGCAGGCGGCGCCGCCCGGACCGCTGCTGCCGCCCCCGCCCGGCTCGGCGCTCGCACCGGGAGGAGCCGCCGCAGCGCTCGGCAGCCGGCGGACCGCGGCGGGTGGAAGGTGACCCCCCCGCCTCCCTCCGCCTCCTCCCGGAGGAGGAGCGGCGGCGGCGGAGAGCTACAGAGAGCGCAGGGAAGCGGCCGCGGCTGGAAGGAGCCCCCGGCCCGGCCCGGCCCCCCGGAGGAGCCCTTCCCCGGCCCGGCGGCGGGACCCGGCGGGAGAAGCGGCAGCCGGTCGGGAGCGGGCGAGCCCCCCGCCGCCCTCCGCCAGGGGCGCCGGCGGCAGGTACGGAGCCCGGCCCCCGCCGCAGCGCGGGGGGGACGAGCCGGCCAGCCCCGTCGCCGGCGGCGGCAGCGCCCCGGCCAGCGGCACCATGTCCGCCGCGCAGGTGTCGTCGTCCCGGCGGCAGTCGTGCTACCTGTGCGACCTGCCCCGCATGCCCTGGGCCATGATCTGGGACTTCACCGAGCCCGTGTGCCGGGGCTGCGTCAACTACGAGGGCGCCGACCGCATCGAGTTCGTCATCGAGACGGCCCGGCAGCTGAAGCGGGCGCACGGCTGCTTCCAGGACGGCCGCTCGCCGGGCCCCCCGCCGCCGGTCGGCGTCAAGGCGGTGCCCCTCTCCGCCAAGGAAGCGGCGGCGGCGGCGGCCCAGCAGCAGCTCAACCATGTGGACGCCTCCTCCAAGGCGGCCTCGGCGGGGCTCGCCCAGTCCGGCCTGGATCGCTACGGGCTCGGCGCCGCGGCGGCCGAGCAGCGCGGCCGCTTCGAGTACCCGCCGCCGCCCGGCAGCCTGGGCGGCGGCCACGGAGCCCGCCTGCCCAACGGGCTGGGGGGCCCCAACGGCTTCCCCAAGGCGCCCGAGGACGGGCCCCCGGAGCTCAACCGGCAGAGCCCCAACTCCTCGTCGTCCTCCTCCTCCTCCCGCCGCGGCACGCACGGCGGGCTGGTGTCCGGCCTGCCCCCGGGGGCCGCCGGCGCCCAGCTGAACGTGCCCCCCAACCTGCTGCCGCAGACCCTGCTCAACGGGCCCGCCGCCTCCGGCGTGGCGCTGCCCCCTCCTCACGGCGGTCTGGGCGGCCGTGGCGGCGGCGGACCCCCGGCCCCCTCCGCTTCCTCCCAGGGGGGCACCTGCGGCGGTGGCGGCGGCGGCGCCGGGGGCGGC
Organism: Nettapus auritus; assembly: GCA_011076525.1. Classification (NCBI taxonomy): domain Eukaryota; kingdom Metazoa; phylum Chordata; class Aves; order Anseriformes; family Anatidae; genus Nettapus; species Nettapus auritus. Next base: position 22,532,155 of record CM021769.1, read on the forward strand.
GGAGGATCCTCGTCGGAGGCCTGCGGCAAGCGGCCGGGCTCGGTGTCCAGCAGCGACCAAGAGCGGGAGCTGAAGGAGAAGCAGCGCAACGCTGAGGCGCTGGCCGAGCTGAGTGAGAGCCTGCGGAACCGGGCCGAGGAGTGGGCCAGCAAGCCCAAGATCGTGCGGGACACGCTGCTGACGCTGGCCGGCTGCACCCCCTACGAGGTGCGCTTCAAGAAGGATCACGCCCTGCTCGGCCGCGTCTTTGCCTTTGACGCCGTCTCCAAGCCGGGCATGGACTATGAGCTGAAGCTCTTCATCGAGTACCCCAGCGGCTCCGGCACCGTCTTCTCCAGCGCCTCTGGCGTGGCCAAGCAGATGTACCAGGACTGCATGAAGGACTTCGGCCGCGGCCTCTCCTCGGGCTTTAAGTACCTGGAGTATGAGAAGAAGCACGGCTCCGGAGACTGGCGGCTGCTGGGGGACCTGCTGCCCGAGTCGGTGCGCTTCTTCAAGGAGCTGGTGGGTGCGGACATGCTGCCGCAGCCCTACCTGGACGCCAGCTGCCCCATGCTGCCCACGGCCCTGGTGAGCCTCCCGCGACCGGGGACTGGGGCCGGGGGGGCTCAGGGCACAGCTGCCACCTCCAGGGGCCCAGGCGGTGGCGGCAGCGGCGGCGGCGGGGCCATGCGCAAGAGGAAGGCGTCTCCTGAGCCCTCGGACTCGGCCGAGGGGGCCCTGAAGCTGAGCGACGAGCAGCAGCGGCAGCAGTGGATGGCCAGCCAGAGCGAAGCGCTCAAGCTCACCATGTCGGCCGGGGGCTTCGGGGCGGTGCACGGCGGGGGCCCCCCACCGCCACCGCCGCCGCCCCTCGGGCCCCACTCCAACCGGACCACGCCGCCCGAGTCCGCCCCCCAGAACGGACAGTCCCCCATGGCCGCGCTCATGTCGGTGGCCGACACGCTGGGCAATGCCCACTCGCCCAAGGACGGCAGCTCGGTGCACTCCACCACGTCCACCCGCAGGAACAGCAGCAGCCCCGTGTCGCCGGCCTCCGTGCCGGGCCAGCGCCGCCTGGCCTCCCGCAACGGGGACATGAACCTGCAAGTGGCCCCTCCTCCCCCCAGCGCCCACCCCGCCATGGACCAAGTGCACCCCCAAAACATTCCGGACTCCCCCATGGCCAACAGCGGGCCCCTGTGCTGCACCATTTGCCACGAACGCTTGGAGGACACCCACTTTGTTCAGTGCCCCTCTGTGCCCAGCCACAAGTTCTGCTTCCCCTGTTCCAGAGAGAGCATCAAGGCCCAAGGGGCGACGGGCGAGGTCTACTGCCCCAGCGGAGAGAAATGCCCCCTGGTAGGTTCCAATGTGCCTTGGGCCTTCATGCAGGGCGAGATCGCTACCATTTTAGCTGGGGACGTTAAAGTGAAAAAGGAGAGAGACCCTTGAGTAGGAAATCCAATCCCTTCAGACTCCTGAAGATGTAGAATTGTGAATATAACAAACTGCAAAAGTTAGTCTTATGTATAGACATTATTTTCGTCGTATGTTTCTATATTTTGAAACAAAGGTATGTACTCTTCTTCATTTGAAGGATAGAGCTGGTTTTTGTTAAACAGAATATAATATTGTTTGGTTACTACATAATACCTGTTCTCATTTCTTTGGCAGTGTGTTGGCTAGGTACAAAGTTAATAGCCCTTAGCGATTACCTGCTGCTGGTGTGTATTTTTGTAAATGTATGCACTTCTCTGAAAGAAGAAGAAAAACACAAAAAAATACAAAAAAAAAGTAATTTTTTTTTGCCAAGGCCAGTGTTGATGCCTAAAAAATTGCTACAAAAAATGGTGACAGCTTACGTTTTACAAGCCCTGAGTGTTAGTCTCTCACTTTATTTTTTTTTGTTTTCGTTTTTTGTTTGCAAAGCGGTGGGGTGGCTCTGGGGGGAGGGTGTTTTTTGTTGCAAGTTTGTAAGGAAAATGTTTCAGTTTGTTTCTATTGATCTGAACGTTTTTAATCTTCATGTGTTTTTTGTTTTTGCTTTTATTGATGCACGGATGCTTTTGAACAGTAGAGCAAAATGCTGTACATGAGAAACATGCTCTGTTTGTCCTTTATACATTTCTGTAGTTAACAGAACACTGTAATGTGCCTTGGAGCTTAGTAAATTGTAATAAATTCAATTGATATTAATACTTCTCGAGTAGCGAGCTTTGTTTTTCCCGGAGCTCAGGCAGCGTGAGCATACCGTGCTGCCTTTTAAAAAGTCTCCATTATATCGCGAGCCTTCGGTTCCTTGCGATAATTGTGGCACTCGTACGCACACTCGCATACGTGTAGTGAGCCGATGATGTTGATGGTGTTATCAAACTTATCTAAATCTTGGCACGGCGCCTATTTGCATTTCACCTTTAATGTTGCAGTAACAGTTGCTGACTAAGCATTTTCTATTTACTGTTTCTGCATCTCATTTCCTCCTCCCTTCTCCCCCCCACCCCCAGCTCTCCAGCTGCAAGCAGCGTTTGCGCTGCAGCCCGCGTCCGTTGCCCGTGCCCTTCGGTAAGGCTCGAGACCTGAAACGAAGCCCTCTTTCCCCCCAAAACAAAACAGACAAAAAAGCAAAACAAAAAACCCCGGCGTCACGTGGGTAATACTTTTAGCTGATTTTAGAAGTGGCTGTTGAAGCTCGACGCTGGCCGTAGGCTTGGTGAAGCAGGGCGCAAAAAGGGGCAGCGGGAAGCGCCAGCCCCCGCGGCTGGTGGGCAGCTACCCCGCCTGGGCAAGGGCTTGGGCTTCTGGGAGCCGGGCTGGTGACCTGAGCTGTCGTGTGTTGTGTTTTCAGGTGAGAAGGCTTCCTGTAAAGCGCTGCATTGAAATGCTTTCCCTCTGGCGAGGATCGTTTGTGATTCTGGGTGTAATTAGCTGTTCTATGTGACGCTGGTGTTTGGTGGGGACTGGGGAGCAGCGCAATGCCTGTGAGGTGATCAACAGGCAAAGTAAATACGCGGGCCTCACACTAGCTAGAAAATGCAAACAAACCTAATGTGAACTTTGTCCTTTGCCATGAGTCAAATGGAGGAAATATTTTTTTTCAACAACAACAAAACAACCTGGAAAGAAACCCAGCAGCTCTGCTTTGCAGTTTGACCGGCAGAACGCAGAGATCTTCCAGCTGAAAGAGTGTCAGAGTGAGGAGCTCTGAGTTTTAGTGAACTGCAAGGATTCCTCCATCCTTAAAAAAGATATATACATACACAAAGAGGTACTTCTCAGAAGTCTGGATGGCATTTGGTATCCAGTTGCTCTCTTCATTTGTATTCCTGGTGGAAAGGCTAACTGCAATGGTAGAAGCCTTGGGAGCTATATGCTTGGTGTGCATATGGATCTTTGCTTTCTGGTGTGGCTGCATACGCCTGTGTTTGGGGGGTTGTGTTTTCAGACTAACTCTTCTGAATCACAACATTTGTTATTTCAGCCCGTAACTTTGTATATACATGTCATTTTTCCCCCCTAGTGATATACTGGTGCTTAAAAGTCTCAGAACATCCTGTTCTGATGTGCTGAATGTAGGTGCACGATGCAGAGCAGGACTGCTTTGAGCTAACCATTGCACACAGCCCATACATTAGCTGGAGATGGGTTTGTACTGATCCTGCTTGAATTTATTTTTAAGCAGGCAGTTACCACCCAGCAGTTCATGACCAAATCAAGAGATGGTGGGATTTACATTGTGGGATAAGGACTGGCAGAGCAGAGAATCGCAGACGTGCAAGAAATTCAGGTTAAACCTAACAAGGAGAGAAGTAACATTCGTGTGTGAATCGAAACTGCCATCAGCAGAGAAAAACTGCTGGCTGTTCAACACGAAATGCTGTCCCAGGAGCGCGAATACCCCGATTTACACAGACAGAGCCCCTCCTGTAGTCTGGGCATCAGTCAGCAGCAGCGAGGGTTACGTTATCCCACTCTGGTGGATTTCTTTAATTGAGGAGCAGTCTGGAGAAGCTTTTATCAGGCAGGATTCCTGGAGCGCAAGGCCACTTAGGAGCCCCATCACTCTGATTTTTAGCAGGCAAAGGAAAGGTAAGGGGCAGCGGACAAAGGTGGCAAATAAGCTTGAAGAGAATTGTAATACTGCAGTTAATTAAAGTTAACCGTAGCTACGGGGCATTCGTTGTATGGAGGTTTTTGGAGCCATGTGACCTTTTCTTTTCCTCTGGCTCATTAGGCAGCCAGTCTGGGCATATTAGCCAGCGTCTCTTTGAACCCCCTCCATAGGTTCTGCACTTTCTGCAGGCGTCCACGGCTGACAAACAGGCTGCAACCGTTTCTCGAGGAGGGGGAAAGGGGAGCTGCCGCCGCCAGGCTCACGTGCAGCGGCTCGGCCGCTCGCTGCATGGCACAGCAGCGCTCCCCTCCCCCAGGTTCCCAGTTATTTGAGGTAAAGCCCAGCGTTTGCCCGAATTTATTTGTCCAGGTGGCCATTTGTTGTGCTCTCGCTCCTTCTTGTGAAGGGGAAGCATTTAAATGGTTTATTTTCCCAAAGGTTTTTTTTTCTTTTTTCTTTTTTCTTTTTTTTTTTTCCAGTGAGATTATTCTTGACGTTTCTTTTAATAGCCTCGCAGCCGTATTTTCTAAGAAACGGGCTAGAACATGTGTGTCACTGGAGGTTTGTTTTCCAAGCGTTGGCAGCTCCGCGCGAGCTGGAGATGGAAGTGTTTGTGCAGCGAGGAGATGTTATGTCCATTTGGGGGAAACACTACTCCGCTCCATCAGGAGCCTCCTTCCGTACAAATCCTGTTATCTCTCCTATTTGCTTAGCAATGTTGTGCACATAAGCACGCTCTTCCTCTTCCCCCCCCCCCCCTTCAACATTTGAGCTCCAAACCAGTCGGGGCTAACATTGTTTTGAAACTGCAATCTCTTCAAATCGGCGGGCTGCCAGCAGAGCTTTGCGAAGCTGCAGCAGGCGCTGGAAAAAGGGTTGTCTTAGCTTCCTTACGTGTCTTGCGAGCTCGGTTTTTCTTCCCCTCAAGGGAAAGGGCTTTGTCTCCTCCGAGCTCTCAGGTTCCCAGCTTACTCTGCAGTAGTTGCTTCGCAGCTTCCCTCTTCTCCCGTTCTTGCCATTTTCTTTTCTTTCGTTCTTTTTTTTTCTTCCTGTGGTATGCGGCCATTCTCCATTCATAGTCGGGTGGTTTGTGTTGTGCATTAGCAGCCTCTTTCTCTGCCAAAGTGACACATCCTGTAGATCTGCAGCAGAGTACTGAACTGTCACTGTAATGCTGACTCTGGTAAGGCTATTCTTGAAGCAGAACAGCTTCCCCCTTGGCGTTCAGCCACCAGAATCCATTACGGCATGCGTTTTCTACCCAAAACACAGCCCTGTACCTACATAGCTGTCCTTACAATCATCCCCTGGAAGGCGCAGAGGGCATGGTTACACCCTCCCGGTGGAGAAACAGGCACCGCGTGAAACTGCTGCGTTTATTTTCATAGCGTCTGAAAAGCGTGTGCTGAGCTTTTGTTGTTTCAGTCCCTGCCTTAAAACCCGTAACGCAGACTGGGAACGGCACTGCCTCCGCTGATGGGGTGATAGGGAAGGAGCTGCAGACGAGGCCTTTTCCCCGGCGCACGTCCTAAAGAAGGATTCGGTGCGTGCCCTCGCAGCGGGGCCATTCCCGGGCTCCTCGGCAGCTCCAGCTCCGTGGGATCAGGCCGGCCTACCCCGTGAGGAGCCCGGGAGGTTACGTGCGGCTTCAGGTTTCTGCCAGCAAACCCAGCTCCTTCCTCCGAAGGAGAAGCAGGAGGGAGCAGCCAGACGAGCGAACGGGCCGGGGAGGATGCTTGCCACCGGTCTGGCCGGCCGTGGCGGTGCCCGGCCCGCGCACACGGCCCTGCCTGCTGACGTTCGCGGTTGCGTTCCCCCGCTGATGAGCGCCTGGCCTTCCCGATGCGCCCTTGTAGGGCTGTTTGGAGGAGGTGGGAGCAGGGCTGGAGGTGAGGAAGGTCAAGCTTCTTAGGTTTCAGCTGATTTGGCATCCGCTCGCAGCCCTTCCCCCTGGAGCCCGCTCGGCCATATGCACTCGCCGCTGCTTTTATGACCCTTTGCAAAGAAATCCCAGGGATGTCAGCTGCTGCTGGCCACGAAGAGCAGCTTACTTTCAGGAAAACAACCCCTTCCACACCGGGCAGCCCTGCAGCATGAAGACTGTGGTTTCCCCTTCCCCAAACCACGAGACCGATCCTGGGGAGCTGCCGCTGCTCTCCGGGCACACATTGGGCGCAGCGGGGCGAGCACTGCCTCTAAGCTGGCTTTACCGGGGGGAACCCATTTTTTAATTATGACTTTTGCCCACGTGAAGGCCCGCTGCTTTGTTCGCTGCCCTGGGAGTGAGGGCTGAGGCTGGCAGTGCCGGGCCCGAGCGGTGCCATGCGGTGCCGCGCGCTCCCCGCCTCCCGGCTGCCTCGGCGCTGGGAACGGGGACACGAAACATGTCTGTGCAGCTTCAAGGAGCCCAGCAGAATTCCCCGCTGTCATCATCCTCCTCCCCTCCCTCGCTGCGGGCTGCCAGAGGGGAGGGCCGATCACAGCGCTGCCATTGTTCAAGTAACCTACAAATGGATTTGCATGGAGGCAGGTTGGGAGGGGCGGAGGGGTGGGATTTATTAGCGGCTGAATTCGTCGGGATTACTACTAGGCTGAGAGCTTCTCAATGGGCACGATCCCTGGGTGAGCGGTGGGGCGGAGGGAGGGCCCGGAAAGCTCCTTTGCCGCCCGTGGGTGACGGGGCGGCCGGCGGGGCCGAGCAGGGGAGGCAGCAGGGCGCAGCCGGCTGCTTCACCTCGGCTTAAACCGCAGCCCCGTATGCCGAGCACGCAGCTCCTGGCAGCGCCGCTCATACCAGAGCCTTGACTCAGGGTTATCTGCACGCTGGGTAACGAGCGGCGTCACCAGAGGAATGTGCGGAGAAAGCAGCCGTGCTGCTGCAAGCCTCCGCTCGCTCCTCGGGCCGGCCGCCGCCACAGCGGCCTGCTTCTGCCTCCCTGAGGTGGGGGCTTTGCCCCGGGGCCAGCCCCGAGCCCACGTCGAAGCCACAGTGGCGTGTTGCCCTCCCATGAGTAAGCGCTTGGTGTTCAAAGCCGGCCAGGGCTCCGCCGGCCGTAACTGAGGACTGCAGCAAGGAAAGGGCGACGCCGCTCTCCCAGCCGCGTGTTTATCCCTGTCCCAGCCGGAGCGTTTCAGCCGAGGCACCTGTCAGAGCGAGGGCGGCCTTTGGTTACTGCCCCAGCCGCCGCTCGGCCTTCCCCCGGTACAAGGGACAGGCACTAACAACCTCGTGCGGCCGAACCCCAAAGCGCCTGTGCCACACAGGTGCCTGGGACCGGCTTCCAGCGCCGCGTGCCCGCTGCTTGCGTCCTTCCCCCAGACGGCTCCTGGGCTGGAGCCCTTCTTGCTGATGCAACCCCGCGAGGGCCGGGGTGAAGGAGAGTGCAGAGCTGTGTGTCAGAGGTAGGAGCTCCCCTTTGGCGATGATGGAAAGCGCAGCGCATTCAAATCAAAGGCAGGCCGGGGGTTGCTTTGAATCGCTGTGTTCCAGAGCTATCTGAGGCGATCTTCCTCTTCGCTGCGCACAGTGAGGGGAAAGATCAGAGCGCAGCCCGGGTTTTTTTGTGAACATGTCCAGGCTGGCACGCAGCTGGGGTAAGGACAAGGTGCTTCTGTAGGTTTGGTTCGTGTCAGAGCTAGGGGCAGAACTAGGGAGGGAGTGGGAAGCCTGAATATCTGGTCTGCTACTGGAAAATATAGGCCACTGAGTAAGATGGAGCAGGCTCGTTTGATCTAGCGTGATATGCTAGACGTTTGTGCCTAGAACTCTCTTTCCCACTGTCTGCTGCGTATTCCTCTAAAAGGCAAAAAAGAAGGTACAAAACATACCGGATTAAAACTAGTGACACAGCTCTCACCTTCCCGCAGGAGTAAATTTCTGAGTGTTTCTTATTACTCGCTCAGTGTTGTTGATATCCTTGACTCTGTTACATGTAAAGATAATCCCCCCATGAAGAACTCCGACTGCGGTGATAAGAGAGGCCAGTTGGTGCATCTCTTTTGTCCCACCTCCTTCAGTGCAAGATTATTCCACGTATCTTATCAAATGAAAGCAGCCTTTCAAGAGCTGTACCTTGGTAAGTGTCCATACTCAGTTTTGGCAAACATTTCTTGTGGCTTTGAGTGGTTGCTCTCCCCTCCTCCCCCCTTTGCAGCCAGCTCTTCTGCTCATGGCTGTGCTCGCTCAGCTGTGCTCGTTGCATCACTTGTGCTGGAGGGAGGCAGCGAGAGGTGGAACCGTCAGGGACAGCAGCGATCCATGGCCACCTAGTCACATCGTCCTAACGAGGACCTGCAACCTCAGGTAGATCCATTACTCAGCATCCTCCACAGGACGCCTGGTGCCTCGTGTGATGGTTAAGTGCCAGGAAATGGCACGGAAATGCCCATGCTCTTGTGTACCTGTCTTTTCCTCATGCTAGAAGGGACGCCAGCACTCCTTGAGAACTGCACTGCACAAGCTGAGGACAAAGAGCAGCTTCTGGCTTTGTGCATGACTAGTTGCAGCTCTCCGCCTCGATCTTCCTTGTTCCGATGGTTTGATTTTTACAGCAGTGCGCTGTGCATATTTTGCAAGTTAGAGCTTGAAACTTCCTCCTAGCAGCAGGCTCTGTCATTTGAAGGAGCCGCACCCTGCTCTCCCTTGAAGATGTGCAATCCCAGGCTGTGTCTGAGCGTGCCTGGGGAGGCAGGTGCAGCCCGGCTGGATCCTCCACGCTGCCTACAAATAAACACTACTTAAACAAATTGGACTAATAACATTCGAGACTCAAGTAATAAGCAGGGCAGTTTCTGCTCTGTAGTCTTTATTCCATGCTTCTCCCATCCCCTCTCCCTCTGCTTTATAATCTGGAATATGTGCCACGATCACATTGCCGTGGCAATTAATTACAGCACAACTTCACAGCACCGGATAACAATGGCAGTATATAACGTGTGGCACCTTCATTGAAAGCAACACCACCAGATGTAATTTGCTTTAAAAAAAAAAGGCACGACTCCTTCCTGCTGTTGCAAATAAGCAGTGACATGAAATTAAGTATTTATTTTCTAATATTTTAAGGGGAAAAAAATCTTTCAGCACACAGCCTGTAAATACACTTGTGTAGCTGCCAGGTCCTTCCTCCAGCCCGCAACAGATGACAAATGCTTGAAGGCAGGAAGAGTTCTTCAGACTAGAACTAAATGACAGGAGCAGAGCAGGGCTGTTCCTCGATCAAAGCAAGCTCTTTGCGTGCAGCTCGGTCCGGTGCTGTGGGAACTACGGTGTCACCTGCTCCACGGTTTCCTCCCCGGATGAGCCCTTTGTAGATCACCTGATGCCTTTCCAGCACCGTATTATTTGCTGCAAGCCTTTAAGGATCGGTCTCAGCAGCGCACACGCAATTACCCTTAGGGTCTCGTCCAAACGAGTTCTGCAGTTTGGTGGGACCTATCTCATGACCACACAGGCTTCTCCGTGATGTTCTTTTCAAGACTGTCAGGCCCGCAGACTGAGCCACCAGCTTTCCTTTGCGCTTAAGGATGGCTGGGCCTGGGTAGCTATTTCTACTAAGCTTCTTAAGCCTTTCTGGCTGTTGTTCCCTAAGGAAGCCCGGCGATGTAGCCACCGGACTTCTCCTGGTTTTTCATTTGAGCAACGCTGGAGTTCCCATACAATTTGAGACCATTTGGTCTCAACTCAAGCTTTTACCCCTCGGTCTCCGCTCAAGACTTTCTCTGGCTGCCCGGTCCCGAAAGCCGCCGTGCTGAGCAGAGACCTCCACCTGTGGCTCAAAGGGCACGTGGCAGAGATACGTTCCGGCGAGCAATCCCTTCATGTGCACGCGTTTGCATGCCAGCTGTGTATTACTAGACTTCCCCTGCTCTCAGGAGGACCTTCTGTAAGCTGATGCAGGACTAAAATATTCTTCTAAAGCTTTTTGGCAAGCTGCAAGTCTTCCTTGCTTCTTGTAGCAGAATGCTCCAGTCTGTCACATGAATCCATTCCCTCCACCTCTGTTTCCTCCATCACTTTACTTGCAGAAGAGTGCCCGGAATGGCAATCAGTTCCAGCTCCGTAGCAGACCCTGCAGACGTCACTCCGAGGCTACGCTTCTTGCCTCTGAACACACGGCTGCTGTTGTTCCCTGGCTGTGTGCTTGCTGTAAACGCTCCCCGTGCTGCGGTTCAGCCCAGATGCAGTGGCTGCGCCTCTGGAGCCAGGCTCAGCACGGGCAGGGTAAGAGCCAAGCAGCGCTCTGTGCCGCATCGCCCCTCTCGCTGGGGAGCTGCTCTGCAGCTCCTCAATTTTAATGCTCCACACCAGGAGCACTCGGCACCCGGAGATGCAGATGGACGTTGGGGGGTGATTTGCAGCTCCATCGGCGTGGGGCTAAGCCTGCCCAAAGTACCTCGTGCAGCCCAACAGCACTCCCCAGCCCGCGGGTCAGGAATGTCTCCTGCTGAGGTGCAAGCTGCAGGTCCTGTTGCTTTTGTTGACTCTTCAGGAGGAGTGCCTGCTCTGCTGCTGGGTTGTTTTCAGCATCAGACAAACAGCATCTCCATCTTTCCTCCCCACTGCAGAAGAATCCATGGAGATATATCTAACTACTGGCTTTGCCATTATCTTTTATGTCGCTGCTCCAGTTTTCTCTTAGTCCATTTGCCTGTCAACGTGCTTCATGCTTCACAGGCTTCTGGTTTACTTTCCCCAAGGATTATTCTGTCGCAGCATCCCAAATCCATTCAGACAGCAGTTTGTCCTCCTTTGAGCACCAGGCTAGAGGGGGAGAAGCTAGAGGGGCCTGTTTGCTCCAGCAAGACAAACCGTACGAGCTCACCTATTTCATTTGCTGCCACTACTAAGTCCTCTCTGTAATTCCTCTGCCTCCTTCCCTGCTGGGTCCGATAATCTCACATAGCTGGCTTGCTCCACATCCCCTTGCAGAGGTCCTTAAAGAGGCAGGTTACGCTTACCACTTTGTTTACAGATTCCTCCAGGAGGATTTGTACATGGCATAAGCACAGGCTCTCCTACAAAAACACCTTTTCCTGTTTGGGAATTTGTGAGGTTAACCTAGATATGTGCGAAGAGCAAACCCCGCGAGGCCCTGAGTCCTGCAAATATCATTGTTTATTTGGAAGCGTGATCGATGTTGGGCTTGAGAATGAAGTACACGTTACCTGGGACACGGGAACCACTGTCATTTTTCACCTTCGTAGTTGGGGATATACGTCACTTACTGATGTTTTTATATCCTTGGCCTGCGTGGTGCTCCAATGCCTCTCACGAACTCTTGCGCGTACAAAGGTGGTGTGACTGGCCTGGTATTTATTTCCTTAATACAAGTGAAATTGCTGAGTGTGGGAGGGGGGGTGGTTTATGTCAGGAAAAATGAAGAAATGGAAATGTGCCTCTTCTGGGACACGCGTCAAGGTGTTCCGGAGTCCGGCTGAAACTGAGGCTGGGGGAAGAACAAGTGCCAGAGGCAAAGGCAAGAAAGGAAAACTCAGCGAGCTCTCTCCTTCAGCAGGCAGGGATGAGAAGAGAGGCAGAGAGGCAGAGGTTTCTGTTTTTAAATGCCAGGGAGATGCTCAGAAACTGTTGTGATGGGGGTCATTTATAAACCCGGACAGATAATAAGAGTCAGAAGGCTGCGTAGTTAGGAGCAGGACTTTACAGAGCAGCAGAGCACTGCGAGTACCGCCCGTGAGATAGCCGGTAGCAGGTCACGTGCTGAAGAGTCCCTCGTAACCATGAGGAAGAAATAACGAGAGTTTCTGAAGTGAGAGGCAACAGATAATCAAAGGCAATGCTGTCACTAGATGACAGCTCTTAAATGCTGAGTTTGCAAATATCCCGATGGTCGCAATTGTTATTGTCTTATCAGCCGAAGATGTGCGACAGAGCTTTTAGAAGGCAAAGACGTGGTCTTCTCCAAAATGCTTGTAATTTAAATATTAAGGGAGAAGGAACGAAAAGGGATGTTGAAAAGTTGGAAAGCGCTGTTTGAGCATGAAAAGAAGTCCAAACAGTAGGACTTGGCACGCTGGTTGGTGATAGGTGAAGGAACCAGGTAGTACCAGGTGAAACTTAGGGCACAAGCGCTTGCTCACGTTTTGCCTTGTTGAAATTAAATATACCAAAATATCTGGGGGAAGACCTGGTTGTCACCAGGTAACTTACTGGAAGCTCACCTCTGTAAAATCGGCATGTTGGATCAGAAGACAACCTCAGGATGCGGAATGGAAGCACCTTGAGCCATGGTATGGAGCTGTGTAACGCCGTGACAGCAACCAAAGGTCTGCCCGCCTCTGGAAGAGCATGGGTGACCCCATCTTAAAAATGGTAACGAACCGTTTCAAGAGGTTTGGAGACAAGCCCATGGGAACAGTTAGAGGCATGCAAAGCGTCTCTGCGCCCCAGCAGAAGCGCAGTTACAGTTTATTTATTCTACAGCTAAAGCGCCTCAGTATGCATAAGACTTCGTAGACAAATCGGACAGGTCTGTGCCTGAGGAGCTTGCCTTCCGAGCAAGACAGGGCACAGCCAAGGGAGGCCGACCGAAGGAAGTGTGCCGGTGCCTGTGCACAGCAGCAGAGGCGGCGAGAGGCAGGGCCAGGGGTGCCACTGGAGCCCTCCCAGGGTGTGCACTCGCCTTGCAGTAAGCCAGGCCCCCTGCGGTGCTGGTGTGCCGAGGGAGAGCTTCTCGTTTCATTATCTATGAGGTGTGACGTATCTACTTACAGCTACGCTCCTGCGGGAAATGTCCTCCAGACTCCACAGGCTGTGCTTGCCGGCTTCTTGTCCTCCGTGTGCAGCTGTTTTTGCCAGCAAACGGCGTGTTTGGATGCACAGAAAGGCAGCCGGATTGCACAAGCAGCAGCTACAAAAACCTCAATGAATGCTTGGATTCAAAAGCAAAATTGGAGGGCGTCTGTGCCGCGGTGCTTTAATACTCACACGCTCAACGTGTATTTGCGCAAATGGATTTTAAGATGAATTCTAACCATAAAAAAGGTGGAATTGCACATTTTGTCGTAAAATTCAGGGTTGGTTACCAAACGTGGCGCAAAGCCGGTATCGTTTGAGACATGTAATTAGCTAGCAGACCTCGGAATGTTCCTCAAATGGACTAGGCATTCTGGGCCATGAAAAACGTGCTATATCCTAAGCCAGTTGCTGATCATTTCAGAACAGAAGAAAATAATATTAATAGAATATGTTTTTGTTGCATATTACTAGCTCGGTTCTCGCATTATGTATGCAAATCGGGTAATTTTGTACCTAATTGCCCGATTTGCATGCGTAAATGTAGGTTGCACATGTGCAAATGATTTTATTCAAATTTAGTATATGCCTAATATGTAGAGTGGCTGCAAAGTCGACGCTGTGTATGGTTTGAATCACTCATCATTTTCACTCAAGGAAAAAGCAAAATTTATCGCTGGTTATGGAGGTCAGATGAAATGCAGGTGAGCTTCTGTGGGTGGTTTCGCAGGGGCAGAAGCCCTGGGGCTGTGCACTTGTCCCGAGAAATTAGCAGCGGTGTGAATGCCCAGAGAGATCCGTAAATGCGAGGGATCCTGTTGCTTTAAGTGCCGGCAGAAAATCGCAGGAAAATGTGACACTCGCCGAGTGGAAAAAGACAGAATCACTCCGAAAGAAATGTAGGTTTCGAAGTCGAAGGTGGTTTAGCAGACAATGAAACCTAAGATGAAAAGTGTAAAAATATCTTACTAAAATCCGAGTGCATTAAAAATTCCTTCACATGATTTCCTGGCTAGGAAAGGAACAGGGCTGACAGCTCTTGTGAATGAAGTTATCTAACCTTAGCAGAAGCAGATCGTGGGCAAGGGATGTCAAAGCACCTTTTGTTCTGCCGTGTCATTCGCTTCACCTCCAAGGGAGGAAGACCTGGAAGATCACTGGAAAAAGGAAAGCTCAGGCTCAAGGGCCTGGTTCTGGGTCTCTCTGGGAGTTCCCGGCGCGGGGATGCGACGCTTTGTCACCGGCGGTTTTGTAAGCGTCCAGGAGGAAGTGAGCTGAAATCTCCCAACAGCATTTTTCTCTGCGGTGTCAGCTGCAGCCTAATAAACAGCGGTAGGCTGTTTTCTCCCTATTACTCAGAACTCCTCTGCAAGCTTTATTTGCATACACACGGGTGACAAATCCTACTAAAATAAGCAGGGAGAAAAATTAGCAGCAATTTGGAGGCAGATCTGGACACACGGTACCAAATTCTCCTTTAGGCACGAAGCACAAGCGGGGTTAAACAGGTTCGATGGACGCCCCTGCTACCTGTCCTCTGTGCTGGCGAGAGCTGTAAAGTGAATAAAGTGGGTGTAAGGCAGGATGTGGCACAAAACACCTTCGTGTCCACCCAAGGCCGGGTCTGTCACAGCTCTGCTGGCACAGGTACGGTATCAGATCACCTCTGAGCGGCGTCGCCCCGCTAGTGAGGAGCCGTAGCATGGAGGTGTTTGTAATGGCAGACCTGTGCTTGTCTTGGAACGGATTCTTTCCCTTCAGACGGGGAGACAAGGTGCAGTGAGTGTTACTTTCCATAGGAAGACAGAGCCGCGGCTGGAGGAGGGGAGGTGCGCGGGCTGCGTGTCGCCCTGCAGCGTGGATGGAGCCCTGCTCTGCGTGGGAGAGCCTCGCTCCTTCACTCCCCGCCCCGGAGCCCTGCTACCGCAGAAGCTTTGCTGTGCGAGCCCTGCCTGCATCTGCAGTGCTCTACCAGGTTACCTACCCTAGAGCACTGCTCCCTGATGCGGATTTGACTTTGAGCTGCTTTTTTTTTTTTTTTTCCTTTCTCTCCCAGGAGAACAAAACAGTTTTGATGTAAATGAGACTCAAACTCACCTTCTTTTTCCTACTGTTCTATCACTGAGAGAGATAATATGACTTGACTAACACCGTGTCTTGCCTCTTTGTTTGTGTGCTAACCTCATCAGAGCAGCACACGCAGAGCTCTGTACAAAATAAATAAACCCGAACCCTGGGCTCTATTCCCAACTCGCTATCTGCGCGTTTAGCTAAAGCACAACTTCCGTTGTACCGGAGAGATGCTCTGTTATTTGACTCAACGCTGTTATTTCTTCTTATTTTTATTTCATCATAGAGTAAAAAGACACTTCCCATTTTCCAATTTTTCAGTAGGAGTGAAGAACACTGCCTGATAGTTGTGGAGATTGAAGGTTTCTTGTTTTTCACAGAATGTATGTAGCTTGGGTGGTATTAACTTCCTACTCTCTACAGCTTCCCGTTCCTCCCCAGTTTAGTGCTCAGGATTGATTCCATTCTTGATCTCTTCGCCGAGCCTTTTACTTAGGGTGTTTGCTGCAATTTGGGCAATTACTGCCTGCCGCAATGGAGGCTTTGCGGTGGGCGGCACTTCTGGGAAAATGAACTGAAACTCCAAGCCCATCTTGCCAGCACGGAGCATGCACAACAGGCAGCGTGCTCCAGCGGCCGCCAGCCCGGACAGAATTAAGATCTGGGGACGGGGAGAGAGTCCGCATAACATGGTGATGACCGGCACCATCGCTCTTCCCAAAGCAAAAGCCCCACGAAGGGGAGGACGCCATAACCGCACCGTGGCCAACCTCGTGCCAGAATCCCAGCATCTTCGTGTTGTCGCTCCGGAGGCCACTGCAGTTCCTTGGCTCAGACCTTACATTGTTCCGTCCTGCATTTTTGCAGAGGGCACAGTTTTCTCCTGGTTGCCTCTTTTCCTCTCTTTGTAATCCCCAGCTGACAGCTAGAGTGGTCTGACATTTCTGTGCAACTGATAAGAGAAACGACTGCCAAAGAGAGAATTCTTTCTGGAGTGCATCCCTCCCCTTGGGTTAAATATAGGTTGCAGCGTCCCTGTGTAATGAAAAGATCAGAAAGCATTTACGTGCTGCTATAGTTTATGCTTTGTAATAACTGAGTAAAACACTCACAGTTGTGAAAATCATACCTGCAAAGACACGCTTAGTCACTTTCTGGTTAATGAGTCTGTATTTCAGTCAGCCTCTCCCTTACTGTATTTGGTCCTTGCACTGAAATATTTCCCATATAAACCAAATCCTCCAGCCTTTGTGTTTTATTGCCTTGTGATTTGCTGTTGGCTACAGCATCCTGGTTTATTATCTTACCATGTGCACTGCGGTACTCGCGGTGGTGTTGTACCGCAGGACTGCACAGCGTGCCGGACCGGGGCTGTCCGATCCTTTTGATTATAAAAAATGAAAGCTAATCTGGAGAGCTTTTACCACTGCGTAAAACCAGATCTGTATTGTATCGCTGACACCAAAGATGCACAGTTTAAAACGCATTTACCGTTGCCATAAACTCTTTGCTTTGTAACCCGAAATCATCCGTAATGCTGGGCTGAAAATCGTTACATTCAGAAAGGTGCTGGGACTGGAGCTGGCCCATAAAGCCTGGGAAACATTTAGCCTTTCTAATTCCAAGGCAATCTCCATATCTTTTCTACATAGGCACATGTATGCACATGCATTCCGATCTTGCATATACATTCGCGAGCTCACGCGTTCTCAAGCTCGCACACACATTCGCAGGCTCGCTCACCCGGGGAACGTGTTCTGTAATGTAGATGGTGCACGGGGTATTTCTGAAGGCAGAACAAGATGACTGTAAATCGACACTTCCACCCACTAATGAAAAAAAGCCAAGAAAACCTCAGCAGAGAATGAGTTTTATAATTAATGCTGAACAATTTTCATTGACAAAGCAAAAAGGAGCGAGTGGATGGCTGATTTAAATGTTGAATGATTAATGCACGGCGAGGCGGCTGAGGAAAAAGACAAATTCAGGAGCAACTATGGAAATTTATGTATGAGAGAGTCAGCACCATATTCTGCTCTCAGTTACACAGTTGTAAATCTGTTATCTTAATGGAAGTATTCAGCTCTTACATTTGCATACCATAAGTGAAAATAGAATTTAACCCAGAATGTGTTTGCAGTCGTGTATTTGCGGGGCTGAAAGGGAAGAGATGTGTATGTCTGCATGCGATAAACTGCAAATGCACGAGACTTTTTGTATCTCGCAGGGAGAAACGGAGAGCCAGAATGCGAGTGTGAGTGTGTACGTGCGTGCCAGCTGTGGGGCTGTCTGACAGCGAGTGGGAGGGTGAGAACGTGTTTGTTCCTAGACTCCCTGGTCGAGTGAAAATGGCTCCTGGAAATGCCGCTTCAGATTAGAGAGTGACGGCTGGAGAGGTGGAGATTTCATTACCTTCCTCTTTGTGCGACGCTTTGGACTCGGCAATGTAAAAGCAGAGCTATAAATAATCCAGTCACAGCTGTGGTGTCCTCGAGATTTATAGTGCCCGCTAATGCCAGGATTTTTGGGGTGTTTCACTACGTTCAGCCAAATGAGGAATAATCGCCCCTCAAACAAGCAGGCAGCACGGACCCCACCTGTCATTTCTCACGTGCCAGGCGAGGAGAAATTCTCCGTCCTCCCAGGCACCCGTGTTTGTTCCTACGTTTGCGTGCAATGCCCATCGCCGCGCATGGGGCTGGCTCTCCCCTTTGCCCTCAGGGCTGAGGCTGATCCCCACCGCCCTCGGTGCCCGTGCTGGAGAGGAGGTGTGGAGGTCACCAGCAGCAGTCTGCCGTGCGCAGGCTTTTGAGAAGCAGGCACTGTATTTTTAGCTGCTCCAGATTCTCTCATGGCTGGGATATGATGCTGAGGAGTTTATTGCCGTAAGGATGTGCCTAGAATACCAGGCAGCCTCAGAAATTTACTGTGCCGCAGAGCCCTGACTCAGTGCTGTGACTTTCCTGTGTTGCTTCCACGCTAGAAAGGGAGAAAAAATGGTTCCTTGTGCTCCCGGCTGCTGCTGGCGCTGGAGGGACAGCTGCTGTGATTTACTGAGAAGCCCTGTTGTGGGGAAGGACAGCGGCTCGAGCTCTGGCCAAACAGAGGCCTGACCGGCGAAGCTGCCCTCAGATTTCTTCTCAAATATTGCTCTACATTTTTGTCTAAACAGCAGGAGTACACACGTGCTGCGCTTCCTTAGTGCGTTTCCCAAGCACGTCTGCAGTGCCCCTCCAAGCTGGGTTTTTGCAGCCATGCACGCCGAGCACTTCCAAACCTCCAGGGACGTGTCACGGGGTGGTTCCTCTGAGTGAATGGCCTTTCAGGGCAGGTGAGGGGCGAGGGCCCACCGAGCGTGGCCGGGAGGAGGTGGGCGGCCAGCACCCGAAGCAAGAGGGACGGGAGCTGGCTCAGGGCACTGCCGGCAGTGAATCCCACGGGAAATGAAAGGGAATTTGGGGTTCTTCTGCCCCATGGTGCAGGTGCACCCGCAGGCTGGTTTCTACCCAAAACCCCACTTGAGTTGTGGTAGCCAGTATAACTGCAAAGTAAATTCCTCCATGTAAAAGCTGCAGATGACTTCCTGACAATTTAAATCCCGCGGGGGGTAGCTTGCCCCTTACGAGTCAAGTGAGACACCAGAAGTGCTAGCTGAGGAGAGGCGATTCGTATCCTAAAATTTTTTAGGCACGAGTGCGAGGCAGACTGTAGGGACCTGGTAGGACGCTAACTGGCTGCTGGAGAAGCACCGAAGATGCCGTGTGTTCTCCTGGGCTTTGGCCCTATCAGACTCCTCAAGGAATGGGCTTTCCTCCGTCATTGCCTAGAGGAGGCCGCAAAAAAGTGGCTGAACCCCGCCAGCTCCTGCCCGAGTCCGAAGGCTCATCGAGGCTCCCTGCTGCCCCCTCGTTGCTGGAAGTAACGCGGGCTGCTATTTTCTCACTGGGATGTGAGCTTGACTGATGTCCTCACATTTGGGGGAAAGTCGTAGACCTCGCACAGGAATGTCTGCCTCATTGCTGTGGTATCCGGAATAATAAATACAGCGATTACAGCTGCAATGCCGAGCATTTGCTTGAACTGCTGCGTTCTGGGAAGCGCGCACGTGAACCAGGGGCAAGTTCTGGGGAGGGAGGTTTGCAGGCAGAGGCAGGATCTGCTTTCGGCTTTTAATTCTTGCACAATACAGATGAGCCTCCAGATGTATGTACACGCTCTCCCTTCACAAGCTCACTCTCCTTGCCTGCTTAGGTCACCACAGCTGCACAAACGCAGTGCTCTTAGCAACGCTAGAGAATAAGGCTGCGGCAGCACAAGTATTTCCTTTCTAAAGTGGCCCTGCATAACACACACAGCATGGAGCAGCCCCGTGTGGGTACAGGATATGCCACATTTTAGTTTTGTGTTATTCATTCTAAGCTTTCCTTGGATCAGCAGCACTCAAAAGCCGCTGCCATCCATGTCGCGTAGAGGAAATCTATTTGAAGTTATGTGAGTGGATCTCAGCTCAGTTCCTGCTTGGTTTGTTGGTTGGTTTCTCTTCTGAAAAAAATAATCAAATCAGATTTTAAATTCCTCCTCGTTTGCAAAGGCCAGCAACTATGAATGGGATACAGAGAATGAACTCTACTCTGTCCAGCCATGAATGGTCGCCAGGTCAGGACTGAGCCGCATTGGCAGGAGGCAGTGATGTGGGAAGCGTGCCCTGCCATTATCTGTTCTGTAGACAAGCAGCAGATTTAATTCTCTGAGGATCTCAAGCCTATAATAACGTCTCAATGGGAATACAAAATCCTGACCCAGAAGGCAGTGTTCTACTCGTGCTCGGTAGTCGTGACGGCGAGCGCGGCTGCGCACCGAGGGAGCCGGGTGGTGCCCCGCTGGCGGAGGACACCCACCCGCCATGTTCTGCGCGGCCCCCGGGGGCACGGCACGCACTTGTGCTGCTGCCGGAAAACAGAAGGAAAAGGCTGAGCGCCTCTAGCACATGTCATCTGCAGGAAGAAATACACATTTGCATGTCTGTTTTAAGCAAGAAGTCCTTGCTGCTAGGAGGACAGCGGCGTGCCTGCTTTCTCCCTCTTCTTGCTGCTCCCTAGGCCCACGTCCACAGGCGAGCACTGAAAACCCGCCATTTTTCCTGAGCTGGCATCACTGGGTGACCTCATGCACCTCCTTGTCACCTCAGCAGTTCCAGCCTCAGCGTTCCTCCTTAGATTCATTAAGAAAATATTTAACATGGGAAGAAAGGAAGGCGCCCCGTGGCCTGCGAGGCCCCTCCTGCTGGGCTCCCCACAGCCAGGCCAATGCAAACAGCCCAGCGTGCCTCCCGATGCGGCGAGGACACCGAGGGCGAGCTCAGGGCACTGCTGCCTCTTGGCAACGCGAGAAAAGGCTCACAGAGTGACAAAACCCAACCGTGGTGACCTTCTGCATCTGAGGATGTTTAGAAGGATCTCTGTGAGGTGATTCACTTACAGTAATAATCTTGATTTCTCACAAACCAACGCTTTTAGAGGACTGTGGGATGCTGAGGTGAAAATCTGCTTTCTGTCTAGTTTTTGGTTTTGTTCCATTTTGATTTTTAATTTTACAAATCTCTTTAATCGCACATGCACAAGGTTGTCGCTGGAAAAGCTGTTGGGGTCTCCTGAACCTCTTAGCACCGATGCTGCATGTGCCTAGTTGTTTATAAAGGAAAATGAAATCAAAGCTTTCATCTGAAGGGCGCTTTCCTCGCAGCAGCGAGGCAGGGAACTGCTCAAACTTCCCCACACAAAATGCGAGACATACTCTGCCTCCTCCACGCCAGCTCCCGACCTCGCTGCTGAGCGCTCTGAGCTGAGCCGGCTGCGCGCAGCCCCCGCGCCGGCTGCTCCGGCGTCCATCTTGGTGCCTGCAGGATGCAGTTCGCTCCCGTCCCTCTGTCCGCCAGCAGCAGATATCCCCCTGCCTGCCACCCCCCAGGGACGCTGACATCTCGTGTTTTACACCCTCTTCTCACGGCTCAGCCAGAAAGCCAGGAGAGGGATTTAAACAGCACGAGGGGGCCTGGAGCCGGGGAGCTGCTGCGGCACCTTCACACGCTGCCTGAGGAAAGCTACATTTGGGAAGTGGAGTTTCTCCCTTCCATACTGCCAGGCCAAGGTGGGCAGCACCGTCTCCCTGTACCTGTGCAAAGCAAAGCACCCCGGTACTGTGCGTCCTCCGGCTTTTCTTCCCCGACTCCCCTGCGAAGGGAAAAAGGCAGCAAGTGCCGCAGCAGGGGCTGCCTCGGGCCGCTGGTGCTCAGCCCTTGCACAAAATGGGGCTGGGAGGGATGGTGGAGGAGGGGCTGCGGAGCGTGCTGCTGACCTGCTGAATTATGACTTTAATGCAGTCGCTTTAATAACTTGCTGTAGCTCCAACCACCAGATGCAATTTATGGCGAAGCAGGCGCCCAAGCATTTTTCTTTCTATGAAGACTAAGCAGATCTCTGATTACCACCCCCTCCCCCCAGCCCATTACCTTCCCCCGCTTGCTCTGCTAATGGAAAAATGTTATGTGTCTGTGTGCTTTTTCCCCAAGCCCTGTTTTCAGGAAATGGTGGAGAATGAGAAACTAACACACGCACACGCGTTTGAACGAAAGATGGCTTTTATTCTCCCTTCTTCAACCACACAAAATTCCTCCTGTTAGCACAATAGCTTCTTCTCTTCCTAAAACCGTACAATCTCAGCCAGAAGCAAGGCAAAATCCATGATTTATTTGCAGGGAAAAAGAAAGGCATTCCCCCCCCTCCCTCCTTCCATCTGACCAAAATCATCTGAAGTCTGACTGTTTTCACTGCACAATGCAAAGCCCACTGCCGCTCGGAAGTCTCCCTGCTGTAACAAAGGCTTTAATACAACCTCTGAACAAACAGACAAAAAAGCAGAACCTGGGAATGATGGATGGACAAACCGAACTGAAGTTTTAATTTTTTATTTGATGCTTGTATACAATAGTGATGGGTGCATTAAAAAAGCAATCTATAGATAGGCAGACAGATACCCTGCCAGTGCTCCTATTTTAAAGACCCATTCATTTTGCGTCTAAAGGATGAATTCTTCCTCCCACTCTCCTCCTCTCTCTCCTTTTCTGTGATTTGCGTGATCATTTGCTACATATATTATGAATTACTGTTTATCTTAGTCCGGGGCTGCAAAGCAATTTCCCAAATAAATTTCACTGGATCAATAAACTCAGATTCTGTTTTCTTTTCTAAATTGAGGGAAGGAGAAATAATAAGAAAAAGTAAACGTTTTCTTTTTAGCCAAAGGAACAAAAATCTGAGTTAAACAGATGTGCCATTTCTGAATTCTGATGGTTCACACAGAAGCCCTGTGATTCAACTGTTTTGTGTCTTATTTTTGCTTTCCCTTTCCAAAAAAGTGCACATTTGGAACCCTGAAAAATGGCACGTACTGCTCTGAACCCATTGAAAGGTTGCCCATAGAAGGCGTCACAGATTCCTCCTTTGTGACTCTTAAATATTTATCAGCAAGGCAAATTCCTCCTGGGTTACAGCAAGTACAGTTTGCAGTGACCTGCCTCTGTACTTTCAAAAATAAGCAGCAGACTCCTTCAAAATGTTCAGCATCGTGTTCAGCTGGAAGCGTGTTCTCCTCCCAAGCTGTGAGATAGCTAGATTAATATGTAGCAACACTGCGAATGTCTTAGCGAAGAAGTAGCAGCATATGGGAGCATTCAAGATCCAGAAAGATGGATGTAATTGGACATTTCCATGTGAATTCAGTCCTACGTGTTTGTCTTGCTCTGTTTACAGTGAACTGTCCTCAGCCAGCACCAGGATCACATTACTGGCCTCAGGACTGCAAGATGCACCTGCATGCACACACTCAGCCGGTCAGGTAGTTCTTTTAGGTGTGATAAATTGTCTTCGAGCAATTGAATTTATCTCTACTGACTACAGAGGGAGCCGAGGCCAGATTCCTGACTTTCAGAGGGTTACAGTTAGGTGAAATGAATCTTTGCTCAAGCATTCAACCACAGATCCTTGGCTTGTGCCGTTAGCTTCCTGAATTCCCAGATGATCTCCCCACACCGTTTAGCCAGGCCTGGAACTGCTTATTTCCTCCGAACCGATGGGATGAGACTCAGCAAGTTCAGCAAAGCCGTCGGCATTTCAGAATTCTACACGGACGCATGTATGCGCTGCCTTGCTTTTCAGCCGACGCTGTGAATGTACCTCATGCTTAAAGCACCCCGCTCTAGTCATGACCATTAAAAGAAAACACGATTTGAATGTTTCATGACAAAAGTCCTCGCAGTGATCCATAGGAACGGGCCGCGGGGAGGCCGGGCAGTGCCAGGGCTGCAGGCCCCGAGCGGCTGCAGGCCCTGGGCAACATGGCTGCGGGCTGAGGCCCTGCCCGGCCTGAGGCAGGCCTGGGGCTGGGACCAGCCGTGGAACGGGGCAGGGGGGGACACAGGTCTGCTTCGTGCGAGTACGGCTCATTCCAAAGGCTCCTCTGATCCTGCAGTGTTTTTCTGTTTTGAACCGGTCCTTTGATTAAAAACGCCTTGCTTCCAGCTCGTGTTGCCTTTTAAATGGCTCTGCAAAGCCCTCTCGCGGTTCCCAGCTCACATCAGAAGCGGGAGCTGGAAGTGTTTCACTGCAGAATAAACATATGGGCTGTAAATCCTGTGATTCAGAAGATTCGCCTGCAATATTCCTCTCTGCTGTTGCCATAGGTAACGGGGCTCTGCAAAACACCATTTACCCTGGAATGCAGGGAGACATGGAGCTCAGCAAGGGCACTCCGGTTAACCCTTTCCTAGCAAAAAAAAAACATCTGCTGATTCCAAACCGCACTGTTCCTTGCTCTCAGGCGTGTATATTTGCACACAAATAAACCCGCAATTGTATAAATTAAGGCAGACGACCTAAAGGTCCTCATAAGCCCCAGGCACATGCACACCCACCCTGTGAGAGCGGTGGGTTTCCCCTCGTACCCCAGAGCTGGGATGACGGCAAACACATCAGGGTGCCGTGTTAGCGGCTGCTGACTCAGTGGGGCTGTGGGCTCCCTGCCCTCTGCCCTGAGGACCAGGGAATGGGTTAAACTCCTCTGCTGGAAGCGGATAAAGGAAGGAACAGAATCCGGCTGGCCTGCTCTGGACTCCAAAACTAAGGTTCGTGGAGCAGTATTTGTCAAATTGCTTTTTGTTAATAAGACAGGAGCTTACAGAGGAAGGCTTTTGATTTCCCAGACACTACAGAGCCTTTTTTTATTTTGTAGCTGACAGGGGATGCCTAAGGTTTACACGGATCTGCCACATAATGGAGACCCATCGAGTCATACACTGAATGTAAGACTAACACTGCTGTTTCCTGTCCCACTGTTCTGCAGCCAAGGCACCCTTAACATCTCCTAATGGCCTGTCTTCTGCTCCGTCACCTGAGGCGCTGGGTGCGGACCATCAGTAGTTACCTCCATGGGCTGCACCCCACACGGGTATGGAGAGTGGCCATGGAGCTGTGCTTCAGCCAGGGGACGTGCAGGCTGGCGGGACCTTGTGCTCAAAGCAGCCTTTCTGAGGCAGATCCCTGGTCCCAGCTTGAGTTCCTCATATGTTATGGACCCGGTCACCCTCAGAGAAGATGTCTGGACGTACCTCTGTTGTTTAAATGGAACCACAGCCGTGCTCAGTGCACGTATATCACCTATGTGGAAATACCCCTACAAGCACCTGACATGTACAACTGTGTCACCAAACAGGGTGTTACACAACACTCCGGATTCATTCATTAGATACAGTCATATAAATGCCACTCTCCAGCAAATTAAACAGACGGAACAGAGTTCAGGATGAGCTAAATTTGCATTTGCTGCAGCTTAGGAAAACAGCAGGAATTGGCTCCCAATTTACTCTTGTGTTCCTCTGATTCTGACCCACCTGTGGGCTGATGTGGACGCCAGCAGAACTAAAGGACATGGAGGTTGTACCACACTGAACAGCGTTTGTTGCTGCTGTCCCAGCAGCATGGGCTCTGCCTTTGCCCTTCTTCCCACATGGAGCAGAGGAAGATTTGTGTGTGAGGAATAAACTCACAGCCCTGAGCTCAGGCGGTGGCTAATTTATGCTGCAGAGGAGCTGCAAGTGAGGCTGAGGATCTGTCTCTTCTCCCATTTTCAGGATTTCTTATATAGGGAAATCTTTCTTATAATTCTTACATTTCTTCTTTAGGATTTCTTATAAAAATCCCAAAGACGGTGTATTTCAAACCACTGTTGTCTTCCTCTTCATACTCCCCTCTGCAGTTCAATGCACGCACACATACACACCACCGAATTATCAATTCTTTTATAACATAGTATTGCCCTAGGGCCATCTGCAGACAGAGAAAATGCAGAGTTCCTGCCCCAAAGGGTTAACCACCGTGTTAGTTACTGTTACATCAAAGGTAAGATGGGAATGCAGAAAAGCCAGGAAATGTGGATAAGGCTGAAATTACATTCATAAAAGATCTTGCAGTGGTTGGGAATCGCAGCCCATGCGTGGACAAGCCTGTATTGAGACTGCTGTAATCCCTGAGTGAAGCGGGGGGAGTGAAGGAGAGGTCAGCGCTCTTTGTGGGATTCTCTGGCATTACTGGGGCAAGGCGAGTTAGTCCCTCTCTGTTATTTGAACAGTGAACAAGTATTTTTTTTAGGATCTTTTATAAGATGCCAGAGTGAAAAGGAATAGGCAAGAGAAAATGACCCCAGGCCATTAGGGGACTGCTGACTGTGGAACAGTGCAAATACAGATTCAAATTGTTTTCCTGCAGAATCCTTTTTTTTTTTTTTTTTTTTTCCGTGGCTTGTTTCCATGCCACCACAGAGAAGAATGGCGAAGGAAAGGGCTGATGTACACGCAAAAGAGGCTTTTAAAGATTCCCAAGAGCTGCTGAAGGGGTGCTGCCCGTTCAGATCCTCCCAGTTGCTGTTACCCTGGCCTGGCTCGTGCAGAGAAACCGTCGCGGAGCCCGAAAGCCACGGAGCAATGCGCAGGAGCACAGCGACATTTATACCTGCTCTGACCTTTCGGGATTTGTAGCGGGTGGCAGATGAAGGCTGACTTGTGCTCTGCCCCTGCTCCCCTGGCACGGCCCGAGCCGTGCTGCGCGGTGGGGAGCCGAGCAGGGCAGCACCCCGAGGTGGGAGCACCGGGAAGGCAGAGCTTGGAGCCTTCCTTTTCTCAAGGCTACGCAGCTGCCTCGAGACAAGGGTATTTAAATGTCAGGTTTTAGACAGTTCCTACATTTACTCAGGTTTGAGTGTTTCTAGCAGGAGGTCTGTGTCCTTGCGCACTCCTATCTGTGTATTTGCATGATAAATGCCAAGGCTTTCTTCTGGGGCTTGTGTTTTTCCACAGCTGAGGTGACACACTCCCACCACCGTTAACCTTCTCCCGCTGGAGCTGATACAATTTATTTCTTTTGGAAAGGAAATATCAGAGCCCGAGCAGGCCCAAAGCGCTTTTCTTTGAAGGCTGCGGGAAGGGCGACAAAGGGGACGTTGTGGAGACCCGGAGCCACGGCAGGAAGGGGTTACAGCTCACAGCTTTCCGCCCCAGCTCCGGGCCAGACCCGGAGAGAGACGGAGCTGTGATGTCAGCCTCAGCGCTGCCTCCGTCCCGGCGTTCCCGTCTGCCACAACAAGGGCATCCGTGCTCCCATTTCCTGACCCCTTCGGATTAGAACATGTGGAGTTAAATATAAACCCAGCGCGCTGCTCGCGCGCTCGCCCCGCACCAGAAATAGACTTATGGGAACCCGTCCGCAGCTTTCGCCACCCGACACGCGGGGCCTGTGTCAGCGTTGTCGCTGAGGGAAACGCGTGTTGGGAGGACGCACAGGCGTGTACGCAGAGCCCAAATCCAGCTCGCCTTTGTGCGCCGCCAGCTGTGCGTGATCGGGGCCCGAGCAGAGAGGCTGGGGGAAGGGAGCCGGGGCAGAGGACGCACACGAGGCGGAGGGAGTGATTCCAGCCTTTGAGCTGCACAAAACTTGCTGAGCTTTCAGCGCCGTGCGAGGAGTTCCCACAGCGGGGCCGGTGTCGGCGCTGGGAGGATGGGCTGGCAGCGGGAGCACCGGCGGAGGAGGATTTTGCTGCTGCCTTATGCACGGCGCTGCCGGGGGGGCTGCAGCACGCACATGTGTGTCGTGGTGGGGGTTTCACCCCTGCGACTATCCGCCCACATGGATCTGTGTCTCCATATTTATCTGTCATCCCGTGCCCGCATTGCTCAGTCTTTTTCCCTTTTAAGTGCATGGGTTGCATTATTTCTGTGCGCAGATGGGTTTTCTTTTACTGTACACTGAGGGGAAAGGAAACGTGAGGCTAGCAGACATTTCAATTATGTCTTGCTCGAAAAGGGGCTTCACAATTTGGAAATATGAGCAAAGGAGGAGAAAATGTGAATACATCTCATTCTTCCTCTTTTTTGTCTGCAGTCTTCCCATCTTCTCTCCCAGTCTTTTCTTTTCCCTATCTCTTCCCCCATCAGACTGTAAATTCTTGCTCAAATAAAAATGTTTCAAACGTGATCTATTCTGCCTGTACACGGATTCAGGCTCCTTTTCACAGACTGTTTCCTGTATGCTCTTCTCATGCCTTTCTTCCCTTCTCTTAGCTCATAGCGGACCTCATCGCTGCAGATGTTGAGCTGTGGGATGTTTGGTTTGTGTCTCCCCCCTTCATTGGGGCCCTGCCTATGGTGCTCAAAATCTTAGAGAGCGAAACACAGGGAGGCAGAACAAAAAGAAGCCCCCCAAAATCTGTGGTTCCCCAGCGGCACACGAGGGTCTTGGAGGAAGGTTTAGCCGGGAAAATCCTAATCGGGCGCTTGGAGAGGTGAGGCCAAATGGTTAATGTAGGATAAAAGCTGCAAACCTCTTAATTCTCTTAGTGTTTGGCTTAACCTTGCCTTGACTCTGAAGAGATGGCAGTAAGTAAGGATGAGCTTGTATTAGAAATAGGATTCGCTCTGCCCAGCCCTTGCTGTGCCAGTTCCAGCACAACAGGGCATGGGCGGTACAAACCTCCGCTACCAACTTCTGCTGCTTTGGAGCCACCTCACTTCCCAACCAAGGCCAAGCTCCCGGCGTCTTTCCCCAAAGTTTTTTTTTTTTTTTCCTTTTTTTATTTTCATTTGTGTGCTAAGATGACTTTCTGCCTGCTCTGGGACGCAGCCGTTCAGCCCCTGTGAGGCAGGGAGCACTGACAAACAGTCGGGAGGAGCGGAGCCAGCCCGTAGCGAGGCTCGTGTGCGTCACCGGTGGCACAAGAAGGAGGCTGCCTCCAGCGTCAGCCACTTCGCGTGAGGCGTACAGGCAAGCTGAAGGGGTAATGTGCATAATGTCTGTCATCCAGATATTTCAGGACTGAAATATCACAGGCTGTAATTAAATCATTAAACAAAAGAACTTCAAAAGGGTCTGTCTGTGCAGACGGAGGATCTACATGCAAGAAACCCCCGGTCCTTTTCCACCTTGGTACCTGCTTTGCCCCCGGTATCTCTGCTTTAAACCAGTTGCTTCACACTGTTCTTTAATTTCCCCAGCAGTAACACCAGGGGTTAATAATACTTCAGTGCCTCTCACCGAGTTGTTTTGAAGGAAATGGGGACTTCACTGAAGGAGTCTGTGTTGGAAGACTCATTTGCAATGAACTTCCCTGCCAGTCTGAGGATCTTCAGGAGCAAAGGGGAGGAAGTGTGTGCAGCGTGAGATCAGCGCCGGGCTCCTCAGATCCGTAAAGCCTGAGGGTCTGTAAGCACCTGGGGAAACACAATGGGAAAGACGAGAGCCCTGCAAAGCTTCCCTGGACACTAAACCAGGCTGCTGGACCTAGGAAGCGTGTGAGGCATGTGGTTTGGGGCTGGGACACACTCATCATGCTGATGATCCGTTCTTGGTGCCTAATGAATCTGTTCTCGTCCTGACTTTGTGCAAAAAGGTGATGAAATAAATGAGAGCAGAGTCTGTCCCATCTCTTGCAGTGGACACCTGACCAGGCACCAGAAATGTGGAGAATGTGTCCCCGGTTCCGCTGCTTTGGTTAGGAACATTGCTTGAGTGAGGAGATTTATTTTTCAAGAGAAACCAAGCAGGTTCGCTGTGCTTGTGGCCACACAGACACCTAACGTGGCTCCCTTACCCCGGACACAAGCGGCCTCGTGAAAAGTGCCCAGCACCAGGCTGGGAGAGGGGCAGAGGAAGAGGGGAAGCTGCAAGTCACATCCTCCTGACCGCCTTCCCCCTGCGGTGCGTGGGGTCACGCCGCCCGCAGGAGCCGCCTGGGGAGCCTCGTGGACGTCTCGAGCAAGCGCAAATTCTCGTTTACGGCGAAGATAAACAGGGGTGGCAGAGCTGCTGAGGTGTTCGGTGTGCTTCAGTGCCAGGCAGGAGTGCTGCTGCTTAGGAGACGGATTTATTAAGATTATTAGTAAGTGTTATTTGGAGGTGACTGAAATCGCTGGGTGAACTCCAGAGGATTAGCTTTCCCAAGATAGCAAATGCAAAAAAAAAAAGCAACCCCAAACAAACAAGCCACCAGTACCGGTTGTGTTTATTTAATAAAGTCTCTGCACAGGATTAGCTCGCAAGCATTCGCTCGGGTTTTGTGGCTGGAGCTATGGGGGAAGGGAAGGAGGAACCATCTTAGCTTGTAATTCCCTGAGCAAAAGCAAAGCTGCAGCACGACGCCCGGCCCAGTTGGCGGAGGAGGTGACGGGCTGCTCCGGGCAGGGCGGGCAGAGGAGGAATCACCTCTTCCTGGATTGCAAGGGATTTAGGGAGCCTAGCATGCGGCGACCGTGGTGCAAAAATAACCTATGCGAGGAAGCTCTGCCCCTGTCCCCGCAGAAAGGGCGCGAGCCTTAGGCAGGGCACTGACCCGAGACAGAGCGGCGGCCTGGGGGAAAAAGAGCAGCAATGGAAACGGGCAGCTCCTGTTCTCCAGCAACAAGATCCCGGAGGATCTCCAAGTGCTTGCAGACGTGGATGTGCCACCCGCCGCCCCCGCGAGCCCGTCCGTGGGATGGAGGTGCTGCTCCTCACCCCACCGGCAGGCCCGAGGCAGCAAGAAGTTGTCCGAATTTACAGGCAGCCAGCCAGATGGGGGCGGGGGGAAGGTGCGAAGAGGGGAAGGCAAAATCTGGAGGAAGAAGCCGTCCAAAATCTGGAGGAAGGAGCTGTAGGGACCAACATAGCCCATGCTTGAATATTGTTTTCATGCCCAGATACTGTTCCTACAGGAGTTCTTCCCAAAAGCTGCTGGTCCATGATACAGAACAAAGGGGGCCACATGGGAGCTCCGCGCTGACCCTCGGCCTTCCCCCGAGCTGCACTACCAGAGGAACAGTCACCCAGAGCAGAAGTGGCTTGTGTTGCTCTCCGGTGATTCACTGGGGCCCCTTCGGGAAGTGGCAAGAGAGGCTGAGGGAGTCTCTGGTCAAGCTAAGGTAACGAGAGTGGGTAAAATGAGGAGGAGGAGACCATGAAAGCCTCTGCCCTTGCAGTTTCCAATGAAATCACTTGTTTTCTTTGATGGGAAGCTGCTTTATTACCTCCTAAATCCATGTTCTTTCCTGAAGGACAGAAAGGTTCCCGTTCTGTCCTTCAGAAAATTTCCTTATGCAGAGCTGGGATCTCATTCCTCAGCCAGGGGAGGGGGACAAGGCACTAAACTCGCTGGGTATAAGCTATTGCGCACAGGAGAAGGAGCAGGGTAATCCTGCAGCTCACCCAAGTGGAAGGGAAGGGGTGGGAACCCAGTGGTGCAGTTTTATACCGAGTGGACAGGTCTGTCTGGTAACCCGTGGGCTTAATCCCGTGCAGAGACTGCAGGATATGTCAGCAGTAACCGAAATAGAAGCTAAGTGGGAGGTACAGAGCCCTGGATCCAGAGAAGCTAGCTTTTACAGGAGATATCTTGGTGCTAAAATGCGTATTGCTGAAATTCGATTCCTACGAAAGAGAAAGTACAAGACTATTGGACTAAGGAGAGCAAAAGAGAAGAAAAAAATGAAGAGAAAAGAGAGGGAGAAGGAGAGAGAGATTGCAGAATTTCAGGGTCATGTCCTCATCTCTTTCTGTTGGGCTCCAACTTTTTGATAGCAGTCATAATTTCCACATGAGAAGCTGGCGGTTGAAGAAGCTATTTTGCTTCATAGGTAAAATGAAAGTATCCACATTAAAATAAAAGAAGCGGCGTCTTCCTTTTTTGTGACTTCTTCATGCATTAGACAATCATCCGCGGTTCTCAGGAAACAAAAGCTAACAATTCATTACAGAACTGGAAGGCGCTTCGCAGTGGGAATAAAACCACTTCCTGAGGAGGGGAATCACAGAGGGAGGCGCTGATTTCTTCTCCCTGGTCACCAGTGGCAGGATGCGTGGGAACAGCACCCAGCTGTGCCAGGGGAGGCGCAGACTGGACATAGGAAACATTTCTTTACCAGGAGAGTGGTCAAACACTGGGACAGGCTGCCCAGAGGTGGTTGATGCCCCACGCCTGTCAGTGTTCAAGGGGCATTTGGAGAATGCCCTCAGTAATCTGCCTTAACTTCTGGCCAGCCCTGAAGTAGTCAGGCAGCTGGAGGAGATGATTTCGGAGGTCCCTTCCAACTGGGCTGTTCTGTTCTGTTCTGTCATCTGGGTCTGATCTGCTCAAACCCTCAATTTACTCTAAGGAGCTTATTGCTTTCATTCTCTGAAGCTGGTTGAGCAGGTGCAGGTCGCAATGCTGTGGCGGTGAAGAGATGGGGCCCTCGCCTAGGCCCTAGGCTGACTGCTGGAGGAGCTCACAGGACAGAGAGAAATGCTGTGCATACGTCTGCTGCCAGCCCACATATGCCCTTAGTCTGCCAGAAAGAGGAAAACAGGTAAAGGGCCTTGATTCCATATCCCCGTGTGTGACTGATTCACAACATCTCCAGAAATAATCCGGCCCCATTAGTGAGGATCACTGGGTAGCTCTAATTTACATCAGAGAACCCAGTGCCCCATGACTGGTGACACCAAAGGTGCTTGAAGGCCACCGCTGTCCTTGGACTTAATGCACAAAGAACATAGCCAAGATTGAGGGTCTGTGATAAATATCTCTGTGATAAATATCCACTTTTATGGGACTGTGGCCACGAGTCCAATTTAACACTATAAAGTAATTTTCTGTGACAATTCATATTCCAGCTTCGTCACTCTCATCTTCCTCCCTATCTGATATTTTTTAGTATTTGGTATCATGCCTAATACAGGGAGATTGCGATGAACTGGGTGAGACATTTAATAAAGGAGATGTCTGGAAAATGAGAAGGCTTTTTATCTCTGAAAAAGTCTTCCAGTGATTTGTTGGAACATCCTATTTCAGAGTGGGTTTGGCTTCGAAGGGCCACAGTTGTGTGATTTGTCCTCAATAGAAATTAGAGCCTCTCCGTATTTTTATGAGGCTGAATGATTAGTTTTTGAGTTGTTCATTATGGACTGCTGAACCTCTCAGGACTCCATGAGCTCTTTATGAGCCATATAAAAGGATGCAGACTCTCTAGCAGAGACGAGAAATTCCCAGGAGAAGAGATTTGGAACAAAAGTGAGATGGACAGAAGGTAAACTTCCAAAGCCTGGAACAAAAGCAGGTTCTTTAACAGCCCGACAACCATCTAGACTCCTGCAAGTGAGGAGCAGAGCGGGCTCTACTGAAAACGTTTAGAAGAAAGCGCAAGACTATCCTGCAGAGTTTTATTTCGTTTCTGATTTGAAAGGCTTGATGTCAGCAGGAGAATCCTGGAAGGTTTGTTTTCCAGGGCTTTCTCCAACCAGGGACCCTGAAAGAAATATGCCTGCTGTCTCCAGTGGACCCACGCGTGTCATTGACTTGTAGGACACTCTCCCAAAGAAGAGTCATTTGTTCAAAATAGCCTGTTTACAACCAGCAGGACATACAGATCTAACTGAAAAAAGCGCAAAATCCCTCTCTGCAAAGCTACAAAACAATGAATTTAAAGAAAATGCACAGACAGAAGCTGTATGTACTGTGACTGCCTTGGTAAATGCCAGGGTCTCTCAGTAAACACCTTTAGGATTTCCAGACCGGTTAGAAAACGCATCGCATAGCAAAGCTCTTGCTCACAGAGAGACAATTTCCTAAGTGCCACCTGCTGATTGGGAACTTGGCTGAAACTTCCTGGGCTCCATGTGTCTTACAGGATGCAGCCTGTTTTCCTACCTGGAAGCAAAGTCTGCTAGAGCTGCATGTTAAATGGGATGGAACAGGGCCAAAGCGGGCTAAATAATGGAAATGTATTTGCGAATATTTATTCAGTGACAATATTGCCAAAATTCACAATATTATTGATAATGAATTATTTAAGCAGCTCCAGACGAATACTCCGACAGAATCCCTGGCTGTGCCGTTCTGCCAACGCGCATCACGCACACACAAGCGCTCCCAGCACAGTCAGTGCCGAAGCTCGCTCAGCTTGCCAGTCCCCGAGCAAGGAGTGGGCTCTGCTGCTCGGCTGAGTCAAAGTTTCAAAGGACTGATAATGATGGGTCAGGCAGGGACGGGACGAGGCAGGGATGCGGGCAGAGCTGGACACATTGGTGAGGATGCACGGTTCACCATCTGGGACAAAGCCAACTCCAGAGGGCCGAGTCTGTGGCCTCTCTTCAATCCATATTTTCAGGCAAGCTTTCCACAAACACAAGTTGAGGCCGCCTGGACATCTAAAATTTCTCCTTCGGCTTCGGATCCTGGTGCTGCCAGTTGTGGTACCTGCAGCGTTTCGGGCAGGCCCGCCGTGAGGCTGCACAGACACGGTGCCGCGCGTGGTGGCCGCAGGTGCTGGTGCTCCTGCACGCAGCGTGGGCCCTTCTCCGCATGTCAGCGGCAGTTCACCAGCCGTGTTTTCTCCCTTTGGCCGGAGGACGTCTGCCTGGGCTCCCGCCCAGATCTGTTCTTTAAGGGCAGAGGCAGCGCTAAGCGAGGAAGTTGTGCATATTTCAGGCAGGTTTAGGGACGGTT
This sequence comes from Nettapus auritus, assembly GCA_011076525.1. Taxonomy (NCBI): domain Eukaryota; kingdom Metazoa; phylum Chordata; class Aves; order Anseriformes; family Anatidae; genus Nettapus; species Nettapus auritus. The sequence goes on from CM021769.1 coordinate 22,566,126, forward strand.
GTTCCAGACGGAGCCCGCTTGTTGATCTCACTCGTCTTTCCTCCGCATAACGCACACGGCTCAGGTCAGCCCTCTGCTCTCTGCCCTGGCCTGCTTGCGCAGAGGCTGCTTCCAGCCCGGGTCCCGCGTTCCCCCCTCTCCCTCCCACCACTGCCAAGCCCGTTCCTGCCACGCGGGTTTAATGAGAGGCCCACCGCGGCAATCGGAGCCCTCCAGCCACCGCCGAAGCCAAGGTCAAGCCCGGGGCAGGAACCATCCACAAATCCAGACACCAGAGCGAGGGGAAGGGAAGAACAATAAGAGGCATTTACTTGCAGTGTACTTGAGTGCCTGAGAGAAGCTGTCCCCACAGATTGCTGAGTCAGCAGCGGCTGACAAATTAGTCAACAGGATGACTGGGCCTCAGCTCCTGGCAATTAGCATCGACAGAGCTTTGTGTGCGCCTCTGTGTTTTCCCATTAGCTGTGGCTTGCACGCCCGCGGAGGGAGGAGGGACTGGGGAAGGAAATGGCTTGCTTTGACTTCGCAAACACATGGAATTTGCATTCCCAAGGTCGCACAGCAGTCATTTGGCTTCCTGCTTCAGCATCTTTGCAGGCTGTAGCCGTTATGAATAAAGTCTGCTGAGAGCCTCTGAGGAGGGAGGTGCATCAACACAGCTGGAGGAAGGGTGGGCCCTGGATGGCAGCAGCAGAGGCGCTTTCCATTAAGAAGGGTGTAGTTTAACTGACCTGCTTGGCCAGTAAAACCAAGCAATATCGGCAGCGGTCAGGTAGAGGAATTTACTGGGGAGAATGGGATGGCTAATATCCATATTCAGGGTTAGAATAAGAAGGGTGTCACAGATCCAGAGTGAGCGGATTTGGCAGAGCTCAGTGATGAAACGATAGATGGGGACAGAGGGGGATCAGAACTGGAATAAAAGGGGATTCTGCAGGTCAGGAGTTCAGTGTCTTGTCAAAGGGATTTGGGAAGCCAGGGGCTAAAAGGTGGAGCTGCAGGTCAGGATTAAGCCGAACCTAAGAGCTGAGTTCTGTCACCGCTTGGCAGAGGTCACTGCCTCCAAAGCAGGCTGCAGGGGTCACGGCCCACGCTGTGAACAATGACATTTCCTGGATTCAGCTCCTCTGGAACTACAAACACACTTTGTTGTTAAAATCCTGTGAATCTCCTCTTGCCTTTCCAATCTTCCATGCCAGGTCACCAGTGCTCTCGGACAGGGTGTGAGTTAAAAGTATGCAGAAGGCCCCGGAGGAGAGGTCAAGTCCATCTGCTTTTCTAGCCTCCCCTTCATCCACTGCTTATCTCTCTCCCTGGAAAGTCCAGCTCTGCCACACCATCCTCCTCGTTCCCCGTGGGCTGGTCACTGTGGTTTAAGCAAAGTCTGGCTGTGCTCCCAGATCCGAAAGGCCCAGCTTTGACCCAGGAGGGGTTGGGGGGTGTCCTTCTGGGTGCTGGGAGACCTGCCGGTCTGCATAGAGGCTCCTCCAAAAGCTGAGCTCAGCTGAGAGCAGCAGAAGCGTCCCAGCTCTCAGTCCTCCTGGTCACAAGGGTACATAAAATACGGGGCAGGCTTTATATCCACAGCATGCTCCCGCGCTGAGTGCAGCTGGAATCCCAGGACTGCAAATCCTGCTGCCGAGAGCCTAGCAACAAGTGGATGTACCTGCTTAAGCCTTTAAGGGTGGGTTAGTGGAGGTGAAAGTCGGTCAGAGTGTTTTATTTTCTGAGTTCGCTGGGTTTCTTTCTAGGAACCGTAATGCTTAGTCTGTAAGCCTTTGTATGCAGACGAGCAGAGCTGTATCCCTTTACACTGCCGTGTGCCGTGCTGACCCTGAGACGGGTCATTCCTCGGCCTGCCTCCTGTTACCGTCGTCCTGTCCTGTGCTTTCTGGAAAAACCAGCTGGCATCTCACTGCATCATTAGCTGTCTGAACAGCTTCTGCATCTGGGTCTCTCGTCCTCTGTGCTCAATTATTCCCCTACAAGAGGGTCTAACTGTGGTTTGTGTCAGGGTGGGCTCCGCTGTAGGCCCGCATGGGCTCCAGGCACAAACGTGGCTGCTGAGGAGCTGTGGCCACCCAGTGCTCCCGCCGAGGTGTGGGGCCCGGCCTTCCTTCTGCGCCTCCGACACCGCTGGGTTGTGCCTGACCATTGCCGCCGGGTCCGAGCTTCCAAACCGTAACCTGTGTCTGTCACCACCCTGCCAGCCCACGGGAAGCAAATCCACTTCATCCAGGGCTCGAAGCACTGCAGACGCACGGAAAGGACAGTGAATTGCGTGGGCTTGGAGTTCTGCGGTACCAAGAAATGTCACAGAGGCCTTGTTGCTGTGGCCTTGCACCTTGCAGAAAAAAAATCAGGGCTGTCTAACCCTGTTTACGCATGTAATTTGTCAGATATGGATGCCATGAGGGACCATGGACAAAGATCAGCTGAGTTCTCTCTCATTTAACCTTCCCGGTGAAAGTCAAAAAGTGGGTTATCGCTTCATGACAGGCACTGCAGTTCAAGGCAGATTCACTGCCAATTCAGGCCCTCAGTTTTCGTTACAGCATTGTGCAACTCTTACCTCTGGTTTTTCCACAACAGATCTCAGGGATGGCCTTGTCTGGTGGCAGGATGGAACGGGAGGAGAGGGGCTGAGTGTTTCTAGGACGTGCCACTATTTGCGTTCTGTTCGTGGGAAATGTGCTTACCTTTTCTCAGCATCGTGCTTTGGATCTAGCTGCCAGAGCCAATTCCATTTCTGGGAGAGAAGCATCCAGGTCTCAGCTTGAGTGGTACCACAATGCTGCTTCTCGCCGTGCTTAGCAGTGCCTGCACTCCCACCAGAAACAGAAGAAGAAATGGCATACCCGATGATAACCGTGACTCTCTGAGATGCTCTACTTCACATGGGTCTTGTGCTGCCAGAACCCCCAGCCAACACAGCCACCAAGCTATGGGGGAGCACTATGTTTCGACTGCTCGACTTTTCCTCCCCAGCTTCAGAGTACCAGAACCACACAGATCTTCACAGCGCTGCCAAACATAGCAGTTTTAAACATCCAGACATGTTCACAGGAGGTACATGTGTAACTGCAGCAAGATCCAGAGTTACCGCTGCATTTGAAAGAACATCTGAAGGGTTGCCTCATCAGGACATCATAAGGAAAAATACATCAAAGACCAGGCAGTGCTCAGGTGTCATAAGGAGGACGAGGGTATCTAAGATATTATAACTTTGGGAGTTCTGCTGCCTCTGTCTAGCTGTGTTTTACTCCAAATGAGCTATGCTTCATGCAGGGAACAAGCTAAGGACGGGTACAGTGCCAGGGTACAGAATAATTTTAGTAATGCTGAGTTAACGACAGATTTTTACTAGCAGTAATCGCATTGCTGTCCTGAGGCATGCTCCTAAAGGCAGCTGCTCTCAGGAAATGGCCTACAAATAACACTCTCCCTGTCTGGCTGGTACCCACTCCCTCTCCTCTTTTCTGCAAAGCAAATAGTTTTCTGATGGAAGGCGCTAAGTTAATTTTGGAGTCTAAAAGGTACATGCAGGACAGGGCAAGTTGCTTTAACATAGCCCTGACATTATTCCTCCTGCCCTCCTGGAAGTAATGTGTCTGAGGAATGCGATGGCCTCTTTTCGGAGCTGGCAGGCAGTGCCATTCGTAGTGTTGATACTTGTCCCAGTGGGACTCAGGCTGAGAATTTTCCATCCTTCCCTTGCCCAGTTCATTTTGTCCAGAGTGCCAAAAAGCTGTCAAATGGCATTTTTCTAACTATCCATCTAGACTGGGCTGGACCTGGTGACATGGAGGTGAAAGGATCTGGAGTCTGTTTTCCTGTCCTGCTAAGCTAGCCAATATCTCCTTGTGCTTCGTCGGGGGGTGACCTCTGATAATGTCAGTACGAATATTTTGCTGCCGTTTAGCTAATAGCTACATTTCCTGTTGCAAAATCATGTAAAGAGAAATAAGGGGAAAAAGAGCAGCCGTGCCAGGAGCCAAAGGCACAGCTCTGTCTGTTTCAAGGTGTGCTCGTGCCATAGCCCGTCTCTTTTTAACGTCAGGTCTGACATCGGGTTGTCTGACTGCGTCAAACAAACGTGTCCCTGAAAAATATGTTTTTACAAACCAAATCCTTGGGATTATCATTTCACCGTTTTTGTCCAGCTGTTTCTTGGTCTCAGATGCCATACACAGAGCAGATCCAACTCAAAGAACACGAGGACTGCAGTATCTCAGTGAGAAGCAGTTAACCCCCCTAATATCAATGGTAAAAATAATTAAGTCTTTCTACTTCTCTAGTGTGTTCCATCTGAGGGTCTCAAAGCATTTTAACAAGCATTAATTAATTACACTTTTCATCTCCTCCCTGAGGCTTTTTCTGTGCTGGAGGTGGTTCAGTCCAGTTTGGTAGATGTGGCTGTCGAAATCACAACTGATTCTCTAACCAGCAGTTAAAAACTGCCTCCAGAAATCTTCCTTTCTTACAACGGCTGCCCTTTCGTCCCACAAGCGTGCTTCCCAGGCTTAGTTTGCTGGATGATTCCTCTTCCTCTGGCCCGCGCGGGCTCAGATCCGCGGGTCCCATCTCCTCGCTGTGCCCTGTCCTGGGTGGGCTGTGACCCTGGCACGACGCCCAGCAGCCGAAGTGACCCGAGCCCCAGAACCACTGGAGTGTTAAAGAAGCTTAAGGGCACTTTTGGCTTGCAGAGCCTCCCCCCACCCCCAGACTGGGGGATCTGGGCGAGGAAGAAATGGCAAGAGAAGGGATAAGGATCACTAGGTGCAAATATTTGAAAAGTAAATATTTGGGTGAGCATTTTACTTTGAAATATTCTGTGTTTATGAAGAAAATACAGAAACTGCTTCTCCCATTGCTGAAATGCAGTCGTTCTGAGAGCTGAGTAGGACAAATGTTTAACAGCACAGGGCAGCACTTGCACCGTCTTGTAGGGAAGGGAGGAATCAGATTATATCCAGCTGAAACTGGACGGGAAACTGAAGAAAGTAGAAATTAGCTATCCGAACTGGAAGGCAGTCATTGGGATTAGTTTCCTATTTGAATGGAAATAGATCAAATCGTCTTTAATCGCAATTAATATGTTGTATTATTTGACTTCTTAGAAACAGTGACAATAAAAATAGTAGAAGTAATAAATAAACAACTGTGCTCAGTATGCAGCGAGCCTTGGGGCTTTTGTTGGCAAGGGAAGCTGTTGAAATACTTTTGAATTGATATTTATGTAACATCTTTTGTCTTGGGGATCCCAAACTATATCACCAACTGCAGCATTGAAAAGCTTGTGAACAAGGCAAGCCATATGTTGTTTTGTTAACAATATCATTCTGGAAATCATCTGTAGCATTTCTAATTAGAAGTATGTAGTGGAAAGTATTTGATTTCATTAATTAGAGTTCAATACTGTGCATTCCTCACGTAGAAACCAAAGCAACTGGCACGTTATAAATATGCTGGCATATAGAATAATAGGATGAATTAATAATTGAATAACGTGTACTGCTAACTGCGTATCATATGCTTCTTCCAGAGCAAAGTACTTTACAAAGGCTGGTGGTAATGAAGAATGATCCTTTCAGTTAATTAGAAATGTACGCTTTGTTCCTGAGATACACAATTATCAGTCGTCGAATCCTACGGTTTCTTTGTGTTTAATGCATTTCACTGTCTGCATATTACAGGTAACGTAACAAAAGGGATAAATTCAGCTGTACACAGTCAGTGGCAACGTAGGGACAAATTCAAGTCTCTTGATCCTGTCTCTACACTGGGAACAGCGCTCCTCTGTTTCACTGGACAAGGAACACAGGGCTAGAAGAAAGGCTTCTATAGGATGACCTTCAGGGTCAGCCTCTCCTGTCCCCTGCCACCAGGGGAAACGTGTCCTATCGCGGCTTTTGTGCCCGTGACAAAGAAAGCATGAGTCACACTTCCCTGCTGGACACCAGGCTGCTCATTGATACAGTTCAGGTCGCCTTGGAGAAAAAAGGAAAGGGTGGGCTCTTCATGCGGTTTGCAGTGGGAAAAGGCTGGCGTGGTTCGTGCTCTGGGATTAGAGAATGGCAGCCTTCCAGGCTCAGGTGCTGGGAGTTTCAAATCCCATTGCTGCAGAGTAGGGTTTTGCTCAAAGACTTGGCTTCAGCTCTGCGCTTCCCGGCCATGTACAAAGGCTTCCTTTGTACACAACAGAAGGTAAATTCAGCAAGCATCTCATAAGAGCATCATGCAGATCACCTTTTAAACTGGTGCCTGACTTTAGTTAGGGTGAGGACAGGATTGGGAGATCATCCAGTTCATCCCCTTGTGTCCAGAGAGGATAGCATTCCTGGCAGATGCTAGCTGTAATGTTCCTGAGGCTTTCTGCTGAGAGACTCCACATCCTCCTCTTCCTCTTCCTCAAAATAGCTATCCCCCCAGCCATGATGTTGGGCCAGCGTGTCCCGTCGCTGTGCTCTGGATGAGCTAGCCCTCCCTAGGTCTCCAAGCGTGGGCTTGGTCCAGCTTGCCAGAGCTTTGAATCGTATTAGTGGGTATGCCCGGGCATTAGCAAGGCCACCTCCGAGGGCTGGGCATTCTCCTCGGTTAGTACCAACTCCCTGTGCAGATGTTTTCCTGCATGATGGTGCAGAGCTCAGCAGGCAGCCAGCGCACAGAAAGGAATTGATTCTGCAGGCACTTTTATTCTTTCTGGTTTTACTGTCGAGGGGATGGGAATACACAAAAATTGTGAGGATCTCACCCCCTTCTCACTGCCCACTGCAGAGCTGCTATCTACTAATCTATTTTCTCTTCATCATATAAATAGTTACAGAGCTGAAGCTCCCCAGCCCTTGAAATGAATCACAGCGTGCAGCAGCATCGCTGAGCGTGCTTCTCATCGCTTTCGCTTCGATCCTCCCCACCTGGGTTCCTGGCTGCAAACTTCCAGAGCACGAGAGGAGCTGGAGCTGGATGGCAGGGACAGGCGAGAAGAGGGGGCAGCAGGGACGGGGAAGCAGCTGAGTGACAGCAAAAGGATTACAGGGACGCTGATGAAGCTGGGAAAAGCACATGCAGTCACAGAAGCGCTCTCCTACGGAATCTGGCTCAGAATAATTATTTCTGCATACCGACATTTCTCAGCTGTCAGCTTACAGCTGTGAAATCCATTGGCAAGGTGTACGTCACTCTTTGTCTTCAGCAGTACAAGCATCTGAAAAAACATCGAGCCTTCCAGTGGTGCTAAAGCCCTTGTCCTTTAGCTTAGGCTAAGGAGGCCTGGAGGGGGAAGGTAGGGGATGAAGTCTGGGTTTGGTTCAAGTCAGGCAGAAAGAAAGGCTGGTGCTGTCCTCGGTCACGGGGCGCTGCTCAGTGCACCAGGGTAGCAGGGGGCTGAGGGGGGAACAGCTGGGAAGGGTTGTCATTGCTGCACACGCCTTCCTCACAGCTTTAGATTGCAGTGCTGGCCTCTATGCTTAAATGTAGGGTTTTTAAATGCTGTTTGTAAGAGGTGCTGGAATTAGTGGTGTTACTGTTGTTTCCCCAGCCACGTTAGGAACACCTGCCTCCGCTTTGTGTTGCCCAATGCGAGCTGGTGAAACTTTTACTCACCCAAGTGAGCTGTTAGGGCAACCAAAGTATGGCGAGCCTTTATTTTCCTTTCTACAGTTAGATCTTATCAAACATCACAAGTGATGTCACGGTGCTCTGTGATCTCTCTGGCTTCATCCCTGCATGTACTCAGACGCAGATGGAGCCCCGAGGGGCTGCCCGAGCTCGCTCCGTGTCAGAGCTGTGCGGGGAGAGCTGGGTCTGGCTGTGGGGCCCGAGGAGGATTCCCCGTCTGAAGATACTTGACCGAAATGGGCTGGAGGGGATAATCGGGCACTAACCTCTCCTTCTCCCATCCCCCTGCTTGGACAGCCATGGGAACTAATAGGCCTTTTCCTGCCTAACATCTCTGATTCACAAAACTTTCTGTGGCGGATGCGGTGCCAGGAGGCGAGGGGTTATTCGGGGCCAGATTCCTTTTCATTTGTTTTGTTTTCCTCTTTCTATAGCAGTGTGGCAATCCCGGTCCTGGCAGCAGCGATGCCCCGAGGGCAGGGAGAGGAGCGGCTGCAGAGGCCGGACAGGATTCATCTGGCTGCGTGTCCTGTCCGGCTGCGCACCAGCTGGGGCCGGGGCAGGAGAAGCGCCTCCGGCTCATTCGGAGTTGACCCACGGTTATTTTTAGCTCCTTAATGCTCTTTCCAAGCCCCCCGGAGCTTATTTCTCTCCGCCTGGCAAATGGCACTTTGTGAGCTGCTCAGCCACAGGTTAGAAAGCGCTGAGAAAAGAGCCAAAGGGCAGGCAGCGGAGGTGCTCCGAGGAGAAAGGCGCTTGAGAGGTCAGGAAATGCCTGGCACGGGGGTAGGAGCCCCTCCGTGCGGCTGGGTGGTGGGGCTCGGGGCTGGGAGAGCTTGTGGAGGAGGCAGAGGAGGACAGAGGGCAGGGTAAAGGAAGAGTAGGAAAAGCAATGGGGAGAAAGGATAAGAAGAGATGTTGTGGTATACCAAAGGAGCTAAGTGAGGTGAAGGAGGATGTGCGCTGCTGGGGCATGGATGAGAAAAAGAAGGATGGAGAGCGTTTTGTGCTTCCCTCGCATTGTGAGTCTGGGGGCCTGTGTCATCGCTGCCTGCACGGGGCAATGTGTCCACCTGCCCATTTGTGGGCTTGGCACTTTGGCACCGTGGGGTGAGGAACCTGCTCCCCTTCTCCCGGGGGGACCCGGAGAGGAGCAGTGGGGTGGCTCCATTGGTCACTGTAGCAGCCTGGATGCCGTGCTGGTGCCAGGGCAGAAATAACCTGCCCAAAATAACCCGGCTCCCTCTCCGCGCCGTCCCCACCTCCTCCCCATGGCTGCTCTTTACAGTAGCTCCTTCTCAGCTTTCCGAAGCCCCAGCTGCGGGTGCCGGTCTCAGGCAGGGGAAGCGGGTTGCCTGGATACAGTCCCTTTGATGAGCAGTGCAGTCCCCCTGGAAATCAGGCTGCAGCCTGCCCTCCCCCTCCCTTCCCTTCCCCAGCACTGCTGCTGAGTGTGGAAGATGGATTTGGGTCCCTCGAGGGCTTTCAGATGTAAAAAAAGGAGAGGGGGAAAGAAAGCAAAGCGTGGAGGATGTCAGCATTCCCCCTCTCCAGAAAGGAGCAGACGGAGGGCCAGGAAGCTGCCCTGCCCTGTGCTGGAGGCTGCAGGCATGAAGCTGGTGCAATCCCGTGGAAGTGGATCCCACACCTGAGCTGAGCCAAGAAGCCACTCCGAGACGTGCGTCACGAGCAGTGACGTTGGCTCTAATTGATACAGTCCGGCAAGGGCAAGCCCAGTGAGGTTACCCAGCTGTCAGGGTAATCATCGCTCTGAAAATAAAGTTGCACAGAGAGGGGCAGAGTCGGGAAGGGATGAAATGATTCCCATTGCTCTTGGCCTGTCTTGCTGCACAGTTTCACAATTACACAGCTTCCTCCGCACCAGACAGCTTCCTTTGGCTGGTGCTGCTAGAAAAATTGGCTAATGGGGAAAGGCACCGCGACGTGCCTACAGGTGGCTACGCCGCAAGCACCACAGGGAAGTGTTCACATTGCTTCAAGAGGGTCTAACCAGGACAAACAGGAGAAAGATGAAAGAACATTTACTATCAAAATCAGAAGAGATATTAATGTCAGTCTTTTTTTGCTTGTTTTATTCCATTTTTCTCAGTGCAAAAGGCCACGCTTGCTCCATTTCTGGGTAACAAGTATGCATGCTGAAAATCCTCACAAAGGAGAATTCTTTAGCAACATTACAAACATTGCAAAGGCAAATTCTGCAGTTGAAAGCTATATTACAAAAAGCACTCTCATACTCAACCCATCTGTCTTCAGAGCTGCGTCCACCTTCCCCATAAGCATCCAGCAGGAGCCAGTTCCAGAGAAAGGTAGCAGATGAAAAGTAAAATACAAATGCTATTTCAGAACCAGAAGGAGAAAACCAAATCCCTGCGCTAGGGCTCGCTTTCTGGGGATGCCCCGCCAGGACCTCTGCGTCCCCTCGCTCTGGCAGGGAGGCGTGCTGGCGGTGCCTCTGCAGGGTCTCGGTGGGAGGTGGGTGTCTCTCGGTTACACAAGCCTCATCAGGGCTCTGTCGAACCGAAGGAGCATTTCACATTCCCCAGGAAAAGCAGTGGCCACCCACTGCAGTTTGGCTGGCACTGGCGGTTCCCAGCGAGAAAGTCTCTTTCACTGGCAGTCATCTGCATTCGGCACTGCTTTCAGCTTCCTGCTGCGCTCGGAGCACGGCCCCGGTGCAGAGCTTTGGGGTGAGCAGGGCACGGCACAACGCACGGCTGACAGCAGAGCTTGCTGCAACCTTTCAGCCACGTTAAGATAGGAAAATGCATTCCTGGACACCGTCATGCCATGGTAATCTGAAGTCATCCTGGGCTTTGACAGCTTCCCTGTGGTGCAAACTGATGTGCCAGCGAAAACAGGTCCCAGCCGTCAGGGAGCCTTCTGTCAGGCCTGCCATTCTCCCAGGTCGCTCCCTTCGACCCATCCGCAGCACCTCGGGCTGCTCTTCATGCAGTGCCGGAGAGCCACAGGTGGGCAACTGTGGGTTAAGGCGTTCAGCTGCATCATGCAAGTCAAAAAAAGATCAACCACAAAGCTGGGATTCATCCCTGTATAACAAATGCCGCAAGCCATGCCTTCTTGCTCGTCCTTCTATTAATCCCATATGAATAGCAAGTAATGAAAGTGGCAAGGCAGAACTTCACAGCACCCAGCAAGTGAAAAGCCCCGGAGCAATTGCCACTAAGATCTCAAGGATGCTCCTAGGATGTGTGGGGAGGCTTCTCAGGGCCAAAATCCTGAGGGAAAGGAAGGCAAGGCAAGGGAAGGGAAGGCAAGGCAAGGCAAGGGAAAAAGGAGATAGTACAGATCTCTGACAGGGGCAAAGAGGATTCATAGATGGGTGTTTCTTTCTTTAATTTCAGAAATTAGGATTAATCAGTGCATAACTGGATGACGCAGGTGGGACTTTTTAACGGTGACATCTCCTCTGCTTCATTTTCTTCTGCATCAGACAGTGAAGTCAAGAGAGCAGATCCAGCTCTTGTTGAGAACTGGGGTCTGACTGAGGAGGGGAAAGGAAAAAGAGAGAGAGGAGTCTAATCACCGGTTCTTTTTTTTTGCATTTTTCTCTCATTCCTATTTCAAAGACAGAGAAAAAGAGAAAGACACATATAGAGAAAGAGAGCGTGAATCATTTAACATGAATTTTGCCTGAATGAGGACTGACAGAAGTGTGTGAAATGGGAAGGATGAATATGAATAATGCAGAGCAAGGCTCCGTGCAGACGGAAGACTGTTATTGTGTCCCTGTTTACAGCTTCTGAAAGCACAATCAAATAGATACGGAAAGAGTGCAAAAAGCCTGCATGGTCACCTCACGTTGAAAAGGTGTTAAAATACATCGCAGATCACGAAATAGCACCTTTCAATCACCGAACCGAATTCACCCCTCTGCTCACAAAGGAGAGACAAAGGAGAGGAGCTGGCACTCCTTTAAGTAGGGAGCGAGCGGCACTTGGCTTTGTTCCCCGCGCAGGTTGGGCTCCTCTCCTCCTGCCCGGGCTGCTGGCGTGGGCTGATGCCGAATCACGGACCGCAGCGGGAGATCGTACCCGAGCAGCTCTGCCTGGCAGAAGGGCTGCCAAAACTAGAGAAAACAGATAAATATATATATATATATTTAATGAGGGGGACCCCTGCAACGGTTCATCCCTGCCCTCCTGCCCCTTTGCACACTGCAGTTAGTGCGAGGAGCGGGACTCATTTCTTACGCCTTTTATGGGAGGAAGCATGGCCGGGAACGAGCGCGTTCTCCTGGGACGCTGGGGACAGCTGGTTTCCATTTGTGGTCCTGCCACTGGCTGGTTTTGGCCAAGCATCGTCATTTTTGTGCCACTGGTGAAGCGTTTTGAAATCTAACAAAAAGCAGCGTGTAAGAGCTGGATTTTAATGCTGATTATTCTAAGCAGCCCATCATCATACCGTGTGGTCTCTTGCATTCTGTAATTAAGGCACACTTCTGCCCTAAGGAGGGCATTCTTATTCCTTCCCATGCTTTAGACCACTTCTGGATGGAATTTGCAATAATTTCCGAGGTCGCCTATTGGATCTCCTCCGCGTGCTTGGTGCTTGTCCAAATCACAGTCCATGAGTTCATCTGAGCAGCGATGGGAGATTCTGGCCGTGCCGTGGGCCTCAAGAATTCGGTAGCAGCACAACTCATGCAGTCACCCATTGCTGCTGAAGGTTTCCCAGAAAGCTTGAAGGAAAAAGGCTGACCTACTGAATGACTCTTTCTCTAATTTATTGCTCTATTAGACTAGCAAGAGATATAATATGGCATTACATGGGTGTGTGGAGGTGACTGAGCTCGGAGGATGTTCAGATTTTTGGACAAAAGACAGGAGTTTAGCTGGAGGTCTAAGGAAGGGCATTGTAAAGAAGGAATCCGGGGAGAGACAGAAAGGAGACAGAGGCCAAAGCCTGTGCACCGGGGAATAAAGAAAGGGAGATTCAGAAAGCCTAATGTTAAAATTAGAATTAAAAAAAAAAAAAAAAAAAGAGGGAAGAGGCAGGGTATTTGAGGACAAGAATGTAAGAGACACGAGAGGGCTTGGAACAGAATGAAACTCTTTGTGGAATTAACCTATTTGTCATAGAAATACTCTGCGTGCAAATAGGCATCCTCGTATTCAGCCTATCCATCTAGCTGACCCAGGATGATGTAAAAGGACAGCCTGTGAAAAGCCCTGCTTGACACAGGGACACGCACAGATCTAAGTACTGCGCTACAAGCAGCCAGCGTGGAGAAGCAGCGATGCAGACACGCTGCAGCGATGAAAATAAATGTGCCTGCAGCTTCAGGGATGGAAAATGCACATTCCACCTTCTGCCTCCCAGAAATCGGCTGCAGGCTTTCACCAGCCAAAAGACGCGGCGGGTCTGAGTCAAAACCTGTCTGCTTTTGGGTCCTCACCTCGCCCTTACCCGTTTCCCCGGGGTGTGCAGGGAAAAGGAGGGGGCAGCAGGGACTGTCATATTTTCAAGGCGGTGTGTTTCAGTGGTGTTATTAAAGCGGCCTCCATTTGCTTTCTGTCTTTTCACCTTGAAATGGGAGCTGCGGGGGCTGTGTGCACACGATGAGAAGTGACAGGGCAGTTCGGTCTCTGGGGTCCTTTCAGTCCACGGGCTCCCTGCCGAGAAACCCAACAAGGTGGGCACTTGGGCTGACATTTCTCCCTAAGTTGTTCTGACATATCTCCCCCAGGAAACGTACCGGTGCCCCCTAACACGTATCATGCAACCCCCCTGGCTGCATCAAGTAGCATTTACTTCTGGTCACTGATAATCTGAGCTGCAAACAAATCGGGAGCCAAAATAAGAAAGGCTCCCCGCCGCGGCCTGCGCAGCCCTGGGGAGGTGGGTGTTTAGCAGGTGATGAGAGAACAGGCCATGCACTTTGCAGCTGGGCTTTGAGCTCTTTTGAGGGAGGATGGTAGGAAAAAATGGCGATTCGTGTCTTTTGGAGAGAAAGACGGCAAGATTTAGGCCTGAATTAGCAGCTGTAAAATGCAGTGAGATCAGCTACTTGCACAGAGACCACTGCAAAGACAAATCATGCCAGCAGCAGTCTTTTTGTAAAAGTCTCTTAGGAGCCTCTTGCCATCTTCCCCTTGCTTCATGCCTATATACTCAATTCCTCTGCTTCACCGTGCTCTGAGGAGCTGTAGAGAAGCACCTCCTTCCCCGACGCTGAGTTAGACTGCCGTAGTGTGGGCCTGGAATACATCATGGCCATTTCCCTACTCCTACAATTAATTTACAGTTCATATTAGCTACCTATAAAAGAAGATGAGGAACAGTGAATCCGGCTTTTGAAAATGAAGAACATCACCGAATCTACCTCTGCATAAATGAAGAACTGTCTTGAGACCGTCTCCTTTAAAGGAAGGTCTATTACACCGAGTCCAGGCTCCCACGTGCTTTAATAGAGTCAAATTGTGTTGAACCTGCCCCTCTCATAAGTGGGAAAGCACAGACAGGCTTCTGAGGCAGAAGGCCTGCCACGCAGGGTCCCCACTGTGTCGAACCTGCCCCTGCCCTTCCAGGCCTGACATGGAGCAGATCTGCGTACAGCCCTGCATTAGCTGGCGAGCCACACGGTGTCCAGCCCCCATATACGTGAAGGCCGCCGCTGAATCACCTCCACGTACGTGGCGAGCCAGCTTCAGTCAGTCTGCTCTTCCAGAAGGTGAGCTTTATTCCGTCCAACACACCACCCATTTTAATGAAGGTTGAGGTATTGATCTCCCCAGTAAATCAAGGTGAGATGTGTGGATTCCTCCCAATAAATGACGGTGGCTGTATCGATTCCCTCCTTCCCACCCCCCATAAGTGAAAGCAAGACATATTAGTTCCTCCCCATCAAATGAAAGCGAACTGTATTGAGGCCGCCCCCATAAATAAAAGGTGGGCCATGCTGACTTAGACCTTAACCACATAAATGGAGGTGAAATGTATTGATTCCATCTTCTGTAATTGAAGGAGAGCTGTATTACGGCCCTCCTTCCAACATAACTGATGGCAAAGCATATTGATTTCATCACTCTGAAGTGAAAGGTTAGTTTTGTTGAATATCCCCAAAATATCTGAGGGAAAGCCACACCGAACTTAGTGCCTTATCCAGAAATTTCTCAGGATCTGTTAGTTACACGTCGAGGCTTTTACTGCAGTTGGATGGCAGAGGTGTTTTACTGCTTGAAAGCTCTGGGCACAAGATGAAGTGATGAGACACCAGGGTTTCTGCGAAGGGACACTGCCATGGCTAAGCAGAAGGCTTCCTAATTCCAGCACCTGTGTTTGTGTGGACAGCTTGCATTTAGGCAAGTTCCCCATCCTTCACATACCTCTGCTGCGCAGTAAGGATAATGATCTTGCTCTGACATTAGG
Source organism: Nettapus auritus (assembly GCA_011076525.1). NCBI lineage: Eukaryota > Metazoa > Chordata > Aves > Anseriformes > Anatidae > Nettapus > Nettapus auritus. The sequence goes on from CM021769.1 coordinate 22,581,156, forward strand.
TGGTAGAATAGATTTATTCATGCCGGTCTACAATGTTCTCTCTGCTAATGGGACCAAATAAGTCCTGGAGACAGCAGTGGAAGTGGATGGAGTGCTATAGGGCAAAATGGTTCAAAAATAAGGTGCGCTGTCTGTGCCCTGTGACATAAGAGAGGCTAGGCCTACACGCGGCAGATAAATAATTAGCAGTAGCTGCCTGGAGCCTGCGGTGATCTTTGCTCTTAATTATTCCTGCTCCTTCCTACTCCTCTCTACTAACAGCACTGCTTTTAATTGGCCTTTGCTGATGGGAAAGATACCAAAGGTGCCTCACCTCGGAGCCATGCAGTGGTTCAGGAACTCGGTGGTTCAGGTAGCGACTGTTTTACAGGAAGGCAGCGGGGATGGCGCACGTCTGCAGGGCAGAACAGCCAGGCTCCGCTGCACCCCTCCAGCAGATCGCATCCAGCCCGGCACAACGACAAAAAACAGGACAGGGCAGGGCTGGCTGCTGGTGATACGAAATACAGGGGACAGCTCCTTGCTTCCCCAAGGAAACACTCTCGTTTTCCCCACAGTACTCCGTTGCACAGTTGCTGTCTTTTGGTATCTGTTGTGAATGCCATAGTCCTTGGGGAAGCTGCTGAAGACAACTGCAGAGGATGGGGGTAGCTGAGCCTCACACGGAAACCTCTCTGTGTCTTCCTTTCCCAACCATCCCAGCAGTAGCAACAAGACCAAAGAGAGAGAAACAAACAAGAAGACAAAGAACAAAGTGCAGCCCGGCACACGTAGATGACACGAGGAAGCTAAATTCAAGATTAAAGGCGTTAGACATCCCACAAAACAAATCACACGACTGCCCGGTGCCTCTGCAAAGGAATAGCCCCTGGTACCGCGCCGTGTGACACGCGGGCTGAGTCAGGGCTTCTTGAGGCTTGTGGCTGAGCTGTTTTGTTGTGCCAGGGCCTGGCACCGCACCTCCTCCTCCTCCTCTTCCTCCTCCTCCACCTCCTCCTCCCCCTCCTCGTCCTCAGCTGGGTGGGTACGTGTGTGGACAGGGTGATGGGAGACAGACAGCATGGAAAATCAAACAATTACAGGGAATATTGATCCTTCTGCGAGTCTGCAGCAGTATTTGCCTAAGAGGGATGCAGGCAACTTGTGCTGGCCATATCCCAACCACGCGTAACGCAAGCTCTGATCTATTCTCCGGGGTGAAACACCAAGGTGTATCTTACCGTGCATTTCTTAACAGATAACAATTTCCCCAAAGATCTTACGGAAAATGTGTTAGTTTTTACATGAATTAGCTGTTCCTGGCAAATCTCGTGTTCTTGCCACATGGGTGATTTCTAAGGGGTATTTCCAAGCGTACTGCTTTGCCCAGAACAGCCTCTGAAAATGCCAGTCAAGTGCCAGTCCGCCCCCAAGCCCAATTTCTTTGCAGCTCTCTCACATCACCAGCTGTCTAAAACCCTCTCCAAGAGGATTTAGATTGGATTTTGTGCTGATTTTATACAGTTGTCTTATGTCTTCCCCAGGAGTGGTGAAAGAGATTTGTTCCGTGCAGCATTGGGGATGCAAATATCATTCCTGTCTCGCTGCATCCTTTGAAAGGAGGACCAGACAGTTGCCATGGCAGCAGCACATCTGAGCCAGCTGTAGTTGCCTTGGCAACAGAAACGATGGGAGCCAGGAAAAATAGTCCCAGAGGACAAACCATTTTAACACACACACACAAATTCCCTTAAACTGAAATCAAATCTTGCTTTGAAATTCTAGGGCTTCAGAAACAAGGGGCGAAGCAGGGGAGAATACAAACAGCCTCTCACGGTCCTTCTGCTTTCCTTCCTTACGTTTCTTTTTGGAAGACAAAGGAGAGGGAGTTGGAAGCAATCCCGTGATGGCTAGAAAGGGGGGAAAGTAAACTCCAAGCTACCTTTGGCCTGGTCCGGCGGCCCTGCGGGAACGCTGTGTGCTGATAACTGCGCCAGGAAGGCACAAATCAGCACTCCAGTCAGGTAGCCCTCTCGTCCGCAGCAGGCTCCACACACCCATTCCCCGTACAAGTGCTTTCAAATAATGAGGTTATAGCTTTGGAGACTCCTCAGTCCCTGCAAGAGGTGCAGTTTTTATTATTAAGCAGGGGACAAGATGCACTGTTGGAGATGTCTGGGGCTGGAGCTCAAGCAACTGCTGGCTGCCTGGCAGCATCGCTGCCTGCGCCCTGGTCTGCAGGCAGGGGCCAGTCTGTTTGATATGTGCCAAGGACAGGAACCCACAGCACCCTGCATCTCTTTTCATAGCTGTAACTACAGATAATCAGATTATTGGAGAAAGAAGTGATGCTGTAGAAGGGAGGGTGGCAATGGCTTCAGCATCCACACAGCTGGAAAGATTTGGGGGTCTCTTGAGAACACAGTAAGTCAAACATGAAGTTTGAGGTTGGGAGTGGGGGAGAGAAGAGGGCAGAAGCTGATCGGAATAGTTGGAGCAATAGCGGAAGCCTCAGACTGGGAAATGGTAGGGAAGAGGGCGGATGCTGGCGCCTAGTGTGTGTGGTGAAATGAAAAGCAGTGAGAAGGCAGGCAGGAAAGCAGGCAAAGCCTGAAGCAGAGGACAAGGACAGAAGCAGGCAGAGATGAGAGGAGAAATGGGAGCAGGGTGGCAGGCCATGGGAGATGAGGGCACAGCGGCATGGGACAGGGAGGGGTATGAAGCCTGGCTCACCAAGTACAGGGCAAGGAGAGTCACAGAGAAGCAGGAGGTCTGGAGGCCAGATAGGGTACACGATGCTTTGCAGAATAACATACTTTGTGTCATTGGTTGTAATACTGCCATATTTCCGCACATTTCCCTGACTTTTCGAGGATCATTGCATGCGTAAATGGCTTTGTTAGCTCGTTCACTCATCACACTGCTGTGAGGGCCGCTTACTCCAGTATATCACTGCATTTATATTTTCCTAGTATTTCTTTCCTCTCTATCAACAGCTAATGCTGTCCAATTTTTCTATGCTTTCAAGGCACAGACCTTCATTATTTTCTTACTGAAAGCAGATTTAGAAAAACAGTTCCACATCTCAGGTGCCTTTGAATTGTCACCGTATCTTCTGCCTTCTCGATTTGTGATCTCCGTTCCTGCCCTTTTGTCTCAGCCTCACCCCTCTCTTTCTGTCTAAAAGCAGGGAGACTGATGCTGCAGGCTGCACACACCTGTAATTTCTGTCGAAGCCCGGGGGACCTGCATGTAACTAACGGGACTGCAGGGCTCGGCGAAAGATTCCTGTTTAAAGGAATAATAAACTGCTCACGTTTACTGAGAAGGGGAAAGAAAAAAGTCTTTATTCAAAATGTAAATCTCTTCCTGCTGAGGAGCGAACCCAAAAGTCAGCCTTCAGGATATAAATATTTATGCCTTTTGCATAAACAGCAGATGTAACATTTCCAATTAACTGTCGATCTTTCCATTTCTCTGGCTGCTACTGCTTTCTCTCACAATCTCGGAATGAAATATGGATAGTGGTCCGCTTGATTTGCCTGAGCTCGGATCTGTCACACATTTCCACAGTCAGTAAGATGAAATTGTTCCTGAAAATGTTTATTTCTCGGAGCCTAACAATTTCCCGGTATTTTTTTCCCTTGCATTCAATGTCAAATGAATTCTGCTGAAAGATGTGAGATTCTCAGCCCCGATAAGAGGACGGCAGAGAAGGAGCAGAAGCAGGCACAGGTGAGAGCGTGCACTCAGCCACCGCAGCACGCTCCAGCCCAGCCGTGGAAGAACCCCTTGGGACATCAGAGACTTCGGTCTCTGTGACCCATTTGGCCCCTGGCCTTTCCACCAAGGCTGCCAGGCTGGGGCTGGTTAGCATCAAGTGTAAGAGGTTTTATGATGTAGCCACCTGTTTGCTAGGAACTGCCTCCATCACTTCTTCAGTGTCAGCTTTCTCAGGTGTCTGACATTCAATCCTGCTAATGGCAGCCTCTCACTTCTTTCTCTCTGGGAGAAGGTGTGAATTGTGTGAGCGAGAAAGCGAACCCTACTAGAGCTGGTAAACATCAGCCTGAACTGGCATCACGCCTACAAAGCAGGAGATTTTGCTGGAGCACAGAAAGGAGGGTGAGAACAAAAATCAGCAGCTGAGAAGCTGTAGTAGATAAAAGATGAGCCAGAAAGCAGGCGCAAGGGGAAGGAAAAGCACTTGTTTGGTGATATGTCAGAGAGTGAGGATCCTTCTGCATTCTTCTGCTGAGGATGTTCGCTGGCCCTTTCACCTGTCCTGCCAGTGAGGTTTAGCTCAGCCTCTCCCTTCTCCTGGGAATCCAAAAATCGACTGGGGCATTGCTGCAAAGCAGGAGCTGCTTTTCAGCTGGTCCGTCTTTCCCAGGGGCTCAGGTGAAGGGATCTCTGCCTTCCTGCTTAAGGAGGGATCCCAGGCAGGGGGCTGCACAGCTGCCCTGGGACGGGGGCTTTGTGCTGCCGCTGGCGGGGCTGGGGCAGGCAGCCAGCCTGGCTCCTCTCCTCCGTGGGAGGAGACCCTCAGCTCTGCCAGGTGCTGCTGCTATGGGAACTGGAGCCGCTTTAAAGCCATCCCTCTGGCACCACGGGCACTGAGGCATCTGCAGTCCTCACTGCTTAGGGGTGTACCCTCCCCACAGGCTTCTGCTGCCTGGCTCCTGCTTTTCCCCAGCCTCCTCGTGCTTTGAGCTGCTTTTCTTTGTCTTCTCCCCAGGCTCTTCTGCCTGCCACGTTGCTAGTGTGAGCAGTTGGCTTCTCACACAGCATGAGAAATCATCCTTGTCACTAACCTGGAAAAAAAAGGGTCCAAATTCACAAGTGACTGGAAGCCTAATTGTTTAATCAGCACGTTTTTCACTTTCTGCTCTGCTATGCCCCCAAAGCCTATATAGCAGTTGTTGTCTACATTCAAGCATAGTCTCAGCTCAACCATCTGTGACCGCTGATGAGGCTGTCTGTGCTGTACAGCCCCAAATAATCACCAGCACTCACTGCAGGTGAGCTAACTGAAGTGCACTTTGATTACAAGCAGCTAACTTTACTGAGCTCAGCACAAATCCTTGCTTGTGTGGGATTACATCGACAGTGGAGCAAGTACACTAATATGTGGCTAAGCTGGAGTTACCGCTGGCTGTATGCTACCTTCCTCTTCCTTATATTAACCTGCCTGTTTGATCAGTTGTATCTAAATGGACCTGAGGCAGCATCAGCAAAATGTCCAGGCTTTGCTTTCCTGCCAGGAACAGGAGGCAGGTTAGCACCAGTGTTAGGGACCAGAGACCCCATTTGTGCCCTGTCCCTGCTTGAGCTCGCTCGGCTCCTCCTGCCTGGGGAGCTGCACAGGCACGAGGCAGCCCTGTGAGCTTTCTGAAAGCAGATCAATGTGGATTAACAATTTAGGATGGAGCAATCTCGAAAGGAGACTGAAAGTCAGATTTCTGAAACCACAAGCATTTATTTCTCTTCTTGGTTCAGCCCCCTTGACTGTGGCTGACTCTGGTATTTCTCCTGAGTCTTCGCTGCTGGATGAAGAGGCTTTCTGGTTTAATGGCATTCATTAATCATAAAACAATGCATCATTGCAGCACCAGAGTTTAGGATTTAAATTATATTGCTGATAGGCATTGGCCTGGGCTCTCAGGTTGAAGGTGCTCTAAGGTCAAGTCGGTGACTGGAGGCTGTGTGCGCGTTTTGTTGTGAAGGAGGACTCCCAGGATGAGGCGGCTGCTTGTTCTGGCACTGGAACAGACCTTCTGCTGGGCGTGCTGAGTGCTCACAGGTCACCCCTGGGGCTGAATTAAGCCACTGTCACAATTCCTAGATTTGATTTTGATTTTGGGAGTGGCAGCGACCCTCCCAAGCGTTGTCCTGGTTTGTATGAATTGCAGGTCCTTGCAGAGCCCAGAATCTCAGTCTCGCCTGCCCACTGGCTGCTTTGGAAGCAGATCTTCCTCTGCGCTCTTTGTTCTCTGTGTTTTTTCTAGAATAGTTTCTCAGGTTATTAAGGTATCCAGTTTTTCCAGTGCTCAAGGACCTACTGTTGGTACAGTGTTGGCGTGCCCTGTGGATGCTGAGATGCCCAGCAGGCACAGGCAGAAGCAAGCTTCCAGTCTGTCCTCCTACCTTCTCACTGGACACAAAAGCAATTGCAGAGCTTGTGGCTGGAGAAATGAACTAACAAATGGCCTTCGAGGGCTTCCTGAATCACCTTTCCCACCTCCTGTGTTGCAAAGATGGCGTTCAAATGAAATTGTCAAAGTGTGGTCCCAGCCCACAGACTGCCAGTCAGACAGCTCGGTTAAGCACTCCCAGATTTGCTTTGTGACCCCTGTTTTGAGGCCTTAGGTAAGCATTATGGTATGCACCGCAGAACTGAAGCATCAATGCCATTCCTAGTGTAGGACTGCAGTTGTTTTTCTTGCTTTTTAGGATTCAGGAGCCCTTGTGTTATCAAAATCTTGTGCTTTACTATTGATAGAGCTTGAGTTAACCCTCCTGCTCTTGCTTTCCGAAGGCGTCAGTTCCCTGCCAGGAATGCTTCTGGGCAAATTCCTAGAAAGTGGCATTTTAGTAGGCAACCAGAAATTTAAAGGGACCCTGTTTTCGAGGCCTGTGTATACAGCTGTGAAAGCGCACCAGCGCAGAGGCAGGTGAGATGCCCTCCTGCAGCTCCCACGTAGCCCAAGTGAGACCTTTAAGGTCCCCTTCAAGAAAGACGTGGGCTGTTTGTGCATTGCATCATTCCCCTTGCGAATGTACGTTCCCAGCGCATTTGGATTACCTCATTCTTGCCAGAATGTAGACTATGTTTCAGTGGCCAGGCCCGTGAATTTGCTCCCTAGCCAGCCAGACTCGCCGAGCTGACTCTCTGGGATCGTACCCACGCGTAAGAGGCCCATCCCGCCCTTCCCGTGTCTTCCCCCTTTCTTTGCTCATCCATGTCAGGCAGAGGGGTTCAGCAAATAGTTCTTGTTGGCAGGTAGCCCAGGCATTTAGCTTGATAGCAACACAGAATAATATATGTCCTTTTATTTATTTTGCCTGAGCACAAATTTGACGACAGGCTGTTTCATTGCTTGTTTAATACTTTGTCCAACCTTCCGGCTTCCTTCTTGAGAGGAAACAGTCTGCAGGTGCAGCAAACACTTTTTGTTCCTTTATGACTAGAAGATACTACTATTCCTCTAAGGCTTTTCGTCTGACTTGATTCTGGCTCACCCACCTGCCTGCTCTCTCTGGAAGTGAACGTTTTTAATAATTTACTTTAGAGCTGTTCTATCATCTTGCTATTTATTTCTGCCAGAAATTATGCCCAGAGGTTAGGAAGCTCTTATCTTCCCACTCACAAAGGAACTGAAGGAAAATATTCTACAGGGCACAGAGGCATCTCTGGGTGGTTTGTAAATATTTCCAGCGGCAGGCATACCGGGGAATGAAAAGAGCTGCAGTCCCTACCCTGTTAGCATCGCCTGATGTAGCCTGCATCTTGCAGGTTATGCAATGGGGAGCAGTTGTGTGCACGCAGCCCCCCTCTTCCCACTGTGATTTACATCCAGCTTCTGTGAGATACACCTGCTAGTGCTTCAGAGCATGAAAAAGAAATAACAATAATAAAAAGAAAAGCATCGAGAGATGGCAGTTTACTCCGCACGCAGTAGTCTGACTCACTAAAATCGGTGGAGAGATTTTCAGTGACTTCTCTGGGATTTGGATCAGACCCGAAAAGCACAAGCCCTGAGAGCTGGACTGCTGCCAGCTAGCTTAAGAGACGCTGAATTCCAAGCAAATGAGTTTTCATTTTTAATTCAGAAGCTAAATAAAATCGCATTTGCAGAGCATTTGGATGGGATAGCTCCAAGAAAAATCTAGAGAACTGAAGGAAGTGATACTTCTGGTGTGCCTCTTCTTAGCAGTACCCTAAGGGGCTCATTGCTCCACAAAGCAGTACCAATTATCCAGCAATGTTTGCTACTACTCTTATTATTACCATAGTGCCTAAATGCTCATTGTAGACCAGGACTCCAGCAAGCCGGACAATAGATGAGCATAGAACAAACAGATGGTCCCTGCCACCCAGAGCATCTCGGAGTGGAGATGGACCGCTCTGTGCCGACGGGCGTCGCACCACACAGAGGGGCAGCGCTTTGTTCCTGCTGAAGTCAATTAGGTTCCTAGTGCCCCGGGGAGGTGCCAGGGAGTCTTGGGCTGCTTGTTTTGATAGAAGATAGAAAACACAAGTCCTGTTTTTACCACCCAAATTCCACTATGTTTTGTTGGGAAATGCCTGCAGAAGCTTAATCAGCATGAGGGTGAGCTTGGTTTATTGTACAGGCTTGTTTATAAATGCAGCACTGCCTGCCTGAAGGTCAGGCGGGTGCTTTGTGCCAGGGCTCCGTGCCCAGGTCTAGATAGAAGGGCAGAATCAGCCTACGCTATCTCAGTGCTTCACGAGTATAAGCTTTTCTCTTTTTCTGAGAAAAAGAGAAATCCTCCTGTTTTTTTGTGTGTGTTTTTTTTTAAAGTTATTTTATTTTTGTTATTTTTTTCTCTCAGCATGCCCTGATTTCCCTCCCTTTCCTCTCCTACACCTCTCTCTTATGTTGGTTGTTGTTTTTTTTTTTGGTCTTTGATAGCATCACCTGGTCACCCTCACAGCTAACTCCTCTGGAGAATGGCAGACCTACAAGAAAGACAGTTGTATGTCTCTGCCTGTACTTCACCTGGTCTGTGAAGAGCAGAAATAGAACTATTTAATTTCTTTGGGGGTGACTGTGCTTCTAGAGCTCAGGTTGACCATCCCTGGAGGAGCTGTACTTGCATGCTCCCAGACCCAGGCAGAAAAGGAAGCTCTAGAAATCCCCTAAGAAAATATTGTCCTTGTTTCCAGCTTCCCCTGTCAGAATCTCCGCCAGTGTGCAATTAGAAAACCAACGGGACCAAAGGAAGGACGGGAGAGGGAAAGTGACTGAGAAACTGGAGGGCGGTGCTGGCTCTGGTCCAGCTGTGCTTGCCTTTAACAGGTACAGCGAGAAATCCGACTGAAGAGGGGATCTCAAGCAAACAAACAAATCAACTAAATGAACAAACCGGCTGATAAAGTAGAGCTGCGAATCAGTAGCTAACGAACACACCTCTGTCTCCGCGTCGCTTTCTGCTGGCAGAACGGGAGTCAATTACCCACCTTCCAACAAGCTATCGATTGGCCTGCTGCCGGGTATCGAATCCACGGCCCTGTCTGCCCCGCGTGTGGCTCTTTGATTTTCTCCCCCTCTGTAGCTGCACGTGGATGGAAGCCAGATGAGCCAGCGCAGGCCTATCGATCAGCCCGCATCCCTCCTCCTCCTCCTCCTCTTCTTCACCCCGGTCGCCATGACAACCCGGCTGCAGCAGCGGCGGCAGCGCTGTTTACCTGGCCCATTTATTTTCCTTTTCAATATCTTTCCCTTCCCCCCGCCGCTCTCACCTTGGCATGATATTGGCAAAGCACTCAGCAGTTGTAAAAGAGATGAGTTTTTATGACTCTGAGGAGGACAATGCAGTTCTCCGCTCTGCTTTATCACCCACTCGGTTCATTTAGTTGATTTGTTTGTGAGGAGCTGGAGCCTATAAACAACAGATAGCTCAGGCACCGACCAGGCCTTGCTCCAGCAGGACCCGTTGTCCCAAAAGCCAGGTCTCCCGCCTATGGCCTAAGCGTGCCTGTAGTAAGACCCCCATTCTTCTTATATATTGCCCTAGAGTGGAGATATAGAACCAATGGCAGCCCTGACATCATTTCCCAGCTGTTCATTTCACACAGCCCCTGAGGCAGCATGTGTGGTGGACTAGAGTTTCTCTGGGGTCTTCAGTCACCCTCATAACTTCTGTTGGGGTCGCAGCGCCCAACAGGGCCCAGCTGCTGCGACAGGAGCAGCGGGGCAGGCCCGGTGCCACCTCCCGGTAGAAGGCCTTTGCAGTATATTCACCACAGCCTCCAGCTGCATATCCTGAGCAGTTCCTTGCTTCGCCCAGCTATGGCGAGCTTTCCATTTTCCCTGCAACCCTCCCACGTGGCGATGCATTCATGTCCCATCTCTTTCCTCGTGATGCTTCCATTGTCTGAAATTGCCTTCCCGTTCCTCAGTGGGATGACAGGCATGCTTCCAAGACCAAGCAGTAGATATATAAACAATGTTTAAGAAGCCCATCTCTTCCCTCCTGAATGGTTCATTTGTTGTACCAAATCATCGATCTGCAGCTTCTCAGCGTAGGATTCTCTGCTGAAATACAATACATAAAGGGTTTGTGCAGGGATATGGGGTATAAGATACATAAATAAAAGATATCTCTTAAAATATAATGCAGGTGTCCACCTTGTGTCATAGGTCTTCCTGGCTTCCTTTTAATTGAAATTCTTCACCCAAGTCTCACATTCCTGATTCTTTCCACAGCAAAGCCATCAAACCCTTCCAAGAGGCTCCTAGTTTTCCTTGCAATTCAATATGATTGATACAGGATGTGAAAGATCATTTGATGTTATCCACTACAGATTCTCTCCTTGAAGCAGCAAGCTGCAGGATAAATTGTGGAATTTGCTACTGCACCGTATTATTGAAGAAACTATTATATTTTGAAGAAGAAACAGATTCTGTAAGAAAGATAAAGGTACTAGCAATTGTAACTACTGCAGGAAAGTTTCCTGTGTGATGTGCTGTGAGGCCCATGAGGACAGGCGTCAGTGAGGGTTCTTGCTTCATTCTTGCATTTTGCTTGTGCCAGAATAGTGTGATGCTGGGAGTATTGCAGAGCCCTCATCCCTTGACGAGTCTCACTTCATCACATGTGTTACTGGGCTGCATTAGCCAGCACAGCAGGAGCTCAGATACTGTAGAGGATGAACTATGGATGCATTTAGAAGGAGAAAGTCTTAGACTGATTGTGTGAAGTGAGACTGGGACGGTGGGGCTGACCACTACCAGACACCAGGCCCTGGCCTTGCTGCAATGACGATGAATTCAGAACACCAAGAGAAAGGGGGAAATGTTTGACTGGCTGGAGCAGTACTCTGATGTGACATGGCAGAAAGCATGATACTAATGCAAATTGTTAGTACTTATTAACTAATTAAATTGTTGTAATGCCTGTAAGGCACTTAACACTTTCCAGGCACAGAAGAGAGCCCAGTCCCTGCCCTTAGGAGCAGAAGGTCTAAAAAGGCAAACTTGGAGGAACGGTGGAAGAAAAACAATTAACATAGAGCACAAGGGGTATAATGAGAAGAAGCACAGGGCTTTGCAGCTACAATTTATGTCTGGTTTTGGAAAGAAAGAAGGCTTATGTGATTACAAGATCTTTGTATATGGGGGAGCATGTGTGTATGATAACATATGTCTGTCTGATGCATGTGTAATTTTCAACTTCAAGCAAATTCAAGCTGTCTCAGAAATAATTTTGTTAAAATATGAAGCCAATGAAAAGAAAACCCTTTTCTTCAGCTCAGAAGAAGGCTGCAGTAGGAGGAGCTCGTATATTCTCAGACTTCAGAGAATTTGCATGGGCTACAGCTCTTAAAAATACTCAGCAGGAAGAAAAGGCTTTCAGTGGTGCTTAGATTAAATGAAGCACAAACCTGTAGGAAATCAGACTACCTTAGTTGCAGAGAGCTGACCCAGGTAGAGATGTTGCTGCAAAAAGAGGAGCAAAGGGAGGTATGTAGTGGGGAGGTGCCATGAAAGTGTGAGGAGACTGACAGGGCAGGCAAGGACTTATCTTGTTAGCGGAGGAGACAGGCAGAAACACACTGGAAAAGATGGATGAGTAGTCTTGCACAGGTGACCTTCGATATAACAAGTTCCTTAAGCTCAAAGTTAAGAAGGAAGTAGTGGATAAATTCAAGAGAGGAAGGAGATGATATGGTATGCTGTAGTGATGACCTTTATGGCTGCATGTGCTGTGTCCTGGCAGGGGAGGAGAGGTGTGCAGCAGACCTGGGAAGTGAATGTTATGATACCAGAGATGAGAGATGCAGAGGTCATGGATAGGATGGCTGTAGGAGAAAGATCTGGTGACTGCTGAGTGTGAAGAAAAATTAAAACCTTGTCACGTGGGGATGGATGGAGTAAGAAAGACTGAGGAACTGCAATGTCTGAGCCACACAGAGGCTGGCCATGGAGCCTGCTGTAAGAAAAAGGAGGGCAGTGAGAAACGAGCATAAAAGATTAAGATTTCATTTTTATCCAGAACTTTTAATTAATGGCAAGAAGTGCAAGAGGGAGCATGCATTCGAGACACCAAATGACAGTCTGACCCAGCCAAGCCCGTCTATTCTGTGAAGCATCAGAGTTTCAGTAAAAACACATTGCTCTGTTGTTTCATCAGTCACACCACTGTTGTGTATCATATGATATGGCAGCCGTTCAGCCAGGCTCAGAGCCGCACAGGCTATAATTTCCTGGTCATATGTAACAGGGTGGGGAAGTGGCTGAATCCTGGGGGTGAGTAATGCTGGAATCGCACCATGTGGCACGGCGCTCCTTGCTGCGCGAGGCGGTGTAGGTGCTGCTCAGATATTCAGGCAGACATTCCCCAGGGCATCTGAACGCTCGTACGCTCTCCTACACTTAAAATACCCTCCTGTAACCTGTTTTACTGGGCACCTGGATCACTTTCCCACGTTCCCAGCATTTTGCTGAGGCTCCCTGCTCGGAAGAGCGTGGAGATTTAGGCAGCGGGAGGCCCTGACCACACCGACTTTGCACCACCACCACAAGCAGGCTGCTGCGACAGCGCCAAGCCTCCACAGGCGCTCGGCGAGACCTTCCCTCGCCCCCCACCTGGGGCAATAAAGGTGCTGCGTGGCATTGATTTTAAAAACACTCTGGGAAATTTGCCGCAAGGCCTTGCCCGGACAGCTGCGGGGGCCTGCACGGGGAGCCGCATTGCGTCCAGGCCCGCTCATGGCCCCCCTCCCGCTGGCCATCTTCCCCTTCCTGAGGTATTTTCCTGCGCCTGTGATCTGTGTTCCCCCTCTGGAGCCGGCGTCCTCGCTGGGTTTTGTCAAGCCCCGGGCTGCCAGCCCCAGCTCTGGGGTGGGGAGCGCGGGGGGGCCCAGGGCTCCCGCTGGGCTCCCCAGACAGGGAAACGCACGTCTCCTCTCGCACAACATGAGCTGTAATTTCCGGCAGACATTTGAGGTCCCCGACATCTGCATAATGTGTGCCAGTCTCCTAGCAACCCCAACAGCTGTCTGGCATTTCCAAGATTAAACTGTAACGATAGGCGGCCATTGCCAGGGAGCGGGGGAGAGAAGCGGCCCCTCCTGGCTCCTTCCAAGCCATTTATGTTTTACTCATTTCCTGCTCCGAGTAATGAGGCCAGCGATGCCGGGGTGGTGGCGGTGCTGCTGAGAAGGCAGATTGTTACACACACATGCATGTTTTTGTTTCAGGGCAAATTTTTAGTGCTCGTGAAAGGGAGGGACCAGCAGAGCTCGCCGGAGCCTGGCAGCGGACTAGCAAGCTTCCCGGCAGCCCTTTGCCAAAAAAACCCAGACATGTAGCCCCTGCTCCCGCCGCCACTCCTCGCCCGCCCTCTCCCCCCAGAAATCAGGCAGGGGCCTCACGCCCGCCAGCAGCGCGGCCACAGCCTTCGCCAGCCCCTCGCTGTCCCCTCACAGTTCCCTCACTGTCCCCTCGCCATCATGTTCCTCCCGCCGCCCGCAGACACGCTGTGTCCCGACCCACGACTCTGTTCCCATCTCCGTCCATGTCCGCCCCGGGGAGTGACGGCAGGAGGGTGGGGAGGCTGCGCCGTGCAAACCTGTTTTCCTCGGAGGCAAAAACAACTCGAGGCCAAATGGATTCGTCTCACTAGTGGCTGAAAGTAGGTGAAATGTCAGTGGAGTTACTCAACCTCGCATTCCCAAACTCTCGGTACACAAAAAAACAAGCCTTCTAGTGATGCTCGGGGCAGTCCGTAGCCCAGCCCCACCACCCCTCTGTGTTGTTTTGTGAGGGGCAGCAGGGTTGCGGGTCTCCTGGCTTGCGGCCATCTTCCCCTAAGCAGCTGAGCTCTGCCATTTGCCTCCTCTGTTATAACTTACTAGCGGGATTCTGTGGGGTTTGTTCTTTTTCTTTTTTTTTTTTTTTAAAAAAAAAAATGTCGTTAAAGAAAAAAGAGAACAAAACTTTTTTTTTTTTTTTTTTTTTTTTTTTTTTTTTTTGGCTGCAGCTCTCGGCTCATTTTTGGTTGCTTTCTAACGCCAAGGCCAGCAGGATCCAGGAATTCATCTGCTGGTGCCAGCGCGAAAGCACTGACCCAAACAAGGGAGCCAGGGCTCGGGGCTGCCGTCCTTGCCAGGGATCAGCGAGAGGCCAGAGAGCCCATGCTGCTGAGTCATCAGCGCTCCAGCTGCTGCAAGCCTTTTCTGGGGACGCGGCTGTTGCTAAGATTCCTGGGAGCTGACTGATTGCTCCTTCTATAGTCATGTAACACACACACACGTCAAAGGAGCGGGGAACAGCGGCTGGTCCAGCTCAGACCAAGAACACAGCCTGCTGGCCGCGAGCAGCCAGACTGTTCGGCTGTGCTGTGCACGGGGTGGCCGAAACGCCCGGTCCCATGGGACGAGCTCCAGCAGGAGCTGCTCTCCGCGTCTCTGCGTTTGCAGGGCTAAAGCCACCTCGCTGCCGGGAAGCTGCTCCCGTCACCCACTCATGGAGGTGTTCCTTACGGGGAGCCCTGCCGATGGTTCTGTACAAAGTTTTCTTGTGCTTGCACATTTCATCCCATTTTTTTTCCGATCAGACATTAGGAAGTCGGAGCACGCTTAAAATCTATCTGTTGCATTCCTTGCAGGGCTAGTCTTGGATCATGCCCTTCAAACAGTAAATAAATGTGCTCAAACAGCAGTCTCGAGCAATTTCCGTTTCTGAGGCCCAGGACTACCTGAAATTAAGGACATTGCTAATTAGGCCCCGTCACGTCTGAGACTGCTCTGCAGCCTGCCAGACTGCAGAGGGAGGGACTGCTGCTTCGTGTGCATCCTGTGTTTTCCTTCGCCCAATTTTTATCTATTAAATCTTTTTATTCTCCTGCCTTTTATCTGCCTTAGGTACTCACCTCCCACAGATGCTGCAGTTCCCCTTGTTTCCTGCTCCATGTTTGACACTTAACAAACTAGATGTACTCAGGCTTTCAGATCTCTGCTCAGATCTAGGTTGTTAGAGCCTTAGGGTATGGGACCTGTCTTCTTCTCTCCTACATTAAACACATCTCTCATTCCAAAGGAATAACTAGTCATACTAGAATTTTACAATGAAATCAGTAAGTCCAGAGTCCAGTGTCCTTACTCCTCTTTCTTTGGTGTCTATTGGGATGCAAAACTTGGAGTTACGAATTGCCAAATGAGGTTTCAGAGCACCTGAGTAGCACCATGACTTGTTTCCTAGTAGCACCTCAGAGTCCCAGCCAGGGACTAAGAGCACAGAATACTGTGGTACTGAAAAAGGGTTTCTGCCCCGAAGTGCTCGTGGTCTACGTCTAAGAGAAGAGACAAGCAATGGGCAGAGATAGGGGAGGCCCAACAGGCAGTGAAGTGGTTATGGCCAGCGTGGCAGAAAGTGGTCTTCAAAAGCAAGCAACCTCATGGAATTTTTAGGGCAAATTCAGGTAAGAAAGGAGGGATTTTCTGACATCCTCAAAAAAAAAAAAAAAAAAAAAACAAAAAAAAAAAAAAACAGTAAGACCTTTTCTAGGGAGAGACCATTTCCCCAAAGTCATAAGCAGTGTAAGGTCAGTAGCGGATTTAAATCCAATTCTGTCCAAGTGGGCACAGAAACATTCTCTCAGCACATGAAGTCCGTTCATGTAGACAAATGTATGTATAGTCAAATACGGATATGAATAAACACATGTTAAGTGTTTTGAGAAAGCTGACATGAAACCCCATGTGCACCAGTGGAGAAATAAGTAAATTTTAAATTGCCCAGAGTGGATGGGGTTATTCTCCATTACACCATGTGTAAGCAAAACTTGGAGGACACAATAAACGTGCTACTGGAAAAGTGCTTGGAGGCTTCGCTGCAAGAAGCCACTCTGTACTGGCTGTAAAGGGACAGATTTAAGTGGGATCAAGTAAATTTTTCTAACTTTAATTTATAGTGGTTTAGGTACTGTAGAAAACAGAGGGAAAAAAGCACTGCACACACGAAGTTTCCTAATGACTTGCATATGCAGACTTGGAAGCTGTGTTTGGCTTGCAGTAAGGCGTTATAGTGCTCTGACAGTGTGCCTGCATGGATGGTGAAAGCCGTGTATGGTGATGGATGATTCCATCCACTACTTTCAGCTACAGGCATGCTGTCCTTAAAAATACTGAGTTGCAACACCTGAATCATGCTTTTTGGTTAATCAAGAGTATTTTTACGCCCCGAGAGTGAGTTGTTCTTCAAACTACAGGGATTCATAGGGTATTTCTTGCAAAAATTCTACATTGACAAAACTGTGGAGAAAGTACACCCTGAACTAAAGATGCTGTGCAGCATCCGCGCGGGGGGGGGCCCCCCTCCAATTTAAGGCATTCTGGTATCACAGGACCCCTTAGACGCGTTGTAAAGCACCAGTCACCACCTGTAAGTCAGGCCCATGCGTGCTACGGCTGGGCTGGCTGGTATGGGAAGCCTGGTAACGGCTGCAGCTGACCGGAGATGTTAGCAGTGCCTTTGAAGAGGTCAGGCTCTGCTCTGAGCAGTGCTGTTGTTCAGCCAGTCCGACCAATACTACCTCCAGACCTTCCAAGCTACTGCTTGCTGTGAAACCTCCCGTACACAAACAAGGCAGCAGCATGGCCCACAAAGAATTGCTTCTCCTGCACCTACCCATCACTGAGATCTCAGGAGTGGTTGTTGGATGGAGGTGCTGGCAGCACAGACACACGGCCTCCTCCAAACCCACAGACAGGGAGAGGACTTCTGTGTTCACACTTCTGGATCTGTCTACAGTGTTTGCTACAACTTGCCTCAGCGTAACTTTCTTAGCTCAGACACCAGTGAAATTCAGAGAGCCTTTGAAATGTTGGTAAAAATGTTTGTTCACATGAAATGGTCAAGGACTGCTGCTTCCTCAGCCTTCAGAGAAGTCATCTGAGGAGGCCCAAAAGGCTTCAGCCTTCCCCCCAGTACTTTCTACATCAATTCTAGGTCTTGACATTTATTTTCAAGGCCTTCTGTGAAACTGTCCAAGAATGTCTTAGAAAAGCCTCTTTCTTTGCGTGTTGATAGCACTGTTCCTCTGAACCCTGGGATAATGAAAGACAAGGCGTTCTTCACTGCAGGGTCACGGCTTCACAGATCACTCTGCTTGAAGATACAAATCTCCTTTCTCTGGCTTTTCTGAAGACAGATCTGAAAACAGCAAAGAAAAACCAAGAAGGTGAAAAAAAAAAAAAAAAGATAAAAAGAAAGCACGAGTGAAAAGAGCTAAAGCAGTGAGAGAGAGGGAGTGAGGAAAGAAACAGCTTGAAAATGACAATTAAATCAGTTGTTACGAAGAAAAAAATTTACCTTTCCTGAGACATGGGAAATAAAAACAGGCTGCGATGCGTCACTCTGCTCTCAGATACTCTGCTGGGAGAGTTTATGAGCACATGGAAAAAGGTATTCCTTTTTTAGCAGTGCAGTACAACCAGAGATGGTTATACAGGCACTGTCCCTGCTTATACAGCTTCAGCCCGTCTAGCTCTGTGCAGGCTTCCCACCCAATCTGTGAGCAAAATAAAGCCCCGTGCTGCAGGGTTCGCAGCTGTTTTCTAATGGCATTCAAAAGAGCACTTGACTTGATGGCAGCAGTGATCCGTGTGGCATCACACCCCAAATCACGAGACTTTTATGTCATGTAATCTCTAGCCTTTCTCATCTTTCCATCTGGCAACTTTAAAAGGAAGTTTTCTCCGGTGCACTGCAGCGGCGTTCTCATTCCAAGGGCGTGCCGCAGCTCACGGGGTACCAGCAGGAACAGTACCGCTATCTGCAGGTCCCACGCAGATCCCAGGTCCACTGTGAGCCTGTGTCGATGGCAGAGTCGGGGGTCTGGCAAGGAGAGTGATAGCTCCGCTCCCTTGCACAACCTTTTGAAGCCCCACAAACCTTTCGTCCAAGAGGCTTAATAGGATTGTAATAGGACTGTAATTCTTGGACGTGTCGTGGCACTGCTTTAGTGTCAGTGTCATAAAGATTTTTAAAAGGGTAGTTAATCATTAATTGGTTCGTGATACTAGAAAACACTGTAGATTAAAATTAAGACATAAAAATCTAAATAAAGCATGTGCATCAACCAGCATTTCATAGTGCCAGCCATTAAGCAGTATGTCCGTGACTGCTCAGCCTTCTTGCCCAGCTTTCTTCCAACACAGTGCCAGCCAGGCAGTGCTGTTTGCAGCACTTTAGACTTACCAAGGGACAAAATGCTTCTCTAAATTTTCTTTGCATAAACTATTAGTGGGTTTTGTTTCATCTATGGTAGAATGATCTGCTTATATTTTCGATATACTGTGTTAGAATCCACCTCAAACCTCTTCCCCTGTTCCGTACATGAGGTCTGATGAAGATTTGCAGAATCGTGGCGTGTCCCCATTCCTCGTCAGGGATTTGACTGAAAAATGCTTTGGTGAATTTTCACGTCAGCAAGATCCAGTTTCACAGGCTATATTGCACTACACTTAGCACTTTGAAGTAGTGAAGTAGGGTCTGTAAGCTGTATGCTCTGAAGAAGTGAAATAAGAAACAAAATCTTAACTATTGTTCTGAAATAAATGAGCAAAAGCTGTTTCAGAAGGCACGGCGATTCACGGCACTCGGTAATACACAAAAGGCCTCTACGTCAGGGATGAATTGCAAAGGGATGCCTCGCAGTGGAGGATGAGATACCGGTTGATCGCAGCATCACTGCTGAGCAAAGTGCTTAATCACTTGCTCGGTATATACATGCATGAAGAGGTTAAAGAGAATTAATAGAGGGCAGGGAAGCACCTGGCTTATAAAGGGGCAAAAGCTGCCTTTGACATTGTAAGCAAGTCAGATAGCCTGAGTAGCTGAAAGAATACCAGAATAAATTATCAAATAATCAATTCACGAGCACCTAGAGGGTATCGAGGTAATCTAGGACAGCCTGAGTTCATTTGTTAAGAACAAATAATGTCAAAGCAATTTAAATCCTTTTATGACAATGTAACCACCTAACAGTGAATGGCAAAATAATAGGTGTTTATGTCTGGATTTCTGTAGGATTTCAACAATGTCTCATCTGACCTTCGTCTAGGCATATGGCAGGAAAGCAATGTAAATTAAATCATTATGAAATAGGAGCATAATTTGTGGAAAATACATTTTTAAGGAGGAGTTCTCAGTAAGTAGTGTGCTGTCGGATGGGTGGCTAGCATTTCAAAAGGAGCCTCCATGCAGGTCTGTGCTGGTCCTATTCAAAGATGAGAATTTGGAAGGTTCTGATTAACAGAGAAATGGCCAAAAACTGAGTCAGTGAAGACAAGCAGCATCCTTTTCTCTAGTGTTTTTTGTTTCAGCATAGATTAGACAGAGCTCTGTGAGCAGTTGTTAAGATATACTGCCTTAGAACGAGAGCAATTTCTTAGAGTCCTTCCAGCCCTACAATCTTTACCTTTTACTTAACTATTTGACTGAGATGAGATTTTTCTGCTTGATGTTCTTAATAAGCAGCAGTTTCGTAAGGCTGTTTTCTTTTCAATAGTCCTATATAACATTTCTTACAATCTTAGTGTAGGTGTGCATGAACAGGTTAAGCTGAGGCCGTTGACTTGTCTCTCAGGATGATGTAGCCCCTGTCCTTCACCGACCAGACGTGACTTTCTCCTGCTTTCATGTGGTTGGGGTCAGGACAGAGCCTGCTCGGGCTTCCAAACTCCTGAGCTGCCCACCTGTGTATAGGGACTCTGCTGAGATTTATGCATCAAGCTTTGCCTTTCCAACACAGAGGAAAGAAAGATGATCAAGAAAATGTTTAATACATTATGTATAGGAACTGATATGCAAATATAATATTTCTGGAGGAGGAAATATATTGTTGTCTATGGCACCAGATTGTTAATCTGACCTTTGTGCGTATCAGGAGACACAAAGATAAGGTGGGAGTCTGAAGGGAAGATGGGTCAAGAAGGTTTTCAGGGGAAAAGGGATTAAGCACTCTTGAAGCAGCAGCCATCAGGTTTTCTGCTACAGCCTGTCTTAGGGATGAAAGATTGATTCTTGTCTTGGTGTGTGTTCCTGTTCTTGTTGGCAAAATGTGTAGCCACAAACTTATCATTTTGAGTGGCATGTGTCACACCGACAGTGGAGACTAAACTGAAGTGTGTGTGCTGGAGCTTGCGACATCAACAGCAATAACAACTTTAAAAAAAAGCAAACCCATATCAAATCCCAGAATCAGAATAATGCAGCGATGAATTTATTTCAGAGGGCTGCTCGGTGTCTGACTTGGGGTCATTTCAAATCAGCAGTCACAGCTGTCACAGTCAGCTTCTATAAAATATAAGAGGAGCAGAAGAAATCCCTGCATACACACACACGCACACACTTCATGCCATGTGCTCATTGGGTATTCAGAGAGAAAAGAGAGATACACAAGTATATGCAAATATTTTCCCCTGGACAAAAGGAAAGAAATGCTAACACCCTTAAAGCAAGTAGACACACAAACATACAGAGTTACTTTCAAGTGCTCAATGCATTCCCATATAGCAATTTTATTATTTCCCCTCCTAAATAGCTTCTCTGTGACTCCATGAGGCAGCTGTCATTGTGTTATCATCCCAACAAGTAAGGGAAGGGCACAAGCCGTGGCTGTCAGAAAGCCCCAAGCCTTTGCACATCTGGCACCCTGCTCCCTGGCCAAATGGGGCAGTGAGGGGCACGCGGGGCCTGCTTCTGGCACAGGTGGTTGAGGTAGATGCAAGCTGTGCCTCTTGCTAGCAAAGTAGCTGCTGATGTATTAAAGTAGGAGAACTCCATGTCTCAGATTACTATGGTCAATATCTGTGATCTAACATGAGGATCCTAAAGCCACGTCTGAACCTCTGGACAAAGATGTAAGGTGCCTTTGATGTGGGGCACGGCTACGAAAGGGTAATGCGCTGCCCTAAGGTGTGGGTCATTATTCACTTACCTTGTTGAAAGAGTCAGAAAAATTATTTTTTTCTCTATTCTGGACATGAAGTTGGTCTGGGTGACTTTCCAGATGCACATAACTGCCAGCTCTGACCAGCCAGCGCAGGTAAGGGAATGGGCTGGGTGTTGCTCTGCTGTGTACACCCATAATGTCCATGGCAGCTGGGCTGGGGTCGTGATTCAAGATAGGCATTGCTTAATCAGGCTGGGCAGAGGTTGTGTGGTGAAGCCCAAGAAGGGAGAGGGAACTCAGTGTGTTTTCTGACCATTACTCCTAGCTTAGTGAATTGGCAGCATGAGGACACTTGGTTCCCACCCATCTCCCCAAGTCCTGTAGCCCTAACTACTGTCCCACTGCTGGCCAGCTGAAGAAAATGAAGGTTGCAGAGGACATTTTGTGCTGTGTGTAACACAAACCATTGATCCTCACTAGGTGTTCCCGGGTCAGTCATGCCACAGATAATCCAGGGTTGAGGGAAAGCATATTTTTAAGTTATCTCAAATTAAAGGACAGCAGAAAATCTGCTGCAGCCTAGACAAGAAAAATGATCTCACTGTTAAAGTCTTGCTGTGTTTTTATCTAAACCCGCCTAGTGCCTGATTCAGGCCACCAAATATTGTTACACCTTTTTCTTACAAATGATATAGTCAACTTTCCTATATACCCCCCCTAGAGACTGCAGTCAAGCTACCCCAAATAAATACATTAACCATCCCAATCTGTCCTGGAGGGATGTGTTTTACAGCTCCCATGTTATTCCTGTGTTATGCTTCAGAAATCTTTCCAGCTGATCAACATCCTTCCTGAAATGTGTGTCTGGTTACCTCTCGTAATCTCTAAATATTTTTCCAGGTCCCTGCACTCCTGGAGACTGTCCCATTTTGGAAGTTCTTGTGCTAGATAGATGACTTTGTACGTGACTGTAGCCAGACACCCATCCAGAGAAGCCCCTTACCAAGCTCTCCAGATGGAGCTGCCACGTCCCATTGTTATTTACTTCTCTGCCAATTCTTCCGTCACACACATTGATTCTCTCTTTTTCTTTTAGTTAATTGATAGAGGTATTGAGTAGTTTTATGCCCAAAACAGATTTCTTAGGTGCTCAGTAGAATAACTTACATAAGATGATGATTCCTTATTTACAATTACTTTTTAATGATCTATCAGTTGAGTGGGAATTTATTTTGTTTAGTTAGGGCAACATTGATTTGTGTAGTGCTATATTTTTTATCTTATGTCAGAAAGGACAAAGTCAGCTACCTTACAGAAACCTAAGTATATATTATCAGTACCAGTTACTTTATCAACCATATCTGTAAGCTCATCAAAAACAATGTTAAGGTTCTTAGATGAGACATTCCATGTTGTCGTGTTGTTTGGTATCAGTCGTGCCACCGTCTTTTCATACTTCATTGACTGATT
Organism: Nettapus auritus; assembly: GCA_011076525.1. NCBI lineage: Eukaryota > Metazoa > Chordata > Aves > Anseriformes > Anatidae > Nettapus > Nettapus auritus. The sequence goes on from CM021769.1 coordinate 22,603,755, forward strand.
CCCAGTTTGCCCAGAACTAACGTGAGGCTAAGCAGCCGCACAGCATGCTATTTAGCCTTGTAAATATTCGCCCACACAGCCTTATTTTCTCCTGTGTGCTGGACTTTTTGTGGTATTTTGAAGTTTTTTAAACAGAAATCAAAATTAAAAATTCAGAGTGGCATACATCTCACCTGGCATCGGCTTCCTCTTTTTCCAGCTTTGCCTGTTTCGAAGCTACTTTCTGAGATAGGTGGGGTGAAACGCCTTGGGATGCAATGTCCTTTGGGGTGCCATTCTGTTTCTTTGACTCTGAAGTGCTTTAGGTGAGCAGTTTAGTTCGTCTTTTGATGTTGGTCAGTTGAGGTGCTTGCCAGCCTCAGAAAGTTCCTCATTCCTTCTTTTAGTAGTCTTGTTTCCAGAGATGCACAATCATTTGTACTCATATACCATGTGGGCTCTAAATACTTCTTTATCTAGGCATCCAGCTTTGATTTTTATCCCATAAACTGACTCAGATACACAGATACACATACCACTGCTGAGGTAGTTTGGTGTCCGTGACAGTTAATCACTTAGGGACAGAGCCTGCAGCCTTTGACTAAGAGAAGGAGATTATATGGCCCTTCATTTGGGACCATTCAGATGGAGACTGGCTGCACACCTGCGGTCTGTATTCATTACTCACCATAGGCTGCACTGCAGTACCTGTGTCATGACCATAAAAGATGTATCCTTTCACCTGGATTTGAAGTTCCCTGCATTAAACAAATCCAGCAGCAATGGATTTAATCAATATAAGGGATTTTACTGTTTTCCCAAACTATGTAAGAGTATAGGCAATGTCCTACTGGGTCTGACCAACGGTCCAGCTTATTTATTCAGCTTCCAGCTGTGCCAAGTGGAGATTGTATTTAGGGAGAGCACATCAGTGTTTAATTAAAAAAATAAAATGCAGTATCATGCAAATCAGCATTTCTCTTATTAAATAAATCTGGTTCCTTTTGGGCTACTGTGTGGAGGGAGCTACCAAGACAGCAGCACTCCTCGCTGCTGTTGGGATATCTCCTTGTGGTCATTTTGGAAGGCACAGTATAGTCTCTTTTTTGTGCAGATCTTGATCCTGGAGTCATGAGGCTTCCAGGATTCCTTAAATGAACACACTTATATCCTCATGACAGCAGATAAAAGCTGGGGGAAAAAACTGACCCCTGAACAATTTCAGAAATCCAACTGAGAAAACCGACAGCAATGTTAGTGTTTAAAAATGCCTCATTATTTCAATCCTTAACTTTCAGAGCATGAATGCTTAGCTAAGGCAACATTATGGTCAGTCCCTCTGTGTTTCCACTTCCTGGCTGTAAAATGGGGAATGTAAAACCTGCCTACTTCATAGGGTATTGTCATCATAAGTACTTTAAAGATTATGAGGTGTTCAGATACCGAGGAACAGACTTTCTCCAACGACCTGATATAGAGGTATATAAAATAAAGAGATTTCCAAGAAGTGGCTGGAACCTCTTCTTAAAGAGGAAAGAAATCACTGCCTGAGGAGGTTGCTAGAGCACTGGGAAAGTGAGCAAAATATAAAATTGCCATTACAAGATGAGAATATCGAGAGATCAGAAGGATTAGAAGGAAGCTTTAAGCAGGACTTCTGCACAGATGTGGTTAGAAGGGAATCACATGAGAGCAGGAGAACTCTGCCCAGTGCCAGAAGACCCAGCGTCATTGGGTCATGTCATTTTTGCTTTCAAGTTCCAGTGCGACTGCTGGCTGTGTGGCTTGGGGTCAGTCTGTGTTTGAGGCATCATCCTCTCCGCTGGTGATACAGCCTCAGACCGGTCCTGGGGCCGTCGGAGGCTGTAGAGTTCTCCCTGGCCGCCGACAGAACAAACAGAAAAACACCCAGCTGTGCCAGAGGAGCTTCAGACTGGACATCAGGAAACATTTATTTACCATGAGGGTGTTCAAACACCAGGTGTTTGATGCTCCACACCTGTCAGTGGTCATTTGGAGAATGTCCCCAGTAATCTGCTTCACCTTCTGGTCAGCCCTGAAGTGGTCAGGCAGATGGACGAGATGATCTTTGGAGGTCCCTTCCAACTGAATTATTTTAATTTCAAATGTCTAATTTCTAGTTTGTTCAGCCTTTGGTCGCTCCTTGGAGAGCAAGTAGTGCCAGGTATGATGTGACTTTTGGAACATGGGAACAATGGGGGCTACTCTGCGAACATATAACATGTTTCACCCTGGGCAGTGGGGAGTAACTGTGTGTGGCCTCTGCTGGCTTGGGCAGTGTTAGAGCAGGAAACATGCTGGGAGCCGTGGCAAGGACATTGCAGGGTGCCTGCACTGTCCAGACATTGACTAGCCCTTTTTCCAGGTGGAGATCTCTCTTTGAATAACTTAATGTGTCTTTGGCTGGTGTGCTTCAAGAGACAGCCTGCGGATATGTAGCACTTGTATGAACCACCTCAATAAAGATATTTAGGCAACCCTGGCTGTTGCCAGATAATTCAGTAGCTGCCCTGGTGATACACAGCAATTGGTCTGGATTCCTTTGCCTGTGACACTCTTGCTTCTTTGTTCCCTCCGTTCCCATTGTTGCCATCTCATGTTTAATATTTAAGCTTCGCATTCCCTGGGCAGGGCCCATTCTTTTCATCTGTGTTTGCACACTGGCTAAGATGGTGGGGTACTGGTCCATGACCGGGACTACTGGGTACTTTGCTAATGATTATAATGGCAGTAATTAATAATGCTTTGTTCTTTGATCTCTGGGCTTGCCGAGGCAGTCTGCTGCAATTGTTCTTTGCCCTGGAGCTAAGTATGTAGCCAGGTTGGTTTTTTTGGCTATCTGGTGGTTTGATCTCTGTGCCCCCACCTGTATGCTGACCCTGCCTTCAGCCTGGCAGACTGGAGACTCCTCAGATGATTTTGAGGGCAAGGTTGCCTTTGGATCCGCTCCTTCCATTGGGATTAGTTTGTATTCCCTTGAGTGCTCCGCTCTTCTCAGTACTCCACAACAGGGCATCTAAATTTCTCTGCTGTGCTGCTGCCCTGTCATGACACAGCAGTGCTTTTTACACTGATAAGTAAATGGATTGTTCATGGGTCACTTTAGCTTCCAAGTCCTTATACCATACACAGCTTCTGTTGGTTGACTGGAGATTTAAAAAAGAGAAATCAGAAGCAAGAGATCTTTTAAAATATGAATGACTAACCTGAGCATCTCAGGAGAGCCAAGTAAGAAATCTGAGAAGATTAAACAATGGATTCGTGTACTGTATCATAAATCATACATGTCAGCGTATTGGGTTTGGATGCACAACCAGGGAAAGTTGTATGTCATTCCTGGAAATGTTGACAGAGATGGCATGAGCGCCTTGTGCTGACATGAGGGACAGAGAGATATTCCCCAGAACCTGAGCACATCACTTCTCCATTTATGCCTTGTTTCCCTAACAGCAGAAGTCACAAAAATAGTAACTGCAGTGAGAATGAGTGGATTATTTGACTTTTCCCCCGTGTTTCCTTTTCAAAGTCATTCTAAGGCTGGTCCCTCAACTGTTGAAAAGGCTCTTACCTAACAGTCCTGTAGGTAGCTGACACCAGCCACGCTGCTGGGGGCTCAGAGGAGTCACTGGGACAAGCCAGCTAAAGACACTGTGGTTATCTGCGGCCCTAAAGAGAGGCTCAACATAGCTGGCTTCTTCTCCCCAGCAAGACCCCTAACACTTTCTCTAGAAGTGAGATGGTACCATCATCTTGGGAGATTTCTGCAGCTGTGGTACTGTTTGTATTCCCTTACACCGGAGTGATGCTGGGAGGCAGACTGTGGGGAGGTAAGAGTCTGAAAAAATGGGAACTGACCCCCTGGCCCTTATTACAGGCTCTGTCAAAATCATTTCCAAGCCACCCAGAACAGCCTATGTACTGCACGGGTCCAATATCTAAAGGGAAAACTAAAACAGTCACTCTGCGAGGGTTGGACTAAAGCAGCAAAGTTGGAAACTTCATCCCCTCACTGAGGCCACAGGAGGCCAGGGGATGGCCTGGGCAGACAGGATTAGAAACACAAGGGTGTTAGAGAATACAGCAGGAGAGCTAACCCAGCTTTTGGTGACCTGCCTAAACAAACAGCTTCAACAGAGAGCTCAGAAATGTGATATTTGTGCTTGTGTGAGAACCAGCTCATTGGTATGGTTATTATCATCTGCTGAGTTGGACAGAGCACGGTGGAAAGTCGGGACTGATCTCTTCTAGCTGGAGCATGTGACCTACCTAAAAATGATTGATTATTCCTTAGGATTTGCTGAGTTTTCCAGGCTACTCAACATCACTTCAGCTGCAGCGGTGGAGAGGACAAAAGCGCTATTGCAGCAAACCCATCTGTTTGCCTTGGAGTTCCACAACAGGTCAGATCTGACACTAAGCTTCCATTTTCTTGTGAGGTCTTTTGAGGCATTTGCAAGTACTTTGTCGCACCAGGTCCCAATTTTGCCTGGGGAAAATGTTTCATGCAATGAAGACAATCAAAGGTTTCCTCTCTGAATTCTCTTAGTCCCATCCCCTCCTCTTGGCAAAGCAATCAGTACCTCTAGCAACGGGTTCAGCCTTTTGCTTTGCAGATGAACTGTGGGAAGAGAGCTGAGGCCCAAACATCTCACCCTGCCAGATCCTTCCTGGCTGGACTCCTTCAGTCTACAAAAGAAGGAAGATCAACATAAAACATCTGAAAAGCAGAACTTGGAACAGTCAATTTCATCTGAATACTAAGCTCCAGAGAGTTTCTTTTCCAAGCAAGATGGGGCAGTGCAGGGATGAGCCAGAAATCTTAAGTTCCATTTTATTAGTGTATTAGCAAGAATCATCCATTAGCTCATTCTCATCTTGCTGCTTCACTTAATGGATTTCAGATACACTCTGATGTCTACCCTGAGACTAACTCTGACCCCTTCTGATCCCTTGCCTGTCCTCCAGATCCGCTCCTTGCAACTAGGATAAGAGAGAGGTCTTCCTGCCGGCCTGGAAGCACTGAGGTACCTGAGTGCATTCAAATGCTAGCGGGGAAATGTCTTAAAAGGTCAGAGCAGTCCCCGATGCAGCGTTACACCATCGTGTGTAGAGCTGTTCGTTCTTGTGCTATTTGATGTTTCACTCCCATTTACTTTTGTTTAATGAAGGGTTCGCAGTCCTTCCCTTTTCATAAAGGGACTGCGGTATTTGTTGTGAACCCTCGGACTCCCTGCTCAGGGGGCAGTTAATGAGCACGTAGTAAACAAGCAAGAGCCTGTGTAAGCAAGAAATGAAGATAATTCTTTATTCACCTCGACCACAGAGCCCTGAGTCTCAGAAATCTTGGCAACCCCCAAACTCCGAGTTCCTCCCTCCACCGGGATGAGACATTAGCTAGTGTATCAAGCAATTACATAGGGTATTTTTTTCTGCAGAGCTGTGACATCATGCCTGGCAGCTCCCCAAGGCACCAGATCCAATTACCTGAGTCACCAGCAAAGGGAAATTGCCAAGGGGCTGTCACTGAATTCAGCTCTGGTGAATGCAAGAGCAGAAAAAGCCAAGTGAAATGGCTGACAGCAGACAAGGGGGAGGGAGAGGGGAGGGAAGGAGCAGCAGCAGCAGTTCCTCGTCAGAGGGATGGAGGGAGAAATCGGTACGGAAAGGAAAAAAGAAAGCCAGGGAGAAGCTGCAAAGAAAGAACCATAGGGGAAACTCTGTGAGGGGAATTTCCAAGTATTCTCCGTGTCCCACATAAGAGATGATCAGGGCCACTAGACTGATATAGGTCAGATGCTTTTTGAGGGTTGTTTGGCATGTAATTTAAAAATTAATCACTGTAGATGGAGCTGATGCCCTTTTCTTTTGTGATCCCATCTGGAACCTCGTTTTCTAATTTGCTGCGTTTTCCAGCTTTCTGCTAAAGCTGTTTTCAAGGACTGAGAACCCGACCTGGGCACTCGCCATTCCCTGCCCTGGGTTGTTTCCCTGTGCAGCTGCAATATCTTCCTTGCCTGGAGGAGTTTGCGAGGAGTACAAGGCTCCTCTGAAGCAGGCACGTGGAGCCTTGTTTTCATAACCGGGCCTCTGGAGGCTCCTGTTAATTACTTCACCAGAATTCTTATATATAGCAGCAAAATGAAATTCCCCCAGCACAGGGATGAAATATGGGCCTCGGTTGCCTAAGGAGCCAGCACCGAAGCAGTGACTTTAACTCACAGACGAGCGTACCAGCCGATCCCAATACCAAAACTCCGGCGTACATAGATGCCAAACACAGAATGCGTTTGCAAAACCAGAGCTACTCACAGGGAGGATTTCACTTGCATGTGGCATAAGCGGTTACAGACGCAGAAGGAGGTTTTATGTGCTGCGCACGGAAAACAGAGAAACACATGCAGATACACCAGGTAAGAGGAGGAAGTGGAGCCCATGAAGCACAGAAACACACTGCGCACAACTGCATGTAGAAGTACTGTGCACACACAAAAGCTATTAAGATGTAGATGCAGCCTCATTAATCTGGGCTGTTTTACAAACCTTATTCCCTAGCTTTCATAGGGGATTTAGGTGATAAATGAGGCCATTTTGAAATCTGGCAAAATGCCGCCTTCCTCAGAGCATACTACAGAATAAAATTCTTCCATAATGTGTAAAGCACGAGGGGGAGGGAACACGTCTGGGCATGTGTCGCATGTAAACCATCGGCTTTATCTCCGCCGCCCTGCGTTTGTGCAAGCATTCTGCGGGCCTGTGCCGTGGGGGGTACGGATGCACCGCCGGGGCCATCTGAACTGCTTTGTGCGTCAGGCAGGAAGGAGAGGGACCTTTGAATGCGGCTCTCTTACCTGCCCCCAGCCCCAGGTTGGAAAACTTGAAATGGATGACCTTCAGGGGCTACAACAAAGGTTATGGGTTAAGCAGGAATAAGGGCCTTAATTTATCACGGGTGGGTTGGGGAGTTGTCTAGCAATAAAGATACCCTGTCAGCATCGTGACCTTTGCTTTGTTTTTGTGAACTTCTACTGCCGGTACCCCAGAGGGTTAGCAGAAATGTGAGGTATGAGCAGATACATGGCTGTGTGCATTATATTGCTATTGTGTTCATTAACTCCAGAGCCGTGTGCTCAAAACATTTACATACAGCTTTTCCTTCCCCTTCCTGCAGTCATTTTCAGGAAGGTGCCACTGATAAAGGATCTTCCATAAGCAAGTGGTGCTTGACTTCCCAGGGACTTCTCCCAGAACTGGACGGTTGCCCTGTTACCTGTACATCTCCGGAACACCCCATTTGGGTAGGAAACTGCACACACGCAAGCTGCCGGTGTGCTGACTGGGCACCAGTGCAGGCGGGCTGGTCAGCTGCCGGCAACCAGCCTGTAACAGCGCAGATGCCTGCCCTCCTGCCCCTCTGTACAGGCACTAATTTGGGTTGCACCAGTTTATCCAGCCATTCCTTTTCATTAAACGTATTACCTGAGATTTTGCCTGAGATTTTATTGCTTGTGAATGCTGCAGATTGGATTGCAACTCATCACGGGGTCAAAAAGGTGTCAAGGGAGAGGTGTGTAGGTAGCAGAATCGCCTCAGCTTTCAATCCTTGGGAGAGCAGTCTGAAGAAGAATATTTATTTCTCTCACCAAGCAGGATTTACCTGGCCTAAGACTGCAGCAAGGCAATACTCAGACCTGAATCCATGCAGTGTTAGAGTCTGGTATCTCCCTGCGGAGTAAAAAACCGACAGCTTTATCCCACTGGAAAGCTCTCGCCAAGGAATTATGGCGAGGGAGAGGGTTGATTTATTGCTTTAAGATTACTTGCCCCCACCCCAGTTTCTGGTAATCACTTCCATGTCTGAAGTAAGTGACCTGTGTAATCCCACAGTGTGCCTTTCCCCGGTTTTCTCCAGGCATGCTCTCTGAGCTGGATTTGTGGAGTGCATTTGCGGAACACAGAGGCACACCCAAGCTCGCTTTCCCTGGGTGAATTCAGGTTAACCGGGGCTGCTAGAGAAACGCGATCCATGGGTAGCTGCCCGAACAACCACCCAGTTCCCAGGAATTCACTGCCCCTGCAGAAACCCGTCTGGCAGAAACCCGTGAGCAAGGTTACCGGCAGGGCTCCGGCATTTCTGCCACGCAGGAACGTGCTCGCCTGCAGATGCGGCCCCGGGGACAGGAGGCTGTGCAAGCAGCCCGACTGCGGCAGCACAGAGCTCACCTCGCAAGGGTTTGCTGTGCCTGTTTTGTCACATTTTGGGGTGGTTTTGTTGCGCATTAGCTGGTGTTCAGCACACGTCTCTTCATTTGAATTCTGCGTCCCCAGCATAATGGCAGCTGGATCCTGAATAGGTCCTTGAGGTGTCGCTACTGCAACAATAATGCCAATAATGATAATAACAGAAAAGGGGAGAGCACAAGTGCAGCTCAAAGTACGTGCTTCTAGCCTCCACATGGATCAATACTCTGACCTTCAAAGTCAAGGCATATTTATCTACTGAAGATCTTTTAAATACTGATTTGGAATTCTAATGTATTTTCATACCGCCCCTCTGCAGCTTTAGCAATTAGGTTTGTGGCACCAGGGTATCCGCCTGGTTTGGCAAGCAGAGGGATTCAAAACAGCCTCTCTAAGAGGCTTTGGGAAGCTTCTCGCTGCTTTTAAAATGGCTGCTCCGTAGCATACATATCATGGAACAGACAAACAGTGCTAGGTGGCTAGAGAGGTGTCTGCGTGATTCATTGACAGGGGTGTGAGTGGCTGCACAGAGCTGCGCAGCAAGCAGAAGGAAAGGCTCAGCCTGCATGGGACCCTGCTGGTCCCACAGCACCGTGCCGTCCCTGTACCGAGCCTGCTGAAGCCCCAGTGCCCGGCTGTGCATCCTCAGGAGGCCATCCCTTGTCCTCCCTGCCCACCCCAGGTGCCGGCCCTGTTGGTGCAGCTCCCCCAAGCAGAGCAGAGCCCGGGGCACAGAGCGCTGCAAATGTGACGGCGTGGCACGAGCTGTGTCCTTGGGGCGCCTGCTCTGCACGCTGGGCTCAATCCTCTGTCTGCTCCTTCATCTCAAGCAGCTTTGGAGGCTCGTATCTTACATTTTGGAGATAGGCACCGTGGTCCCGAGGGGAACACAAAATGGCTGTCGTGGGTATTTGCATGCATCCCTATTTATACACAGTGTGTAAGGCACCGATACAGTGCAGCGCAACCTGTATGTGCAGAGATGGAGCCAGTGCTAAGCTGCAACGCACAGCACGGCTGTGTGTGCAGGGACAGCGAGGGAGCAGAGCACGGGGAAAAATACCCCTCCTGCCATGCAAAACCTGTCCCCTTCCTCCTCCCTCCCTGTCCTCCCCCCTTCCCTCATATTTTGGTTTCTCCACATCTGTGCAGAATTTCAGGCACTTGGGGCTCCCAGGAGATAGCGTCATTTTTTGTGTTAAAGACGCTGATTGAATTTGACAAACGATGATTTATGACAGGGCAACCCGCACGGGGCGCAGTGAGGAATCTCAGCTCCTCGTCACGGCCCGGGAATCTGTTTCGTTCCCGTCTCAGCTCCTCGCCCGCCTCTCGTTGGAGCTCTGAGCAGATCAGACGCGACAGATGCTGGGGATGCATTGCTTCGCTGAGAGAGGGAGAGACAGGAACAAAGAGAGCGGAGCGAGGGGCTGATCTCCCGGTGCCTCTCCCTGTAACCCACGACCACACCTCCAGCACCTAGCGGGACGCTCAATAATAAATTAGCTGTAACTGGCTCGGAAGCCTGGGTCCGAATCCAGCTTCACTGAATTTTCTGCGCAGTCATGACAGTCTCAATTCAGGTTTCAGGCCTCGTTTGCTGACCTCTGGGCCAGCTGAGGGCTGGATCTTCTGGATGCGATTTGTCAGCTCTGCAGCAGCCCCTCCTTGCTACTGTCTCTGGCTAGTCCACTTCCACGGTGCAATAACATCTGGGAGTTTTTGCACAAATCCTGCTGAATCCAGCAGGGCCCCTTAAGCCCAGCTTAGCAACGACCTGGCCAGGCCTGGCGGGCTCCTTCAGAGCCAAGCAGGTGTCTTCCCCCTGTGCTGTGAGCGCTGTGAGGCTCTCCTAGCCCCAGCACTATCGAGATGCACGAAAGGCAGCTCACGTCTGGCACGGCACCCAAGCTAATAAACCCTCCCAAACCCAGAGTGCTGGGACACACCATGTGGACACACTCGAGTGGTCCTGTTGGGAAGCAGCCCATGGCCAGCAGAGCTCATAATCCCTTCTGGACTCCGGCTGGGCTCGTGCAGAAGGGCTGGGCGTCCCTGCATCGTGTTCCCCGTGCATCCCGCGGGCCCCACGTTAACGGGGTTTTCCACTCCCCGAGGTCCCAGCCCCCTTCTCCTGGGTCACGGAGACTTGACAGCAGCGTCTCGGGGAGAGACAGCGCATGCACCGGTGCTCCCGGTGACAGCAGCAGGCGAGGCAGGAGGGTGGGAAGGTCTGCAGGGAGACACTCCTCTGCTGGCAGGGACCCCAGCGCAGTGAGGGGGAGGCTGGGCAGCACATGGCTGCTCCAGATGGAAGCCATTAGCTGGGAATGTCTGTGATGTGGTCTGGAGCAGTGTAAACAAGAGCCATGAATTATCCAGCACCTTGTAAGCAGGGCTGGAAAGGATCCCCTGCCATCCTCGCCTTCCCTCCCTCTTTTCCTATCTCCCTCCTTCCTTTCACCTCCTTTCCCTTGATTCCCCTCATTACTGTAGATGTTTCTTTATTTCCATGTGTGGTTGAGCAAGGCTGCGCTTTCTTCGGTCCTCTTGCTTTTAACCCGTGATGCAATTCGGGAAGGCTGGAGCTGGAGAGGGGCCAAGGCCTCCCGTACCACCTCTGAGCTAAATCAGCCCCAGGGTGAGTGAGCATGCTCACCGCCTTGCCGCGTGCATCCACCTCCCCAGACACCCTGCCAGCAGCTCTGACTGTTCTCCTCGCCTCCCTTATGGTGCAGAGGGCTGACTCCAGGTGAAGGGGGACATCAGCAGCCAGCTGAAGGTCTGAAACAACTCAGTGCTCAGTCACAGAGTCTAAAACACGGTTTACAACAGTGCTAAAGAAGTACTCTGTCTTCTTCAGGCTCTAAAATTCTGTCTCTCAGGCAGTCTGAATGCAAAGACCTGCAGAAAGGGCAGAGGAGACAGTGGTTGGGCAGAAATCTTTTCCTGGTAGGTACTGGTGGAGTGGCTAAACTGGCCGTACTGGATGCTACTCCCTAGTCACTGCTTCTTCTCCAGACAGCAAAATCAAACCATTGATTTATGTTTATGTATCCCAGCGATCCCAACTTGCAGCTCTAGAAACTATAAATACAAGTATCTCTTCACTTGCTATTGAAATGTAGCTATTTCTGGCAAGGCAGGAGGAAGTTATTTAACAGAGCATAGCAACGCTGCGCAACATGTGAAGTAGCGGGATGCTGCATCCAGCCATGTATGATACGGAATATTTAGGAAGCAAAATGGAATTGCTCAAATTGCAGTACGAATTACCACCATGGTTCTCCAGCAGGGCCATACATTCTTTCAGGACCAGGAAGGGAATTTCCATTTTTAAAACAAGACGAGTCTCCTAGCTTTGCCACGTGCCCAACACAGCCCTGGCTTGTGGGATCATGTCCCTCCGCCTGCTGAACTCCCAGCACCCCATCCTGTAGCGTCTCCTTACCTTGCTATTCTCTGAGCGGGTGTCACCCCTCAGACAGCCCTGAGTCTGAGCTCTGATGGGGACACTGTCTGCAGTTAGACAGCTTCAGAGCAAATGTCACCAGAGACTCCATTTCTAATCCAGTAACAGCAAATTACGAGTTTGTTTCATTTTAACCGGCCAAATGCAGCACATCTCCGTGGCAGGGGAGACCTCTCATGTTTCTGAACAAAGGCTCTGTAACTCCCCTGTCTCTGCTGTTGGGGTGGATGTCATCTCTTCAGGACGCTGGATGGGGCATGGTGGTCTGTCCCCCTGCAGCGACACACGTCCCAGGAAGCGATGCAGCGTGGTGGCAAAATGGCTTTTGACGGAATCTAATATGGATGGCAGTACCTCTGAAAGCAGATGTCACGAGGAATAAGTCCCGGCCAGCTGGACTGGTGCATGAGTTAGACAGCAGCCTAATGTCTGTTCCTCACCACCTCCAGGAGGGTGTCTCTGCTAATAGGGCTTCTTCCTGTCAACAGCCGTTCTCAGTTTCTTGAGTAGTAATGAAGCAAAACTGCTTTGGGGAAAAAAATGTAGAGGAGAGTGGGCAACCATCCAGACCTTTTCTAGGGCTCTGGTGAGCACATCTAGAAGGTCTCCCATCTACATCTGCTCCATGGGACAACCCAGCACATGGCTCTTCTGGAAACCCCACAGTCTAACCTTTATGAGTGGGGTTACTCTGTGCACTTTGTGAATCCCTGTCCTGCTGCTCGCTGCAGAGCCAAAGAGTCAGAAGTAATGTTACAATTCTGGTGATTTCTGTGATTTTAATTAGGATGTACCATTTTTTAACCAGGATTGAAACAGAATCTGATAATTAAGTCTGAGCTGTGAAATGGTCTGGATGATCTCTGATCACTAACGTTATTTACCTGGGAAAGCAGCGATGGTCAGACATGGTGAACACAGAGCACAGTTAAAACAGGTAGGAGTTTCATGTTTTAGGGTCACTGCCCTGGTTCAAGAAAATTCCTGCAGTGTGCCCTGCCAGGTGGGTTACCTGGGATTCTCTTGGCCTCTGAGGCTTCATCAGGTGGGCACTGTTAAAGCTGGACTTCATGAACAGATATTCCCCCTCCATCTGGTAACCCTGTGCTCATGTTTTGCGAAATTTTAAGGACAGAGTAGATCGTCTCCTGTAGCCTTTTACATAATGCAAGCCCTGATTTTTATTCAGCTGGGACACACCCTATTCATTTTCACTTTCAAAGATAATAAGGATAAAGTATGTCTTTGCACAGTCCTAGTATTTGGAGCTGGAGAAGCCCTAATTGGTCTCATTTCATGTGTCTCCTGGGGACCGGCAGCACATCGTTTCCTTTACAAAGTAAGCTCTAAGTGATTCAAAAGATGGCATTTCCACTGCTTTCCTGGAAAAAAAAAAAAAAAAAAAAAACTTCTTCTGCAAAAAGGTCTTGCTTAGTTTCTCCACTGTTCCTAGTATTAGCCCTGTAAACACAATCATTAAGACCTCTGAAAATGTTTTCACCTCAGTAGCAGCTACCAGCTTCCTTCGCGCAGACTCGCGGCTTTTGGTGCAGCTTTTGTGCACCTCCAAATTCACCTCAGTCTGCCTTTACTGCACCTTTCCAGGACCCAAATCCTGAACCCAGACCCTTGGGTCCACCACTGCCTTGTTCCTTGGCCGTCCCAGCCTATCTCAGCCGGGCTAAGCTCCGTGGTTCAGGGCCTGCGAGGCAGCATGGGGCCGGCACAGGCCCAGGCCTCAGCACTGCGGCAGCCAGAGGCTGCTGCCGCCCGCTGGGCCCATCGGAGCTGGAGATACGGTCTCCATAGCGACGTGGGCTTTTTGTTTTTCTGGTGAACAGCAAAGAATAGGCAGAGCACATCTGGAGCTGCGGTATCCGGCTGCCCCCCCAGCCTGCCGGAGCCCGCAAGAGGCAGTGCCTTGGCTTCAGCAGGCTGAGGGCCAGGAGACAGGAGGGATGCACGGGAGAGAGGTGCAGTGCTGCGGGGTGTGCTATTTACCTGTGGGCTGCCCTACGACTGTCATACAAAGGGCTTTACAATGGGAATTCCTAAACCTCATCAGCCTGCTATCTTCTCTGCCTGCTATATGCCTTGGCAAACATTTGAACAACAATTTTTTCTATCCGTCATTTGTAAAGCCAGAGTTTCTATGTGCCCCTAGCCCAACTGCACATCTGAGAGGGTACGGATCCATCACCTCACCTTTTCTGGTCAGTGCTTTGAAGAGGTTCTTTACGTATGTCACTGTTTTATTTTTCAATGTCTAGTGCTAGCAGCAAGAGGCTTGCTGCTGTTGCCCACTAAGCACTAAAGCCTCTCATTGCAGCACTTCGGGCTTATGAGATATCGTGTAGGAGAGCTGTTTCTGCCATGGGGCTGTACATAACACATTCTGGGCTGTACTTGGTTTGTTATCTTCTTTCATTCCTCACAGCATCTTCTGTCAGGTAATTTTTGGCTCTGTTCTCAGAAAGCAGAGCAGATTATGCTGTTCCTCTCCGTCCCATTCCAGCTGCTGCATGCGGCCATTTCAGCAGACAATTTAAAAAAGAGGTGATACTGGCTGCATGCGTCTGTCGCAGGAAGAGGCAGAGGGATCAGGCTGCATGCCATCAACCTCTAACTTCAGCAGGCGGGATGTGGGAAAAAGCAAAGCCCAACCCCAGCCAAATAAAGCTGGCCTGCAAAAGACCTTCATTCCTGAGGAATTTTTGAATTAAATACTGGCTAGAGCCAGCCAGATTCCATTGAAAATGACTATGTCAACTGGTTTTAAATAACAGCCTTTCATGTATATGTTTTTTATGTTGCTTCCCATTGTCTGTTGATTTCCCTGTAGACACTGGGAAATTAAATCTTTTGCTCAACACATTTTTGTTCCTTCTTGCTTGGCAAACGTAGCTTTCTGAGCCTGACTTGGAGCAAGATGGCTGGCCGGGCACCGCTCCCAGCCAACGGCCCGAGTGGTCGGCAGGAGGAGATGGCACCTGGCCTTCCCGGGCATCCAACACCACCGGTGCCTCTCTCGCCTTTTCTGGATGCCCGCGGCTGGTTCCTGCATCAGCCCATGGCACCACTCCTGCTGTGTCACTGGGACTGCTGGAGCCCTGCCGTACTTCACGTGGGGCGGACCAGTCCCGACTTCACTGAACTTCCTTTGTAAACAGAGGGTCATTGCTTAGCCTGCTCTTAAGAATGCCCTCTCCAGTGTGCAACAGTAGCCACAGACTGCAGAATTGTTTTGTTAACTTACCTACTTCAAGCACTGGGCCAGGAAATGAGAATTAGTCCCTCCTGGGGACACAGTGCCCTTATTACACTGTGTTAGAAGAACTCAAATTTCTTTGAAAAAAAAAAAAAAAAATGGAACAACTAAAGCCACCTGAATCCCTCTGTCTGGAAGAAAGCCTGACAGAGACTTGGACAGGGTAGCTGCAGTATTCCTTGAAATTACTGAAAGCAAATGGTAATGAGGAGCAGCTGGAACGAACAAAATCTTCCACATGGCTATATGTGCCATCCATACCGACCCAGATTGTACGGCTGTGGCCAGAAAGTAAAAACAGATCCTTTACGAGCACCCTACATTCTGTACCATTGTTACACTGGGAATTTATTTTTAATGGTGCCCAAAAGGCTGCCTCTAAACAGGACGAGTCTGTTGCTGTTGATGTTGCTGTAGCACTTAAGAGACCTGGAGCAGTCTCCTCCTGCCCCTGGAGCAGACTTCTCAGGGTCACTAGCACATGATGCTATTGTTCAACCATTTCTGTGATACTGGAGACTGTGACACTGCTTTGATATGTAACATGAGGTGAGCAGCATGTCCATCTAGATGTCGCTGGCAAAGCTAAAATCATCATCCTCAGCCCAGCATGTGATGGGAGGATCTACGGGGTAAATCTGAAGCCCCCCTGCAGCGCAGCCAGCACAGCCTCTGGTTAGCAGTCTTGGCCGTGGACCAACTTTGTTTGGTGAAAGCTCCTCAGTAGTTGTGACCTACCGTTTGATCTGATGATTCATTTCAGCAACTTGGACTCAAATGAGCAAATGGGGAGGAAAGAGCCAGAGCACATCCCACACCCTCCCCCAGGAGTGGGGCAGCTGGGGTCAGCCAGAGCAGCCCCAGGCGTTGGGCACCTCCATGGGGATGGTGACGGTGACAAGTTGAGGGTGGGCAGGCAGGGTCAGGCTCTGGGAGCTGGGGACCAGCGTCCTATGGCATTGCTGGGGCAGGGACTGATGGCCCTGGGGGCTGAAATGGGGTCCTGGGCCATGAGCAGGGTGGAGGGATCCCCAGGTGAGGGATCAGGGCCCCGACAGTCAGGACTAAAGCACTACGAGCTGGTTATAACCGCATCAGGCTCCTTTGCCCGGTGTGGGGGTGTCAAGTGCCTGGGGCTGGAGCTGGGTTCACTGAGAATGCTCCCACTCTTCCTTTATGCCGAGTGAGTTTGGTCTCAGTTAGTTAATTACATTTAAATCTTTTATGCACCAGCTTTGTGTAACTTCTTTGTAAATCCAGAAGGAATTTAGCCTCTTCTAAGTGATTACCATCCATACATAAAACGTGCTCCTGGCACCCTTCCAGTGGAGAGAGCCACTGGTGATGCCTGGGTAGCACCAAGCAGTATCATCCAGAGATGTTCAAGTTAGACAGGAGAACTGATTTGGGTCAGGAAAGAAATGTACCAATGCTAGGTGCATGTGTTTAAAAGACAGCGTAAGTAGTCCAGTGAGAGAGCTACATGAATGCAGCTATATTGCTTTGGGTACTCAGGCTGATTTAGATGTCTCTTAACTGCACGATATGGTGGACATCCCTCAGAGGCTTCAGTTTACTCTACTAGCTGCATACCCCCCTAGGGTGTTTTAAAATGCTTCTGACACAGAAGAAATATTCCCTTCTGAGTCACCCCTTTCACTTCCACAGTGCCACAACCTCGAGCCCTGCGTGGGGACACCGGGGACTAGCACAGACTCTTTAGCAACAGCCCCCCAGTGAATCATTCCTGTGGAAATAGCCAGAAATTGTGTGTGACATTTGCAGAGCTTCAGAAGATGTATCCTGAACTATACTAGGCATGCACAGATCAGAGTTTTCCACTGTCTTCTGCCCAGGGTGCCATGTCTGTGGAACTGGTCAGCCTCTTGTTTTGACTGGAGGAGGCTTAGCCAGCTGAAAAGTAAAAATTGCCAAAATTTAACTGTCAGCATTAAAATATATATATATATAAATAACCGCTAGTAAAAGAATATAAAAAATGGAGCGTGTCAGTAAAATATTTTGGCATTTCATTGGTACAAATACCCAGACTCCCCAAGCACTTTCAATACATAATCTAGATTTACTGCCTTTTTGAGATGGCTGAAGTGGTAGATTCTTCAAAGCTTGACATGACTGACCATAAGCATGAATTCTACCAATCCACAGTTACAATTTTACAGCCTGTGTGAACACTTTTAGCCATGTGCTTTTGAGATTTATTGAGGTTCTCAATGTTTGAAGTGCTTTTGTGAAGAAAATTAGAATGTCAGTTAAAAATGTGAAAATGACCCATAAATTCTCATTGGTTTGGGGAGGTCGAAGGAAAAAACCTGTTGGTTTGTATCTCAAAGAAAGGAAGGAAGAAAGGAAGAAAGGAATAAAGGAAGAAAGAAAAAAAGCCCCCCTCAAAGGAAAATCATTTTTCCCCTCATCTTCTCTCCTGTTTTTTAAAGTTGATTCACTTGATGAAGGGTACCAGGCCAAGAAGTTGAGACCTGGAGGATGAAAAATGCCTAAGCTTCACACAGCCAGGAAAATGCAAGTAGCGGCAGGACAGGCTTCCCATGTGCGCTGCTCCCTAGCCAGTGCATTGTTGCTTTCATTCATGCAGTTCTCAGCTTCCTGAAATTAGCTAGCAGCTGGATGGAAACCCTGCAGCTGATGTCACAAGCCACAGTGTGTCACGAAGACCTGAACCGGTGACTTAAATAGAAGCCACGTCTACATCCTTCCAGTGCAAGGAACCATATTTCAGACCTGACTCAGCTCATCACTTCCCACCCTCTTTGTCTCAGATTCCTGCTGAGGCTGACTGCAGTATCATGAAAACAGCAAGGCAAGGCATTTCGTGTCGCATTTCTGATATGTGAGGGAAAGCAAAGAATGAGAAATGTCAGGAGTAAAGCCAGCCTTAGGAAATATCCTCTTCCCAGACAAAAGAGATTTGGAAGTACAACCACCTTTATTTTAATGCTTTTCTGAATAAAACCTCTGAATCTCTTGATGCACGGGCCATCACTAATGTGATCAAATCATATTCAGTCTGTCTGTGGATTTCTAAAGCACCTATCACTGTCGTAGCTGGGTGACAGATTACAAGAATTAGAGGAGACATCACTGCGGTTCCATTTATACCCTATTCTCTGTCCCCCCTAAGGCATTTTGAGATAGATTCTCTGGTCTCTGCTAAATTTGCTTTGCAGTGCTTATGGAGCATAGAGAGAACTCAAACAGGCAGGAGATTCCCACAGGAAAACTCCCCCAATACAAGGGAGATACGTGCCACTTGTATAGCTGTCTCGTCTCTGCAGGCTGTCCCTCATCCCTCTTCTCCCAGCAGGAGTAGGATGAAACAAAGTGCTATATTACAACACATCTTTCTCTGGTATAAGGTCCATTACCTTGTTTATGCTGCTGGTGGAAACTGGAGTATGTGATTTATTGTTACAGCTTCCAGTTGGATAAGGCAGATAGGATTTGGACGTCTGCCTCTCTGGCATGCCTTAGTCAAGGGTCAAGGTGTCCTATTCTGGCTGTTTTGCAGGATAGCCACAGGGAAAACACCCACTGTCTGTGTGACACTGCCTTAATAGAGAAGGATTCCTGTGTGCAGGGCACCACATATTGGTCTCCGCCTGAGGTCAGGCTGAGCTGTTATTCCACTGGAGAACACAACAAGACGTTCCCATGGCTGCTTTTCCTGGCTCATGAAATCATTTTGCCTCTGAGAATGGCAGAAGAGATCTGTGGGCTTCCCAGGCTCAACCTGCTTGCAGCAAAACCAATCATCAATTCTTTTATTCTTTTTCCTTGTGTATGTCTTCACGCAAACTAATCACAGGCTCTTTTCCTGACTGTTGTTGATACTCTCCTCCTGCCCCCACAACCCTCCCTAAGCGAAGCCAGCCAGCACAGCCATTGGAGAGGGGTTAGTTTCAGGTTCCAGCTTGACCTAGACTGATAATCTGCCCAAAATATGATGAAGATTCAGTTTAAATTTCTCAGGTTTATCAGTCTTCCAGTTCTTCCCCTCCTTGCTCCTACCGGGCCCTGCAGCTGGTTAGCCAAAACTCCTCCTGTACTTGGAGCAGCCCGCAGAACCTCAGGGCACTCCTTCTGGGCTTCTGGTCCAGCTCCTTGCTTGCCCAGGCAGCCATATCATACGATCATTGAAGTAAATGTGTATGTTTCTTCAAGTCAGCATGGTTTTTGGCCTCCCCAAACCCATTGGGAGGCCTTCACAGAGCTTCAGTGCTCTGAGCACTAGAAACCTGACAATCCTCAGCCTAAATGTATGCATGGCTAGTTTACACCCATTTGTTCTTATGCCAGCATTGTCCTTTATCTTTAAATAGCTCTTTCCTCCTCCCCATGTGTTCACCCCCTGAAGTATTTATTTATAGATAGCAATTATATCCCCCTTTGCTAGGCTAAACAAGCCAGGCTCCTTCGTTAATTAAGCTCTGGTGAATGATGCAAGGCCAAGCATCATGGATGCCCCAAATCTGCCTCAGTCAGGGCTGTGTTAACAGATCGGCAGGAGCCAAAAAGGACACGCCTAATTGTACAGGAGCTGATTCTAACTGCCCTCCTCCTTCATGCGAGGCTTCTTAGTTCAGGCTGCGATCCAGTCTTCACTGGCCAGTCCTCCATTTTGTCTGTGAGGTAAGGCAGGTGTGGGCTGCCTTTGGTGCACTGTTCCGTCCCACTTGGCATCTCCAAGCAGCTGGGTAACCCGTACTACATTAATCACATCAGGCTTTATTTTTAAAGCAGAATTAAGAAGTGAAAATTTGGGAACCTCCGTCGCTTGCTTGTTCAAAACATGTCCAGACAGAAGCTGAGGAAATGCGTGAGAAGCAACAGTCCTGCATCAGCTCCGGGAGATGGACTGGAGGAGTTAACGGGGCTTTTCCATCTCTAGCCCGTTGCACTGCTGTAATTCATCATTTCTACAGCACCATAAATTAGGTGGCACTCTGCAAACACAGTTCTTGCTTCCCTGAAATCTATAGCAGGACTCTCAGGACGGGGTGCCTGGCGGAGGCACGCTCTTCCCCAGAAAGGCTTCCACTGTGAATACTGTGCCTACGGGACTGCGACAATGCCGCACCATTGTCCCGTTTGGAGTGGGAGTAAAAAGGCTGGGGAAGGCAGAGAGCTTTTTTCCCAACTCCCCCATATCACAGCTGGACTTCTTGTCTCTCCATGGCCTGTTTTAGCATTGCCCGGATGGAGAATAGGCTGCCTGGGGCTTTGATTCAGCCTGGCTGTCCTCCAGCAGTATCCACAGTGCTCCCTCCCCTCCCATATGCTCTCCATTAACATCCTCCTGTCTGCTGAATAAGGAAAGAAGAACTCTCCCAGCCCCAGCCAGAGCCCCTGAGCCAGGGGAGTTCATCAGTCAGACTGGTTTCTCCTGAACCCAGAATAGGCCTCGTTAATGGGCCAGGAGGGGATTTTATTTTGCCTTTCAGCTAGTGGCTGCCCCGAGCCAGGAGCAGAGTCAAGTTACTGTGTCCGGGAATCTCAGCTATTCCAAGAGTAGGAGCAAGTGAGCTGCTGACTCAGGAGGTTTCCTCGTATTTTTAAGCAGGGCTCAGGCCTGTCAGAGTGAACTGAACTGTTGGTCTTACTTTCTTCTAGCCCCAGGACTGAAATTAGCAAAAGTCACAGCTTATGGGAACTGGCTGGGGAATGGATCTGGAGCAGGACTCTGCATCACACCCTTTTCTGGCATGGACACAAGTCCTTGCAAAGATACATATTAGTCCCTTACCCTTTTTTACTCCTCTCCTGGGGGTGCTGTACAGTATAGCACAGACATTAGCAAGCTACAAGGCAGCTCAGCTTTATTTGCACCGTTTTCTGAAGGCAATGAAAAAATCAGAGGGAGAAACAGACTTGCTAGACAAAATGTTTCTTTGCGAATCAGTGTCAAGAGGGAGGCTGCTGTTCAGAAATCCCTGCCTCCCTGCACTCTGCCATCATCCAGAGACCACCCTGCTTCCATTTTGTGCAGGGATACAGAAGGGTACCTCCTGCACAGATGAATCGTCCTTTTTGGGCTTTCCAGAGCCTGGAACAGAGTCACAGGCTGTGCCTGGGACAAGCAGTTAGAAGTCATACTGAGTTCAAGAGCCTCATCCTGGTTTCAGGTCTGTCTATGTGCTCTTGTTTCTCCATCAGGATCCAACTGCTAGAGGCTAGCAGAGAAGATGAGGCTACTAAAGCAGCCTCCACGCTCACCTCGTGTGAAGCAGCTCATACTGCTTTTCACGGAGAGTGAAGTCATTGGAGAGCATATGTTTGCACGTTTGCACCCCTCCATCTCCCAGCACTGCTATGACTCCATTCAGCCTGTTATAACATGTCTCCTTCAGCCTCTACAAACTTCTGTCAACAGACAGCCACCGCTCTCTTCTTCCAAGTCATGTTAGTCCTTTCTTCTTTGCTGCCCCATCTGTGGGCTGTTTTCTCTTGCCATCTTTGTCCCATCCTCAAACTCACCTCAGCAATGAATAACCAGCCCAGTAGGGAATGGACAACTGGATTCAAGCTGAT
This sequence comes from Nettapus auritus, assembly GCA_011076525.1. Lineage (NCBI taxonomy): Eukaryota > Metazoa > Chordata > Aves > Anseriformes > Anatidae > Nettapus > Nettapus auritus. The sequence continues at coordinate 22,625,300 of CM021769.1, forward strand.
ATTTATAAAACAGAAGGTTTCTGTCTGCCTGCTGATATTCCCAGCCATATCCACTGATTGATAGTAGGGTCTGATATAGGGGCAAAGATGAGTAAAAGCTTCTCTTACTTTTCTTTGCTCTTGAAGACACGAAGATCCCTGGTCTGAACAGCTAAGGAGCTGTTGGCCTGTGGCCCAAATGCCACCTGTCCCTGCAGCATGGCCAGATGGGTAGGATGCCTCTCTTAGCTTAACATCTTACAGAGATTTCCCTGTGTAAGGGGAATTTTCAGCTACCTTTGTGAAGCACTTAATATCCCTTTAGAGATGCCTGTCATTGCGAAGGCGACAAGCTGCAGGCTGGCTCTGGCCCACATACCTTTGGCATGCTGCATGCTTTAGATCATGAGCCCTGCAGAGGTCCACAGATGGTGCCCAGGAGTTGTGACGAGTACAGGGAAGCAGCAGGGGAGGAAGGGCATGGGCTGGGACATTTTCTTTTCTGGTGAGCTGACAAGTGCTGATATTTCGCCATCACCTCTTAATACGCTACTTGACTTGGGCAGTCTTGTCTACAGAGTTTGTCCATTAACAATGACCCCAAGAAGTCCAGGTGTCGTCCTCCAAAATCTTTCAGCTGGGGAGACTGAACAGGTTTTTTTTCAGCTATTTGGACATGAATTAACCCTGTGGGATTGGGATAGAGTAAAAACTAGCTGGAGAGAGCAGTCCTTACACGGACAGATTTCATTTGGCCCATGTGCCACCTGTGAGACAGGGTTCACTGCAAAGAGGGCAGGAGAAACCTGCTCTTAAAAACTTGACCAGGAAAAAGAACTTGTTACTTGGTCTGCCATCTAGTTTAGTGAGTCACACATTGTATCTCTAGATTGTCACCCCAAAGTAATTAACTTGGCATAATGCACGTTTAACTGAAGTTTTGCTTCATACTAACAGCAACTCCAGCTGGGCTTGTGTGACAGTAAGGAGAAGGGGGCAATTACCAACAGGTGCCTGAGAATAGGGCACTAATAATCGCTTAGTATCTAAGATATCTAGGAAAAAGTCAGAGCCTTTGTGTTTGTATCAAGGGTTTATATTCCAAAAAGTGATATAGATGTGATAAAGAGGACACCATGATACATACTACTGGCTAAAAGAGCAGCAATACAGGGTGAGGGCAAAGGATGGACACAAACAATGGGGGTGCCCTGAGTAGGATGCCTCCTATCTGGGGACAGCGTTCAAAAGATGGGAAGATGCAGTGAGCTCCAGCTCTCCAGCTTCAGAGACAAAGACTGTCTTGAGGGTGTCTGGATAAACACAGCTAAGCTATCAAGATGCTTTATCTGCTCAGAGGGAGGGAGTCCAAATGCTGCAGTGTTGCAGGCAGCCAGAATAGCATGTGCTGTGTGACGTGAAATATTTAAGCACACATGGGCTTTGTGGTGTCTCCTGCCAATCTGCAGAGTATCAGTGACTTGTACTGCAAGGAGCTGGGTTAAGGAGAGTTCCTTGCATAACCTACAGCTGTCCTACAAGGGGCATGTGGCTAAAAGGCCCAATTTGGCTATGGGGAAACCCTGAAGTGTCTTTCTGTCCCTTCCAAAAAGATAAAAGTATCTGCCCCATCCCCATCTTTCACTGAGACCTGGTCCACCTTCTCCTCTAGCTGCACACCTGAGGAAACAGAAATGCCTGGGCTGTGCAGAGCAGTGGCTGTGACGGAGGAGTACAGCAGGTTGGGGCTGTGTCCTGCGCCGAGTCCCTGCCCTTCCCTCTGGATGACTTCTCCCCCACGCACAGAGGTGACTCCTGGCTCGGCAGCCATCCAGCTGCCTCCGGTGATGCACATGTGCCCGCTTGACTCTCTCCTGGAAAACCTCACGCCTTCTTTAAGGGTTGCTCACACCCATCCATATACATACACATGTAAACAACACAATACCGCATTAACACAGTCAAGGCCTATGATAATGGCAAAGGAACATGAAAGGTGCTCCCCTCTGCTTTGTTTTTCTAGTCTGAAAGAGCGGGATGCAAGTCCTGCTGTGGGATGGGAGCGGGGTAGGCGCTGCTGCTGCCCACCCAGCGGCCCTGCTCCAGCACTGCCCGGCCCAGCGCTGCCACGGCAGCTGCACTGCAACTGCTGGCGTGCCAGCAGCAGCTTCAGGACACCTCTGACCTGGGGTGGTGTTTGGTGTCCCTGGTAATTGTTGCTTCCTTACACAAAGCAAACACAAAGCCCTGCTGCACCAGCACGGATCACCTGCTGTGGTTTACCCAGGGGGAAAGGAGTGGGTCCCACGGCCTGGCTGATGCAAGAGTGCGCTGCACGCTGCTCCTTGCCATTTGGGGAGATTAGTGACATCCAAAGTCTTTCACAGCGTGCGTCAGCCTAGCTTTCCTCTCCCGTATGTGCACACCCCACCCTAAACATGGGAACCGTCTCCCTGCCGCTGTATCTGAGGGACTTGGAGCACACAGCAGCAGGGCACTGAGCCCTCTCCCCCAGGCAAACCGGGGGCGGCTGGAAGGGGCTGGCCTGGGCAGGGAAGCCAGGGGAGCCAAACACCTCCTGAGGGTGAGCAGGCACCAGCTCACGGCTCCTTCTCCTCACAGCACCGAGATGTGCTGCAGCAGGAGGTGGCTGCCATTTGCAGAGCAGACAGGATCTGGTCGCCTTGTTTCGGCAGGACCAGCTGCCGCAGCCGTGACCCTGCCTCGGAAACCCGAGCCCGCCAGCAGTTGTGCTGGGGAGGGCTGTGCTCTCACGTTTCTGTTTTGTTTTGGAGCCTCCGATAAGTAGTGGGCTTGCTTTTTTTTTTTTTTTTCTTCTTTTCTTTTCTTTCTCTCCCTCTCCCTCCCTCTCTTTTTTTTCTGAACGTATTTCCACAGCCTCAAGGAAGGAATTTAAAAAAAAAAGGGGGGGGGGGGGGGGGGTTG
>CM021769.1:22628624-22687318 GCA_011076525.1 Nettapus auritus
CCGCATCCAGCACTGCCACCGCATCCTGCACTGCCACCGCATCCAGCACTGCCACCGCATCCTGCACTGCCACCGCATCCAGCAATGCCACCGCATCCGCACCTCCAGGGCTGAGCCCCGAGGCCTGGGGGCTACACCATATGCTGTACAGTGGCAGTAAGGCTCTGTTAATAGAGTCGTGGAGTGGTCTGGGTTGGAAGGGACCTTAAAGACCATCCAGTGCCAGCCCCCACCTCCCACCAGACCAGGCTGCTCAAAGCCCCATCCAGCCTGGCCTTGAACACCTCCAGGGATGGGGCAACCACATCATCTCTGGGCAGCCTGTGCCAGTGCCTCACCACTCTCTAAGAATTTCCTCCTAACATCCAATCTATATCTACCATTTTTTAGTTCAAAACCATGACTTCACCGCCACTCCTTGTTCTATCACTCCACTCCCTGACAAAGAGTGCCTCCCCAGCTTTCCTGCAGGCTTCCTGCCCCAACCCAGATGCAGGACCTTGCATTTGGTCTTGTTGAACCTCATGAGGTTCGCACAGGCCCACCTCTCAAGCCTGTCCAGGTCCATCTGGATGGCATCCCTTCCCTCCAGCGTGTCGACTGCACCACACAGCTTGGGGTCATTGGCAAACTTGCTGAGGGTCCACTCAATCTGACTGTCCATGTCACTAACAAAGAGGTTAAAGAGCTGATAGCACCCTGCTTGGATTTCTTGGTACATGTGTATCTGGTGTAACCATCTCCATCATCTCTTCAGATTCTGTAAAGTTGCTGTGATATATCCAGGTGAGGATTTACTCTGACAGGGAACTTAGGCATCTCAGTCACACTGTCCATTGCAGTGTGCACTGCATGCTTCCAGTCCCATGATGCTGGATTTTGCGCACAGCTGCAGGACACCCCTTTGCACAAGGCTTATGTCCACTGATGAATGCAGAACATCTTTTGATATACTCATTATATGGATGGGAGGCCTTTGGAACAAAGAACTATTGATGCAAGTTTAAAGATGAAGACTGGTATCAGTGTACACACTTCTGCTGCCTGTGAGATTTCTTCTTTGAAAGTAAAGCCAAAACCCTTTTGGCCAGTTCAGCTAGACAGATCAAAGATCTTGAATGTGAACAAGCTGAGATAACTGCATATAGTGTTAGATTTTATAGTTACTCTGAGATTTCCAGAGATTCTTATCATCAGTGTCTTTTTTAATGCAATGCTGTGTTGTCATAGTTGTTGCAGTGGCACTAGGAAATCAGTCCGAATTGGGCCTCATTCTGCTGGGTGAGATCCGTAACAGAAATATGATTTTCCCTGTGAGAGATCCAGAGGTTCATCTAAACTAGCTAGCACATTAAATACTGTGGTGTGCATGCTGTGTTTTCAAAACATGTTACTTAATGGTAGTTATTTGCTTTCTAATATCAAAGATATCTGAAAATGTTACTCAGCTGTGTCACTCTCAGCCCATGGAAGATGCAGAGATTTTGTTTTGCCAGCTTTCCACACTGCCCAATTTTGTGCTGGCAGGCTGAATTCCTGAAGTATGTTAGATGAGTCTCAGAGCTGCCTTAATTTATGGCAGCCAAAACATTTCCTTCTGCACCATTTCACAGGTGTGGGATCAACCGAGCAATTCATGTTCCACTCCCGGACCGTCCCTGCTCAGCACCTACCTCAGTTCATCCCTGAAATGCCAGCACGGGGACAAATGCTGCCACCAAGCTTAAAAAAGCTTTATTGATCTGAGAGTGTTCGGAGAGACTCTGCAACGATACGAACTGCAACCACGTCCCCCCCCCGCACTGCTTGCTTACATGTGAATTTGGAGAATTAAAATTTTCACTGGCACTTACAGTTTTTTACTATTTTAGTTGCATCAAGCCATACAAAAGGACATAAGGTTTCACCTAGATCTCCACAGAGATTCACTCTCTTTTTATTTTGTGCGTTTGGTGTAGTAGATAATTTTAACTTATCAAACCCTTCTGGAGCTAGAAATTTGGGCACAAATTCATCATCTCTCTCTCGTTCTCTCTCTCTGTGAAAGAAACCATCCAGTCTCCCTGGAAGTTTTCTGTGGTGTAAAGGTACAACCTAGCTGCCACATCATTGTTGAATCTGGAGTTTAAGTGGACACTCGAATAAATAAAAGTCACACCTGCCGCTGGCCAGTACCCATCTATATTTGATTATGTTGTTTTCTTACAGAAGACTGTGTTTTTGATGGCTGTAGCTAATCTAGAATCTTAAGGGTGATAATTGGACAAATCAGTTTAGTTGGGCAGCCAGTTCTGTGCAAACCTAAGCAGAATAGTAATGCATGACTAATACACAGCAGCACTGTGCATGAGATAAAGATTCATGTGGAACATATGCAAGACAAACCCAAGATGCTGTAGGAATAAAAGATGAGGATATTTCCTAGTATATACCTGCTACTCCCCACTCGAAAGTGCACCCTTGAACTGCAGAACAAATACGATACTATCAGGACAGTGAAGCACAGCCCTCACTCTCTGCTGTCAGGTACCCAGAAAGCCAGTCTTATGCTTTTTTTTTTTTTTTTTTTTTTTTTCTTTTTTTTTTTTTTTTTTTTTTCCACACAAGTCTAGAAATGGTGAGAAACTTCTCACCTCTGATCCAGCTTAACTGACTCAGAGAATCAGTGTGCTGATAATCCAAGAGGTTCATTTTGGAAGAAAATCTGGGATCTCCTAAATCATCATCTCTGTGAGGTAACAATGGTTGCCGGTCATGAAAAACAAAACCAGAAAACCACTAATTTTTGTACAAATACAAAATCATTAGCTGGTCCCAAACATGCTGACAGCCCCCAGCCTTAATTCTCAGCCTGCACATTTTGCTGTTTGTAATGTACGCCTCTGAGGCTGAAAAAGAGACTCAAATTGGGAGTTCCTGGGGATGTGGGGGAAAGAGCCACATGGATATTTTACACTGGCAGTGAATGGTGACCACTTGGCGAACAAGCTTGGTCTGCTGGAGAAGGGCTCAGAAATGACCCGTGAGTTTTAAAGAGCAGCCCCTCCAGAAATGATCGGCAAGTGCACTCGGGCCTGCGGACACCTGCAGCAGCCTCAGCGGGGCCGAGAGGGACCCAAACTGTCCTGCAGCAGGGACACCTCCCCTTGCACGACCCAAATGTGGGCACCAAGAGACACCGGGGCCTGACATTTAGCATTTTTTAGGAAAGAAGCCAGGGAGCCGTTTTCAGAAGAGGGGCTGAAAATGGACTCCGGGCACGGCCGCTGGGTCTCGGGGCCTGGTCCCTGCTCCACCGCTGGTGCTGAGGGGACATCTGGTGGCCGGCGCCCGCAGTCGCAAGGCCCTGCAGCAGGAGTGGCCCCGCTTGTCGCAGGAGTGGTGTCTCAGCAGCTCTTTCTTAGGAACAAGTAAGTGCTCCTGATTGTAAAATGGCAGGCATGCCGCCCCTCTCCCTGCTTTTCAAGTAGAAAAGGGTGGGCTCCACGGTGGGCCTCGGTATTCAGGAGTAACATCTTGCAGGTCTGGTGTATGGTTCTGTGGAAACGCCTCAGTGCTCAGTAACAGCTGAGGGAAGCTAATAAAATGTTACAAATTATTAGGAAAGGGAAAGAGAACAACAGCAAACCCCACAGTGCTATGTCCATGCATGTGCAAACTCCCCAGTGTCTTCAATGCTCTTTGCTGCATTCTGATTCCCATATATTCCATCTGGGAATTGTTCAGAGAAGGGAAACAAGGACCATCAGAGACTGTCCTATGAGGAATGATTGAATGGGTAGCATTCTTCAGCTTGGAAGAAAGACAAATGTGTGTGTACAATAAATGTCCATAGACTAGTGAGTAGCTGGGGGATTGTCACAGACATCAGAGGACACAGACTTGCTGCAGTAATGGGTTAAAGCCTAGCAGTCAGTCAGGTATTGAAGATGACTACTGAACAGCCATAGCAGCACCCTCATGTCAAGTCAGGCTGGCTTCTCAGGAGCCACTAGAGTCACCTGAACTCTAATTGGAAGGTTTTTTTTCCAGCTGAGAATTCATAGAATGAATCATAGAATGGTTGGAAGAGACCTTAAAGATCATCTAGTGAATGGATGGAGAGTGAAAAGGGTGTAATGAATGGGCTGTGAAAGGAATCCTTCCTTCTCCTCTCCTCTCCTCTTGCTGGTCAACATGTCTCAATTCTCCTAGTTTCTTTGTGGTGTAGTCTATGTTGGAAGTTGCTCACATGGCAAAATGTAATTCCTGTGGCTCTGCTCATCTGTACATGTATATATTGGCCAGCCTGATCTGGTGAGTGGCATCCCCGTCTATGGCGGGGTGGGGGGTTGGAGTCAGATGATCTTTAAGGTCCCTTCCAACCCGAGCCATTCCGTGATTCTCTGATGATATTTTTTATCGTTTATTTATAAATATTAGTATATGCAAGGCTTTCATTACTTCTTCAGGGTTGGTGAGATCTTTCTTTGTTAGTTTTTTTATGTTGATTTTAAAAAAGCAGTTCAGTATCTAAGCTATTTAAAATCAGTTATAGATTCCACCCTTCTAGCATATCTTTTCCCATGGAGCTATTTAATAAAATTCCTATTACCCGTAACTTTTTAAAGCAGCATTAGCTGTAGTTTCACATTAATTTAATTCTTCTTGCAAAGGTCCCTGCATCAAAGCAGCTAAGTCTGGTGGGGGCTGTCTGCAGTGCACTTGCTTCAGTCTTTGTCCATGTGCTTTCCCTCTAAAGGGGATACTAACAATATATGAATTTTCTTGGTCTTCCCATTGCAGCTTTTGGGCTCTGTTTCTGAAAATAAGTTCAGCTTTGTCAGCATGCAGAATGAGATAGATTTGGTAACCAGCCAGTCTGTTCTGCCCCTAACCAAAAAGACCAGACCTGCTGTGCGGTGGAACACCAACTTTATTTTCACATTCAATAACTTACACTATCAGAGCTCTCCAGCATCAGACCTCCCCAAGCCCAGGGCCACTCTTAGCTTTCTTCCAGAGTTTCTCCTACTACCTTTCACTGTCTGTCACCTCCTTGCTTCATTTTTACATATCTTCCTTCTCTTCTTCCTTCATTTCCTCTTCAACAGGCTTCTGCGCCGGCTTCTGCTCTTTTAATTGACTAATTCAAAAGAAAGAGACGAAAAAATATTAATCTAGTAAAGTGAATCTTGCCTGTCAGATGTCTTTAAGCTGCTGATAGGACCCTGAGGAACCAGTCTGAAGTGGGCACAGTAAGGACAGCAAACGTCACAACTCTTCTGACTCATCTACAAGGTGAATATTACCACTAACACACATGCTACAGTGCTAAAATGCACATAAGGAGTAGATACCTGTATTTATTTTTTCCCTGCATATCAACTCAGCAGCATTAATGGCACCAAATGAAGTCTTTGTTGTCCACTGGGTTTCAACAATTCCTGTTTGCTTACTGTTCAGCCACAGTTCTGGCATTTGTGCCTAGAGTAGCTGGGAACCCCGTGTAACCTCTGATTCAAGATCAACCAGGCTAAGGCCCATGTAGTGCCTGAGAACAGATGCTTTTAGCACAGCACCAACAGACGCAAAGGAATAAAGGCTGGATCTAACAAAATCATTCACTTCTCAGCTGCTCTTTGAAGATGTTAGGAGGCTAAGAGGTGAAAAGATTTGCAAAGCTGACCCATTGCTTCTAGCCTTAAAACTAGACTGCAGCACACATTTAAACCCATCAGTATGCAGTGAGGGATGGGAATATTTGGCCATGGTTAACAGGGCTTTCAGATGATGAGTCACATGTCAGAGCTGACTGCAAATCTAGGGGGAAATTTGTGGTCCAATGACAAACGGCTTAGCCTGCAGCGACTGACAACCTCCAAGGAGTTTGCTGCTGACTGCTCAGACTCTCAGAACTTGGACATGATTGCTACAGGCACTAGGAAAGATGCACTTTCAAGAGATTGAAAAGTTCTGTAGTTTGAAGGTGGGTTTCCAGGGAAAACTAGGTCTCCTAAGAAGAAGGATCAGAGAGAAGGAAAAAATTAGAGTCCCCGAGGATGAAGGAAAAGGTCTAAAGGCACAGATATGCTGTCTTTGCAAATCGTACTCTAGCTTCAGGGGGAGAACAGTGTTGAACTGATGCTTCTCACACAGGCTTATGAGCGTGAATGAAAATGCCATTCAGCTCTGAGATCTGTGCGCTTGCACAGCAAGTTTATAAAACAGAAAATACTGACTTCTAGTTTGACTCAGTAGGGCTTCTAAGCATACAAGGTGTTGTGTGATCTACCTTCCACCTAGGTAAGCGATGTGTAGTCATGTTGCAGGACTGGCCTAAAACACGTCCCTTCACCTCCTAAAGTGAGTAAGAATGTGTTCACTTGGTATTGTGCCAAATTAAAAAGGAACAGAGGACAGGACAGTAAGTGGAGTCGCTCGCTCACCTGTAGTCCACAATCCCTGTCTGATTCCGGTCTAGCTTGCGTACTAGTTCCCTAATTTGGACTCGGTCCAGTGGGATGCTTGATTGCTAAGAGAAGAAGAGAAATGCTATCAAGCATGGGTATTTTAAAGCAGAAAAATCCTCTGTGTTGGACTCGGGCCTGGTCGTCTTTTAGTAGGTGAGGAGGTTTTTTCCTTCATAGAAAAAAATGGGATGTAAAAATCCAGAGTGTTGTAGGAGAGGATAATAATACCTCTTATTATTATTATTATTATTATTATTATTATTGTAAGGGTGTAAAATTGCGTCATGGAAAGCTGATCAGTACTACTGATCCAAGTACCATGGTGGTTTTGGCAGGAAGAGAATTGTCTACTCAGTGTGTGGGGTCAAGGCTTTAAATGTCTCTTATTCACTTTCCCATAGCAGTAAGACCTAATTATCTTTCAAGATCCTGTAGCTATATCCAATACAAACAACTGACCTCTAATTTACAAGGGTTTTGTGATATTCTGGAGCTGATCCATAATCACTGATGCCCTCTGCAGTATTTAGTGGATGTCACAGCATTTCTGTTGGGTCTTGCTGAGGGCTCAAGTTTTGCAGTGGGTAAATTTGTGAATTTAGCCTTCTAGTCAGAACAACGTCACCAGCAGGGCTGAGTGGTGGCTATGGTGCCGCAGAGGGGTTTCCCCAGAGCAGCACCCTGTCAGGAGAGCCTCCTGGCCAAGCTTTCTGGGGCACACCTGCAGCATGGCTCTCCGGAAGGCCGTCACAGGGATCTTCATGTTTCCGTCCTTGTCAATTTTCTGAAAAAAGTCCCAGAGTCGCAGGTTGTGCTCATTCAAATATTTCTAAGAGAAGCAGAGAGAAAACACAGGCACAACCCTGAGCTGAAACAGCCGCTGATGGCTGCCACGAGCTTATTCCTCTGTCTGTCACCCTGCCTTTACTCAGCCCAGCTCTGATATATATATATATCCTTAACTCCTTATGCAGCTACTGTCAGAAGAAAATACTTTTACTCAGGCTAATCACATTCTTCTCAGTTACACCCTCTAGCTCAAAACAAGTCTCAGAAGTAAGCCTATATCCAAGCTGTTTCTTCTGATAACTGTGCATACTTATTTGGTCCTCATCCCACAGCGCCTTGGCTAGGCTGTCCAACCTACGGACAGTCCTTTCCTGATCGCTGTAGTGCTTGTCTCTGAATCCCTGTCTGCCCGAAGGAGAACACATCTGACTGCCGTAACTATTGTTAAAAACTGCAAAGCACGCTAGCTGTGAATGACAGGCACTGTTTGATGTGAACTAACAGCCCAAACTTTTACTTAATTTCATCCGAAGCCATGTCTACAGCAACGTCTCACCCAATTAGCTAAAAATCTGCACAGCAGCTAGAAAAGCTCAATGAAGCTGGTAATGCAGAAGTGCTCCGGTGCCTTCCAGCAAGGAGGACAGCACCATCTGCTGCTATCCGTGAAAATTACAGGCCTTAAAAAGCCAAGTCATTTCTATTTAGGACAGTTTTGGTTTATGTTACCATAGCCTATTTTTACGAAGCGCATTCGTTCTGATGCTAAATCACAACTGTCAGGAAAGGGTCTGTGAGAGTCAGCTGCTGTGCTGGGCTGGGTGAGCGGGGTGTGCACTCCTTTGGATCAAACCTGAAATCCATCCGTTTGTTTTCCGCAGCTAGCAAACATCTATTCAGATGGAAATGGCAGACAACACTGTTCAGTGATTACAGCCCTTAGGGTTTGCTTATATTGTCATCTCTGCCATTGCTTTTTGAAAACTGTCAAACTGTACGGCTCCTCTTTGTCAGTATTCTCAGCTGTAGAAGGAATAATTTGGATGTGCATTTTAAAAAGAACTATGTGGATGAATGATGACATACAAAGGTATGCGATTAATATTGCTAAATCACAACTATGCACATCAAAAACCAGTTGTTGTTTTTTTTTAGACCAGTTCCCTCATATCCCAAGGCATTCATCTTCTGAAAATCAAAGGATTTGCTTAGTCAATCTGCATGGAATAAGATAAATGAATGTGCAGTAGTGATTACGAATATACTCTTCTGAGGGAATTTGACTGAATTTCCCACTTGGAAGAAAGCTTACCCCTTCCAGCCTCCCTCCTTCCGGGTGCTTAGGGCTTGTGTACTGTGTGCCGGGGAGCTGCGGACAAAGTTCAGTAGCTCACCTGAATCACTTTCATAGGATTTGGGTGCTGCTTGGGGATCTTGGAGATACGGCCTTCAACTTCACCGTAGATGACATCTAGTTCAGGACGTGTTTGACATACAGAATCCAGCAACTTGATGAAATTTTCATTCACCAACACATTCTGGTTCATAGGAGGAAGGAGACGGCAGTCAGTGTGCATGCCCAGAGAATGTCAAAGACTTGCTTTCATTAACAAATCCGTCTAAAGTCAACAGTAAGTATTCTCTCCTACGGGTGCTGCCATTTCCCATCTCTACTCTTCACTTTGAGGAATCCCACAGAAGCCCGACCCTAAATAACTGTTCTTCTCCCTTCTCTTTTCTCATGTTTGAGCTAGAAAAGGATCTCAGAATCACAGAATCACAGAATGTCTAGGTTGGAAGAGACCTACAAGATCGCCGAGTCCAACTGCTGACCTAACACTAACAAGTTATCCCCTAAACCATATCCCTAAGCTCTACATCTAAACGTCCTTTAAAGACCTCCAGGGATGGGGACTCAACCACTTCCCTGGGCAGCCCGTTCCAGTGCCTAACAACCCTTTCTGTAAAGAAGTTTTTCCTAATATCCAGCCTAAACCTCCCCTGGCGCAACTTTAGCCCATTCCCCCTCGTCCTGTCACCAGGCACGTGGGAGAACAGACCAACCGCCACCTCGCTACAGCCTCTTTTCAGGTACCTGTGGAGAGCGATAAGGTCACCCCTGAGCCTCCTCTTCTCCAGGCTAAATAGTCCCAGCTCCCTCAGCCGCTCCTCTTAAGACTTGTTCTCCAGACCCTTCACCAGCTTCATAGCCCTTCTCTGGACTCGCTCAAGCACCTCCATGTCCTTCTAGTAGTGAGGGGCCCAAAACTGAACACAGTACTCGAGGTGCAGCCTCACCAGAGCTGAGTACAAGGGGACAATCACATCCCTGGACCTGCTGGCCATGCTGTTTCTTAGGCAAGCCAGGATGCTGTTAGCCTTCTTGGCCGCCTGAGCACGCTGCTGGCTCCTATTCAGCCGACTGTCAACCATCACTCCCAGGTCCTTCTCTGACAGGCAGCTTTCCAACCACACATCTCCCAGCCTGTAGCTCTGCTTGGGGTTGTTGTGCCCCAGGTGCAGAACCCGGCACTTGGCCTTGTTGAACTTCATACCGTTGGCCTCGGCCCATCGCTCCAGCCTGTCCAGATCATCTTGCAGAGCCTTCCTACCCTCGAGCAGGTCGACACACGCACCTAACTTGGTGTCGTCTGCAAACTTACTGAGGGTGCGCTCGATCCCCTCATCCAGATCATCGATGAAGATGTTAAAGAGGACTGGCCCCAGTACCGAGCCCTGGGGGACTCCACTAGTGACCGGCCTCCAACTGGATTTGACTCCATTCACTAAGACTCCCTGGGCCCGGCCATCCAGCCAGCTCTTGACCCAACGAAGCGTGCGCCAGTCCAAGCCATGGGCAGCCAGTTTCCTGAGGAGAATGCTGTGGGGAACGGTGTCAAATGCCTTACTGAAGTCAAGGTAGACCACATCCACAGCCTTTCCCTCATCCACTAAGCGTGTCACCTTGTCATAGAAGGAGATCAGGTTCGTCAAGCAGGACCTACCCTTCATAAACCCATGCCGCATTTCGGAGCGGGCAGTGTCTGGGTGCCTACAGACCTTCTGGCGCGAGCTCGCTGCCTAGCGAGGACCACAGCGGCCCAGCCAGTGCCAGACAGCCGTTAGGTGAGGAGTTCTTGTGGGCGGGATCGCCCCGCCCTCCCTGCTCGCCCCGCCCTCCCTGCTCGCCCTGCCTGCGCGCGCTGCCTCCCCAACTGCCGCGCCCCGCCCTGTTTGCCCGTCCTGGTCGCTCGCGCTCCCCAGGGGCTGCCTTGGAGCGGCCGGGAGGGGGCGCTGCTGGCTCCGCCTCCGCCTCGTCACGTCCCTCACAGGGCTGCCGGCTCGTGGCGGCTCCCTCGGCTGCCTCGAGTGGCCTCGATGCCGGGAAAAGAGCCCTGCCTGGCCCCATCCCCTGCTCCGCTGCAGAGCACGTCTGCCCCGGAGCCGATCGCCTCGGCTTATTAATTTATGTAGAAATTAATTTGATGCAAGGTAGATGTACATTAGGTAAATATCTCCACTGAAAACCTCTTATGTTGGGGGATTCTTGTTCACCCCGAGACAGTTCTACATGGGCCTCTTCTGTATTCAGTTAAGATGCAGACTGCAAGGCATTAACTGTTAGTTAATGGCCAAAATTTGTCTTAGAGTTCTGTAAAAATGAAAAAAAAAAAATATCAGCCAAGGCCTGTAAGACCTCAGACTCAAGGTTTCTGTTTTAGTACTTATAGAATGGCAGCAGCACAGTGTCTTGTTGTAGGGTTTTGTGATGTGAGAAAGTAAACTATCAATGAAAATATTGTTGTCACTCTAAGTTATTTTTCCAAATGTAAGTTATAACAAATTTACTTTCATCTTACTGATATTTTGAAAACGTAGCTTTGATTTTGTTCATATCCATGATGGTAGGGAAATATATGTTCATATATTATGTTAGTTACATAGTTAATTGTGGGAAATTTCAAGGCAGTTCAATATCAGGAAAGCCAGGAAAGCTTCTCTTTTATGTCATTTTGGGAAGTTCCCATGGCATCAAGCATAGTATTTTTTTCCCTAAAGCGTGTCTATAAAGTATCCCAATTAATTCTTACAGCTTCTTTTGAGCTGAAGATTTCTACATTGCAGTGAGGTCTTGATTGCAATTGAAAACAGTCTTGAACTAGTCTGGGTCTGGCTGGGCTTACTCGCTTTCATTCAGAATCAACTCTTTTATGGGTGCAGAGCGGCTCATTGGTGAGCTCCTTGCACAGTGCAGGCTAGCAGAGCGGCTCAGTCCTGGGAGCCCAGCACAGGAGAGCCTGAGCTGGCTCTGCCTGCGGCCAGCTCTCTCCAAGGCTTGCCAGCCTGGCCTTGTCCCCAGCAGAAAGCCAGCAGACCGCCGGTGTGACCTCCGAAGCTGCCCATCACAGCAGCCTGCCTGGCTTGACACCCTCGTTGGGGTCACCTGGAGGGAGCCACGTGGTGTATTTCTGCGTCTTTGACACAGTCAGCCAACAGCTCGGAAAAAACAACACATGGGCGGCTGATAAGTAATGGTATTTTCTTTTGTACTGTGGTGGTGAAGAGGGGTGTGTTAGCTGCTTTGATTCATGCCTTCCATAAAATACTTGATAGCCAGTAACTGCAAGTTGAAGCTCTATAATGAGTAGATTATGGAAGGAATGTGGGGAACAGTTGTGCTTAGAAATGTTGTCAGAAACAATAAACTACATCATTAAAAACATGCCTTTCTATCGCTTCCCCTTTGCTAGTGCTGTGAAACCCATGCAGAAGTTTCTAGATATGATCCTTATTTGAAATTCTTCTTGCAGACACACTAATTATTCATTCTTTGAAAGTCAAGACAAACTTTTATCACTGGGAAAAGGGGCAGAAAAGGCTTTTGTTTATGTCTTCCCTTAAGTTTCCTATAAAAGATGAAAACGTTTGCTAAATTCTTAAAAGTTGAAGACAGCAGCAGATATTTGGAGATGTGTATTTGCAAATATTCTGAACTGAAATGCAACACTTCCTACAAGGAAGTCTGCCAGAGAGATGAGGCATTTACCTACAAACATTTGATTGGGATCCTGTAATGTCATCGTACATTCATGGCCTTGAATATTTATCTTAAGAAATGCCAGGTAGTTTAGACTTTTTGAGGGGTAAGGAGAAGAGAGCATCACTTAACCCTGACAAGCAGAAAGAAATACATAGTGAGATTTCGGTTGTATTTAAGACTCTTAACATTAATTAATTCCTTGCCTCAAAATTTCTCAAGTAGCTCCTTTTAAATAAATGCATTTCAATAATTTCTTCAATTGCTCAGAATTTAACCCAAATATGTTACTCTTTCCAAGTTTATGAATTGTTTAGATTATTAGTAACTGAACCAACAGAACCATGTATGCTATAATGAAGCCTTTTATCAGCCTGTTTTCGTTTTCTGACGTAAAATGAGGCCTGACTCCTTGCAGATTTAGCAAATAATTCTCTTTGATGTTAATTTATGCAGAAAAAAATGCCTGCCCTAGAGGAATACCCACTCTTCACATGATCTCTGTTGCAAATCCTCAATACTCTCAGGAAAGACCACAGATGCACATTATTTATTCTGTTTTGCTTTCATTTCTTTCTTTAATACAGTAACCACAGGACAAGGATACCACCTGTTACCTAAGCCTCTAAAACTGCCCATGGAATATTTTTAGTTTGTTTCAAGTGTGAACATATTTATCTTTCAAGTCTCAAATCTAATTTTTTGGAAAACATTCCTTTCTTTAATCATGGTACTCCCAAAGGTGGTCAGAGGACCCTGAGGCCACTGACACTTTCTGTAAGTCCTTGCAGGCCTGGAAGCCTGATTTCACTCCCGTAAAGCACCACCATTTGGATGGGAGGAATGGGAGCAGACCGGTTTGTGCCTAGGTCTCTCCCCAGTGTGGGGTGCAGCCCATTCCCTCACTCAGGAGCTTAGAAACATTTCTGTGTCTGTCATTTTGGAAGTAGCACATGAGGTTACGACAATATGTCACACCACCATCCAGCTACAGAGGGAAATGCATAGTAAGATTTGGCCTCTGATTTTTTATTTTTTTTTCATTCCACATTAGTGCTCATTTATTTATTTATTTTTAATAAAAGCACTTTGCTTTCAATGCATCCGTATATTTCTGCTCCTCTACATCCTGACAGAGTATCAAAGCACTTTACGGTATCTAGCATCTCAGGTTACCCTGGAGGGAGACAGCTTATGGGATGAAGAGAATTCATCCTCCACTGTGAGTTCATTCATTCCTTGTTCTTGTTTTGCTACTGCAAAATGGAAGGGGGAGAAATGTGGTGATACTACAGGCACCTCTCTCCAGAGCTATAATTTCCATCTGGCTCCTAGAAGGGCTGCCATTTTTATTAGTGACTATGCATAACTGAAGCAAGTCTCAAAACAGGTTTTGGAAGGGGGCAGCTATGGGATCCATGCAGTTCCTAAAAATGTACAGTGTATGAACTTTGAGGCTTTCCAGCACATAAGCTCTTACCGAGATGTTGATCTCCACCATCATGGATTTGGGGTTCTTTCTGACAGATATGACTAGCGCAGTGGCACCCTCCACGGTCAGGGGATTATTGGCCATCTGTGGGGGGAGAGATGTAGACAGACATAGTAAGAGTGAGGATTTCATGCAGGAGGCATGCCGTAACCTTAGCAGTGACCCCTTCTTCCCGTCCATCAGTAGGTCTGTAGGATGAATGTGGTCCCTTGAGATGGGTTTGCTCTTTATTTCCTGTCCTCCTGTCTCTGTCACCCAAAACTCTGCACTGCAGCCTTCCAGTGGCATTGCTGTCTCAGCCTCCATCTGCCTCCACGTGTGAGGTTTGACATGTCAGGTCCCTTACATCTGTTGCAGGGGCGTATTGGTGTGGGTTGTGCTCCGCCATGTGACAGGAGAGGCTGAGGCAATGGACCGCATTTGAAGATGTGCCTGCTATTGGAGTTCATCTGCATGGGGAATTTGCAAGGATGGTGATGTTAAATTTGGCTGAGAATCCAGCTCGTAAGCAAGCTGACTTTTCTGAGCTGAATTCCTACAGAATGCTTTTGGATTGAGAAGACATATTAGCTTCCAAGCTTAACCTCTGAAGCTAGTTTGGCTGTTCGTTCAGCTTTGCCCCCTTTCAGGATGATAGATCCCTAGCTTACTAGGAGGCAATTTTGGCTTTCTTCTTCCAGGACTGATAATACTCCTTGAGGATGATACTACCAGTATCTCAAGGTAGTGCAGTGGCATTGCTCTGGTGTGGCAATGGAAGTTCATCCTGTGTTTGAATAGATTTTTAGCAAATCATTAACACACTGAGAAAGGCATGCTCTGTCCCACCTGCAAGCTTCAGTCTGAACCTTTGCCTTACACTGAAATATGTGTTACATAGAAATCTACATTGGCAACTATATTTTATGTATGTATGCTGACCTGCTGAATGCTTAGGCTCTCACTTGACTGAGACTAGATATGACAGGAATCAACCGCTTTGGGGTGAAAATGGGTGTGGGGTTATGCCAAGGCCTGACTTTGGGGGATTTTTTGAGGGAACGGTACAACTTATTTGTCTTGGCAGAAATTCACAGGATAGAATTTCCTTCTGCTTTGTTCACCTTCAAACCAGAACAATACTAATTTCTCCCAGTTCTCAGACAGCGCACCTCTGTCTTCTGTGTCTCCTGACTCAGATCTTTCTACTCCCCCCATTTATTCCTCCAGGCCTGCCAGGGCTTTATTTTACCTTCAGAACTTCCAGTTTTCCATTGACTTCAAGGCCCCTGCAGAGCTTCTTGGCCCCCTCATCGCTGATCTGGTTGTTGCTGATGTCCAGGTGAACCAGCGTGCTATTGACTTTGAGAGCTCCTCCTAGAGCCTGTGCTCCCTCATTCCCAATGCTGTTCCAGGAAAGGTTGAGGATTTTCAGTGCATTGTTGCCCTCCAGGAAGAGAAGAAAGATCTCAGCTGCTGCATGCCCACCAGGTGTACCACTCTACCCTTTCTTGCCTGGATGAGACAGAAGCATCTCTTATGTCACACCCAGCCCAGCCCCAGTGAGCCCAACAGCTCTGCAATGTCACCAGGGTCTCTCCAACCATGTGAGTCACCAGACCTGCTCACTGCTTTAGTTCTCCTGGCTCTGACTCCTACTGTCAGTAGGATAAGCCTTGCTAGAGCTCAGACCTCAGGGATGTGCCTTCCCAATCAGAGTTTCAGCCAGGGTGTCACAAAACAGGAGTGTTCCTACCCTGAGACCTGTGCCAAGTGCCACTGTCCCCTTCCTCTTCAGGTGGTTCCAGCTCAGGTCCAGTACCTCCAGTGCTGTGTTGCTGGCTAAGAGAGAGAAATGGAGGTGTTAGCTCATGAGGAGTGGCCTGGACACAAATGCTGACCACAGTTAGGGGCTAAGAGAAAGTTTGCTGGGGATTCAGCCTTGGCCTTCATTAATTGCTGTAAGGGGAACCTGTACCTACACAGTCTTCCCTTCCACTGCGTCCAGAGAATGGGCTGCTGATCACAAGCAGAGAGGGAAGACAGCCTTTTCCGACTTAATCGCAGGATGAATTATGAAGTAGGGAGGGAGGAAGACAGTGGAAGGATTTCTGATGCCAGTAGACACTGTCTGTGTTTCTCACTGTGAAAAACGTCTGGATTCTCCTTGCCACATCCAAAACATCAAGACTTGCTCTGCCTGTGTTTGATTAGCAGAGGAGAGGAATTCAGCTTCCTATGGTAGCTGTGCCCAGCTGTATATGTGCCAGTGCCAATTCACATGCAGAGCACACCTCACAGTGTAAATTCCACTTAGGGCAGGGTATGTGCGAATTTATTTGGGCCTGCTGTGACACTGGGAGGGGTAGGACTGCCTGCCAACGCTTCTCATTCTCAGACAGAATTTTTCATCCAGATTTTCCATGGATGGGAGGATGGACAGAGGCAGATGGTGAATTTAGCTGACTTAAAAATATTCCTTAAAAAAAAAAAAAAAAAAAAAAGAACACAGAAAAGTAACAGATTCTGCAATAATCACAGCTCCTGCCTCACATGAGCTGGAGGGAATGAAGGAAGGGGTACAAGGCCTTTTAGTCTGGAGATGCATTTTTCTGGGCTGGGAAGGTCACGAGGTTTAGCACTGATGCCTGGGTTCCCTGCAGGCTTGTCCAAGGCAGGGGCACAGTGCCCTGTGTCCCTCCCTGCAGCTTTAACTGGTCCATCTTTGAAAGACGCTGATTGCAATTAGCAGCAGGTTCATATCAGTGGAAACACTGAACCAGGAGAAGGAAAGTGCTAATTAAACTGAAGGCTTTGTATTACTGGAATGCTTAAGGCACGCAGGATGGGCTTGTGGCTGTTACAATAGCAGGTGTGCTGGAAATGCTGAGGGAAGAAATGCCATCAGGTATTCCTGCAAGGCTTTCCCAGTGTGCTAACAGCACCCGAGATTCCTGAAAGATTTTAACTCTTATTTTCGCTTTCCCTCTCCAGGGCTACTACATGCTCTGGATCTTACTTTGTCTGACCAGCTAAATAAGGCAACTTTATTTTATTTCTTTCTAATCTGTTTCCCTTGCTGCTTGCTGTACAATGACTCAAACCATCAGGGTTTGGGCTATTTAAATAAATAAATAAATAAATCATTCCTGAAATCTGTGATCAAAAGTTTAAACAAAGAGCAGTTCTGATCTTATTGGATTTTTGTAATATGTAATATTTTGCATTAAACTCCCTGAGGGACTTCTCTTCCAGCTCCCCTTTCTCTGACACAGACTGCTCTGTTACTGTGGTTTCTCATCCTTCATTTCTGTTCTGATACGGCAGTCAAATGTAGTTGCTAGTCGCCTGTGTTGATGAGGGTGAGCAGGTGGACCAGCCAGGAAGCCTTAAGTCCAGTCTTTTGTACTACCCACCAGGTCATGGCATGGGGCGTTTTTGCTGGAGAAGGAAATACATGTTCCCTGTGCTGACCCCATCGTGTTCCCCAGTAAGCGTGCTGGCAGTCCTGGCCCTGGGGGAGTAATAGATTAAGTTACCGAGCATCTGTCCCAGGAGCTGTCCTCCCTTCTCAGAGAACTCATTGTGGCTGAGATCCAGCTTCTTCACTTGGTAATTGCCCTGAAAAGAGACAAATGTGCAGGGAGAATGAGATCTTCCAGCCAGCTGCAGCCAGCTGCCATGCGGAGGCCCCCACATGAGGATGAAACAGAAGGATATCAAACACATGGAAATCTCCAGCGCATGGGGCTTCATCGGCATGGAGATGGCAGCACTGTGTGCCCTGAGACAGAGCTTTGTCAGACGTACAACATCACAGCAAGTATCTTTCCAAAACAGCAAAAGCAATGGGGCTTTGTGTTGTGCATACTTCCCTTACACAGCTCATGTCTGGTCTGCAGCACATCCTGCAGCTGTTCCTGCCCCTATTTCACCATTGCATCCCAACCAAGAGCACTTTCTGATATCAGTTCAAAGCCTTGCTTTATGGCAGCTTCTGGTGGTGCCAATGAAACCCTGAGACAGGAACTAAGAAGAGAAGTCAAACTTCTTCTTTTTTTGCTGAAGAATTGCAAAATGCTATGAAATTGGGCTACTTATGTGTCTCAGAAATTTGGTATTACCCAGATGTTCTTCTGTTATTGTTACACAGCCCTGAAGGCTTGTTTCTCAGCCAGACTCACACAGCTGTCCTGAGGAAATGTTAATTCAGTCTATCCTTCTCTGTGTCCTCCCAGCCTCCCTCATTTCTGAATTAAGCAAGAGGCACTTAGCAGAATTATGCCAGGAAATCATATGGGCATTGCCACATGAAATCATGCCAAGTGAACAGCAGCTTCAGGACAAGGAGTCTACTGCACAGCCAGGGCTGCAAATGACCTTGGATTGCAGGTAACTCACCATCAATGCCTCAGCAAGGCACGGTGCAGCCTCCTCTCTGAAGTTGTTTCCTGGGGAGGAAAATGTGTGTTAACAATGCGCTGATCTTTCCCTTGGCGTTGTGTTGGGGTCTGCAGGAGGCTGGGCTTTAGGTGGAGTACCCAGTTAATCGTGGCCCATACCAGGCTTTGATAAGTTAGTCATTACTTTGATCTACAGAGGAAAATTATCCCAAGATGTAAGAGAGACGCAGCAATTATCTACGTTTCGCATACAGGGCTGGTTTTCAGAGGTGCCGGGGGTTTAGCAGGCCGAATACTTATTTTGATCACGTCATGAAAATCTAGATTTCCACACTGTCACTCTGGGTTCCTGTCACAGCCATAACTGAGAGTCTGACTAATGTTCTTGGGATGAGAGACTGAAATGACACACACAGTATTTCACTTCCACTGCTATCACTGGGTGCATGCAGCCCACCTGAGAGCCGAAGAGCATAGAGGTAGGATGCGTTGTCCAAAAGCAAGCTGGCAATGGCTTCAGCTCCTTCTGTGCCTAGGTGGTTATTGGAGATGTTCTGGGAGGAAACAAGGAAGGATAAGGAGGATGAGCCCAAAGAATGAATTAGCCTTATTGTGTCCTTAACACCCAAGATATTACGGGAATAATGCAAGACCAGAAAAAAAAAAAAAAAAAAAAAAATTCCAGCCAGGCAGTAATTAATAAAAGTTATGGGTGTGTTTAATCTTTGTTCCTTCCTAGCAGGAACAAAGTCTTAGAGCCATCAGTTTCACATGGATCTTTGTCTTCAGTGAACCAAGAGGCATTTGGCCAAGAATCTTTTTTTCCAATGCAACACAGATCCCATGGCCTAGTAAAATGCATTTTGCATAGCCCAGATTCAGAGTGAAGGAACATTCCTAAGGATTTATATCTGAAAGTTTTGCATTACTTCCTTAATCTATTTACAAAACTTTCCCCATATCATGCTGCAGAATAAAAGTTCCTGACAGAAACATTTCTTCCATTGGCTGAGTATGACCTAGAAAGACCTAGTTCTGGTAATTATTGTCACATCTGCTAATGAAAAGAACAGTTCCAGGCTCCCAGGCTCTGGGATCCTCACCAGGCTCATCACATGCACACTTCCGCTTATCAGAAGCTTGCTTTTAAAAACTAGATGAGCATCATGCTTTTCAGAATGTGATTTTTTTTGCATGGAAGCAATTATTATTTGGTTAAAACTTGGAATGGAATGAATTGGTTTTCTTCCATGAAATTCCTCAGATGATTGAACTTGGGTGAGCGATACATTTGGCTAAACACTACATCAGGTTGGGTACCAGTTGCTGAAGAGAGCAATTCTCTCGTAGCATCTCTGCTAGGCATATGGCTCCTTCTGCCAGAATGCAGTTATCTTCCAGCTCTAAGCATGTGACAGTTGCATTAGACTGGGAAGACACAAAGGTAAAGAGAGACATGCAAAAGGCACATGTAAAGTTAATGAAGGAAGTAGTTTCCTTAGTCCAACAGACACTGGACATTTCCTCCAGACCCCTCAAGGTGTTGTGGGTCCTGAGCAGGACAGGGGTCAGGAGACATGGCATAGCTATAGCAGTGGAAGATGGCATAGAAAAGAGGGACCCCTTTGTTGGAGAGGCTTTGAGGAGATAGGACTTTCCATTGCTTTTTGCCACCATGGAGAGCCAGGTTCAGATCCAAGCTCAAATTCCCTGGCCAGGCATCCTGGGCCTGTCCATTGGTGAGTGAAGCACATTGTTGTGTAGGACTCTGAGCAGGGGATACCAGTCCCTCCAGACCTACCCCCAGCCCTGCAGGGGTTCGGAGCACTGGGGACCTGTGTCCCATGGAAGAACATCAGTTTGCAAGAGCAAAACTTGGGGTAACTCCAGCAAAGGCCAGCAGTTGACACACAAAGCTTTCCTGTGCAGGGGATTAGAAATAAAAGGGAGGCTCAGGGTTCCTTAGTGGAAGATAGGACTTTTTCTCCCACACTGTATATTCAGTGATGCCTTCCAATGCTGAGAGAGGCCTAAAATGCTTATTGTCATTGGCAGCAATGGCCTGAATCTTACTAGCTACTCACCACCAGAGCAATAGCAATGGCTTTGACACCTTTGGGTCCCAGACCATGATGGTTCAGGTTTATATAAGGCTTGGCCAAGTTCTGAGTGAAGTGTGAGACAGGCACCACCTCCATCAGCCTGCATGCTTCCAGATACAGCTCTGCACCCGTAACACCTGCAAAGGCTTTCCCAGG
Source organism: Nettapus auritus (assembly GCA_011076525.1). NCBI lineage: Eukaryota > Metazoa > Chordata > Aves > Anseriformes > Anatidae > Nettapus > Nettapus auritus. Next base: position 22,649,036 of record CM021769.1, read on the forward strand.
ATCTACAGAGAAAAAATATATATTGATGAGTGGCGCATTCAGTGTTTGCCCTCCATATTCTGAAGCTGTTCCTCCCAAGCACTTGACTCCCTCTGGGTTCAGAGGGTGCCTTGCACAAGGAACAGATGTCAAGTATGAGGCAATAATTCCCCAAAGCAATCACTCTCACACAGGTTTCTTGGCATTTCTGTGCTAAGCATAGAACTTGGCCCAATATTTGTAACACTTCCCAATGCTGGAAAGTTGAGATGAGGAGCAGAGGTGTTCTTGCTTCAGCATCCACGACAACATGGGAGATGGGGATAGCCTGCCAGCAGTCTGCAGAGAACTAAGCAGCAACCTCAGTCGAGCTCTCACTCTTGGCCTTCATGAGAACTTCATGTTTTTGGTCTTGGTTCATGACTCAAACCAAGCTCTCAACAAGCTATGCCAGACTCATTGGTTCAGGCCCTAGGTAAAGTTTTACATGGTGAAGCCAAATTAAGTAATGTTATGCAATAACAGAAGGGTTTCACTCTTAAAGAGTTATCTTCCCTCTGGTTCCCCCCATCCCCTTATCCCACAACTCCGTGAGTTAATGTATTCTCCTTGCTTCTCCATTTGGCATCTGTAGCTTCTCATCAGTCTGCAATATGACTAAACCTTTCTTGGTGTAATTGAGAATTTCTGACATCAGGCAAACACATTTCATCATTTTTTTTTTCCTTTAAATTTTAATTGACGCATAGAGCTGATATTGCCAGCAGAGCTAGGGCAGCTCAGAACATCTTGGCTTTCGAACAGCAGAAAGAATCCCAGCATTCGCAACTTGGCCACTGGGTGTTGTTGACACAGCTGCAGTGAGACATATCAATGCAGCTGGCGGCTGCATTTCCACAAAAACCTGTCATTTGGAATTCCTTCATCAAACCCCATACTTAGAGCTCATATTTCTCCATGTTGTTATATGCTTCCAATGGTCTGACCTCAAGACAAATTCTCTTCTCATCAAAACCATTTTTCCAGTTCAAACTGAGGCCTCTCACACAAGTTTTTTTCCTTGCATTCTTTTTTTTTTTTTTTTTTTTTTTTCCTTTTTTAAATTTTCCTTCCATTTATAACAAATCAAAAAGCACTCACCCTAAATTATAGGCAAGTCCTACTGTGACAAAAATGAGCGCAAGACTTGTTTAGCCAGAGGACTGACTTCACTGGGCAGGAGATAAGAGCAACCAGAACCGTCTAGGACAATCGTGGCAAATCTGTGGCATGCAGACCACAGCTGGTATGCGGTGTTTCATCAGGAGCACACACAGGGCCTGAGGCCCAGCCCTGGCTTCAGCTAGCTGGTCTGGTGATGCTGGTTATTAAGGACTAGAGGAGGGAGGGAGGCACAAAGGAACAGCTGTGGCCTATATACAGGGGCCTCCATTTCTGATACATACCTGTCGGTAGGTATAGCACTGACTGTGAGGGGAAAAGCTAGTGAGGGCAGATGAACAGAAAATATTCACCTTTAACTTCTAGGTCAGTGTCAGAGCCTCGTGTGGCCTTCTCTGCTGAGGCATCAAGCAGCGACGGAGGCTCTGGAGACTCACTTGTGTCTGACATCTCTTCATTCTGGTCTGCCATGAAACCAAGAGGATTCATTTTGTCAGTGCCAGCACATTTGTGACTCCTAGAACGTGGCAGAACTTCCCACAGCTCCCACTGAAGTCTGCACCCCTCTTCAACAAGCTGCAAATGTCCCTTCCCCAGCGCCGCTTTGTGCCCGCCGCTCCCCGTGCTGTGTACCCACGTGGTGCTGGCTCTGGCGTGGGGACGGGCTCACATCTTCACTCCGCATTGGGCTGCCTTTCTCCCCTTCCGCAGTTTTGGAGTCTGTGAGGCAACAGCAGATTTCCCCTCTCCACCCCACTTTCCCACAGACCTACAAGCCAAAGCCATGCCAGCTCCTTTCAGCTCTCCTGAACTGACTCACACTTCCCCAGGCACTGGCAGGACACTGTTGGCTGCCTGTGCTATCAGGCTGGGAATGCTTTGTTGTACTCTTCAAGCAGGGCAGAAGTGTTTGAATGCTATTGTACATCGGGACTGAGTGTAACCAGACCCACTGGAAGTGGTACAGCTTCTCTTGCCTACAGGTCATAATTTATTTTACAGTGAGAGAAAAGGAGAATTCGGAAAATTCCTCTCTAAGAGGAATAAACGCATACCAGAATCGAGAGTGGTTTTGCCAAAATCATTCCTGGTGAATAGCTACATTTTTTTTTACCCCCTACTCTTAATCTTTACTTGATTCCCTGTCACTGCTTTTACCACCTTCTCCCCTTACTCCTTACTTCCCTTCAGAGCTCCAGGCGGTGGACCTGTTTTTTTGTGCCCTCCTGGGTGTCACTTAGCATTGATGTGTGACATGGAGCTTGCAGTTTGGCTGTTCACTCAGACCTGCTTGAGGGAAAAAACTGGCCAGCTGGCACCCACATCACAGCATTTCAACCAGCCCTGCAGCTCCTTCATTAAGGCCTTTTCCTTCTGTCAGACTTTCTTTATTCAAATGATGGGTTTACTCGAGCATGAGAAAGGCAAAAGAAAAGGTGAAAATAGGTCTAAATCCCATGTAAAGAACCCAGATTTGGAATACTGTGATAGTACCCACAGATCCACTTTCCTCAAAGACCCTACAATGCTGGCCATCCACAAACTTCCTACTCTGGGCAACAGACAGCTTGTTTGTACGCTACACAAAACTCTTCCAGACTTTATCATCTGATAATGGGGCTGCCCTGTGCCCAGTGTCAGACAACCCTGCACTGCATGGACTGAGCCTTGCAAGGCAGATCCAAAAGCGGTCTCCCCATCTTTATGGAGCTGTAAGAGTTAACGCTGATTCCGATATTTATACCGTTAGGGGGTTATTCAGGCAGATATTCAAAAAGCATTGACTCTCAGTCATCATTGTTAAAGTCAATGCATTGAAAAGAGGAGGGTCTGGAGATCCTTATCACCCTCTCCTTTTCTGAGGCATTGGGGCTGCACACATCTTTCTGGTCAGCCTTCTTCAGGCACAGCTTTGACCAGTCACAACCAGGAGCTAGTTGGGGGGGATCACTCCATGGTCTGATGCAAGGCTTATGTGGGATGCACCCAGATACCTGCAAACCCTTCTGTTATGCTGGGTTAACAATGCCTATTCTCTGGGCACGTTATTTTATTTTGTTCCCTGTTGTGTTGTACAAATATATGATAAATCCCAGTGGCAGCTTATGCTGTGATAGTAAAGCTCTTTGTTGAGCATCAGGCAGGGAAATACATCAGAATAATAACTCAGCAGGAGCAAGGAGCATAGCATTTTGCAGCATGCAGACAAAATGATACAAATGTAAATGCTTAGATTTAAGCAACTTCCTACATTCATTAAGTGCCGTGTCAAACTATATGGCTATAGACTAAATTAGGAATATAAAGTGTTGAAGGAATCTGTGAAGAAACTGCTACAAGGTGCATGTGATTTTGTATGTAAGCAAGTTTTAAGCAAAGAATTTAGGAGCCAATATTCTAAAAGTTGTCAGCTATTGAAAAATTAGAAATGAGGCTTGGAAAAAACTGCATGTGTCCTAGCTTGGTCATCTAGTCAAGGTCATCAATTTTTTATCTCCTATTTTAGGTCACGCCACTGTGGATATCAGAAGATTTCTAGATAAATTATAAACAAATGTTAGATACTTGGGAAAATATGGATTTCTTTTTTCCTAGTGTGAATAATTTAGGCCGCCGCCACCACCAAAAGACAATGCAAAACAACCAGAAATTGACATTTTGCCTCTAGAATACGGCAGGATTAATAGTTACACCAAGCTCTTCACAGCCAGATTCAGGCAGCATTTTACCCAGAATTATGAAATCCTTTATGTAAGGGAAAACAGCAGCCAACTATTAATTGACCAGATATTTCCTAATAATATTTTTGAAAATAATACTGTCCAAAAAACAGTAGCAACATTAACTTTAATGTAATCACTTGGGCTTGAAAGCAGGTAACTAATTATGTCAGACCCTGTTTGCAGAGTAAAAACTTCAGGAGCCAAGAAGAGAAACCTGGTTTGCAGAAAAGCTATCTAAAAGGGCCTAATCCCACATATGCAGTTAATTATTATTGCTGGAAGAAAACAGAAAGAAAAAAAAAAAGGCAAAACAAAAAAACAACAACAGACCTATCTTTACAGAAAAAGAAGAAAAGATATTTAGTCAAATGCCATTCTGAAACAATAGAAGACATCCTGAGAATCTCATCTATTAGAGCAATCATCAGGGAAAATTACTACATAACACTTGAAAAATTGTTTTATGCTCTATTTAAATACAAGAAAACAAGAACCAAAGAGAGTTGCCTCATAGATTTGATTATTTTAAAATAATTGTATTATGAGGGAAAATAAGAAATTAACTTGTAATGACTAAGTGACAATGCAAAGGCTTTGAACTTTGAGAAGAGTTCGCTGGTAGCATTGGCAGCACAGTAATTACTGAAAGCAGATGTGTAATATTCATTTAAAAAATAAATCCCCTAGTATTAACAAACAGACCAGCATGTACAATAGATGAGCATTCCCACGTATACTGGTACTTAAAAATTTTGCTTTGAAATTTGGGAAATATAAACACTTGTGCAATTAAAGAAGACAAGTGAATTATTCAGACAATTACTGGCATTTCTGTGAAGTGTTTGCATTTATTAATAAAGAAAATGCTTAGCACTAACATAATCAGTAACTCTTGGTGCATATTAAGAAGATCTCAATTGCTTTTCAGTATTTCTTTGCTTAACTTCAAGAAATTAACTATACCTTGATAACTACACCTTGAAAGTTATCAAGGCAAAAAGACAGTTCCCCTCAAACTGTGATTAAATCAGCCAAATATAAAAATCAGTGAAGGAGCAGTATGGGAACAGTCATTCTAAGCTAGAAAATGAGGCTGAAATACTGCAGACCCAGACCTTATCTCTAGCTAGCACACTCGCAGAATTATCCTGCCACCTTCAAAGGTCTCCCCATCCTTCTAGGCAAGGGAGGGTTGAAATAGGATCTCATCTCACATGGTGCTGAGCTCTGACATCTGTGGAAATTAAGGGAAATTAAGGGCAGCTGGCCATAATTGCTGGGAAGCTGGTACTGGCCAGCTCGCTTAGGGTGCATTTTGTTCTCCAAGCAAGGTGCCAGACCGGTTGTTAGCAGCCTGCTCCCAGATGGCAGCTGTCACCTTTGGGCACTGGCATGGTTGGTCCCTGCTCACCACACTTCTCTGTGGTGGTGCCTCACTGCTGCCTTCCCCCTCTCGGATCCTGCTGATCTGCCTTTGCCTGCTTCGGACTGTTTCTGAAATGACTTAGCTGGTAAGTGAGCACCACACCTGTGTCCTTCTCAGTCTCATTCTCCATGGGTACGTTTCCTTGCCACCACCAGTGAGCTGAGGGTTTATTTACTTTTTCTCCCGTCAGTGAGAGGTTTACAGCCACCTTCTAGACCCTGCCATTCCCTCTAACGTGTACACACAAAGCGCAGCTGCTCAGCTACCACTGTCAAGCCTCCAAGAGCAATGGTGCTAGCTGTAAGGTTGATGTTCTTGATTTATACTGCTCATGAGCAGGAGGAGCACATTTTATATCGGCAGGGGCTGGCTGGGTGTTAGGAGAACCCCGTCTGCCTTGGGCGCCCTCGGCCTTTCTGTGACCTCACCCCCGCGTCCTGGCTGCAGGTTCTGGGTGTCTCAGGAAACCAGCGCTGCTTGGGCTCGGATCGCAGCAACACCCGGTAGCGGAGAGGAGGGCGGATGAGGTTTTGGCCATGAGACCCGCCGCATATCGGGAGTGGTGCCAGGCTTCTGGTGAGAGTTCTCCCTCCCTCTGGGTTAGCGCTGCGGTTTGTACAGCTTCACATGAGAAAGTCAGGCCGGAGCACATGCAGCCTTAAAGGAGCTTAGGGTAAAACGAGTGCATCAGCCTCCTGGTCTTGAATGGATTCAGCCTTCTCTACTGACCATTTCTCCATATATTCTGTAACAGTGTGGCTTGTGAATGTCAGCACTTAACGGAGCCTCGAATCAAGTATTCCTTCATCCCACCAGCTGTTGTTGGTGCTAAAATTTGCTCAACACGTATTATTTTGCATTACTTATACCGAGGACTCTGTAACCTTTCTTTTTTGGCTAGAACCAAAATTGTAGTGCAAGAAGCTTTCTGATAAAGGTTGAGCAGAACTGGTACGTACATTTAGTCCATTTCCCTAGGGATGGGCTATTCTTAGTGTTTTTGTTTCCCTAGGTTCTACATCAACCTCCCAGCTAGTCCAGTCATTAGAGGCCATGATAGGGTTATTTTATATATAGAACAAACCACGCTGCGTAAACCAGTGGAAGGTTTGACCCCAAAGCAGATGACCATTGTCAGCTTTGATTTTATTGCCAAAGTTTGTAAATATTTTTCTCTAGCATCTCAGTGGCTGTCGAGATGCTTATCTGTGGTTCTGGCCAGTGTTCTTCTCCAGTTGCAGTCCAATTAGGCTGATGTGGGCTGGGCTGGGCCTTCAGATGCTTTCTTTGATCTTTCCTCTCCCAGAACAGCCTTGTTTAAAATTCTCTGGTCACCAGCCCTTGCTGTCGCATATCTTTCCTCTGGAGAACACTCTCTGCTTTAGGCAGACACCAGTGATGGTTTCCAGAGCTTTGCTTCCCACAGCAGGATATGGGAGACCACAGCCCAGTGCTGTGCTTTGCCAGAGACATCTGTGGATTTTGGGACAGGTCACTGCTGCTGTGCCTCAACTTCCCCCTCAGTGACACATCTGGTCCTAACTCAAAGAAGCAGAAATAAGAAAGTGCTCTGATGCCACTGCACGGTGATCCATGTAAAACTCCGGTTGCAGGTATTGGAAACTATTCTTTGCCAGCTTGAAAAAGACACTGTATTGCCTTATTGCTTTGAAAATATCCTGCAGAGCAGAGCATTGCATCGCGGTAATCGGTGTACTTCTTGCTAACAACCATCTGTGGGGTTTTATAACTGCAGGCTTTAGAATGACATTGGCTGGATTATTATTTATGTACTTAGATACATCAGCTCAGGTCCTAGCCATGGACACCCTTGTACTGATCAGACTACACAAATAGTGTAAGAGACAGGTCACCCCTCAGGAAGTGCTTTGTCCAAGGATAACAGGAGAGACAACAGCAGGTGACCCTCAGGGGCACGGTTTGGCAGCACTGCTCAGCACAGCAGGCAGGGGTGATGGGAGTCTTGTTGAATTCACTGCAAGAGCCCATCGATAAGAGAGTTTGGAAGAAGACTTCTGGGATCACCCTCCAGAGCTGTGCTGTGTCTTTCCCAAGCAGAAGGGGAATACCAGAGGCGGCACAAAGGTTTTGTCTGAAAATATTAGAAGCGTTAACCTGAAGCAGACATCAACCTCTAATAAGTGAGAGGTATAAGCGTTATGGGTACAGGATTGAAATGCTCCCTAGCAGACAGGTGTGATCTTACAGGTTATTGCAGTTCAGCTGAGTTAGCTTTTACAGTTTTGTACATTGCTATAATACATTAAATATGTGTGTTTGGTGTAAAGAGCTGAAGTGGTGCTCAGTTTGATCTGTTTGCCTTTGGATGTTGTGCAGAGTAAAACGTGGAAAGAAGCAAAATATTAAAAAGGTGGACTTCAGCTAGGACCTCTCCTTTCACCTGAAGCTGCCCATTTCCAACATGTGGCAGGCCTCAGCTTTGGAAGTCCTTATGCTCACAGGCTATGGGGCCGTGCGGTTTCGCAGACCTGTGATAAGCTGTGAGCAAAGCACTGCAGAACACACTCCTGTGCCGTTGGTTTGAACTATTCCTAGTGGGGTTTGCCCACGCACACTGCCCTCCGTAAAGCCCCAGCCATCCCCATTAGAGGGCTGCAAAACCTGTAACGTAGCGGAGTCATTAACCGTGCAGGGGCAAATGGGACTTCACTGGGCGCCTTCCCAGCGGGTTATTACCGACTCCCCGGGCTCCTGCCGAACAGAGGGCGAAACCTTTCCCTCGGGAACGCCCCCGGGGCGGCGGGGTCAGCCGGCCGCCGTCACCCGGCCCCAGCGCCACCACCCCTGCCCGGGACAGGCCCCGGCAGCTCCCGGTGCGGCCGAGGGGACGGCCCGGGCACGGTGAGTGCCTGCGCGGGGCCGGGGCCGAGCCGCGGGGCCGGGGCCGAGGCGGGGCCGTGCCGTGGCGTCGCCTCGCTGGGGCCGGGCCGGCGCTGGAGGAGGCCGGGCCGCGCACGGGCGCTATGATCGGCACGGTGCTGTGCTACGTGCTGCTGCCGGCCGCGCGGCTCCTCCGGGCCCTGCGAGGTAACGCGGCCCCGGGCGGGCGGCGGGGCCCGGCTCCCCCTCCGCTCCTTCCCCTCCTGCCGGGCTGCGGGGCCTCCCCCGCGGCCGCTTCCCCGCTGCGGGAGAGGGGCAGCGCGGCCCCGAGGCGCCGGGGCCTTCCCCCGGAGCGCGGGGCGGGTGTCGGGGAGCTGGGGGCGGCCTCTCGGGGGCCTTCCCGGCTGCCTCGGTGGCCTGCAGCCGGCCCCGGCTGGGGCTGCGCTCGCGGGGGTGGCAGTAAAAGCACTGAGGTGTCGCTGGCCGAGCCCCGGGTGTTACCGCTGGGGGCGGCTGTTGCAGGGGTACCTCAGCAAAAAAGTGATGTGTAGGCAAAGGGAATTGTTTGTCAACAGCAGGGCCCGGGGTTTGTGTTTAATCCGTAGCAAGAGATCAGTGCATCATCTCCGATGTCAGTACAGGTGGAAAGAGTCCCTGTCTTTTTCTGTTGCACACCACTGATACTAATATATCCAAAAGTGTTACCTGAGTAACAGATTTTGTTTTAATCACATATATCAATCATCAGGTGTTTTTAAATCCTTACCAGGACTCCTTCTGTCTAATAAGGCTTTTAATTGTTCATGTCTGTCCCTCTGCTTCTTTATTTTTCTTCTCTTAATTACAGAACAGTTTTTCTTTTGTAACTCATTTTTATTTTATATAACTACTATAAGACCTCTTACGTTACCATTTTTACTGAATCCCTGGAAAGGAACTTGCTCCAAGTGGTCATCTACAAGCACTTGGCTTCGTAACCCCTGCACCCCACCAGCTGACTTGTGCAGACTGCGCCTTGACACGTGTTGTTGAGAGCAGGGGCAATTTCCACAGCACCTTTTAACTGGGCTGCCTGAGTTAGAACTGCGTTCTGTGGAGTTGGTAAAGCCATTGTTGTGCTGTACAGTTTCAGTGACTTTGACTAATATAACTAGAATTGGACTGTGGCCTAGCATTAAGAGGCAGGGTAAGTTATTTAGACTGTAACTACTTTTCTTCAGGGGAGTCACTTGTTTGGGTTGTGCATGCTGAATGGTTGAATTGCACTGAGCTACAGCAAATGCATCGGAAAAAAAAAAGTGAGTAGGAAAGGCTTTTCATTTGTATTATGTTAATTTAATTTATTTTTTTTTAATGGCAGATGCTTTCTTTACCTGTCGAAAGAATGTGCTTCTGGCGAAGAGCACGTCCACCCAGATAGAAGACATCTTTGCTGCAACCAGAGGAAAGTCGGTCCAGGAAGAGCAAGAAGCCCTGCTCCAGCAGTGGCTGGAGGAAGGAGCAGGGAATCTGCCAGCCAGTGAGAGTGCTCCAGCGGTGGGGAAAGTATCAGCTACGCTCACTAGTGACTGGTTAGAAGGTTCAGAGCTATTGATGAGTAGCCTTAGTGACCTGAATTCGGCTCCAGAAGTCACGTGGTGTGCCAATCAGCAGCTCACGGAGCTATGTGCCTTGGCTTCTTCAGAACCACAAGATCATGCAGTGACTAAACTGGAAGAATTACCAAAGGAGGAGACAGTGGCTGTAGTGGGCAGCGCTCCTTGGGCAGCTGTGGTGCCACAGACGGATCACCAGATAGCTGGCTGTGCCCCTGTCGGTGTAGGAGGGCAGCATGAAGACCCAGCCGTGCTGGCATGGAGCTTAGCAAGCGGTGCAGAGATGGTGCCAACGGAGCCTCCTGCCTGGCCCGCTCAGGATGCAGTACAATTTTGTCCTCTCCTGGAGGAGGTACCCTACCACGGTCAGTGGCAACAGCTCTGAATCTAGTGTTTAGTTGGGAATTTGTGTTTTTAGGGAACCTGGATAGGTTGTTTTGTCTGGGTAAGGTCAGTGGGTCTGGGCTTCCTGTCTGTAACAGAGTGATTGTATCAGTTTGTATAGAATTGACAAGTTCTGCTAGTGAAAGCTACAAAGTAAGTTTTTGCTGAGGCAGGGCTGGTTTCAGCTGGTAATCTCTGTGCTTTTAGACTGTCTGGATGTTGATATGTTAATTTCCCAGGGACAGTGCCTGAAAAATACAGAAGGCATCCAAAAGTTGGTTGAATTTTTCAGTATGCTCAGTCTGGTCTTCTGTTAACCCATCCTCATTGACTTATATACAGAGGAATCCAAACAAGGTGCCCAAAACCCAGAGTGGGTGAGGGTTTGCTCAGAGGCTCAAGCCTAGAGAATGAGATTGGCAGTATTCTGGGTCCCAGGGAAACAAAAGTATCAGAAGGGTATCCAGCATGGCTGTTATTTGGCTTTTTTTTTTTTGTCTCTTGCATGTAGAAATTTTATGGAGAGACTGGGAGGATCTTTCTGTCCAGCCTTGTGAGCTAGAGCAGACATCAAAAAACCCTCCTCTCTTTGAATTTCGAGTCATGTCTTACAACATCCTGGCCCAGGACCTGGTGGAACAAGGCCATGATCTTTACTTACACTGTCACCCGGACATCCTGAACTGGGACTACCGCCTTCCAAACCTTTTACAGGAGATCCAGCACTGGGATCCTGATGTGAGTATGACTGAGCCCCTTCCAAGTTGGTATCCCCAAAATTTTAATTTCTTGTTTGATCTAACAGCGTGTTTGTTTGTTTGTTAAATAGGGGTGGGGGAAGTCCTAGGAAGATGCTACTTGATAACTCAGTGCTGATTCCTCTGAGACTAACTGAGGCCTCGTGTATATATTTTTTGGGTGCCTATTTTTTTTTTTGACTGTGTTTCTGTAGCAACTAGTAATACTTTGATCGCAGGGGCTAACTTGGTAAACAGCAGAAGTGGAAGAAGAGGTAATGCATTTCTGGAAGGGAAGGGCCAGGCTTGCAGGGCAGCACAGGGGGTGAAGCCTGCATAGGAGAGGACTTCCTGACTTTACTGGTGTGATGAAGGATCTCATTTACCTCATCACTGGATAACCAAATGATAAGCTAATGTGACCCAGAAAGTTGTCATTCTCTAGCTGGGGAGTACAGGACAGAGTTGCAGTGATGGCCTTTCTGTTTGCAGGGTTAGTATGTGAGTGCACTTTTGCACTTCCTTCCTTCCCCAAAACAAGGTAACTGGCAAATACTGGTGGAGCGAGTGAAGTCTCTGCCTTCCTTCCAGGTTCTGTGTCTCCAGGAGGTGCAAGAGAACCATTACTGGGAGCAGCTGGAACCAACGTTCAAGAAGATGGGTACGTCCTGCATTTCTGTGTCTGTACCTCCAACTCATGGGACTGGCCAAGCAGTTTTTCCTGCTTAATGTCTTCAAAGCACTCCGTCTTCACAGAGCTCTTCTTCCTTTTTCTCTGAGCAGCTGCTGGCCCTGCTTCTGGGCTGTCTGCCTAGAGCTTCACCCTTTCTTTTCTAACTGATCTTTCTCCTATTTGACAGATCAGAGTAACAAAATTGAGAGGGTCCTAGAAGGACAGAGAGAGAAACGACTCATGATTATGAATGATGAACTGTGATTACTGGGACAGAATTGGGTATAATGGTCTATCCAGGGCATTACAAAAGGAGCAATTGTATTGTACAAAATGTTGTACCCAGAGGAGTAGAGGTTGGAGTCCATGCCTCCCAAGCAGTGAATCCTATTATGTGCCCCAACATTGCTTATAGCTAGTGGGAACTGAGACCTTAAGGAACGCTGACAGGGAATGTAAAGTGTTATGTAACTAAGCAACCAGTTTTTCACAAGTGGGGTTGCTTTATTGGCCAGTGATGGATGATTTTTGTAGTTACAGCCAAGTTCTGTTGTAGCAAACAGTGTGAAAATTAGCAAGATAGGATTGCATAGGGATTGGAGAAATCATCCTTCTGGACAGGTCTCCCAGACTGAATTGCATTCTCCCAAAACTGTAGTGGGAGTCTCTTCTACTGCACAGACTTGCTGAACTCTCGAGTGATGGAGGGAGAGCCTAAGGTTGTGGCCAGATCAGCTTTTAATGCATGATGGTTTATTTCCAGGCTTTGCATGCTTCTATAAACGGAGGACTGGGAGAAAGACCGACGGCTGTGCAGTGTGCTTTAAGGACAGCAGGTTCCAGCTGATCAGCGTCAGCCCCATAGAGTATTTCCGTCCTGGCCTGGACGTCCTCAATCGGGATAATGTGGGCTTGGTGTTGCTGCTACAGCCCCTGCTCCCAGATCTGAAGGCAGTCAGTCCTCTGTGCGTGGCCAACACTCACGTGTTGTTCAATCCCCGGCGGGGAGATATCAAACTTGCCCAGATGGCCTTGCTCCTAGCAGAGATCGACAAGATTGCAAGAACTCCTGAAGGCAGCTACTATCCTGTCATCTTGTGTGGAGACCTGAACTCTGTACCTGATTCTCCACTTTACAAATTCATCCGGAATGGTCAGCTTTCCTACCATGGCATGCCAGCCTGGAAGGTAGGTGCCACCCAGAGCTAGGATTGCGTAGCATTTTGCTGTGTGCTGCTGGAGAAATGCATGGCTGTATTTTTTTCCCTCGTGAGGAAATAGTCTTGATATTAAATTTAGTTATTCAGGACTCATCCTCAAAGTCTCCAGCACTGCTGAGGAAAGAAGACAGATGTGTGCATGTTGTTTCCAGCTTGTCTTTTTTGGTGTCTCTTGAGGCAAACCAGTGATAACAGACACTTAAATTCAGGTCCTGGTTCTCCCTTGCTATGGGATTTTTGTGCCTAGGTGACTGTAAGTGTAGGGGAGTACAACTCCACTGAGACATATGGAAATTTTATGTAGATGTTTGATGTGAAAACAGTTTTGCTCATGAAGTGGGCACCTATACTAGACTCCTCTTGTGGGTACTTGTTAATGTGTATCTGCGCTCGTATGCATTATTGGCTTTTGAGCTAAATCATCAGCTCAGTAATCGATGTCGGCCACAAGACTTTTAGTTAACTGTATCCATCCTGCAGAGCTGAAGGTTTATAGTATCTGCACTACATTATAAATTGATTATTTCACGTCTTTCTATGAGGGCATGCTCCTGTTTTGCTCCTGGTGTGTGTGTATACATATATTGTCTATAGCTTGCGATTTGCAAAAGTTTTTCTGTGTGTTACTGACGTTTCCCCTCCTGTTTCTTACCTCCTTGCAGGTGTCCGGTCAAGAAGACTTTTCCCAGCAGTTGCATTCACGGAAACTGGTGGCCCCACTGTGGCCATGTTCACTGGGTGTAACAGACAACTGCCAATACGTTACTCGGTGCCAGCCGAAGAAACTGGGTGAGCTCCGGTGTGAACTGAGAACATGAGTTTGCTACGGCTGGGGAGTTTGTGGGCCCATGCTAAGCAGCTTTTGTTGGAAGCTTGAATGTCAAACTTGCATCCATCCTGATCTGCAGAACTGTTCTTTCTTTTTAGGCAGACTTGAGTTTTCTCAAATTACAAGCTAGCCAGCCTGCCTAAAAGTCCCTGGAACTTGTAGAGTTTCAGAGAGGACATTCTTATTTTGTCTAATCAAGGTGCTGACCATGATGGATGCATTAGCCAAATGCTTTGTTCTTCTACACTGATGTGTCTGCTCTGTTCTGTGCTGAGATTATTAAGGGTTTCCCATTCGCATGGCATAAGGGTGCCTGGGCTCTAAAATCTTTCTCAGACTAAAGACATCTAAATAGTATGTGGATGTCCCCTGTAGATGTGACTTTGCTGCAGACGTTTTATTCCCTTTATTTCTGTCTGCAGGCAGACGTAAGTACAGCCGGGACTTCCTGCTCCAGTTCCATTTTTGCGATGTTGCCTGTGAACGACCACCAGAACTAGTTCTCTTGGAAGGTGTGACAGATGCTAAACCAGGTATTTATGTGATATTTTTCAGCTTGTGACTCTCCTAGCTGGATTTTGATGAAAAACTGAGTTGGAGGTGATGCCTGGTGGGAAAAGGTGAAGACAGAAGGGTAGCATTTTGTGGCTGTGTGATTATTAATGGATTCCACAAGAACTCGGAGGACAGTCTTACTGCCCTCGTATAGCAAGTCTTGCAGTATTGTCAGTGTTCCTTGAGATGCATGGAGATTCAAGCTCTTTTGGAGGCTGTTTCTGACAAAGGCATTTTTTTTACCACCTCAAGGTTTTTGTTGCAGTAGGACAAACCTGAAGACCATCACGTCACAATGGCTGCAGCACAAATGTCTCTGGATGCTGGTACCCAGTAGGCACTGTCACATCCCTGGGCTTTGTGGCATGGCTGTTTCTGCTCTCCATTTCTGTTCAGCCTTTCGTATTTGCCCTTTGTGTAACCTGTAGGCTAAGGCAAATGAACTTGAGAGTAAAGGTTAAACTGCCCTGAGCTTTGATAGTATTAAATGCTTTAGGGACATGTCCTTAATGGGACAGAATATGACTTTATGGTTGTTTGCAGTGATCTGCTCTCAGGATGTTCCTGTTAGTGAGCTGGGGTTTCCTTTGGATATTTTTCTTTAAGGTGCCTTTGACTAGAAGCTATCTGCCCTTCCTGGGCAAAAGGATTTCTTTGGTCTCAGGAGAAGCTTCTCAGACTTGGGATGAGCACCCTCTTCAAGTATTTATGTAGGTTTGTCTGGAATCTCTCTGCTGTCTTGCAGACCGCCCTGCATACTGGCCCAAGCATGCCGCCATAGTGAATGACCCAGATCTCCAGCCACTCATCCCAAGGTAATTGAGTGCACCTTCACTGGTCCTGCTCTTCAAACCCTGTCTCACTTTCCTCAGCACTGAAAATCTGACTGAAGACTGAAATAAATGTAAGGGTAGATGAGAGTAAGGCGGGCTGTCTGGAACAGCCAGATCCACTTCCACCCTGGGTTTTCCAAGCATCTGAGCACGGTGCTGTCAGCAGCGGGTTGGTGAGGCCAAGAATGAAGTGCATAGACAGGAGAGGGTATTGGAGACAAGGTAAGTTCATAGTCTGTTTTGTCTTCAGTGCAAGGGGAGTGAATAATTCAACGAGGCTGTCTTTCTGTATGTGTTCTCAAACACACAGATAGTTTGGAGAGTTGCATCAGCAAAGGAACATCCAACTTCAGCTGTGACTGCAACACTGAATGCTGCATCATCCTCTTTCCTTTCTCGGTAAATTCTGGCTGTTCATGTGCAGGTCTTCAGGTGTTATCCAGCATGGCCTCAACCTGACCTCTGTCTACAGCCACTTCCTGCCACAGAGGGGACGCCCAGAGGTCACAACCATGCCCATGGGACTTGGTGCCACTGTTGATTATATCTTCTACTCAGCAGAGCCTGTGGAAAATGGGAACAGAGGGGGTGAGTGTGGCAATGCAGAGCTTATCCCTGTGGTGTTGGGAGAGGGTTGTGAGGTATAACAGTGCAGCTCTGTGCTGGGCAGAGCATTTCATGGGTCTGGGGTAGTTCTGCAGGGTGTGACTTGGAAGTGATGTGCAAAGAGGAAGCAATGTTTGTTCAGGTATCATGAGAAGACAGTATTTGTCTTTGGTGTGGAAAAACTGAGGCTGCTCAGATGAGGTTCATGTAGACTTCTAAGAAAGCCAGAACAGAATGCATTATGCTTCCTTTGTGTATCTATCTACGTGTGCTCCTGGTAACAGGCAGTGCTGAGTCCTAAGTTCAAGGCTTGGACTCCCAGTCTGACTGAGACTACGCACTGTCCTTAGAAGGAGGTGACTCTTCTTACAGTGATGGTACCTCTCTACTACCTGACACAGCAGTTAAGCTGATGAAAGACTACATGTAAATGCAGCCAGGAACTGCCTCTGACATGGTTTGCATTATGTCAGAGTCAACTTTGAGGAGGATGTGAGGAGTGAAAGGATGAATTTGTCCTCGGGGGAAAATTTGAAGTTATCTCTAGGATTTATAGGAAGCTCTTTTCATTCCACTGTAAGCAACTGCCTGGTGAATTTAACGTATTCCTGATTCCTGTGCTTGCAAACATATGAAACCATTGAATTGCAGTATTACAGGCTGCTCGCTGCTTTCACATCTAGACCCAAAGGTTCATGCAATGTTTGTGCAGGATGTCTTCCTTCATCAGGAAAAGTATCAGAAACCATTGACAAGCATCCCTCTGAAAGTCTGTAGAGTTAACATACAGCACCAGCCTTCAGCTGATGTTTCTTTCCACTTTGTCAGGTCGCAGGCTGTACCGGGATGGTGTCCTGAAGCTACTTGGCCGCCTTTCCCTTCTCTCTGAAGATGTCTTGTTGATGGCAAATGGCTTGCCGAATCCTTTTTGTTCATCTGATCATCTCTGCCTGCTGGCTAGCTTTGGCTTGGAGGTCTCCAGCCTCAGAGAGGGTTAGTGTTGGTCCCCTTTCCCTAAAGAAAAGCTATTTTGAACGCAGCGGTTTGAGGCTCTGGATGCACAACCTGCTTGCAAGAAAACTCTTATTTTTGTCATGCCCTAAGAGTCCTTTTCTCCTGTTACAACCTCATAAAAACCAGGGATGAAAAAGTTGGAGCCCTTCCTGTGTTGATATTTTGTGGGTCTCTGCAAACCTGAACTCTGCTTCCAGCGGGCTTCTGGTTACGTTCAGGCATTGTCATCTCTTAAAGGGATCCTTGTTCCACAGCTTCATTTAGCAGATGTGTTAGCACTGCAGGAACCAACCTCACTCCCATGTTTATTTGTCCTGTGGTAAGATCTTCAGGGTCTGGGGAAATAGGCAATGCTGTCCACTTTAGTTCATTGCTACCAAGCAGCAGGGCATGTATACACCAATATTCTTTCACACCAAAACAATGTTTCTTTTAATTTCTGGGTGATAGGTTATGAAGCATGGTCCTTTGGGGGCTAGCGGTGTTGCCTTTGGGAGCAGTGGTTCTGCTAACTGCTTAGAAATTGCTTTTACTTAATTATTGTAAGGGCTGCATTGCTGGCAGAAAAAAAATGTGTAGTTGAGCCCTTTAATCAAGAAGCTCCCTACTGTGTCTAGTGGTCCGGGGAAGGGGATTGCTTGGAATGGAGCCAGGGGTTCTACAGAGCCACCCACAGGAGCTCTAGATCCACAGCAAAAGCCTAGAGGCCTTGGGAAAGGCTCCCTTCCTTTCTGACAGCCTTGGAATGGTTCCTAGGAGACCTGTACGGAGAAGATTATCCCAGTGAGCGTCAGATGAAGAAAATTGTCCTGTAAGGCATAACGACCCCAGGAGTCTATAGCTCCCAAAAGAGAGATGAAAATGGAATGTGTATTAGAGGAAGCAGAGCCATCAAACAGAAGAGCTGAAGAGATTCTCACTTGCCCTTCTCTTTCTGTGTCCTCCCTATTCTGTTTGGCCTCCTGGGACAGATAGCCAACCTGTGGCATCCTGCTGGGCCAGGCTCCCAGCTTTCTGAGCTAGCCATACTTAGGTAGAACCCATAGGACTGACTCCTGTCTCTTGACAGACTTTGGGAGGGAGGGGAAGGCTGTGTCCTTGGAGGCAGTCACTTGGATCCCAGTGTACCTTTGATGTCCTGTTAGTGTAGTTTTCTCAGCAGTGACCTGGGCAGTACAAATACAACAGACCTGTAGCTGTTCCTGGGGCAGATTCCCAAATTCAGTATGACTTCTGGTGCTCGGTTTTGCTGTAAGAGATGGGAGCAATATGGACAGAAACATTTCTAACATTCTGTTCATGAATGGGGCCGGGAAATCCTGTCCTGCCTCAGTCGGATTTTTGTGAGAATGTACAAAAAGACTTGAAGTATCATTTTCTCTTTTTGTGTCACACTGGGGATTTCATATTTTAAATGTTACTTTCTTTATTGAAAAATAAAATGTTTCTAATTTAAGAAAAAAAAAAAAAAAAAAACACAAAGTAACTGCAGCAGCTTGTGCTCCTGGTAGCTACACTCTTTGAGGGCTTGCTCAACAAGGCGCTTCTGGCTGGGAGACAAAAGAGGAGAACATGAATTAGCTACACAAGATAGTAGTAACGAAGGGTGAGGACAGGGAGGAAGTGGGTCTAGCTGTTGTCTCCTATCGCATCCTCAGATCCCAGAGGTGGTCTATTTAGCCTCAGTGGTTATCTTGCAAAATGGGTTGCATTCAAGAACCCTTCCCCTTCTTCCATAAAAAGCAAATGCTACTGATCCTTTACAGCCGGTTTTGGTAAACTACAGGAGCTGTGTTCTGGTGGGGGCTGTGTTCTGGCCCCATATGACTGCATATGAACTGCATATCCTTGCCCCTGCCACACGGTGTGGCATTTGCCTGGTGACGTGTGGATGGCTTTGGCTGTACCCGCTGGGATAACGTGTAGGAATCTGTATAAGTGAACAGAAATCTGGGGGTGAGTGTGTTTGCAGCTTTGTTTTCCCTAAGTTTCACAGGTAACATCTCTAACACCAGTGTGCTTGTACCTGGGGAGGGATGCAGAGCTGTGCATTTCTGTGGATGGTTTATTTTGAGAGTTGCACTAATTTGTGTAGGTACTTTAACTTGGACTTTGTAATTGGATTTATTTGTGAAAGGAGGGGAGGAAAGGGAAATCTGTGCAACTAGGAACTTTGTTTTTCTGCCAGGCTGTTTGCAGGTTGCCAGAAAACAGCCTGGTAGCAGATAACTCCCACCAGCTGGTAATACTCTAAAGGGAAACTGGGAAGACCCTGAAGGTTTTAAAACAACCATTCAAAAGCAAAACAAAACCCACTGTGACACATAGTGCTGGTGCTTAAAATGTTAACCTTCTGCTTTGGTTGTAACTGCTGGCCTGGTCTCTGATGGTCAGTTAATGAAGGGGGAGTGGATGTGTCTGAAAGGCCTGCTGACCCTCTCTGCACAGTACGCTGTCAGATAAGCTGGTTGCCGCAGTACCCTGCCAGTATTGTGATGTAGCTGAGGCATAGGAGCTGTGCTCGAGCATCACAAGTGCTTCTTTCATTTCATTTAAGCCAAAGACTTGACTTTTCTTCTGTGTATCTTGCAAGAAGGCATCTGTCAGGGAGGCTTTAAGGTTGCAGATATATTTTGTTGGAAAATCTGTTTCACAGGTCAGCCTAACACTTTCTTTTTCAGTACATGAAATTTTATGGTATGGACTTGGAATGGTTAAGCTGCTGAACACTGCTGAACATAGCTCCCAAAGCCTTGGCTCACATATGTTTTCCTGGGCATTCACGGGTGAAACTTGCAGAAATGCAGGACCATTACAGTTGATTGCTGTGGGTGCTTCAATTACTGTCCCTGTAGCTCTGCTGTAGGCCCTACAGACTTGCCCTGTTTCAGGAAAGAAAAACACCTGCTCTGGAGCAATTCACAGCTAACATCGAATGGATCAGGAGACCCGTGAGTGCCTCTGTGGGAGACTATAGGGGGAGTTTGTGGGTGGGATGGGTGGAAATAGTCCCTGCCACTAACATGACAACTATTACATAGTTGTAGGGGGAATATAATATATTCTCTGATGCTTTGAGAATATCACATAGTGATACAATAAAATACTGTGGTAATGAGCAACTTGAGGTGGGAAGCAGAATTAAGAGATTTCAGACTCTTAACACTGTTTCTTGACCTGAATGTCTGACTATTTGCAATTAACATAGCTTTCTGATAAATTCCAGAGAGGCCTGTAAACGATTACGAACAGGAATATCTACAATCAGAAAGAGATGGTACAGAGGTAGGATCATCTACCTCATTCTCAGTAGTGATGTAGAGTGAGCTCAGGGAGATTGGTACTTAGGGAAAGGAATGCCAGAGACCACTGGCAGCATGCATACCTACCCTGTAATCAGTGTCCTAAGCTGCAGGGACATGCAGCTGTAGAGGCAAACACAGATTTGACAAAGTATCTTAGCTAGACAACAGCTTAAATTGCACCACAGCTACTAGGCTGTAATTATGCCATTTAGATGGAAGTCTAACTTTCTCAGAGTTGCAAGTTCATCACTTCAGGAGGATGCCCTTTATAATCAGTTCTCTAAAATATATGGGATGGGGGAGTGGTAAACAGTGTAATTGCTCTAATTTCTGTCCTTTTTTCAATAAACGAACCTTGGCTGCTGTTTGAGGTCTTCTTTCTCTATGCCTTTTCCTTTTGAGCTATCTTTCTGGCAGCTGTTTTCCCATGACTGCCAGATCCAATTATCTTTCTATGTTACTGATTGTTTATTTATTTCTTCATTTAGAAGCTATGGGTGAATTCTTTAGGGGAAAGTCGTATTATAAACTCAACATTTTAACAGTGTCAAGCCATAAGATAGTGAGTTCCCCCCACCTCATCTCTGAAGAGCTAAGTGGAAGGGATGGGAGCTCTGAAACCAACACTTAGATAGGAATAACTCTTGTTAAATAAAAACAAACAAAAAAATCAAGATTTACTGGTAGTGCCCAATGTGCCACCTACTTTCTGAAGCACAGGAGAGCAAAGAACCTTAGTTCCTCTTCTCTAAAGTCTGTTAGATGCTCCGAGAAAAATTGTGCATCTCAGAGATACCCTTTTAAGAGCAGATCAAGGTACTTGTCATGCCCCTAATGATTTTTGAGAGTGATTATCTTAGCAAACAGTCTGCGGGTCAGGGCTCTTCTAGAGTGCAGTTTTTCCTCCCATTGTTACCACCTTACTAATGAATGTTTGCTGAATGTACGGCTAGGACTTTGCAAACATCTAGGGTTCATCCAAATGCAGATGAAGCCTTTTTGTGGCTCATCTAAAGGAGGAGCCTACAAGCCCTTGTGGGATACCATCTCCTTTCAGTAGGCTTCCCGTTGTGCAAGTTAATTGAATTGCTGTCTGTGACCTGCTCCCTGGCAGACTGTAGCTGCCTGGGTTGTAGTGCTTTTTGTATCTCTGTCACATTGAGATGCACAAGTCTTACGAGGAGCGGCTGAGGGAGCTGGGACTATTTAGCCTGGAGAAGAGGAGGCTCAGGGGCGACCTTATCGCACTCTACAGGTACCTGAAAGGAGGCTGTAGCGAGGTGGCAGTTGGTCTGTTCTCCCACGTGCCTGGTGACAGGACGAGGGGGAATGGGCTAAAGTTGCGCCAGGAGAGGTTTAGGTTGGATATTAGGAAGAACTTCTTTACAGAAAGGGTTGTTAGGCACTGGAATGGGCTGCCCAGGGAAGTGGTTGAATCACCATCCCTGGAGGTCTTTAAAAGACATTTAGATGTAGAGCTTAGGGATATGGTTTAGTGGAGGACTTGTTAGGGTTAGGTCAACTCGGCGATCTTGGAGGTCTCTTTCAACCTAGACTATTCTGTGATTCTGTGACAAGCTGGCCGATCATTGCCATTCGAGGTACCGCATCATGTTTCAGAGCGTGATGCTGAGTTTCTGTAGCGAACTTGCCTGCTGTAATGCTAACATAGATGCCTGTTATGCCTCAAGCTCTGTCCTTTTGTCAATTGTACAAGTTTGGCTTCTCCTGTTATGGCAAGTTATCTGCCAGCTTCCACTGAAAATGCATTTTAGTGTTGAAGCTCTTTTCCCTTTTATTTATTTACTTCAGATTGAGCGTGCACATTCTTGTGCTCTAAGGGAATAGGAATGCTGTATAGTGGAGCTGGAAAACTTTTCTTAACTTTGGTTACGCACACAGCAACTTTCAAGGTGCTGAGGGGACAAATGGGTAAAAAACTGGGCTAGAAGCTGGCATGTGCTACAACAAAAGATTTGTTTGTTCCATGCAGTCTTTCCTTTTATACACAAAAAAAAAGACTTGACATCAAGCCTTAGTAATGTTACTTAGTTTTTTTTAGTCTGCATTGATTTTTCTCTTCATGGATGAAAAGCTTTCTACAGCAGCCTTCAGTTTATTCAGTTACTGTGCACTTTCAGGTGTTGCTCCTGCACTGGGAGTCAAATGCAGTTGTTATCCTAAAGCTATTCTCCTTCCCTGGCCCTCAAAAAAAAAAAAAAAAAAAAAAAAAAAAAAAAAAAAAAAAAAGTTGGAGTTAGGGGTAGAAATCACTCTTTGCCAAAATAAAAATATAAATCAGGAACGCCAACTCAACTATTCAGTTAAGTCTCTAATGGACTGCTAGCCACAGCATCTCATGTTCCTTTGCTTTCCATACTCCTGCAGTCCCTGCATGGATAGTGTTCTTAAGGCTTAGTCCCATTTTCTCACAAATGGATTTCTGTATGCTTCTATGAATGTGAGATCTTAAAGTTTTGCAGTCTTGGGCTTCTCAGCATAGTAGATGACTTTTCCTTCTTCCCTTCTTCCTATTATTGTTGTATATTTATTCCCCAACAAAGGTTTTTCAGTGAGGTTCCAGCAGTGTAATCTCTAATTGACTTAAAAACCTAGAATTGCTGGAACTGTCAGTATCAGGGGGAAAGCCTAACCTAAGAGTGAGCAGAATCATTTTAATCGTAGCTGTAGCCAAGTTCTGCCTCTTTCACTCTTTGTCTAGCAAGCAACCTGACCCATATGTCTACAGACATTTCAAGAGTTACCCAGTTTTTAATGAAATCTGTAAGACATGGGGCAGAGGGTATTTTCAAATAAGCATTTGAAATAGGTTTATAGAAATCGCAGTACTTCAGTCTTTAAGCATTTTATTAAATGCTTGAAGATCAGTAACAGGAGAACATGGAGCAAGAAGCCACCTTCTGTATTATCTTCTGGGCCTGAGCACATACCTCAAAGTCTTATGATGTGGTTACTTTCTTTGTCCCTTCATACCGCCTACTAGGTACTGTGTAATTACTTTCCCTCAAGACAGAAACTGCTTGTATAATTAACTTGGCTAAGAGGGAATACTGCATGTGCCATACTCTTTGGAGTGACAGGGTAGGGGATGTTTATTCCTCTCCTCTACAGTCGCATATGCTGTAAGCTTGCTTGCCTACATCCTGGCCCCAGTCCCAGCTATTACTCACTTCCCTCGAGGGAAGGGGTATGTTATGCCTGAAAGATGATAGCCTGAATAAAGTTGGATCCCCCTTGCTGGGGGAATACACTGAATCTTGCAGCTGACTGTCCTTTATTAACCCAGCATTTGTCTGAGGAGTCCTGGTGAGGTCATTAGTCTGGAAGGTCACTAAACTACAGTGCTTAAGCAGAATTGCTGTTTTGGCCAGAAAAGGAGGCTGGATCGTATGCTCAAGAGTAGAATAGTGGAAGGAGAGGCTTGTGTTAACCCTTAGGAATATCAACCCAAGACAGACGTTTATGTTGTTTCATCCACTGGCTTTTTTCCGTACAGCCTGGCAGATGGCTGTTGAGGAAGAGTTTTAACCTTTGCTGCACAGCCACATACATGCTTCTTACTCTCTGGCAACTGCCTTTTTGTGTACAGACATGCTTACCTGGTCACATGCTTGATGGAGAATGAGGGTTCTTCTGTGCCCTTTTTCCGTAAGGTTGCAAAATTACAGGACATCTATACTTAATCTGCCTGATACCATCACTCAAGGCTGTGCTTTTGTCTTCTAAACTGACTGACAAAGGGAAAGTATAAATCAGAAAGAAAGACAGTACGGACATTTTGTTTTCTCTGCACAAGCTGAGAGCAGTACAGAGGGAATTTTATTGTCTAAGTGTCAAAGGAAGCAGGAAGAAGTATCAACATGAGGGCTATGGGGAGTGCAATAAGAACTAACTCTAAATAAGGGTTCTGTGCTGGCTACATAAAGACACAGAACCACACTGATTAATTACAAAAAGACACACATGATATAATTTTAAAAGAAAGAATCCTTCAATTTCTTAGTTAGTTCTGAGCTGTACCAGTGATAAAGATGTCAATGGTTTGGAGCACCCTATCAGTGCTAGAGTAGAATACTGATGTGCATGGAAGGGGACCGCTCTGGTCCCACTAGCACCATCTCAACCCTGACCTGGAGGGAAACTCTGCTCTGCAGAGATCACAGGGGATTCAGTAGCCTTCTGGGCCTAAATTGAGTTGCTTTTGAGCAGACAGGGCCAGGGCATCACTGAAGGAGAGTGGTTGTGATACAGGTAAACACCTGCTCAGAAAACAGACAAAAATAGTAAATTCCCTAAGGAGTTCAGCTTGGCTGCAGAGGGACCATCTCCACCTTGCTCTGGCAGAGCGAAAACCAAGCTAGAATAGCACTTGCTTTCTTAGGTTAAGTTATAAACTCCATAATGAAGATCTTAATGTTGACAGGACAACAGTGTAAGACCACTAGGATACACGGTGTTATTTCACCTACTTACACACACAGCACGCATGGGACACGGGCCATGCCCTGCTCATATCTGGCACCTGATCATTGGGTCTGCTTTAAACACTTGACTTACAAGGAGCAAGTGGTTAAAGCAGCCACCTAAAGTAATTAGCCAGAACCACTGGAGCAGGGTAAAGCCCATCTAATCCAGACTCTTGCCCTTTGGCAACAATAGGATTCTTCTGTTCATTATGGTTTCTTAAAATCTTCAATTTCAAGGACAGTCATGTTTCAGTCTATACAACGCCACACGTGAGCCCACCTTAAGGGGCAGGCACCTGGTTAAGGCTTTCACCTGAAATACTTAAAAACAATTAAAAAAAAAATCATGTTAAACAGGCAACAGCAACACAGCTACTGTATGAACACAAACTATGTTTCAGCCACAGTTCTGGAGTCATTTATTCTGGTAGGCCTCCAAGCATACTCTGTACTGACCCATACAGTGGCACACAGGTGAAATAGTCATAGTCAACTGAAGAAAAGCACTCCACTCCCAGCTAAAACACTTGCTAACATACCTTAACTTCCTAAAGACTCATTTAGCTCATCACATTAGAATTTAAAAAAAAAAAAAAAAAAGCTAGTGTGTCACAGGCTGATGGAGTCTTGATCCTACTTCTCAGTATATATTGATGCCAGTGTGACACCATAGCAGAAAGTTCTTGGTTTTGCTCACTGATGCTTTTATGCATTCAAAAAATTGCAATTGGCCAGCTATCAAGGGACTTGGCTACATAAAATATAAAGAGAAATTCTTTATGTCAAGGTTTATATTACATTTAAAATAGTTTTACTAGTAATAGGCCAGCATTTGTTGAAGTCAGGTCTTTCGAAGCTGACCTAGACTTCACATACAACATAGGCAGTGTTTATCCATTCTCAGTGTATGGTCACTGTTCCCTTCCATGGGGTTCAGAAGGACTTGTACTGCAGAACAGACATCAGATGAGACCTACTGAATAGCAGAAGTCTACAGGCCAGAGCTATGTGAGCAGTCATGTTAATATTTAACATCAAATAATTAATAGGACTCCTCAAGAGCCATCTTTTTTGTCCTGCTGGCACTATGGAGTACAAGATACACCCTACTTCCTCATTTTCATTCCTTCTCTGTAGCTCTGAAGACTGCGGAAGTCAGAGAGACATGCCTTCAGCCTTTCTTCTTATGGTTAAAGGTAGACAGACCAGAAGCCAGGCTAGCTGGGTGAGAGAGCTGAAGTGCAAAAGCAGGGTTCATTTTTCATTGTACCCACAAGTTTCTTAGGGCATAAAACTGGATTGCACTGATTGTGTGTCACAGGGGAATACTGTCTTGTTTGCTAGCAAGGAAGCTAAACTTTGTATTGATGCTATTCATCTCATTACAGAGATGGGGAGTAGAGCAAGAGCAAGGAGGGGAAAATTGGTCATTTTCTGTTTCTTGGCACCATCTGTTAAACTGGGGATACTGAGACAGTAAGGGGCAGAACTTCTTCCACACAGAAACAGAAGAATGTTTGAAATAGTAACCCTTGCAGAGGGCTCTGTCTGCTCCTGTGTCCATCTTAAGAAGTCAATACCAGATGCATAAGAAGAATTAAATGCCTCCTAATGTACACAATTGTACAACTAAATCTCAAAAGAGGATATTATTGTCTGGCTACAGGTGGTGACTGCTGAGAATGTGGATTAAGAAACCTTGAACTCCACCTGTCATTCATTCCTTAAACATCCACTTCCTTTGGTTTTCTAAACTATTGGCCTCAGTTACATCCTGCAGGAAAGTGCTTAATTACCAGGTCAAACAAAGCATTTTGTTTTAAGCCATTCTGCCCTGCTGATCCAACACTGGTCAACATCCCTTTTGCCCTGCTCTTAAAAAAGCATCCTTAGCATGCAGCTGACCCCTCAGTTACCCCATCTCTTTTGATATCTTCTCTCACCCAGCACACTTCTCTGCAGCTAAAAAGGCTTAGGTCTGTCCAGCTAGTGAATGTGCTCTGTATGAAGCTACTAATTATTCTCAGGAGTTTCCAATTGCTCTGATTTAACTAACCAAAGTCATGGTGAGGATGCATCCCAGTTTCAAATAAGTGACTAGTACATTTTTCCCCCTAGATTTTACCCACTTTAATAAAGCCTGACATCCAGTCTCCTTTGCTGCTTGCATTCATTATATGATTCACAGTGGCAAGTGAACTTTCAGTCTGCTGCATAGCAAACAGTACACAAAGGCAGTTGTTGGCTTCCAAGTCACTGACATTATTTAAAGTTAGCTGTGGTACCTTTACAGCTAACATCATTGTTAGTATCCAGACACTAAATATATTCATTTACAGCCATGAAATTGATCAGAGGATGCATTCAAATGGCTGCTTGGCTTGCTGCTGACATCTGATTTCAAATTATTGCATGTAGCTGGAGTGCAAGGGAGGGGACAGGTGTTGTACTGCACTGTGGAAATAGGCTTCTTCTTTTGCAATTACCTTATCTTAGCCTTTCTGTTGATCTCCCTTTGGATTGTCCTCCTAGTCATGAAGCATAGCCGAAAACTAAAGATAATTAAGAGAGCTTGACAGGACAGATCGCATGACATGCATATAGCTCCATGGATATGACAATTAAGGATTTACAATTAGGAACTTGTAAGGCCTCATTTAAATTGCTTGTGGGTGGTGCTTCAGTGATTAATACTGCTTTAACTCAACAGAAGAGATGATTTGTGTGGGGACAGGAGCTCATTCTCTGCCACCAAAACAGCACGGCTTATATGAGTATGGCACAATTATACCACAAGAAGTACTGATGGAGCTAAACTCCATCATGTTTCTAACAAGTCCACAAGAAAGCATAAGCCCAGTTCTAACAAAATTAAATACTTAGTATTTCAGAAAGTCCAGCTCCTTGTCAGTGTTATTATAAAACAAGACTTAGTTTCTTTCCAGGACACCAAGTCCCAAGCTCAATTTTTGCATCCCCTGGATCCATGTGTCCAGATCACTTCGAGGCCACACTGTTCTGATTTCTGGCAACCCCAGTGTCCAAGCCCTAAGCCTCAAAAGAGAGGCCTGACAACACTCCCGATTTCTGACAAGCATTACACAGCTTAATCAGTAGTATAACACTCCTGTGAAAAGAGGGGTAGGAAGAATCAAGGCTGTAACCAGGCGGAGAGGCCCAGCCCAGCCTTTTGGGGAAGGCTAGTGGAAGTGGTGCTGTTAAATACTGCAGCAATTGGAAGAGCCAGAACACAAGCACAGCTCTGGCACTGGGAGGGGGAATAACTTTCCGGAGACTCCAGGCTGAAGTGGTAGGAAGGCAATCTCCTTGAGCAGTGCTTCCCACCAGCAGGTGCCTGTAACTCTAGCACTAGCATCAGCGAGAGAGGAGAAAGACCCTTGCGGAAAAGAAAAATGCTTGTAAAATCTGTTCAGATCATTAAATCCTTTTTAGCTATTCACTCTTAAAACTTATACCTTCGTGACTGAAATGTCTTCCACGAGCTTTCACAGTATCAATCACTAGAAGTTAATAGAAGACTGATGCAAGGGTGACTCAAAGTTCAGGCTACTGACCATCCCCTGCCTCCCTCTGCCTCCGTTGCTGAGATGATTGATGTCTCTGTGCCTGTTTTCACATGGCAATGGCATGGGCATATCCTGACCCACTTCACCACAAAAGGACATATTGCAACAGCTCCTCAGCATCACAAGGGGTGAAGAGGGTTGTCATCCCACCACCTACCACCTCAGAGTCAATGAAATGCATTGAAATAAGCAGGATCAAACGTACAAGATATGATTACCCCAGGTGAGAGGCCCTTGCATGACCAATACATCAGGCTGAGCAAATTCTGCCTTCTCACAAGAGCAATGCTAAACAAAGCGTGCAGAATGACAAAACCAGGAATTTTGCACAAGACGCAGGGGCCATCCCATTCCAGCATCACTCCTCCCTCAGCCCTGTTGGCCTTTCATGGGCTCAAGACTTCTGTGCAGACAGGGAAGAAGTACTGTTGACGAGATGCTTCATCTATGTGCTGTCAACCCAAAAAATTTGATAACAAGTCCGCTGATCCCACTCACTTCCTATTCTCCCTGCAGCATACTCCCACGAATGTACAGATCTTTTTATTTCTTTTTAAAAAAATACTTGTTTCAGTGAATTAAGATGGACACCTCTCCCAGAAACAGGCAGGTGAACCCTATGGGACCCATGGGATCCAGCTCTGGGACTGGCCCACTCGGAAGTACCTGGGAAGACCAGCACTCTGTTCCATTCCTGCTCCCCTACCCCCTTTGTCAGAATTGCTGCAGGTGCAGGTCCCAACTGTGGCCAGCAAGAAGTCTGTGGAGCCAGGCACACAAGGCACAGCTCTCTTCATACCCGGATTTGGTACCCGTTGAGGTCTGGCATGGCTTTGGAATCAGTAGGCTTCTTCTCACCAGACGGCCTGCGAGCAAAGAGGTTAAGAACTATTAATAAACTGTTCTCCCAGTCAGAAGAGCCTGCACATAGAGAAACCAGCACAGGAGAAGCATGCAGGAAAGCTTCAAACTTATCTATGCTGCTGAAGGCAGGACTGTTCTGTAACCTTCAGTAACTCTCCCAGCAATCTCCACAGGAAGAAAACATAGGTTAGGAAGAACAGTAAGTCTCGCCAGTACCCCTGGCCATTTTCAAGAAAACAGTCTAATCTGTGGAATCTCACAGGTCTGTGAGATATCTAAACTCAGACCCCTAGGCAAGGTTAAATACGAGGTACCATGATCACTGTCTATTTAAGCAGCCTTCCTCCTCCCCACCTAAACAAAACAACCACCAAACACACACAAACAGAAATAAACAACAATAACAACTAAAAAACAATGGCCACCCAAGCAGAGAGAAACTCAGAAAGACAGAGACTACAGAAGAAATGCCAATGCAGGTCTGAGAAGTCTTCCCTGTTAAAAAGAACCCCAGTAAGTCATCAGAAAGATCCCTCCCCCCAACAAAACAAACCAAAACAAACAAGAAAACCCAGCAAAGCAGTCTGTCAAAAAAACAAACAAACAAACAAAAAAACAGAACAAAAAACAGAACAAAACAAGAACTGCTCTTTTGGTGGAAAGCCACCAAAGAGCAGATGCTCTGTACAAGTCTCCTGACCAGCAGCCCCACTCACCGTCGGTCCCCGCGGCTGTTGCGCCGATGAGGACTGGCCTGACCTCTTTGCGGGGAGGAGACATCTTTCTTTCTGTCCTTGGTAGGAGATGGTGGCCCTGTTCCTTTGCCAATCTACCAAAGAAAAAAGAGTACCATGAGCAGGAAAATAATATTAGTACTAACTGGAAAATACAAAGTCTAACAACTATTAATTACATGGGAATAAAAGACAAAAAAGCAGGGCATATGATTCAAAAATACAAAAGCCAGAAAATAGAAAACAAGCTACAATCCCAGCTACAACTCCAAGGAGTGTATACGGTGCAAGGTATCACAACAGCAGTACTGTGTGCATGCCCATTAGGTAACCGGCCTGAAAACAAAGCAGAAGAGCCTCCAATTCACCCTCCGCTTAACCACCTGCCTCTGTCCCCTGCCATTGCCACAGGCCAGGCAAGACTGGATGTGGCAGCAAATCACTACTCTACCCTCACTGCTCACCTTCAGCCTCATGTCACGGGCATGCCTCTCAAGGTCTTTGCGGAAGTCTTCCCGGCTTAGTTTGTCTAGATCCAGGATGGAGTGCTTCCACTCGATCTGCTCCACGCTGTGTGGGTCGTGGGACACACAGTGGCCCAGCTTCACCTTTTTGAGTGTGTGCCAGCAGCGGCGATACGCCTCTTCGAAGTCAAAGATGAGTTCGCTTAGTGTGCGGAAGACGGGTGCTTTGTACATGAGCTCCTCACGTCGGCTGATGCCCAGTGCCCCATAGCGGCCCCCAAAGTTCACCCCCAGCACAATGTGTCGGAAGTAGTTCCCTGAGAAGTGGGTTTTGAAGCTGATGGGGAAACGGTCCAGCGTGGTCATGTTGTTGGTGAGGTAACTGACAGCAGCCACTATTCAGGAAACAACCAGTGCTACCGTTTGCGTGGCAAAATACTTCCTGCCTCCTCCAAACCCTGCCAGCCTGCTCAGCACACTCACCACCGATTCAGGCATCACATTCATAGGGTTTGTTCTCCAGATCAACAGTCCAGCTCACTGCAAGCTGTCCTACTTTCATGGGGAAATCAGGCAGTCAACAATGGGGAGTTAATTTCCAGGCAATTTTGTGACGCAGAAGTTGCAATACTAACATGTTTAGTGTGCTGTATTCTGTAGTTACCTAGCTGCAATACTGTAGCATTATTCATCAGTTTGTTTTAATCTGTTTTACTAGCTGTTGTTTCAAATAGAAACTGAGGAACCTCCAGGACAAAGTACCCATCAGACCACTCTTCTGAACCACTCGCCATCTATCCCCTCCAGGTGGTTTTGCCAATGTGCACCAACAAACTGTGACGTAGGTAATGCCTGGAAGGTAGCTGGGAAAGATGTATTCTTTAAGAAGGCACAAGCCAAGAATTAATAAAAGTATTGCTTAAGCTGACAGGCAAGAAATCTGCATGTTAGACATAATACTGAGGTGACATACACCGTAATGAGGTGTTGGGGAGGATCCCTAATTTATCTTAGTGTAGAACACATGCAGGCAACGCTGCAGTAAGGGAACAATCTTATCCACAAAGGACCTTCTGACCTAACTCTAGCTAGTATTTTTTGCCCCCTTCACGTGTTCCTTAGATCCTTCTTTCCTCTCTTACTTCCAGAGTTTTCCAGAGCAGCACCACCCTTCTTAGAGAGGGAAGAACAACTCTGAAGAACTAGTTTGGCTATTGCAGGGGATTGCTTGGATTTGGATTTTATTGGCAGGGGTTTTAGGGATACCTCGGGAGGGAAAACAGGGGTGTGGGGGTTGGAGACAGTATTATCAGCAGTCTCAAAGCATCATAAGAGAGCAGAGGAGAAAATGCAGGGATGGGCAGGCATGCACATTTCCAGGAGGAAAGGATACATTCCCAGGATCACAGCTTCCAGGCATTTGATTGGCAGAGCCTCTTTGGTCATTTCTTTGGCCAGATCCATCAGCCTGTGGAGTGGGACAATGGAAAGATGAGGAGAGTTAGGAGGCTTGCACTATGCAAACATGGCCAGTTCAGCCCTTTTGCAGTATGTATGCCAGGTGGGTTTTCAGGAGAGGCAGGGAACAGGTGTGTATCTTCCTTAGGAACCTATGAAATCCAAACCTGCTCTCCACCACTTACTGTCACTGCTTACAAGTTGCTCCTTCACTGAGTTGCAACAAAGTTCCTATGTGGCCAACCTTGTTTTCAAGGAGACCATAGCGCTTGGCTTAGTAAATTCTGGATGGACACTGAAGTGACCAGCAACTCAAAGGACCAAGGGCCAACAACACTTGCCTTACAAGGCTCAAGGACAGTGAAGACCTCTTCTGTGGCATCACACACCCCTGCTCTCCATTCAGCAAGTACTGCGGAGGAGACATTGCACTGACTACAACACAAGACATCTGGGGTCACATAAACCTATGGACTAGACCAAGAGTAAGAAGCTAGTCTTGAGAGAGTCTCAATATGCTGGCTGATAAAACCAGTGAACATCTGGTGCTTATCTCCAGGAGCTTATCAGGTGCAGTTCTCCGAAGTCTGCAGTCAGGAGAACTCCCCTCCTCCTTCAAAGTATAAACTCTTCAGTTTATGCTGCAGGAGTTTTGCAAGCCTGGATACTGCAAAGGCTACAAGTACTACGAAGTTAGCCCTGTAAATATGCTTGGCTTTTACAAGGCTCATTTAGGGCAGGACCTAGCTTCAGAATCCATCAAGTTCATGTAGTTATATAGCAATTAAAAGCAGGCAGAATCTGCACATCTTTGAAATACAATTCTGTTATTTTACTGAATTTACTGATTCATGACAACAAAACCTACCCTTGTCCTTGAGACAGGCCAGACGCAGCTCTGTCCAGCCATACCCCAGGCAACAGACAATGAAGTCAGCTAAAGCAGGATAGAGCTGCAGCTCTGAAAGCACTGACTGTCATCTAACCTTGGCCAGTGGGTACAGCGGGGCCCTAACATTTTAAAGCAAGGATTAAATGTGGCAGAGGCTGGCAGCACTTACCCAGTCAGAGGTCTGCTCTTCTTAATCTCAAAGAATTGTGTCCCAGTGTGATTGTACCTGGAGGCAAGACGTTAAGGGCTTGACAGCTTGGAAAGGAGAGTTTTGAAAAACCTCTCTGAAGAACTTTATTTACTTACTATTCTCACAGCAGAGTCATGATGCTACAAATACAATGCCAGAGCAAGAAAGTTCCTTCCTCTCTATCCTGCGTTTCTCCTATTTATAGTCTCTCCTTACTCCTGTATTTCTTTCTTGTCTTTTTCTCTCCCTCCTCACTGTATACAGGTTTCCACTCCATTTCCCAGAAGTCCGTGGTGACAGCCCACACAGAGGGGCTGGATGCCACAGACGCACAGAAGTAGGGTTGCTGACTCCTTTAAGACAGCTACAGAGACAAGTGCTGGAGTAGGATGACCCGAGGGGAAGTTTTCCCTCCACCACAGCTCACCTATGCTTTAACAGTGAGGTGACACACTGCATTCCGTCTGAGACCCGGCTCTCAGTGTCTCAGATATGTCGTAAGGTAACAGTAAAGGATACTGAAGCTCCCTGATGTAGCGCTGTACAGCTTCCAGGCGCTCAGGGATGGGGGTGGACGGCTGGAACGCAGGCACACTCGGTATGGGAATCTGAAACGGGGAGCAGAACATAAATCACCACTTCCAAACTTCTCCTGCTTCTCTGAACTCAGTGTCATGTAGTTACAAAGAGTGTGTTCCTCTGAAACCAGCCCCTTTTTGCTGCCTGAAGTGGCCATGCCAGGTAGATTTCTGTTCCCAAACTGGGCGTGGATTCAGAAAGAAGCAACACCACTGAGCTGACAGAGAAACTGCATGAAAGGGTCCGGCTCTTTGGCAGCATCACCAGGGAAGAATTAGATAAATTAAGTGACAAGGCAAAATGTGAGACAGCAATGCCATCAACCAAGAGAGCTTGGGCTCATTTGAGTATGCAAACCAGAAGGCATAAAACAAAAACAAGGAGGAGACAGAGGGAGGCAAAAGTTGAGAATGAATTTCCCCAGAGCCGCTGGAGCATGGAACAGGCTTGTAAGCAAGGGCTTACAAGTCCCTTACTGCCTCCTGGCACCTCGGGTGAGTTGGCACTGACTAAGACAGAGGCTTGACAGCATAATGACTCCCCACCATCAGTGTCTGTTGTCTTGAATTACGTAGTCAGAGAATGACTTCCGAAAGTTCACCATTCAGACTGCTGTCCTATTCTGAGGCCTCAGCCTTATGGGCCCAGTCCAATTTTCCTCTCTATTTACTCCACGTGGGATAACTGCAGCTTTGTCGGCAGCTGAGAAAATGTGTCTAAGGAAGGAGAAAAGTCCCGTCTGCTCAGCTACAGTGGACAGGCAAGCTTGGATGGCAGACAGCACTGACGACACATTCATTCAACAAATATAATGGAAAAGGCACGGATTTGGTGCTACTGACAGGCTCGGAGAAAGAAGCCAGCATCTTCCTTCTGAAGGATAGCTCCTGCCTGTCACACACCCATCTGATACCAGACTGCAGCTTTCCACAGCACTTAGCTTTTTAGCGTTTCAGTTCCTGCTCAGACTTCCCCCAGAGATGGGTTATCCCCCACCTAAGAAAGAGTGAGTCAGAGCCAGCTCTTCCCTTGGGGCCTTCCACTCGCTGTGCTGCAGGCTTGTGGCCAGCAGCGCTCCTTAGCCACTCATCACCTTCCACATGCATTTCTACGGCCACTCATTTCCATACTGTCTTCCCCCGCCCTGGGTTGGCAGAGGTGGCCGGTGAACCAGGCCGCCTGAACCAGCGGAAAGCCGAGCCAGCGAGCATGGCTAGGTTTCAGTTTGAGCTGTTCCCTGACCCGCTTTGCCACACGGCCACACGCTGCTCGTGCCAGCACAGCACAGGGGCCAGGGACTCACCCTGCCTCTGGAAACTCTAACCTGTAAGTGTTTTTTCAACCTATCTCCAAACACCAGCAGCGAGTAAACATTGAGTGCTCAGTCTATCCATTTTCTCTTCCCCATGTTTTTAATCCTTCTTTTCTATTTTTTTTTTTTTTTTGGGGGGGGTGGGGAACAAAACAGCATCATTTGGCCACTGGTACCCATTTTCCCAGCACTTCACCTGTTATTTCCAGTGCCTTACTTGTGTACCCTGCTTGGAGCAAGGGGAGGCACTTGCAGAAAATGGCACAAGAGCAGAAGCAGATATGAAACTGGGTTTGTTCAGCCACAGCAGGAGCAAGGAAGGCTCCAGAGAGCAGAGCAGGGATGGAACCGTCTCTGGAACGGTGCGAGCTGAGTCAGTTTGGATGCTGTGAGCTGATACACTGAGTCATAGGAAATCATTTCCAGGCAGAAACAATGAGAGAGGTATCAAGCAGGACAGCCTATTTAACTTTGTTTCATTTCTTCATGGTGGAGACGTTCATGCTTTTTGAGTGGAAGCAGACTGATGAAGTGCATGTTGACAGCACAACTAATGACTCTGGTCAGGTACTCCTCCTTTCACTACTGCAGCCCCCCAGATGCCCTGTTCCTCAGAGGACCGTGTAACACTGACACAGCGTAACAGCAACCAGTTCAGCAGGGGACTAGTTAATGCAGAAGAGCTGCTTGCACCTCAAGTAATTAAACTGATGAAAGTACAGCGTGCTCACTCTCTCTCTCAGATCTGGGCCTGCAGCCCAGACTGGGCTACAGTTTCTTTTGCATCAGGTCTACAGCATTTTACT
This sequence comes from Nettapus auritus, assembly GCA_011076525.1. Lineage (NCBI taxonomy): Eukaryota > Metazoa > Chordata > Aves > Anseriformes > Anatidae > Nettapus > Nettapus auritus. Next base: position 22,684,311 of record CM021769.1, read on the forward strand.
GGGGCAAGAGAAGAGAGGAATAAAGTCTCCATCCCTCAAATCCACACTGATGGGATTGGACATGCTAACACATTATTCTTGCCCAGCACCATCCACCACATATCTCAGAAGGGCTATAAATACTAGGCAGTCCTCACAATCCTCCAGAAATCAAGCATTAATTTGGAAGAGAAATGAGGAAAAATCACATCTATTTTGCTTTCCCTTTAGTTGCACTGAAAGCTGGAGAGAGAGCTAGGAAGAGAGCCCAGATTTCCCAGAGCACATACATCTGCCAGGCTTAGCAGACTGCTTGGACATGTCCTTGGTCCCTCATCACTTTGGAGGGGCTGCATCACCCCACTCCTAGATTCATGCATGCGGACGGGCTGGCTGTATGCATAAGACTGGGACTCTAATTTCAGAAAGGGGATCCAGAGAGCAAGAGATTTTCATGTACCAAATGAGAGAGAGGAAAGAGGCTCCACCCTTATCCATATCACAGAGGTATGTTTTTGGCCAGCCCAGTTTAGCAACAGCTTCTGTTATGGTGCTTTGATGTATCTGAACTCCTCCCTGATTTCCCTTTTGTAAGCCACATGGGAACAATACCAATCCGAGTTGTTAGCCTGACTAAAGAAATTGGATTTTTTGCTTCTCCATCTATATCTGTTAGATGCAATACTTCCTTGCCCTCCTAACTGCCGCATTTAAAATCCAGCCTTTCTTAATGAGGCAAGTGCACATCGTTTTGTGTTTCCATTGTGGAGCTCTAAGCAAAGCAATACCACACCTTGTAGCTAGAAAGAAAACAACCTATGAGAGGCTGGCACTCGAAAGCTGTGCATGCACGACCAGTTGACTACATCCTGCCAACCTGTCTCAGCTTGCTTGGTGGATACCCCAAACCTACCAGAAGGACACCTTGGACCCCTGCGGAGATCTCTGAGCTCTCAACAACTCAGTGAAAGACACAACCCCTCCAGGTGGTCTGCGAACATTTCCGGAATGTCTGATCACAGCCTTGTGCCATCATCATTTTATGGCATTAAGTTTAATTTATGGACAACTCTTGAAAAAGTTATTTTCCCCAACAGTCAATACTGGCCACTCTTCAAGGCAAAAATTTGGAAGTAGGCAAACCGCAGTCTGACTCCAACACCTAAAGACTTATTTGCCTTCTAGCCTTTCAGAGGAGCTGGCCCAGCGGGTACACTCACTGCTCTAATTCTCATCTGTTGCATCAGCCATGCAAAGAAACTTAATGGCACAGAGATGCATGGTGATATAAGCAAACCTCAAAGATAAAAATACACCCCTAGAGGGGGAAAGGAGCTAGGATAACAGCTCATTCATCCTAGCTGTTTCCTGCATCCCGGCATCCTCTCATCTGTACGCCTGGTGAGCTCGGGCATGGCATCTCAGATTGCAGAGCACCGACTAGAGTTTATAGATCTGTTTCCCAGGGGTGCCAGCAGACACACACACACACACAAATGGACAGATGAATGTCATGATATTCCAGAGGAGCTCGTACTGCTTATGTCCCCTAACCGTAACCATCTGGCACTAAGACTGTATAAAACGGCTAAGTGAGAACAAAAGCAGAAGTACTTCACATTAAGACCCAAAGCAGAGACTGAGTACTTCCCTCCCCTCATGCACCATTCTCTTGTTTGTGAGCTTCTTTCTTCTCTTTCCCTTCCTAACCAGCCCTTTTGGTCAGAAAATTAAGAACTGCATGTTCTGACTGATCGGAAACATGCTTTCAGCCTTCACCCAGGCTCAGGACAGCCTGAGGAGAAGGAAATGTGAAAGGGAAAGCAAAGTCTTGTGGGGTTAGAAGAGGGACCATAATCAGGATTCAAGATTTGTTCTGGGTGCTGCCACATAACTGCACGACACAAAGGAACTCAGATCACACACTTCTGCAGAGTTCCTTGTGGAAAGCGGTGCTGATTGCCTGTGTGCTGTATAACAGCACGGTTTTGCTTACTTCAATTTTCCATCCCAAGGAATTACGTCCTTGCAATAAACAGCCTGAGCAGAAAATCCTTCATCCTTTTGTATTTGAATCTCCCCTAATAGCATGATGGGAATACTCCCCTAGCTGGTCAACGGAGTGACACACCAAGTGTTTGCAGTGCCTTTTGTTCACAGGATGCCAATGGAAAGGAGAGCTTTTTCTCTAGCTAATGTGCAACAGCAGACAGCAGCTATCGCAAGGATTCACATGTGAATGATTCAGTCCAGCACAAGGTTACGAGAAATGGTCATCGGTTCCTTTTTTCATAGAGTTCTCAGCAGCAAGGCCAGGGATCCGCTCGCAAACCACATCTGGCCCTACACCAGCAACAGGCTCTGTGAGCGTTAGATAACTCCTCTTACAACTCCTGGGCGTGAAGGGTCCCATTTCTAAAACAGACACGGTTCTGTGCAAGAATTCCACCTGCAAACGGTACCAAACCCGGCTTCTTCTGGTTCAACGCCTCCCTCCCTTCTCACCTCAAGTACTTGGACGCGAGCCTCGCTCCCTCGCTCCCCCATCACCCAGCCGGCCCCGCGCTTCAGGGCAGCCCACCACACTACCTGACAGCCAGGCCCCACGAGAGGCGGCTGCCCCGTTAGCGCACAGCCCCGTGGGGCAGGGCACGGCCCCGCGGGAGCCCCCCGGGACCCTGCCCCGAGCCGCGGGGCCGGTGCCGCCGCCTCTTTGTGCGCCCAGCGGGGCCCGGGCAGAGCCGGCCGCCGCCCGGGGGTCCCCGCGGGCTCTCACCTTGGGCAGGTCGGCGGCGCCGCGGATCCTCTGCGCCACCCGCTCGCCCTCGGGGTGGATCCTGGCCACATGCCGCCACATCCGCTCCCAGGTGGGCTCGTCCACAGGCAGCCCGCCGCGGTTCACGAAGAACGGCACGCCGCCGTCGCGCAGATCCTCGTCGCCCTCCTCCTCCTGCTCCTCCTCCCGCGCCGCCGCCGCCGCTTCGCCGGCCGGGGGGCGCCTGGCGGCGGCCGCGGCCCCGCCGCCCCCC
>CM021769.1:22687718-22725976 GCA_011076525.1 Nettapus auritus
GGTGGCCTGGAGAACGCGGCGGTCGGGGTGGGGCCGCCAGGTAGAGCCCTGTGGGTGGCGATAACCGAGGTCGAGTGATGAAGGGGCAGTGAGGGAAGGGCTCTGCTGGTGGGGACCCAACAGCCCACCTCAGGGCATTCTGTGGGAACCCTGTTCTCACAGGAGGCCCCTGCAGGATGTTTCTGCCTGGAAAGAGCCAAAATTCATTTTTATACAGTCTGGAGGAGCACCACAAGCATAAAACAGGTGATTTGCCTTGACTTCACAGCCTGGTTGTCTGTTTCAGCCCTCCTGTGGTATGGCAAAACATCGCTCAGAGGGGTCTTGGTAAAATGTAGCTGATGTGGGAGCCCCTCCTCATCGCCCGTGCTGCCAGATCACTCTGTCCTCCTCTGTGGCATGGCATGGGCAGGACTGCTAGCCATGTTTCCTCCGTTTCCTCCCCGCCCATGTCATGTTGATGTCCCACATGTCATTAATGCATTTACAAAAGCTCTAGCATAAAGATGTTTTGTAACTTGAATGCCAAGTAAAAGAGGCACATACGCAGTAATGTGTCAGCTGTTGAGGAACCTGCTAAAGGGCATCTTGAGATGTTCGCATTTAGCAATGCACACAAAGGGCTGTTGTTTGGCAGCAGGGTAGGGAAGGAGGGAAATACATCTTGGGGATGGTCGCTGTGGGATCTGAAGTCCTGAGAACTGGGTATAACCTTTATGGAGACTGTCGGAGGATTTCAGAGTGAAATGCCACTTTTCCTGTAACGCTGTGTGGGCAGATGTTCACATGAGATTATTTCTGAGGGCAAAATACTTGAATGCAGCATCTGTTTTGAACTCAACATTGCCCAAATTGCCAAAAAGTGAATTTTCTCTCAGGAAAGTAAGCTAAATGCATGCCCCTTCTTATTCCTTCCTTCCTTCAGCCTTCCGAAACAGACTACCAATATTGCTTCATGCAACCTACACTGACTTCCATGATACTTAACACATACTTCTTCCCTGAGTAAGGATTTTCTCATATATGGAGACTTTGAGCAGTGCTGATTTATCACTTCAGTAAGATTTCGAGTGTTACAGTTGTCTTTGCCTTTTTCCTGCATGCCAAGTGGAGATCGTTGGAAGTTGACTCCTTATATTAAGAAGCAGCAGAGCCCGTGGCAGGAGCCACTACAGCCCCTGAGCAGACGTGTTTTGCCCAACCAGTTCACCGTGTCCATTCCACAACCCCTTCCTCCTCTAGCTCCTCCCCAAACACAGGACCAGAAGTGTGCCCAGCATGAGATAGCAGCGCAGCACCATACTGGGGGACAGCACCTGCGTTTTGGTGGAGTGGCAGGTGTACTTCCAGTGACGGCACTGGGGCGAGGATAGCACAAAGCTTTTAAATGCTTCTGTTGGGACTGCGTTGCCACCCCTCACTGAAATTTAAGCACAGCTGCCATAGAAGCAAGGATGCTGTCTTAGATTTTGAACTCCGTCACTAATTCGTGGTTGGTCATTCTCATTGCCTTCCGTGCTTCAGCTTTTTCCTCTGTCAGAGGGAAATGCTAATAACCCTGACTTGCATCCAGAGATACATATATATTTTTAAGATTAGTTAACATTTGTGGCCCATTAAGAATTATTTTCTTAGTGATGTGTTATAATAGAAGTGAAATACTATCCACGTATCTTTAATGCCTTGAAATGCACACTCAGAGGAAATGTAGCTGATAATCATCAGCTAGCCTCAAAATAAGGCTGATCAGGGGATTTTTTGTTTCAGTTTGTGTTAGTTAATTATTAGGCAGCGTCCCTCCCTCCTGGCCGTCACTTAACGTTGCAACAGCAGGAGATCAGGATTTTAAGGTAATAACATAGCACTGTGCTTTGTTTAGTTGAGAAAGAACAAACAGAGCCCAGCTGTGCTGAGTGAGCTGGTCCCTGCAGTGTGGACTGACTGTGCGTGGAGTGACAGCAGAGGACAGAGATGTCACCGCCTTGTCTCTGCAGCTGGCATTTCCTTGTCCGTGGATGTTGTTACCTGTGGCACAGGCTGTGTAATGGATGTTAAACACTGTCTCTCGTTGCTGGCAGCAGATTACTGTGGCTGCAACAAGCAGGGACTGGAAGGGGGAGGTGATTCTCCCCCCTGTACTCCGCTCTCGCCAGACCCCACCAGGAGCGCTGGCTTCAGCTCTGAACCTCCAGCACCAGAAGGAAATGGACCTGTTAGAATGCATCTAGAGGAGGGCCGTGAGGATGATCAAGGGGCTGGAGCACCTCTCCTGTAGAAACCTGCTGAGGGAGTTGAGTTTGTTCAGCCTGGAGAAGAGAGGGCTCCAGGGAGACCTCATTGCAGCCTTCCAGTACCTAAAGAGAGCCTTCAGGAAAGCTGGGGAGGGACTCTGTCAGGGAGTGGAGTGATAGGACAAGGAGTAATGGCTTTAAACTGAAAAAGGGTAGATTTAAATTGGATGTTAGGAAGAAATTCTTTGCTCAGAGGATTGTGAGATGCTGGAACAGATTGCCCTGAGAAGCTGTGGATGCCCCATCCCTGGAGGTGCTCAAGGCCAGGCTGGATGGGGCTTTGGGCAGCCTGGTCTGGTGGGAGGTGGGGTTTGGAACTGGATGATCTTTAAGGTCCCATCCAACTGAGACCATTCTATGATTCTGTGAAGTCGGTTCAATTTTCTTTAATAATAAATATATAGAGCTTTCTTTTGCCTATCCTCTGTAGGGTAAGGCTGTGCAGGCACTCTCTGTGAATCACAACTGAGAAAGGTTTGAAAGGGTGAAGCTTTGTTATGACAGGGAGTTTAAGACTTGCCATTAGTGAAAGAATAAAAAACGTTGATAGAGAAAGGCTTGAAATCAAGTCAGATTTATTTATTTATTTATTTATTTATTTTTAATAAGATCATTCATGTGATACAAAATATGTTACAGGCAAATTGGGATTTTTGTCTCTGTTACATGGGGTCCAAAATTTGTTTCTGTAAACACGGACAGTAGTAACTGATAATGCTTTCTGTTTTGTAATGTCTTTTACATTTTGATTAATATTTCATCTTTTGATTTCTGCCAATCATTTGTGTTTATGCTGACTTTTTAAAAATTTTATTATTTTTTTTAATTTTAAAATTTCAACAACATCAGACTGTTATTTAAGCAGTGTCTCTCAGGACTTGCATAACAGCAATTAAAACACCTACCAGAAATTTCTAGTTCTTGGTGGCAATTTTAGGTCACTGTTTCCACGGTTTAATTAGCATATACAGTTTCTTAGTGTGAACTGGAGCCTTTCATGTAGCATTGTGTTGCTTATAACATGGGCAGGGGTTCTGCTGTCTTGGCCTCTTTGTGATATGAACTTCTCTGTGCTGCTCAGTTCCTTTTTTGAAACTTTCAGAGCGGGTTCCCTTTTCTACATGCCTGCAAGAGTTCAGTGAAAAGCCTCTTGTGGCACATCATCATCTTTCTTAACCTATTTCCCAGAGCTGATGTAGCTCTAAAGCTGTTACAGAAAATGTTCAATTTCCTTCGGTGTTTTTAAAAAATACTCTGTTTATTTGTGTGTGTGTGTTCAGAATGCTTGTTTCAGAGGCACCTGTAAGTTTGTTTGAGCTGGTGTTCTCCACTGGCCTGAGTCACCCAGAGCCTCTGTACGACACCAGACAGTGTGCGGCATACTTGGTGAGGGTTCTTCCCCTGAGAGCTGTGCTCCGATGTACCACAGGTCCCCTTGCACCCACAGGAAAACTGTGGGGCATTCCTGGAGATTCACATTTTCTTCCAGGCTTGACTCTGGTGGCAGCTCTGAGAGGAAGTGAGGGGCCGGAGGGCAGGAAGCGAGGTTTGGGCAGCTGGGGTTTGGTGGGCTGCGAGGGATGTGAGGGGGAGTCCGGGTGGGCTGGGCCTGACAGGAGAGCGCTGAAGGGGTGGGGAGGAAACCTCTACAGCTTCTTAGTTGCAGATTTTCTAAGCAAAATAGTTATGTAAGGTATGGTATTATTTGTATTCACTCTTCTGTGAAAGTATTTATGTGACCCATGGTTTTCATGTGGAATAAATGGGGGAGCTGACTTTGTTTAACTTATGGGAAGAGAAGTCTGAGAGGGTGCAGTCGTCAGGTACAGAAAAGGCCACTGAAAATAGGTGTGTTCTGTACTTCCGTGATACACAGAACATGAAGGGATGTAAGTTTAAAATGTAATGGGTTACAGTTAGAAATTAGAAAAAAACTTTCCACAAGGAAAGTGGAAAGCTGGAACGAGTGGTCTCAGCAGAATATGGAGTCCATATCACAGAAAAGTTTCAAGCACTGATCATCATCTTTCAGTCAGGAATGGTTTAGTTAGAATTGATCCTGCTTTTGGGAGGAGGGAGAAGGACCTGTGTGACCTGGAAAATGCCTTTATGGCCCTTTCTTCTCTGACTGAAAATCAATGGCCTAATGTATTGTTCACTGAAGAGGGGGAGGGTTTTTGCTGATTTGAAGGGCTCTCTTGATGGTAAAGTAAGCTAAACTCTGACCCTTGTTCATACAAACAGCCTCATGGCTTCCAGTTACTGCACTTAAATGAGAGAAATGGTGTATATCAGGCTGGAACATCAGAGCAGAGTGGCTTAATGGAAATTTTCTTACTAATAATGTTTTTACAGATTATGCAAACTACCCCTTTATTTTATTTTATTTTATTTTATTTTATTTTATTTTATTTTATTTTATTTTATTTTTTGAAGCTACTTTCAGTTCAAGATGGAGATTTAAAAGTCATGTTTTAAGTGGTGTTTTTTTTTTTTTGTTTGTGTGTTGTTTCCTTTATCTGTGTTTAGTTTTCTCCAGCTCACAACTGTACTGCCTTGAGCCTGATTATACAAATTGTCTTTATCTAGCGCAATGAAATTGTCTGCTGTGCAGGAAACCCTTGTGAGGTCAGTGTACTGCCAAGCATTATGCGTTATGTTGCAGTAGATCTTTGCTCATAGCAGGAATTCTACCTTTGCCCCCAATTCTGCTTTTGCTGCAGGTCTATTTAGGAATATCTCTAAAGATAACAGCGAAGGTTCTGTTATTTGATTGCAAAGCCGATGTAACCTTTAGTCTGTCTGGGCGATTGACTGGCATAACAGTGCCAGAACAGCCCTGTTTTGTGGGCAGCTAAGAATGACTTCACCAGCGGCCAATACAGTGACTGCACGTGTTTTCCTGTTCAGGTGCAGTTATACTGATTGCTTTCCCTATGTAGGTCAGATCTAAGAGGAAAGAGGCATGAATCCAATCAACTACTGAAATGTCAGCAAATACTGGTGAAACTTGTGCATTTATCTTCCTTTATCATTGGCCTGTTGAGCTATAACACAACTGAGTGACCTTGCCATGTCACATAACCCAGCACGTTGTCACATGGCACCCCTCATCCCATCCGTCACACGATGAATAATACACCAGCCACAAATCTTCCTGCATGTAGAGATCTAGACAGCAGGACGCAAGAAGGCTGAAAGGACTCACTGGAATGAGGGAAAGACTCTATATGGTGATCAAAACTTTACAATGGGTTTGTTTTATTTGAAGTTTCTCATTTGTTCTTAATAATAACCCTGTTGATGAAAGGGACTTAGACAGGGCTTGGCTATGGCATTGCAGGGTTGGGACAAACATCTTGCTTCTGTGCCACCCCAGCTTAGAGGCAGGGTGTGGGACCAAAAGCTAGAGTTTTGAGTTGTGTGCAGAAGTGGCATCTGAAGATAATTCATCCAGAGAGGGAACAGAAAAAGCACCTTGATACCTGGGTGCCTAGTGCAAGAATGGTAAGAGTAGATGCTTTCTGAAGTTCAGCTGTTTCCTTTGGAGAAAGGTCATAGATTGAAATGGTTTTACATCAAATTTCTGTGAAAGGAATTTGAATAGCTAACAGGTATTAAGTGTTCTACCTAGCTGGGAAGGAAGAAGGCTTTGTTTTCTGAAGAGAGCAACAAACTCCAGTTTTAGGAGTCCCAAGACAGTTAATAGAGCTTTCTTCTTCTGTAGGAGTGCTAAAAAGACATAGCAAAGTTAGAGTCTGAAGTTACACTAGCAAAAAAAAAACAACAACGACACCCAAACCAAACAAACAAACAACCCACACCCACCAAAACAAGCAAACAAACAAAAAATGCAAACACATCAAAACCAAAATCCAAACACCTGGGTAACTTAAATTGGAAATAAGTATACCTGATTCTAAAGTTCATTACCTTCTCCGGTGAGTATTTAGATAAAACTAGAAGGATCTTTTATCATAAAATTCTTATTTTCCTTTCTGTCTATCTGATATTTTCTCTAGAGGTGGGCTACTCCTATAAGACCCTTTTTCCTGTTCTGCACTGGTTCCAAAAACAGACACCTCTGAAAGGTTTAACTGGAACCAGAATAACAAATGCACCAACACTCAGGTTATGTATTTGGTTTGTTGGAGGAACAACATTCAGATCCCATCAGTGCTTTATGTGGAATGGAAATTTAAGTATATATTTCTCACATCCTAATAGGTGTAGTGACCTTGGACTGCAATGCGAGGCTTTCTTCTATGGGTGAAAGTGAGCATTCAACTATATGCATGGAAGACACTTCTCCCAGACTAGCCAGAGGTGTGGTAGGTCAGGAGCTTATATGGAACCTTAGGTTCAATTCCCTGTGCCAAGTCCCAGTGTGCACGCGATTTGAACTTCAGTCTCTCCTATCTTTGACCCTACAGACTGTGGGACATTCTGGAACTGGCATCTCTCCCTTTTGGTTTGATCAGAAAATCCTCCCTGAACCCAACTAACCTTTCTTAGCAGAAATTTGTTTTTCTTCAACCAATTTCAATAAACTGGCATTTTGCAAGAACAGAGATGTTTTCTCAAGACTTTTTTGATTAATTCTAATTATTTTCTCAGTAAAATTGGTCCTAAGCAGTTTGCTTGTCACAGCATTATCCTTAGTGTTCCCAGTTTTATCTGTGTGGTTCAGTAGTAATAGATGCTTTGTTTCCTGAAGCCTGGGATGAAGTTATTGCACCAAAGAAACTTTCAAGTGCTCCAGGGGCTTCAGAGGTCTGTGTTGCATTCCTTCCTCCTCCTCTCTGATACTGTGCTGTCTCCATGCTTCACCTCTTTTCTTGATGGTACACCTACAGCGTCTTTGCAAAACATGAGAGTGCTATACTTCCCATTCTGCAAATGGAAAAAGATATTGAGAACCTGAGCATGTGCTTTAACTGAAGATGAAGTCACCTGAGCTGTGTGTGATCACTGACCTCCAACAGTTCACGCAGTGGAGTGAGCCAGCTGACTGCTTCAGAACCACCTCCATGCAATGGAATCTGAACGTACCAGTGCTGGCTCTGGCCCATGTTGGTGCAGCAGTGCCATGCCATGTGCATTGCTGATTTAGGAACAAACTTTGCAGTGCTCTCTGCTGTGAGGTGTAAACTTGTCCTGAGTGACTTGGTCAAGATTACACAGGGAGACTTTGGCAGAGCAGAGACTTAATTGGGGTTTTCTCCTAAGCCACAAGCCAGCCTTCTTTTGTTTCTAGGCAACACAAATGATAAGGGAATGAAAATTTTGTCGCTCTGGGAAGACTTCTCTGCAATATTTTCTGGAAAGTGGGTTAATTCCTATAACAAAATGAATCTTGGGGACTGGAGAGAATTACTTGGAATGGGATTAGTTATGCTAAGGAAGTGCTTATTTTGTTTTTTACTGCTGGAAATGCAAATTAAAAATTTTGATGGATCAGACTTCCATCTTTCCTTTATTGAAGTTAGAGCCGCAATACATTGATTTGCTCTATTATGTCATAAACCGAAAGGAATTGTTCTACATCGAGGAGTTTATTAGAAGAATATTAGTAAAATGTTTCATTGAAAAACTAGGTTTAATTCTATCAATAAATGGTACATTCATCTTGTCAGTGTTAATCTCCTGGCTTCTGATGTGCTTTATTTATATATTTATTTATTTCTACACACTCTTGCTAATTTATTCACAGCCCTATTACACCAAAGTTACAAGAATGTGAAGATGGTGTTCTTTTTTAGTGCTGTCTGCAGAGCGGAAGCACTTATTTGCACGATGTATTAGACATTCACTGTAGAGTAAGTCAGCAACATTCTCTTCCGTCTTGACAAGAATGGAGGTTGATTAACCCTATCCCCAAGAACCCTTGAAAAGAATGTGAGGAAACTGGAATGTGAGTGGATACTACTTGCAGCGTGTTCCTGATGATCCCCATTCAAAGAGTTCAAAACTCTTTGAAAAGTATTGTAGGAGTCGCAGCATTTCCTTCTTCACACAGAACCTCTGCAAACACTTGAGTCATGGCATAAGAAAAGGACCAGAGGGACTGCCCTGGTGTCTTAGTTTGCAGTTCACTTGAGTTCAGAGTGAACTCAATTTTCTCCAGTTTAGTTCCCAGAATATAACATATAGGCCCTTAGGAAAAGAAAATGCACTTCCCAGTAAGAAAGCCATCCATAATATAGCTCTGCTTATATTTTACCAATGGATCAGTTTTTATTCATTCCTTCTTTGCAGTATATATCTCCTTCCTTAGAAGAAAACTGGCACATCAGGACACCAAAGGAGTCACAAACAACATAAACAACATAAAAGAAGTAGTTTGAAGAGAATCCCAGCCAAACTAAAACAAACCCAACCCTATCCTTAAATAAATGTACAGTGCAATTCTTCATTACTGCCCTGGTTTGCTAAAAATCAGTGCTCTCCTGGCAATGATACTTATGCATTAACTAATGTATTGTATCTTTTGTAGGTACCCTGTTGAATGTGCTTTATGCTACCCAGTGACATCTGTATTCCTGCAGAGGAGAGAATTTGTTACTGCAGATTTCTGAGGTAGGATGGGGTTTACATGGGAGTTAAGGTGCAATGCAAAGAGCACTGGTTCCTCGATGTTGTCACATTGGGCTGTATTAGAGGGAAGCCACTTTCTGGCAGTGGGCTACAAAGATGTTTACTGAGGGACTACTGTATAAGTAATATACTGCAGGGCCTAATACCTACATAGTGGGGGTATGAGCATTGAGCCTGCAAAGGCTCAAGAGGTGTTGCTTTCTGCCCATCCTGTTAATTTTGGTAGTGTTGGAACTCAAAATTAATTGAACGGTTAATAGGTCTGGTACTGTAACTACGGACATTATACTTTTCACCCTCTCCAACTGGAGGTGGTGCTGAATCTAAGCCTCATCTCCAAAACACCTTGTCCCACGAGTACTTGACCACTATATCTTTTTCTTCAGGCTTACAAAGAGGCTGTTTCTGTGTAGGCTTTGTGCCGTATTTGATCATTTGTAATCACTGTCGTGATTATTTAGCAGTTTTTTGGGAATAGAAATGTTACAGAGCGTGTAGACATGAGAAAAAATGGGAAGAGTGACATCTAGTGGTTTACTAATGAAAATGTGCATATTCCCCCCCCCCCCTTCAGGAAAATTAAAAATAAAGCTACACCTAGAAATTGACATATGATTCACCTAGAATTTATAAACCTTGAAATTTATACATCAGTTTAGACATAGGTTTTGTGATTGATGCCAAGGAGTGAGTTTGATGTCTGATGCCAAGGCCTGGCTATTCTCAACGTGTTCTAATGACATCCTGTTTTTATTTTCCCTTTCACAGTTTGTTTCTTCTTTGGAATATTTTTACATAGCTATCCATTTCCCACAGCCAGAACGACTTTAGGATCATATGGTTGTATGATTTTACTTACGGGTTGGAGGAAGGTCATCTTATGAATAGCTCAGTTGTGAGGAAAAATTATTTGAAAAGAAACTGATCTTGGCAAAGATCAACTGTTTTCTTCTGCTGAGAACCTAACTTTCTCATTTATTGCTCTTGGTGTTAGAAGACTTGACACTGCTCCAGAATCTTACACTGGGAAGGATTCTAGTGTAGGACTGGACTTTTGTCACCCAGCCCTGTTCACTGATAGCTCAGCAACCTTGTCAAATGGGTTCTCCCTAATGGTACAGAGTGGGTTATGCCCACATCATGCCAGGTGGAGGAATTGGGTAGTTTTAATAGGTTTCTTCCTGTTTTAATTTCTGAGGACTCAGTTTCTAGGCTATCAGACCAATGTAACTAATACTGCTACCAAATACTTAACAGACGAATTCCAGCTGTCCAGTTCCCATTGAAGCATGAGCTAGACAAAATTTCTACTGCTGCTTGGCAGTGCTTGGCTTCTTGTGTTATACAACACTATGATTTCAGGTTAAATTTGGAACACCAAGAAATGAGGTAGTGTATGGACATATTTTCTAGATCTCGGTAAGAAAAAGTGTGTTCTCACTGGCCTGGCTGCCTTCGGAAAGAATGGAAACAGACATTTTCCTTGGACTTGAGGAATGAGTGGGCTCCACTGTGATAAAATGGAGGCTCTCTCTCTCTCTCTTATCTTCCTTCCCAGGGAGTCACAAGCATATTCAGCAATCCCCCTGCCCATCCATTACAGTATGAAGTTGGTTACATTTGTTGTGTCAAGATTTCTCCTATGTGTAGAGCAATGGCCATTGCAGTTGGCCCTGTAGTTAAAGTAATACAGCAAATCCTGTGCTCCAGAAGGCTTTGGGGATACATAGCATATAAATGCACATGTAGCCGTGAAGAATTCTGGAACTAGAGGCATTTAATACCTAGGAGGAACAGTAACTCTGTCAAGTCTGTCTGGTTTCATGAGTCTTTGGTGGGGATACATCCAGATGGCTGCTGCCCAGCTTTGTTTCCTTTCAGTTTTTGAGGGGTGCAGAAATGGAGAGAGGAAGGTAAAAGGATGTGTGGCACATGTGCTGTGTGTTTTAGTAACATGTCTGTCACAGCTGTGGGATCTGAATGGAGAAGGAAGGAAGCAGGTGAACTTTGTTGTGCTCAGAGGAAGTCAGCATGTGTCCGAATACTAGATTTTTCTCTTAAAAATCTGTGTGCTTATTCAGTGAGGAAGGGACAGGCTTGTCATTGCTACGTCATTGTTAAGTGCCTCTTTTATGAAGTTATAAGGCAAGCTTATTTGGATGCAAGTTTTGTGGAGAAGTCCCTACTACAACAGGCACAAAAAAACAGTTCTTCTTTAGCAGGGAGTGTTATGGACAGGAACTGCATATAGAGTATAGAGGAAAACAAAACAAAGGAGTTTTTTTTTTTTTTTTTTTTCCCAAAAGTTCAGTAGTTGCAGCCAGAGGGATATAACAGAAACCATTGTCAATTTAGCTTCTGTACTCTAATGGACAACAGAACTCCAAAAGTTGTGCTATCACTTTTTAACTTCTACACATATTTTCAAGTATGTTGTGTGGTATGACAGCAATTACAGGTCGCTGTAATTTTGATTGCTGTACTAACTGCTTTTCCTACAGGGAGGCAGGGCTGGCTCTTAGGCCTGTGGTGTTGATGACTTTTCCCCAGCCATGGCTTCAAGCATAAAAGTGTTAGAAGTGCCGTGCTGTGCCAAACCTACCACCCGTCTAGGTTAGTATATCTACCTCTGGCAGTAGCAGCAGGCAATCCTATTTAGGGCTAAGACAAGATCCTGAACACTTCCTCGTGTGCATTCCCCTCATTCTTCCCTAGCATCCACAGTCATTGGATTTAGGGTAATAATGAGGTACACATGTTCCTACTTCCGTACCTGTTTTGAAGCGGCTGTCCATAAATTAATCCTCTTTGTACAGTCTGCTCTTTTCATCAAGCCTGCTGATATTATTGTTCTGCTCAATCTTGTGTGACAGCACATTCCACAAATTCATGACTTGCTCTGTTCATAAAGAAAAGTTATTTACTTTGTCTGCTTTAGCTATCTTGCACATAGTTTGAGAGAGTGCCCCTACTTCTAATATTACAAAGTTTGGTGAGTAACAGTTCTGCTCTTTCACCACCACCTTCAAGATTTTGTAATTCTCACTTATATCCCCTACGGCATGCATGTCTCCAAATAAAGGAGAGAAATCTCTCCTCATAATGCAGCTGCTATATCCCCTAAATTCCTGTTGTACAGTTCATGTGCCTGCATGAAACACAAGTGCTTAAATGTGGATGCAGATCAGCCTGTCACTATCTGTATGTCCCAGCTGTCTGTCACAACACAGTTAGCTGCCCAAGTAAAGCAGCCAGAGCGATCGCAGCATAAATATTTTTTTGAGCACCTTCTATTTGACCTCTTCTGAAGCTGTAGTGAGCAGATTCCAAGAACACTTGTGGGTTGAACTGCAGCAGTTTTCTGTGTTTGTGGATGGAAACTGGCCAATTCACAGCCATCCCTATGGATGCCTAGCTTATTCTTGGACTGAGACCAGCTGTTACAAAGGGCCAGAGCCTCGCCAATTGTAAGTGGATCTTCTGGTCATTTGGGTTACAGTGATGGCCAGTTTGTACTTTTGTTCAAATAGGTGGTTGTTGCCTGTCTCAGAGCTGAGTGTGTGGAGTCCTGTTTTACTTCTTGGTAGTCAGTACCCTTGCTGCATGTGCCAGGATACCCATTGTGAGTGTGCTGCCAGCTGCAGGGCAGATACAGGTAGCAGCCACACTTGGAGGCACTCTCACTCACTTTTTTGAAGACACTGATTTCTTCTGTCTTGAAAAGTGGCTCTTTAAAGAAAGTTGATGCTGCAGACAACATTTATCAATTCCTTGGTCTCTAAAAATTGGAGGTTGCTTTCATATGATGTGGTTATGATAAAACTGGTTCTTACATGTTGCTGCTCTAGAATTTATTACAGATTAATTGGTCTTGTTTATTGAAAGTAATCCAGGTGTTGCTTTAAACATAAATCAAGCAGTTACTTCTTTCACAGATGACTGAGTAGCTCTTATTGGGTCCCATGCTGAGCAAGGATTCTTTACTCATTTTTAAGTCACACGTGCTTTGTTCACCTTTTACGTCTCGTGTTATTCTCAAGAGAATCTTTCAAAACACTTTCTAGAAACAATCTTAGGAACGAAACGCCACTTGCCGAGGCGATCGGCTCCGGGGCAGACGTGCTCTGCAGCGGAGCAGGGGATGGGGCCAGGCAGGGCTCTTTTCCCGGCATCGAGGCCACTCGAGGCAGCCGAGGGAGCCGCCACGAGCCGGCAGCCCTGTGAGGGACGTGACGAGGCGGAGCCAGCAGCGCCCCCTCCCGGCCGCTCCAAGGCAGCCCCTGGGGAGCGCGAGCGACCAGGACGGGCAAACAGGGCGGGGCGCGGCAGTTGGGGAGGCAGCGCGCGCAGGCAGGGCGAGCAGGGAGGGCGGGGCGAGCAGGGAGGGCGGGGCGATCCCGCCCACAAGAACTCCTCACCTAACGGCTGTCTGGCACTGGCTGGGCCGCTGTGGTCCTCGCTAGGCAGCGAGCTCGCGCCAGAAGGTCTGTAGGCACCCAGACACTGCCCGCTCCGAAATGCGGCATGGGTTTATGAAGGGTAGGTCCTGCTTGACGAACTTGATCTCCTTCTATGACAAGGTGACACGCTTAGTGGATGAGGGAAGGGCTGTGGATGTGGTCTACCTTGACTTCAGTAAGGCTTTTGACACCGTTCCCCACAGCATTCTCCTCAGGAAACTGGCTGCCCATGGCTTGGACTGGCGCACGCTTCGTTGGGTTAAGAACTGGCTGGATGGCCGTGCCCAGAGAGTTGTGGTGAATGGAGTCAAATCCAGTTGGAGGCCGGTCACTAGTGGAGTCCCCCAGGGCTCGGTACTGGGGCCAGTCCTCTTTAACATCTTCATCGATGATCTGGATGAGGGGATCGAGTGCACCCTCAGTAAGTTTGCAGACGACACCAAGTTAGGTGCGTGTGTCGACCTGCTCGAGGGTAGGAAGGCTCTGCAAGATGATCTGGACAGGCTGGAGCGATGGGCCGAGGCCAACGGTATGAAGTTCAACAAGGCCAAGTGCCGGGTTGTGCACCTGGGGCACAACAACCCCAAGCAGAGCTACAGGCTGGGAGATGTGTGGTTGGAAAGCTGCCTGTCAGAGAAGGACGTGGGAGTTTTGGTTGACAGTCGGCTGAATATGAGCCAGCAGTGTGCTCAGGCGGCCAAGAAGGCCAACAGCATCCTGGCTTGCCTAAGAAACAGTGTGGCCAGCAGGTCCAGGGAAGTGATTGTCCCCCTGTACTCGGCTCTGGTGAGGCCGCACCTCGAGTACTGTGTTCAGTTTTGGGCCCCTCACTACCAGAAGGACATGGAGGTGCTTGAGCGAGTCCAGAGAAGGGCTACGAAGCTGGTGAAGGGTCTGGAGAACAAGTCTTACGAGGAGCGGCTGAGGGAGCTGGGACTATTTAGCCTGGAGAAGAGGAGGCTCAGGGGCGACCTTATCGCACTCTACAGGTACCTGAAAGGAGGCTGTAGCGAGGTGGCGGTTGGTCTGTTCTCCCACGTGCCTGGTGACAGGACGAGGGGGAATGGGCTAAAGTTGCGCCAGGGGAGGTTTAGGTTGGATCTTAGGAAGAACTTCTTTACAGAAAGGGTTGTTAGGCACTGGAATAGGCTGCCCAGGGAAGTGGTTGAGTCCCCATCCCTGGAGGTCTTTAAAAGACGTTTAGATGTAGAGCTTAGGGATATGGTTTAGTGGATGATTTGTTAGTGTTAGGTCAGAGGTTGGACTCGGTGATCTTGTAGGTCTCTTCCAACCTAGATATTCTGTGAAAATTCATAACTCTGCATGTTATCATAAACCATGAACTTAATGAAGATACTGTTTTTATAGCAAATTATAGTCTTCCTTCCCACAGCTCTCACTGTTCCTGTGGTAGTTTTACCCTGCTGGGCAGATAAACTCCACCACAACTGCTCTCACTCCCCCTTCTCAAAAGAAGAGGGGAAAGGAAAGTATGATGAAAAGAAAAAAAGTGTGTCAGGGCAGCAGCTCCCTCTGCTGTGCAAACCTCCTGCCAGAAGCTTTGCACTTGCAGTTTTCATGTGGCTTTGTTTTTCCTGTGACACAATTATGTTGCTGGGTGTTGTTGGTTCCTTGTGCATAGTAAGAATTTTGAGAAACCCTCAATTCCTGGGCTCATAACAATATAACACTAATTTACTGAGTCACACTGGTGAAACAGAATCATGTTTTTATGTTTATAAGTAGTAGTATAAAAATAAAATTTCATAACAGTGTAACAACTGTTAATTACTTACAATTCTATGAGATCTCACATTTATGCATCTTTAAATACAGTCTTTCTAGGATCTTGGTTTTATGAAGCAATGCTAGATCAGGAAAATTTTGATTGGGATGAAGAAGGTAACATCTACTTCTTTCAGCAGTTTTTCATATGCAGTAGATACACTGCTACTTAAGCAGGACAAGGAAGGATGTAGCTAACTGGGTTGTCCTAGGGGAGTACAGCTTCAGAATGCTTCAAAGATAGATATTCATTCTTCAGTCTATTTGGGACTTGATCCACAAATAAACATCAGCTGCAATTACTTTACTTTGTTGCTTTGTTTCTGAACAGTTGTGTGCTTTTAAATCAGGTCTGGTTGCCCTTGTTTTCTGCACAGTCTTACAGAATCATTTTACAGGGTGATTCAGGTATGTGTGAACCACATATAAAATCATTCGGAAAAAATGGAACCAAAGGCTCTGGTTCCAGGTATGCATGAGATACATCCAACCCTCAAGAAGCCACAAAAGTCTGAAACAAAGGTCGTGTCTCACTATAAAGCACTTCAGTGTGTCCTGAACATTCCAAATAACCTTCAAGGGTGCAGTGAGTTCAGAATTGACATGAACTATGCTATATATCAACATTACATGGATATTTCATGACCTGCCAGTTCGGGAGTATGAGGATATGATTGTTCAGAAAGTTGGATCTGGGACACTGCTGAATGCTTACATGCATATACATATATATTGGGAGGCATCAGCCAGAATACACAAATCTAGAGAACAATACTTGGCCATTGAATAAAGTTCTGGTGAAATAGTGTGTTCTGTGAAGTACCTCCTATGTATCTTCTCAATCCACATCATGGAGATTGCTATCTACTAAAAGTAATAAATCTTGAGCTGAAGTCCAGAACAGACTCACAGAATCACAGAAATGTTGAGGAGCTCCTGGAGATCATATAGTCAAAAGTCTGTTCAAAACTAAAGCAGATTATTCAAGGCCATGTCCAGTCACATTTTTGAATAATCTCCAAGAATTATCTGCATAACCTCTCTGGAAAAACTGTTCCAATATTTGGACACTTGCTCTGAAAAAGTTTATTCTTATACTTAAATGTAATTTCCTGTATCTCAGTTACCCACTGTTTCTTGACATGTCACTGGATGCCCCTAAGAAGAATCTCTCTCTGTCTTCTTTACTTTCTCCCATCAGGGATTTTTACACATTAATAAATTACCCCCTGAGCTGCCTTTTCTCCAGGGTAAACAACTCCACCTCTCTCAGCCTCTCCTCGTTTGACAAGAGCTTCGTTCCCTTAATCATCTTTGTGGCTCTCTACTGAGCTTGCTCCAGTTGGTTCATATCCCTTGTTCTGGAGAGCCCAGTACTGGACACATCACTCCAGGTGGGATTTCACCAGTGCTGAGCAAAGTGGAAGGATCACCTCTCTCAGACTGCTGCCAGTACTGTCCCTCATCCAGCACAGGAGGCCATCGGCCTTCTTTGCCACAAGGGCTCATTGCTGGCTCCTGTTCAACCAGAATCCCTAGGTGCCTTTCTTCAGGGCTGCTTCCCAGCTGGTCAGCCCGCAGCCTGTACACCTGTATGGGGTTATTCCACTCTAGGTGCAGGACTGACGTTTCCCTTTCTTCAATTTCATGAGGTTTCTGTTGGCCTATTTCTTCAGACTTTCAGGGTCCCTCTGGATGGCAACACAACCATCTGGTGTGTCAGCCATTCCTCCCAGTTTTGTATCTAAGGGTGCACTCTATCCTATTGTCCAGACAATTAATGAAGATGTTAACTAATATTGGCCCCAGTATCACCCCTGGTGTGCACCATTAGTGACTGGACTTTGTGACAAAGATCACAACCCTTTGAGTCTGACAGTTCAGCAAGTTTGCACTCTACCTCACAGTGCGTTTATCCAAACTGTGCTTCATCAGATTCTGAGGGATTTCATAGACCTGGTAAATAAATGATGTGTATGAATAGAAAAGTGAATCCTCCTTCTTTTAAGATCCATAATATGCTTACTGGATGGAGTGTAACAAAGTGCTCCTGCTGAATTAGTTTGATTTTCAGTTCACAGAAAAAATCCACAATTCCCACTTGCTATTTCTGCATGGATGAGGGCAATATCAGGTTTATTCTGTCATGAAGAGGGACTTGATCAACGTCACTGCACAGCTGTCAGTGACTGTGGGAGTTCTACTGTCATGTAAGTTGTTTGGCTATTTGTATTTCATGTAACTAGGCCATGTCTAGAAAACTGTGCAAACAATGGTAATCAATTATGTGAGTTTATTTTCCTATATTTTTAATACTTTGGTTTTGAACAATTGAACTGCCTCTTTTTTCCAGCTCAGATCATGAATGAGTTCATGTGAGTGAACTTGTATTACTGCATCACCCCAAGGGCTAAGAGTTTTTTATGAGATCTCTGTGCAGAATAAACAGCAAAAACTGTGTCAGTGCAAGGTCCTGAATCTTTCTGAAAGCTATTGCTTAGCACCCTAATATTCTGCATGGGGGAAATGCAGAGCTGTTTCTGTGAGCTATCTAACTGAGCTACAACTGGATCTGAAAGAACAATCTCCTTCAAAATGTGCGGGGACCATCCACACACTGATGCTTTCCAAGTGGATTTTTCACTGCCTGTCCTGGTCCAGTTGGTGGGATTGTGCAGGCTGTCTTCTGAAGGATGTCACTGCTGACTGTTAAAATATTCTGAGAGTTAAGTGCGCTGAATTGGAGCGTTTCTTCGCTTTCCCTGGCTTGAGCATGCTAAGTATCTGGGCTTGAGGAATCAGCACCTCAGACCCACTAAATTCTTCTACATACTCAGCAAATACTCCCTTTGATGAGTGGTGCCCAAGAAAACAAATGCCAGAACCAGGAAGAACATCATTATTCTTGCTTTAATGTACATTTCTTTGTCTCTAAGCCTTGCTGACTCCTTTCTATGTGCCAATATTATCCTGATGCCTCTCCAACCGTTCCTAAGATGCCAGTCTCCTCTCAGGTCTAGAAAACATTAGCACATTTATTTTTGTTTTAATTAACCATCTTTATTCTTCTAAATGATCTTTTCGAGCAGGCTGTCTGTCATTCATTTCTTCTTTTGTTTATGTAGCACTATTACAGCAGGGAGAAGTTCAGAGGGAAGTTGTGACTCTCTCAGCCAGCCAGAATTTATGTTTGTGTTGGAACATAAAATACATGCGTGAAGTTGTTCCAGCATCAAAACAGAAGTAAAAAGGTCATTTCTCAGAGGAGATCTCTTACATAATCTTGTGCTGCAGTTTGGGAAGCTAGAAGTTAATTGCCTGCTTATTGAAGAGAGACAGAGCAGTGGGAGCAGGCCTCGTGAGACTCTGGAGGGATACTAACAAGGAACTGGTGGGAGATTTGCAGGGCTGGTTCAGGTAGAAAAGCAAAGATGAAAATGTCACTTGGAAGACTTTTACTACCAAATAGGTTAGTCTACTTCCCCAGATCAGAACTGAGCAGGACAGAAAACATTTTTAATTTAAGTGTAAGGTAATCTTCCTGGCTACAAGCTCAGCTCCGTTGTGATGGCCAAACAGTGTGCAAAGCTGGGAAGGGCAGTGATAAACAGGACATTAGATGCTAAAAGACAGGGGTCACTAGTCATGGCTTCCTTTAAGGCTGTAAAGTTGCTTCGTGTCTTTCTAATTCCATTAAAGTGAAAGAGATGGTAGACAGTTGGCAGAATATCAAGCTCATGAATTTAAATGCCGAAATTGTTCAAATACATGGGGTAGAGCCTGGGGTGCAGAAGTTATCTCAATCTTTGACCACTTGTACAAAGTCTTTGTTTGTATGCTGAGTGGTTCATGAAAATTAATTTGTAAATTCGTGAATTTGAATGAAAATTTCTTCTTCATCCTGTATCGTATGTTAATTTGTGTCTAGACCAACCTAAGCTGTCAGGAGAGCAGGGAGCCTCACTCAGCCCAGCAGGTTGTGCCCCCGACCCAAGGACTGGTGCAGTACTGAGCCATGGGAGCCCCCACAACCTGTGAAATGTAGCAGAAGGCAGATTTGCTTCTCCCTGGGAAGCTGAGCTGCTGACAAAGAAAGCAAGAGGCACATTCTGTTGACACTGGTCTCACCGTGTGGCTAGCGAAGCAGATGTCTGCACTCACTTTGCTACAGCCTTCTTCTGGCACCACCATTTATTTTTCACAGTTCAGCCTGAGAGCATCTCCTCCCTCACCTCTCCCCAAACATAGTGCTCAATCTGTGTTAAACTGTGCACGTAAAACATGGCTACGGGCACTTCACCTAGCCCTGGCCCAGTTATCACCTGCTTGTTGCGGGAGGCCCATCCATGATGTAGTGGGAAGAAAACAGGGACAGACCTTTTCAACGCTTTCGAAAGGCTTCTGTCATCTTTTTTTTTTTTTTTTTTTTTTATATTTTTGTTTTTTTCTTTTTTCTTTTTCTTTTCCTTTTTTTCTACCGAGGTGAGCTTAAAGGTAGGGACTCTCTCTGCCATCTAGTGGCAATTCAATATCCCCTTCTCAGCAAGGATTTTATTCCAAAATTACAGGATTTTTGGCTAAAGAGCAGAAGAAAGATTATTTCTTATACAAAACACATGTAAGAAACTAGTTGTACATAGGCTCCAGATCAAGAATATTCACACAGATTATTCAGTGTGTGGCTTTATTTGAATAAAAGTTGATGACAAGGGAAGGGGGTGACCTATCAGATGCTGGGAGACAATTCACTACAGTTAATAAAAAAGCACTTGAGCAACATTACTTTTGTTTTACCATTATAGTTCTTAGTTGTTTCCCTATGAAAAAAAGATTCATATGCACAGTGAACAATTATGAACAATATGCACAATTTGTACATTATATACAATATGCACAATTTGAACAATATACACAATTTTCACAGTGAACAATTATGAACAATATGCACAATTTGTAGCTTTTACTCTAATTTTGGTAGGTCTCCTTTTGGTTCACTCTCCTTGATCTACTGCAAGTAGCAGTACAGCTCACATGACCCTGCCTCATAGCTCTGCTTTTTCCCAGAAGCGTCAAAAACTCCTGTGTGTGTGTGTTGTAGAGGCTCCTTCTGAGGGAGTGGGCTCTGCAGGCATTTGCTGCATGTGGGGGTAGACGCAGGCACCAGAAGACAGCAAGTGAAAGAGGGGAAAAGTATATGCTGAGAGGTCATGTCTGAAAGTCTCCCAAAAACTGATAAGCTCCAGAGGCTAGCAATGCTATCGAATCCACAAGTCTTGATAAATGAGCATCAGAGTCAGCCAAATCTGTCAAAGGCCACCAGCAAACAACAGGCTCACCAGCGGGTTGCGTGACTCATACCACATCTGAGGCTGTGGTAGCTGATATCTGCAGACAGGGACTACAGGTAAATATATACAGCAGCAGGAACAAAGGACCCCTTGTTGTGCTCTCCAAGCACCTGCCTGGAAGCCACTGAGAGTACAATCCTCCACTTGTGAGGTGTCAGCTGGGGTTGGCCTCTCAGCTGTTGCTCCAGCCAGAAACTGCAAGTTAGTGCATGGTGTGCGAATGAGTGAGCTGTGTGAAGGGAATACGTTGTGTGTAGTTATCTGCTGTTATAAGTAACAGCTTCATTCTACTACTAATAATAACTTTATTGAGAAAAAGGTGTTCTTGTAAACAGGGGTTGTGATCTCTGTCTTCCCTCAGCTTGATCCTGTATCAGGGAAATGAATATTTTCAACATATATACTAGGTAATCCAGACACACAGATAAATCCATGAAAATTCCTGAATGATTCCTGGCAGGTAAAGAGGCCACAACCAGCATGGAGGTCAGGGAACTTGTGCTGGAATGAACAGCCTCTGGATGTCATGGATTGAGCCTGCCAGTGGTTCTGTTCCTACACACTTATAAAACTAACCACACAGGCTAATTTTTTGACTAGTCAGATTATTGTAATGGGTGCCATATTTCTTAGGTGCTAAGTTGTATGTTGGAGGGATTGAATTTTGCGAACTGTATTTTGGATAAAAAATAGATTTATTAGCAATTTACTGTAAAGTATTAAATATTTATTAAAGTACCTGAAATATGCTAGTTGCATGGTTTATTAAGGTCAAGAGCTCTGCATTTTGAAACTTTAAAAATTTATTTTATGAAAATATAAAAATTTTATTAGTACTTGGAAATTTGATTATCAGATACCTAAATTTTGAAGACTGGAAGCAAGAATGAGGTACAGGAGGACAGAAAGTTTTATATGAAAGATATCAGTTGGTGAAAATAATGTTGTATATGTAGGGGAACAGGCTGGAAGTCCTGGGCCCAAGTTTGCTACATTTTGGCAGTGGTAGATACAATTCCAGGGCTTTTACATGTAACCAGAAACAGGGATATATGTTTCCTTCTTAGTTCCCGGATGAGTTTCAGTGGTCATTTAATTAATGCATATGATGAAAATCTCTCTTCACTCTCTAGCTAGCAAAAATGAAACTTATGAAGGTATGTTTTATACAACAAAAGCTGAAAATACTGGGACTGTGGAAATACAAGTTTTCGCTCTGTTGTGAAAACTGTAACTGTATGCAACATGAAGGATGACGTCTTATAGAAAGGAAAGACTATTATGTAAATCTGTATTTGTCAGAGCTGCAAAACGGAGAGTAAGTACCAACTATACTGGCTGTGTAGCACGGAGCTTTGATTATGAAAGGCTGAATTCTGTAGAGCACATCGGTGCACAGGAGACAGGCTGGTTGGAGGAAAAACATAAGACTTCTATTTAGCTGCAAAGGCAGTTCATTCAAAGAGGTGTTCATCCTGCTGGGAATATCGATTTTACCCTAGGCAGGCTTTTACTGTGTGCCTCACAGAGGGCATAGTTTTAGCAGTCCCCTGAAAAAAATTAAATTTGCATGAAACATGAAATAAGGCACAGTCTTGCAATGACGGTAGGATGGCTTTTGGGAGATCACAGAGCAGCTTTTAATATTCAAGTGCTGTCTGCATCTGCCAAAAATAAATAAATAAATAAATAAAATAAAAATGTGGTGAAATCATTAGCTTTAAATTTTCATGGAAAAAGTAAAAATTGTTAGTTCTTCGGACCTTTACTGCATGATTTCTGTTGACTTTGCAGCAAGGATTTTGCTCAGTAATAAAACTCATAACTGATTCAGTCTTTACAGTTATTACCTGTTTGTTTTCTGCAGAAAGGTGATCTAGCAAAGTGGAACATGCCTCTTCACAATTCTCAGTGTGATGCTTATAAAGAGCCATTTATGGTTACCCTGAAGTTTCATAGAAAAGATAATGCTATTTTGTCAGCTAAAGATTTAATTTTCCTTTTATTATTACTGGTGTAAATGCAAACACCTTAAAATTATTGAAACTCTTCCTGGTTTACAAAGCTATGTAAGACAGAGGAAAAGCTAATTTTTTTATGATCTGTTTCTGTCTTACTCACTTCACCCTCATGTGAACTTACCTATCACCAGACATCAAAGCATCAGGAGTGATGTTAACTGGTGGAGAATGTTACTTTCCTCATATTGCTTACCAACTGAAATCCTCAATAAAAACACACTAATAGAACCCAGCCCTCAAGACAAAGCCCTTCAATGACAGTGAACGTTATTTGAGGATCTCCCAGTCTGATTGATCAAGCACTGTCGAGACTAAGAAGGGATAAAAATCACAGTGCTGCAGACCCCACAGTAAGGAAGTGGGTCCCTAGGTGAATAATTCCAGTGTTTCTCAGCTCAGAGACATTCATATGGGACAGAACCGAGAGGAGAGAGACAGTGGTGCCTAAGAAAACATAGTCAACCCCATAAAGGAAACTTTAGGACAATAACAGATTTAATTGCCTTTTGTTATAGCTACTGTTGACCCTTCTCTTGACCCTTTCTTTATACACTTCATATTTGAATAAAACTTATCAAGTGCACACACATTCCGGAGAGAGGATTACAAGTTTGAGCTAGTCACCACAGAATCATAGAGGGCTGGAATGGACCCTAAAGACCATCTAGTTCCAAAACCCTGCCATGGGCAGGGACACTTCCCACTAGGTCAGGTTGCCCAAAGCCTTGAACACCTCCAGGGATGGGGCATCCACAGTTTCTCTGGACAACCTAATCCTGTTCTTCACCATCCTCACAGTGAAGAAAAGTCACTTTTATTAACTGATATAAAATTGAACAAAAAAAAATCTGCATAACCTATTTGACATAAAGCTCTAAAATATGGTGCCTAGTAGAAGTACTAAACCCATGTTTTTCCAACATTTGTAACTGGATCCAACTTTCCCATCTTCCAGGCTTGCAGTCTGAGTGTGCTCTTCCAAGAAATACAAGATGAGCACAGGGGAGTGTTGTGGTTTAGCCCCGGCAGGCAGCTAAGTGCCACCCAGACACTCATTCGCTCTCTCCAGGTGGGATGGGGGAGAGAATCAGAGAGGTTAAAGTGTGAGAACTCATGGATTGAGATCCAGGCAGTTCACTAGGTAAAGCAATAGCAGTTTGCACAAGCAAAGCAAAACAAGGAATTCATTTGCTGCTTCCCATCAACAGGGAGGTGTTCAGCCACTTCCAGCAAAGCAGGACTCATCATGCATAATGCCATCACTCCGAAGTCCCCCCTTCCTCCTTCTTTACTTCCTTTCTTCTTTACTTTCATGCTCAGCATGATGTCATAAGGTGTGGGACATCCTCTTGGTCAGGTTGGGTCTCCTGTCCTCGCTGTGTCCCCTCCCAGCTCCTGGTGCACCCCCAGCCTCCTTGCTGGCTGGGCAGCATGAGAAGCAGAAATTTTCTTGGCTCTGGCAAACACTGCTCTTCAACAACTGAGAACATCATTATGTTACCACCACTATTTTTGTCAAAAATTCCAAACATAGCATTGTGTGAGCCCCTGCAAAGAAAATTAACTCTGTCCCAGTCAAAACCATGGACAGGGAGGAAGGACAGAACTGTGGAAACCAAAATCACAGATTTGCTCTCTTCTCTTTATTTCAGACCAAGCATCATACTTGGAGAAATAATTTCATCTTCTTGTGCAAATCAGTTTTGTACATAGAATTATTTATGTTGGAAAAGCCCTGTAAGGTCAGCCAGTTCAACCTTTAACCTACATGAAGGTTAAAGGTTGAACTGTGCTGATGCACTCAATCCTTTCAGCTTCTCACCTTGTAAGACTGTGTTCCCCAACATAGACTGGATTATTGGTGCTGTGCATGTCCTTGTGAATCAAAAGACCTTCAACTTTTTGGGGTTTAACCTGCTAACCTAGGCTTTTCCCCTGTTTTCTCCCCATCTCACATGGATGTGCTTTGAGACTGGAGACAAGCTATGGAGGGTGGGAATTCGGAGACAGATGATTTTGAATTTCTTCTGCTGTTGTGCAGGTCTCTAAAGAGAGAAAATCTCAGCAGAGCATGCTGGTAAGTAGCAAGGTGAAGTTTGGATAGGGTGATAGGGCCTTTCCAAGTCTTGTGGTACCTGTCTGTCTGAATTAAATGACACCTAACCTTGGTCAGGCCTGGAAGGACACTTTTTGTTCAAAAAAAAGAAAAAAATGTACACGGTGATAAGACCATTTCCTTTCTCACAGCGTCTCCTTTAATGTCAGGCCTGAAATATGAAGTCATTAGGGGATATTAAAACAGTGCTGACAAACTAATTAACAAAAGACATTACGCCGGATGGGCTCAATTTATCCTTTTTAATGGTTCTTATAAATGGGTGCCGCCAATTAAAATTAATAAAGATTTACCAGCGATTGCCCAGCATACACTGTTAAGGAGCTCCACTGAAGGTCGCCTTAAAGTCAGCCTTGTCAAAGCTGCAAGTTCAGCTCCCAATACCGAGCCGTGCTGAGTTATTCTCAGGGATTTTTTTCCAGGCAGTTTCTCCCTCTTTGTATTTGGCTGAAATCTATATATTTCTGTCTCTGTCTCTCTAAAAACCCATCCATCTGTATGTTGACTGTTAAAAATATCCACTATAAGATTTGTCACAGTTTCACAAAGGAGAATTTACACAATCAGTATTATGAGGACTTTGTCCCAAATCTGTCTGTTAGGATGAAAATTGTGACGTAAAGCTTTCTTTTTAAACTGTTCTCTATTTTCTTGTTGTCAAATTAATGTACAACAGCGTCCCTGCTTAGGGGCACAGTACAGAGAGTCAAGAATGCCTTGTGTGGTTGTAGCTTTGTTCAGCCTAGGCCTGACTAAATACTACCAGGCCATGGTCTTCTGGCTGCCAGGGTTCCACCGTGGTTGTTGCTTATGCTGTGTGAACAAGGAGATTTGGAAATTCATCCTTATATTTGGATGACAATGAGAGCACTCATATTGAAAGAGTTTCAGCCAGCAGTGTTGGAACTTAAAACAATAGCTGGTCTGAGTGATGAGGCAGGCATTACAAATATGATTTAGGAATGGGTCATGGGAAAAGTTTGTTAATACCCCAGTGACTAGAAATTTATTACAACTTCTTTGCCACTGGTTTGCTTACAGGAAAACATCTAGAAAGATTACCTTGCAGCCATAACTTGACCATCTCTGAGGCTCTGCCCACAATTTCCATTTTGCGAGGCAGTTGGGCAAGTAAACTGGCTGAGTGCCATTCTTTTCTCCTTTTCCTTGAAACAAATGCTGGCAGAAAAACTGCTCTAAGTGGCTAGATGAAGATTTGCTGGGCTCTGTTGGCAGGTCTGTGTTGATCTGTGTCATGGGAATGTATTGACCATAATGGGCAGCGGATAGACTGTGGGAGAAGGTGGAAACGTCTGTTCAAGGGATGAACAGTTTGGCACAATCTTTTTGTGTTGCTGCTGTTAAGGATGCCCCAGGAGGCAGCACCAAGGGTCACCTGCTGTTGTCTTCTCATGCACATTTAGAATGATCCCAAGTGCAAGGTGGTAAGAACATGGTAATCTGTTGGAAAGTAGCAAACAAGTTGAAGATTCATTAGTCCACAGGACCTGGTAAATGAGTGCTGTATGCTGGAAACAGGAGACCAGAAATGGTATCCTCTGTTCTGTTATTTCTTTGTAAAAATACTGATGATTAGGAAGCACAGTACATTAACGGTTCCAAAAAGGAAAGAGACCCATGGGAACAACGGTGAAGGCAGTTCTATGTGTGAGAGAGAAACAACTCAACTGATTTTGTGGGAAACCGTATCAAATAGCCACAACCAGGGCAAAGTGACCCTGCTGGGTCAGCTGACAGAACTCCAGGGAAATGGGAAGGATTACAGCTGTGAGAACATCAAGAGTTGAAGTTTCATGGAGCTTCTTACTTCCCTTGCTTTTGCTACCTCACACCCCCACTCTTGAGTATGCTAAGCACATACAGAAGAGCTATACAATATAGTCCAGGACTGCACATGTCCTCCTTGTGCAGCTTAAAGGTCAGAATAACAGAAAAGATCTTCAGATTTTTTTGAGAGGAGGTAAGGGAGGGGATAGGAAAGGAAGAGAGGGGAAAGAGAAGAAGTAAGATACAAAGATGAAGTAGAGAGGAAGAAAACAGAAATGTTTTTACTTAGTAGAGTCTCAACCATGGTGTGAAATATTAGTAACTCCTCTAGGTGAACATGGATTGAGTATTTTTTCACTTACAAGTAATATTCTTCAACTGCAAGGTACCTGATTTTTCCTGATTACAAGTATGATAGACTGGGAGTAGGAGAGAGACTGGATTTTGGAATCAAGCTTGCTGTACTGAAACAAGTCAACTCCAAGATCATAGGTGTAGAAATGTGAGTCCACGTAGGCTTTTTCAAGAATGCCTTGTGGATCCACCCTGCACCAACTTTATTATATTTGCTGCGTGAAAGACATCGGACACAGGTCTAGAGCACAGACAAGATACAGCAGGATGGCAGCTGATTGAATCTGCAAAGCCGTGTCTTCTCAGTGGAGGAGGACTAAATCTATTACTGGGCTCTCTGTAGAAGAAAGTTCACATCTATAGTTAAATCGTGTCATTTTGAAATATATGTCATTACAGAACCCTCAGAATTTCTCTTGAGCTGTCTGAATACTTAAAAGCCTAAATAACAGCAACATCTATGTGAGACCAGTCGCCCAAAGCAAGTTCCCTGTTGGTTTGCCTAGTAAGTTGGTATTGAAGTTGATGACAAGACAATATTTGCACACCACTTCAGCACTGATTTTAGCAGTAGGCAGAGTCTGGACTCTTCTTGTTCCTTTTGGCTGAAGTCTCATTTTCTGTAGTATTGAAAGTATCCCGGAAATAAGTCTTTGGATAAGTCCATATCTGAGTCTGTGTCCTATTGCATTTAATGTCACAGGCCTATAAATTGTTTGCTGTCCCATGGTAACGTTTTGGCACAGATATTTCTGGCACGGCTCTTCATCTTTGCAAATCTCCTTAAATGTCTTCTTCTGTGCCAGCCTGTTGGATGATAGAAAATCTGTGTTTATCATAATGTCAGTGGCTTTGCAATGTTTAATTGTATTGCTCTTTTTTTGACTTCTTGTTAATTTTGCTAAAGAAGCCAAAGGCCTTTAGGCTCATGTTACCTAATAGCAGTGTTTAGAACAAAGATTGTTTCTCTCTGGATTGTTGATTTTGCCTCTTCATTTTCTCCCTGTTACTGATACAAATGTGAGCCTAAGAGCTTTGTGGTGTCCCTGCAAGCTGTTCCACGTCTGGTACTCAGTTTCAAGGGAGTCTGGAGAAAAAACTGGCTGGAATATGGCAGCTCTTCTGTAGCCCAAAGCAAGACCATGCGACAGGTAGAAAATAAAATCTGCAAAATACTTCTTAGCATCCTATTAAGCAGTAGAATGATATTGGAGAGAGAGTGTAGGTGTGAATACTAAAAGCAGGAGTTTGGTGTTACTCTGCTTTGTCTTTTGCCAAAGGGACCACATGTCCTGAGTTTTGGCTTATAACTTTCCTGGTAAATAGTACCAAGCCCAGTGGAGCAGGAGGGTCCTGCTTGTGAGCTGGGACATACCATCAGTATCTCTACTGATCTACTGCCCCCTCTTTTGCATGCCTGCAGATTTATTTATTTATTTATTTATTTATTTTCAAATCCTACTTCTAAATGTCTCTTTTAATGGAAGATGACTGTTTAACTAAGCTGTTAGGTGCACCACTGAGATTTCAAAGTCTGGGTACAATTCTGGTCCTACCATATGCAGTGGCTGCTAGTCAGGCTTACACAGGATGTGTTAGAGGGGAATTTTGGGGGATATGTGCTACAACCTGGTTCCAGGCTACTAAGCTTTGCAGCTTCCTCAAACAACCCTGCACGGAGGGATCACCAGCTTTTGCCTGTACTCTTGATGTACAGTACATTAATCGTGCCCTCCCTAATTCCTGCTTCAAGATAAATCTCTTGCGCTCCCATTATATGGCTAATTGCTGTGGATTATATGGCAGTCGGGTGCTCTTTGGCAGGGAAAGATTAATGGAGGACATTTCCTTTGTTTTGATTTCATTTGCTAATTGCTGTGTGGAGAAGTGGTTATGTTAATTCCTCTCACCCTGTTAGATAGCAAGGATTTGTTTAGTGTGTACTGGGAAAGGCGTAGTTTGCCAAGAATCCTAAACATTTTTTTGCCTGTGTTTTGCTCGGTGGATTTGGGAGGGGGGAAGTCTCAGGCAGTAGGTTGGTTTTATCATTGGGTAGATGGAGTACTTGTGCTTATGTGCTTTTGTATGTTTCCATGTACAGGAAGTATTACAGGTGCACAAAAAGAGAGGCAAAAAAATTGCTGCATTTTTTTCTGGAGGCTGAATCATCTGTTTGTTGGGCTATTTGGTCTCTTTGTTCCTCTGTCAGACTCCTGGTAGAAAGGCAGAACCCTGTTGTAAAACGTGGGTCTTCTTACTTAGCAGGTACATCACCAGTCCGGCCACTGGACAAGACACAGGTTGGAGCCTGTGAGCAGTTAGTTAAGTATCCCTGCTCCCCCACTGAACCTGATGGGAACTGAGTGATGTTGCTAGCCCTGTTTATATTACATAATTTTAAAAACAGTTTTCATCAAATGTGCACTTCCCTTAGCTTTAGATAGATGCAGAAGGCTGAGGGAATTGGCCGGATAATTGAGCCATTTACAGTTGCTAGCCAGAAAAGAGTCCAAGCTGGCCACTGGAGACTGAAAATTGCTGCCATCTGTTGCCTGTTCTCTGGCTTTTGCAAGACGTCTTGGATGTCAGTCTTTCCTGCTGAGACAGATGTTCCCATTGCACATCTACAGTCAGGGATTTGTACTAATTGCCCCTTTCCATTGACAGGTTCATCCATAGCCATGAAAAAATCCACCTTCCTCCCAACAGAAATGCCTCAGAACAAGGATTTTATTGGCGTAACATCTGAAAGGCATAGTTGGGAGGAATGTGCCCTGTGCCTTCTATAATTTAATTGTTCTGTGAATAAATGAGACACCTCAGCCTCCAGAGTTATCAGCTTGACAGTTTTTACTAGAACAAAATTCTTTTGGTTCAGTGGCTGCAGCTATTAATTTCAAGACCCAGGCATAAAGACTTTATCATGGAAGACTGCCAGTCTTTCTACCAAGCAGGCTGTCAGTCAGTCCTCTTAGAAAGTCTGGTGAAGACGAACAAGCTGGGTGCCGGTAGGTCTGGTTGTTTCAAAGAACTTTACAATGAGAACAAAAAAATCAACCCTGGATAGTAATAGAACTAATTGTGCTAAACAGTTTATGTTTCTGATATTCTGCAGTAAAGTGGGAGGCAGGTATTTGTTGTCTTTGTATTGATGAACTCTACTTATTTATTTTTAAAATTCCTGTGGAAGTCTTTCTGTTTTCAATTTACGAGAGTGTAGACAGGAGCATACTTACCTGATCTAGACAGTTCATTATTTTTCTATTCCTATGAGAGCATCTTCTGTCTCTTTGGTAAACTTCTGGCCAGGAGGTTTTAAGATGCTGTCCTGTTTCAGGTCTCCCAGAAGATGATTGAACAGGCTCAGTTCAGCTTTGACATAAGTGTCTCCATTTGGAGCACTTGGAACTCCACTCGTGTCAGGTTGGCAGACTTTGGCCCCATGCATGATTCTTGGTGTAAAGTTGTCCTTGTCTGGTGTAAGAGAAGTGGTTCTCAGGAACCTCTTTGTAGCTACTGAGAGTTTTATGAGTTATTGCTCATGTCTAGCAAGGCAATCTGCTTTCTTTTCCCGTATGTGTTACTGCAAGAATGTTTCTGTAGTTGTGGCTGAGAGTGGTGCAAACGCAAACGTTACAGGATATTTCATGTTAGAAATTGAGATAGTTTGGGACTATAAGAGTGTTTTATAATAGGTGTATAATAGATGTCGGGCCCTCCTGTGAGAGAGAAGGCCCACTGTCAACCAAGTCATGTGGAAATGATTCCAAAACACTTAATGTATTTTGCAATTCATAGTACTTATTATCCATGACTCTCAAAGCACTTTCAAGAAAGGTTAATGTTGTGAGAAGTCTTTAACATAGTTGTTTGCCTGGAAGGAGCTCACAGAATCACAGAGTAGGATGTCAAATTGGGCAAGGTGACTGGGAAATCCAGAGAGGAAAGTTTGTCAGGGAAAGGAAGAGGCCCAGATCCTCAGAACAGCAATGGGAACTTACTGCTTCCAGCAAGGTGCTTGAGCTTTGTCTCAGGAGTCCTAGTTCTTAATTCATGCCTAAGCGTTGGCTACTGCTCCCTGACGTGACAACATCAATGAAACAATTGCAGGGCTAGATAGAGGATGCATTGTTAGTTTGTGGGAGCAACCGCATCAGTAGAAGAAATCCAGAGCCTCTCCAACGCTATCCAAGTGTTAAAACAATTGGAGCCTCAGATGGTCTCCTTTATGGCACTAGGAACAGACAACACTGCCATCACGATGCCGAAGCCATGCAGTCTAAACGTAAAGTGCCTGGTGCTGCCTTGAAAATGAAAAGAAACAACCTGTCATGGGTTCATATGTTATTGCCCATCAGTGACCCAGCAACTGGATGCAGAGGCCTTCATCACATGTGTATGTGCCATTGAAGAATGAACTGAGATTATAATTGCTTTAGTGAGGGTGAAGATTGCTGCTGGCAACATGGGCTTGTATACACCAGTCATTTGGAAAGCAGTTCTTGATGAAACATCGTTAGCAGCAAATTCACTGGGAGAGTGGAAATGAATTTTGTAGGCCATAGAAGCAAAAATGAGCATGCTTAGGGTTGTGTCCAGTCCCTTACAGTCCCTTCTGATGAACGTGGAGGCAGTGTAGACAGAAGGGGGTTAGGACATTTTGTCATATGTGCCTGCCACTTTGTCAGCTGTTGTTACTGCTAGTAATAACTGATTCCTCAGGGTGACCTTCCTGATCTCCTAATCTTTTAATTAGTGGGAACTGATAATAAGGAGGTGACCTCCATAGACAGGGCTATGGGAATGATATTGAATCCCAAACAGAGGGAGGATTCTTACTTTATTTTAGAATTGAATACTATTATTTAGCAAATTTTCCATACTGCTAAGTTGTTCAGAGGAACAGAGAAAGATAAACCCTGCACACCCACATTACATAGCCATTTTATTTCTCCCCTAAGCAGGAGAAATGCTGTCCACGGTGATGGAGGGATAGAGTTAATGCGATCCATTGGCCTCTTGGCAAAGTCTGTTAACTGCGTTGGATGTTTGGACTTCCTTTGTCTTTGGACTTCCTGATTCTAAAATCGACTTATTTGTTGTATGTAGAGATGACTCCCAGCAGTTATGGAGATGTTGCTGGCAGCTAAGCTTATGCCTTTAGTCAGGCTTTTGTTAGTTACCTAAAGATAAACATCTCTCATCCATAATGCTCTGGACTGCCTTACCTTTCAAGCCTGCTTGGAAATAATTTGTTCTGTAGAAGCAGAGGACTCATTCTCCTGTTGCTTGGCCCTTCTGATTTCCAGACAGTTAGAAGATGTCTACAGAATTTGCATTGGGTTGTTTTTACTTCTGCTCTCGAGTGTTTGTCTTCTTTCCAAGTGTGCACTCACTGTAATGTATTTATATTAAATTGCCTGCTCTGCTGTTCTCCAGAGGTGTCAGTCTGCCTGAGACTGCGAGTTTCCTTCATTCCTTGTGTGGCATGTGTGTGTGGTTCCTCCAGTGTTTCATCCCCAGCCTAACAGCACAGAAACACTGGCAATTTTTAATGGGAAGCGAACTTGACATAGTCCTTCTTGAGTCAAAGAGGTCAGAGAGATTGATATCTGCTGTCTGATGTATAGGATGCATGCTTGCACAGGGTCATGTGAAGTCATTCCACTTCTTTGGCCATGCTGTTACACCCATGGCTATGTGTAGCTGTTGTACAGCTGTTCAGCACATACCCCATTTCAGCAGCTGCTGTCACTGGGTGAGCTGACTCCTGAGGCTCAGTAGTATCTGTTCCTCATCAGGCCTGAAGCAGAGAACATATGGAAGGTTCCTTTGTGTTATGGCACTACACCTTCCAAGGACGGTTATTTTTGAGCAGGAAGAAGGCAGACAAGGAGCATGGTGGTGGGTCTTTCATGGCAGGATGTGAAGGATGCTGGAATGTCTTGGCATTCTGAAGTGGATCCATGAAGCTGCCATTCCTATGAACCACCTCTGTCTTAAACATTTTTAAAGCCGTGTTTCTGGCTTGTTTTCAGAAGAAAAAGCTAATTCCTCATCCTCCATCCACTTGGGTTATACACACTCAGTCAGGTGGAAATATGCATGTGCATTATTCTTTTGATTTACTTCCTTCAATAGAGGAGGAAAAACCACAGGGCTGAACCAGGACCCCATAGTGCTATACACTGCAGAATCACTGAAGATATTGACCCCTTTCCTGGAGGATGTTACAGTTTGTTTGTACCTGAGTTGATTTCTGTGTGAAAAGGATGATTTGTTACATAATTTTAAAAGCACTTGAAGATCCTTCCAGCCCTGTAAAAATATATGGAATTATCAGTGGAGAATATGATGCCCAGCTGTACAAAGTCCTGGTGATTAATAGGGCCTGACTGTGAGAAATGATTTAGTACATAGCAGGTCAGCTTGAGATTCCCAAAGGAGAATAAGCAAAGCAGTCTCATGATTCCCCAGAGTCTCAGAAGGAATACCATTAAAAAATTAACCTTATTGGAAAATAGAATTTAAAATTCAGAATGCAGCCAGGTAGTGTCCTTAACAGAGGCCAGAAAGGTCATAGTCATTGATTTTTATTTTTCTTCACAGGATGTTGCCATCTGAGAATACTGTCATGTCCCAGGTTGAATTCTGACACAGGGAGTTTGCAAATGCATTTAATCAATCTGTAATTATTGATTTGGTTTCAGAGAAGAGAGTAAAGTATGGTCAGTGAAATGACAGGCAGGCTATACTTTCCATTCTCTTTCCAGACTGGAGGAAAGACCATGCTAGCCCAGAATTATTGCCCGACCCTGTCCCAGGCAGTCTTTTTTCAATGGCTCCCCTATCTTTGATGATTCCTGCATTATAGTTAGGGACAAAAGTGATTTCTTGTTGTCATACATGTTCTTGTTCACCCTCAGAGAGAAAATTCTTCCAGTATAGCAGCTGGCAGGTGTCTGAAATGGAGTACAGCCAGAACCACCACCCCAAGACAGCATCTGTTCTTTCTTGGAAACAGCAAATGCACATCAATCAGAAGAACACATGCAAAAGTCAGCCCATAAAATGTTAGTAGACCTGACCACAGTTGAAGTTTTCTGGCCTTGCAGCAAATCTAACTAAATCATGCAAAGTGAGTTCTTGAACTTCCAACTCAACATGATTGACAAACTTGTCTTGGGTAGATGTACCTCTTCCAACTTGTACAGTAGGACAAATCCTACCATTCTTAAACTGCTAACTCTTAGCTGTTCTTAAACTATTTATGGGTACTTTCCGTGACAGATCCATGTTCCTGTCATCAGTCGAATGGAGCTGGTTTGACAAAATCACAATATTGGGATGGAAAAAAAATAGTGATGGCACTGTGAGTGGAAGTACTAAGTCATTTGCAAGTAAGTCAAGAGAATCCTACTGACCTGTAGAATTAAGACTGGATGGATCAGTCACCCCTGAGAGAAGAGAGTGCAAAGGAGCATAAAATACCCATCAAAAATTTGCTCACAGACTTTAGACTTAAAATTAAGAAAAGGCTGCTAAAATGTAGAGAAAACAAAACAAAAACAAACAAACAAAAAACAATGAGGCTTGTACATGTACAGAGTTGTGGTAAAGAGCTGATGGAAAACAAATACTCTTGTACTGTAATAGGGCTAAAAGTGAAAGAAATGAGATTATTCAAGAGATTATTCATAGATCAGAAGGATGACATTGGCTGAGGGTACTGGTATATCTAGTCAGTTTTTTTGATTCACTTGGACAAAACATCAAAGACAGAAAAACTTTTTGCAAGACTACAAACATGAGATCAGTCTTCAGAAGGGTCAGAGGAGAGCTTCCAGCAATCTCACTCTCAATGCAATTACTACTGAAGTAGCACAAACAAATGTAGTTAGGCTTTTGTTAAGCATCTGCTTGTGTTTGTACATAGATAGAATGGACAAAGGGGTCTCTGGGTGAAGAATCCGTCTGCAGTAAAGAAAGGCAAATGGTTCCACTGAGGGATACTGACTCTATTTTTATAGAGCAGTCATCTCCAACGTGTTTTGACTGCACATCCTTACCGGTAAAAAAAGTTTGAGCATGCTCATCCACTTGCATCTGAATCTGCTGGGCTCTGAAGAAGTTGCCTGACTTTCTGAGCTGTTGTGCTCCCCTTGTTCCCATTAGTTTCAGCTGGAACATTTCCCAGGATGGACCACTCTCAGCTGGAGGTACCATAGAGCTTGGCATACACTGCTGCAACTAAACATTTCATTGTCATGAACTGAAAGAATGGTATAAAATCCTGTTTGTCTGAAAAAGAGCTACTATATTGTAGCTTGTTTCCCCAGGACATTGATGCTCTTTTCTTAGAACTACCTCAAGGAGAGGTTTCTGTTATTTCTAGTGCTGACAGGGTGTGTGGCATTGCACAAGGCAGCGTTGTGTGCTCTGCCTCAGTGTATAGGCTGCAGGCTGGAGGAGGTAACGGGACTTTTTCTGCTTATTTCAATAGATTCAAAATACAGCTTTTTGTCCAAAGACAGAACAGATAAAACAGTAGGGAATGAGATGAATAAACTAATAGGATTGATGCCTTCAGAGAAAATCAAACTTTTGGTATATCTTCTACTTGATATCTTCTTGGATATCTTCTACTTGAATTGATTCTAGATGTCCCCTTCCTTCCTTAGAGAAGATGTTTGCTAGGAAGTCTTTTCTCTTTTGTTTGAGTCTGTGGAGAAATGAAAATGATTTCTACTAAAAACCAGCAGTTCGGATACAAAAATAATTATTTGAAAGTAATATTTCCATCTGGTTGTAAGTGAGGTATTGAATCTTTCACTAGAACAGTATCTTTGATCTAAAATCTGAAATCCTGTGCTGAGCTGCAATAGCAGTACTCAGCCTGTTGACTAGTAAAGATTTGACAATTTAGGGGTCAGAATCAAGAAATTTTGGAAGCTGGACGTTCTCTTCTCTACCCTGTTCTAGTCTTACAAGTATACAATTTATATTTTTTCAGTGTGATTTGAAAAATGCAGTACCTTTTTTTTTTCAAATTTGTTTAATTAAAATCTCTCTGGTATTTTTTGGTGTTTAGCAACACCACAATTTCTTTTTAAATGCCAGCTATCTGAAAACTCTATTTGAGTGATTTCAGGGAATCCTTTTGAGCTGGAGCAGTCTGGGTGATCAGTCTGACAGGTAGGAGAGACCTCTTTTCCAATATGTTCATGTGCCAAGACCAAAAATATTTCCCTGTCTCTCATATGTGCCACCGATCAGGAAGAATGGTGGTACTTAGTAAGTTTTCTCAAGTGCCTGGAGTAAGGAAAGGGGAAGGCTTCAGGTTTGCTTTTCTAACTAAACTTCTGTTTTCATAAGGAAGAGTTTAAGTCAAAGGAAAATCCATTGCAAATCAAGAATTTTCTCACTATTGAGCACCATGTAACTCCAGGAAGATTAAAGTAATCCATCAGATTCATTATCCCGTCCTTTGGATTAACAAATTCAGTTAAAATCCAATATCTTTGTCCAATTTTATTTCCATTACAGGATTTTGCAAGGGTATATGTATTCAGATCAAAGACTTATATTAGAAACAGGAAATGTGATTTTTAATCTATTTTAATCTTGTCATACAATGTTACATTTTAAATTTCTGAGGAAATACTAATTTTATTTTGGTGATCACCATATCCTTCTTTTTTTGGTAAATACATACAGGCCAGTGTGCTTAGTATACTACTACTCCTGACCAGGGAGATGTGCTATGTGTATCTGTATCGGTTTGAGTCAAGCAAGGATGTAGTTTCCTAATTCTTACTTTTTATTATACTAGAAAATCATGGGTTCATTTTTATCAGAAGATTAATTTGTGTCAAGATCTAATTGGACTGAAATTGGAATCCAATTACAATGGAAAAACAGCTTAACATTTTTTATTAGTTATCTATCCAGACTGTTGAAGGTAGTTTTACTTAAAGCTTAAGAAAATATTTTATTGGTTAAATCTGATTAAAAAAACCCCACCCATCTATACTTAGGGAACTGAACAGATTATTTCTGTTTGTTGATGTATTTCAGTATTTGAAACTAACAATGTACAGTCTCATACCTTACTTTTCTTAATGTGTTGTAAAATAAAATAAGCCTTCGTGTTTTTCAACTCCCAGTTGTTTTATCAGCTTTCAGTGAGCAAGTCTTTGAACTAAACTAGCTGAATAAACCAAAACATCTTTTTGTACTAAGAAAAAAGGCTCTTCTTATCAAAATAAGGTTTCTTGTTTTAACAAGCAACCAATCTCGATGTTTGGACAGTTAGTTAGATGATTTTAGTGGTTCAACATAAAGTGCGAGCAGAGAACACCTGTACTGCTTGCCCTTTTCAAGCTGAATTTTAAACAGATTACTTTTTAGAACCTCAACAGGGAATATGTTCTGAACTTCAGCAGCTGCAGTTTGCACTCTCACATAAATTTAAACTGCTGATACTGGTGGCTTGTACTCAGTACATCCTATTCTGTATGTCCTGCAACAGCACCGGTGGCTGTTGGCTGCTGAGAGGGGCAGCTACCGGAGTGGCTTAAACTGTTGAAGCAAAGCCTTCATAGCTGCTTGTTAGAAGGTTCTTGGAGGGGGTTGTGTGTAGTCATCCTGTGGGGTGAGCTGCTCCCATGCTGTGGATTAAAAGGGCTATTGAAGACTGTGGTCTGTGTAAAGTAGTTCTGTGTTCTGAGTAGATTACAGGTACACATATTGCACTGAAAACAGGAAAAATGTAATCTCCATCCCACTGTTGCTGAAAGCTAGGCATTCATAATTTCATCATCTTTCTGCCTGGAAGGGAGTGTGGTTTTTTGCTAAGTTAATTCCGCCTTTTTTTTTTTTTTTTTTTTTCCTTTTCTCCCCTGCATAGCATGAGAATAAGACCTAGGAATCCAATTTCACATTAGAAATCTTTTGGACAAAAATTAGATTAGAATTTGAGTTCAACGATTCAAGTGATAAAGGGCAAAAATGCTGCAAAACCTCAGTTTGAAAAACCAGCCCAGGACTGTTTTCTCCAGAGTTCATTCATCTTTAGCCATTCATAAAGATGATTAAACAGATTCATACCAAGGGAGACAGCCTGCTCAGGTTTTCTTAATATGCAGCATGCATTCTCCTTTGCTTTGTGTCACCATCTCTTGTCCCTGCCAGGTCATTCCCTTCTGTTGTCATAGCTGAATTTAGCCTGAATTTCTCTATAAATCCTTACCGTCAAACTGTTGCCATTCTGCAGTTGGTACCAGGTCCCGGCAGCGAATATTCATGGAGCAATGCCAGGATGGTTACCCCTCGGCTTCACACTGAAACATCTGTACCCCGTACACTGGGTGCCTGCATTGTACCGTGAGCCCAGACGTACTCCTTGTGCTCTCAACTTGTCCAGACAGTGGCTTGCTGCTTCCAGGCTGGGTACCCCCAGTGAATATGTATTGCTGGTGTCTTTTTTTTTTTTTTTT
>CM021769.1:22726376-22753739 GCA_011076525.1 Nettapus auritus
TCGGGAGCAGGGTGAGGAGGGGGTCCTGTGCCCGGCGGAGCTGCCGGTAGCCTGGTTAGAGGCGGGTTAGAGGCAGGAGCTAAGGAGCACTCATCCTGGCCCTGTGCGCTCTCTGGCTTCTCAGGTCTGAGCTGCGCTGCTGTTCTTGAGGGGGTCTGGAGGAACCTGGGGAAAATCCACAACCCGGGACACCAGTGGAAAGTGCCGAACATGGCAGGCATGTTAGTGAGAAGGAAGATTGGCATTTCTGGTTGTTTTGTGCAGCGAAGAGCTTGTACACTTAGGTGCTGACAGGGGAGTTGCCAACTCAAGCAAGGTTGTGAATGACTTTTTGTAACTTGTGTGTGCCCTGAATGTATTTTTTTTCTTTCTGCCTCAGTGGAAGGGTTTGCTCCTGAACTCTGCTGTGTAGACATACAGAGACCGATGGACATGAAAGTGCAGCTGAGTGCAGCTGCAGCTGAGCAGTGCTTTTAAAATAAAGATCCTGAATTCCTCCACCTCTCGAGGAAATTGCCAAAAGCTGCAGAGACTACAGAGCGGAGGGGTAGGAAAGGCAGGCTGTGACATCAGGCTTTTTACAGGTGCCACCTGATGACTCGAATCTTTATAGTCTTGAAGCCTCCTGGAACTGGAGGAGGTTGAGGAACATGGTGAGAGCTGAGAGTCTATAGAGTACAGGTCTGTGTACAGGGGATGAATCTGGCACCAAACTCTTTGGCTCTCTGGTGCACGAGCACCAATATTCTGCAGTCCTGTAGTATCTTTCTCAGAGCTCCCCAAAGCACTTAGCCGTGTTTTCAAATTTCCCACTGTCCTATAAGGCAGTTCAGAGTCCTGAGTCCTGAACTGACTGATGGGGGTTCCCTGTGCACAGAACTGTGTTACATGACTGCTGCAAGGTCATACTAGGTCATCAACTCCTGTTTGCTAGTGTAAAACTTTAAAGGTTTTACAAAGCTTCAGAACTGAAATCCCTTTTCAGTTCTCTAGCTCTGTGATTTTTCTCTTTACTTTTTTAAATGTAAACCAATTAATTCTCTTAAGGGAAGGTTTCTCTGTTTGTAGAAGATCACCTAATCTAGCCCAAGGTGGGAAGAGATTTCCAAACCTGTAAATGCTAGACAAAAACCCTGCAGAGTTCTGTGTAGTTTATTTAACCTTTGCAGAACCAGACACAAGCATAATATATTTTTACCTTATATTTGTAAAGAACAATATGCTTGTGTATCATGTGAGGATCCAGAAGCCTCTCCAGTCCATTGGTTACCACAAAAGAGTGTTAAAAAAAAAACTTCAAAATGAGAAAATACTTCAAAATGAGCAAGTCAGTGTCTTTAGGAGATCTCTGAATTACTGACACTAGCTTTTGTTCCATTTGGGGATTTCTTTTATATTTCAAGGACTATGGTATCACCTGGAGAGGGTTCACCTTGGGTATGGAACAGAAACCAGCTAAGAGGGCTGTGATTTCCTACGTGTACTGTTTAGTGGTACCTTTGGGAGGAACTACATCACCGCACATCTCTTCTGAAATTTTCCCATTACATTCCCAATCATGCAGTGGCTTCATCCTGCCTTGATTTTGTATGCCAGAACTAAAAAAATAAATAAATAAATAACAAAGGAGCAATGGAAAATCTGATAGGGGAGTCAGTTGCTAAAGAAAAGGAATATAATTAATGTCATTCAACATAGCTTTATGGAAACTAGGTCTTGTCAAGCAAACTTGATCTTAAGAATGTAATCTCAAAAAAATGGATTGTTAAAGGCAATTGTGCAAACGTAATGTACGTAGACTTTAATAAAGCATTTACCTCAATACTGCATGATAGTCTGGCTAAAAATTTAGCGTTACATGATATCAGTGAAGTGTCTGTTGAATGGCTTAAGAACTGGTTAGCTAAGAGAGCTCAAAGGCATCATCTGTAGGAAGTATCACTGAATGAGAGGGTATCCAGGGGATTCAGCAAGAACTGATATCGAGTTCAATGCTATTCAACAGGTTCATCCATGACTGGGAAGTAACTATAAACCACATCTGAGCTTTAGTATTTGCAATGTCACAAGAGTGATATGGTGATAAATAAGAGAAAAACTTTATATGAAGTGATTATCCTCACGAGGAAAGTCTAATTCTGAGAAAATATATATTAGCATTTGCAGTCATATACAAAGTAATACACTTGGGAGTAAGTAC
The DNA here is from genome assembly GCA_011076525.1 of Nettapus auritus. Lineage (NCBI taxonomy): Eukaryota > Metazoa > Chordata > Aves > Anseriformes > Anatidae > Nettapus > Nettapus auritus. Next base: position 22,728,577 of record CM021769.1, read on the forward strand.
TTTATCTTGCAGTTCTTCATTCTGTAGCTATATATTGAGAAAAGGCTATTGCATTCCTTAGAGCTGACCACAGGAGCAGTTAGTAGGAGTGATTTTTAATCTATATGAATGGCATTGGCATACTTATAGTAGCATATAGCACATAGCTGTAGTATCAAAGATTTTCAAAGGAGGAAAAAAACTGAAGAGAGCGCAGCAGAGGCACCAAGATGACTTGTAATGAGCAAGGAAAACTCTGTTTAGCGTCTCAAAAACATTGAGAAGTGACTTACATGATGCAGATGTACCTTCATGAAGAAAAAATACCAAATGTACTTTTTAAACACCATGATCAGAGGACCCTTTTAAAATAATAGAAACAAACATCTGGAAACTAGAGCAGTTTACACTATTAATAAGGTGATTTCTTTCAATAGTAAGAATGATTAATTATTGGAAACACTAGCAAAGATGTTTTTCATTTTAGACATCCCCTGTGCCATCCAGTGCCTTAATGCAAGAGTCATTTTAACTTATCACCATTATGCTCAAAGTGTAGTTCTGTGGCCTGAAGTGTAAAGGAGATAATCCACATAGTCTTGTTGCCCTTAATTATAACTCTATGAAGCTAACAACATGCTAAAGAGATTCCTCTTGTCTTTGTCCTTGAGACATACTGAGGTCGTAGACAACCCTGCGGTGTCTCTCTGTGCCAGTATTCAAAACGAACAAACCAGGTGACCAAGTGGTGTCTTGCATATAACTTGCAAGGACATTCTTCCTTCGTGTGCTCCTCAGCCATGAGTTTGTTTATGGTCACAAGAAGAAAGCTTCTGTTAACAGCTTGCACTTTATTTCCAACCAGCCAATTTCAGTCAGCATGCCAGCACTAGCCAACCTGCTGTATTTCAGTCTCATTTTCCAGCCCCTCAATCTACATCAAGAGCTTGGTTTGACTATTCTTAAGAATTTGCTTGATCCACACTGCTCTAGATCGCTCTTCCTCAACCCAGAATGCAAGTAAGCTATTCTGGCCTTCCCTGTTGACTGCTTGATGGGAGTCAACAAGGGGAGATGGGGGAAATGAAGACTGCTAAGGAAGTCTCAGTAGGTCCAAGTAATAAAAAGGTCTGCAGTTTTTGCCCCTCTTTGCTCCTGCATATCTAAGGGAGGAGAAAGATTGGAAATATTCAGAGGCTTTGGATTAAAATGAATTAACTTGGAGAACAGAAGATCAGGCACAAGAAGATATGAGATACATGGAAGAGAAAGAACAGTATGTGGAAGCTGAGGGGAGGTCTTCATAGTAAGATTTTCCATTAGAAGATTTCAGGTGACTAAGCAAAACCCTTTTGCAGCTGCTTTGGCAACAGCTTTGCTGTTTGAACAGCCAGAGATTTGTGTGTGCCCCTCACCAAAGAAATGCAGCACCGGCCTGTTTTTTTTCTCATTATGGACAGGGGTTTATGTCCCCAGCGCTGTTTTTGTGCATCCAATGGAATTGGCTTCACACAGAGCTAAGGCCACAGCTGATCCTATTGCAAATAGTAGCGCTGCTTTCCTGGCAGTACCCCTGTATTCCCATAGTGGTTATGACTGGGGTCAGTGACCCTTGCAATGACTTTGTGCCCTTTACCCTTGCCTTCTTTCTGCTGTAATGGCATCACCAATGATTTAATAGCATTGATGTTGTAAGGCTTTCTCAGATCATTCTACTCCCATTGGCCCTCCTTTTTCATCTTAATTTGGCTGGAAGAAATGGCAGCTCTTTCTGAGTGTTTGCTAATGAACCTGGAGTAAGCAAGAAGAATGGCCTTATAAAGACCTCTGTAATCTCAGTTCAGAGCAGTACTTGACTAGAACAACTTTACAGTTGGCCAGGAAAGTAATGTGTCTGTGGCAGAAATCAAAGTCTACCAGAGTCTCTGTGGACCATACTTTTTCTCAAATCCAACACATTATTTTGTGATTTATATATATATATATATTTTGTGTTCCATGTGTGATTAAACCAGGACTCTGTGAAACGTTGTCAGAGGGAAAGAAAAATTTTGTAGGATAGCCAGTACCCAAGTGGTCAATATTCTTATGTGGGATGCTGCAAATATTTACTGGAGCAGAGATTTGATCTGGGATCTTCCACAGCCTAGTACTGTAGCAACTGTAGGACTGAGTCCTTGCCAAAGAAGCACTTACTAATTCACTCAGAGTGAAAGAGTTCCAACAGGAGAGACTGTTCCCAGAAGAAATTACACCAATCAAGTCTTTTAGCTATGCTGAGGGAGAGCCAAGTTCAAGTCTCTGGTCCAGAAAAGCAGACTATGAAACCTGAACCCAAGTCTTTCATATACATGTAGGTCTCCCTCTACATGAAGACTTCTGCATTGTCCACTGTGAATTAGGGAGCCTTTGCTAGCAAAGGTTGACTCAGGACGGTATTGTCCTGCAAAACATTTCAGTTTCAACAAAAGGAGTATTTCCCAACAAAAGCGGCTATGCCAAAGAGCAAAACAAAAGAAAACAAAAACAACCAAGAGTGGTTCTGTGAATAAGGTGCTGACAAGGTAGAGAGGGAGATGTTAGGGAGATAATTAGATAGTTGCCCAAGCATGGGCAGACTTGTGACAGCTGCTTAAGCCATGCCTCTGTTTTGAGTTCTTGGAAGCAGCTTCCTTACTTGGGGTGCAGTGTGTGGCAAATGAAGGATCATGGAGGGGATTGGCAGGTTTGCATCATTATCTCCTGAATGCAGCGCGTGTCTGCTAAAGACCACACACCCTTTCCTTTGCATGTTTCCTTTCTGCATGGGGGAGGAGTGGAGCTGTTGATTGATGTCTGGTGCTTTCATGTGTAGACGTGAGCTTCAGGATTTTGGCCTGTGTGGAAGCAAGTCCTGCCATTACATTTGCTCTGCTTTTGCTGTTTTCAGTTTAATTGTTTTGGAGCAGCTGCTAGAGCTGTTTGTTTCAGACACATGGCCACTTCTCCTCTCTGCTCATGTGGACCAGTGCTATCAAAAGAGATCTGACTAGACTGCTGATTCACCTCCTTCCACTTCCTAGAATTATTGTGGTGCTTGTTTGTAACTGGAAGGATTTGTTCCTTCCAGACACTTGGTATTGCTTCATGTGAGTTCAAGACCACTTCTACAGCACTGGTTTTCATCCAGCTCCACTACTGCTTGGAAAGCATTCTCAAATAGCTGTTTGGCCTTTGGAGTGAGTTTGTCCTGGTGTATTACCATTGGACATCTGGGTCAGAATAATGGCTGGCATTGACTGGTCTCCTTGACAGTAGTCTTGGCAAAGAAGCCAGGGCTTGAACAGACCATTAGGTAATTAGAAACTACTGCAATGATGTATACTCAGAGTATAAAAAAATGGATGCAAGGACTTCTCTTGCACTGCTAGAGGTAATATCTCCAAAGGAGTAAGATCAACTTTAAAAAAAAATAATTTCCTTTTCCCAGAGAGACACCCCTGGCTGTATTGCAGGATTTTGCTGAGTTTCCTGAGCAGCTGCTTTGTACTCCTTGTGGAGCTTGCAATGTCAGGAGGCCTACAGGACAGGGGCCTGAATCTTTTTGTGGCTTGTTCACCATCCATGTTAATGTTACATGCTGCCACTGCACAATCTTCTATTACTGGTTGAGGAAACAGAGGGAAAGTAGGCAGATTCCCAGAATGTAGACAGGATGACAGGACTGGCAGTCATGATCGGTCTCTGTGACTTTGGAATAAGAGGTCAGTCCATGTCAGTTGCTTGGTGCAGTTTTTGTAAAGCAGAACTTTTGAAAAATGTTTGAGTTTTGAGTTCCTGACTCCAGCTTTAGATCATTTAGAATAGAATAGGACAGAACAGAACAGAACAGCTCAGTTGGAAGGGACCTCCATGGTTGGACCTCCAGCCATCTAGTCCAACTGCCTGACCACTTCAGGGCTGACTAGAAGTTAAAGCATATTACGGAGGGCAATGTCCAAATGCCTCCTGAGCACTGACAGGTGTGGGGCACCAACCATCTTCCTAGGAAGCCTGTTCCAGTGTATGACCACCCTCACAGTAAAGAAAATTTTCCTAATATCCAGTCTGAAGCTCTCCTGGCACAGCTTTGTGCCATTCCTGTACACCCTGCTAGTGGTTACTGGGGAGCAGAGACTGGCACCTCCCTCTCCACTTCTTCTGCTCAGGAGGGGGACTCTAGCTTCAAAGGTGAAGCTGGAATTTCAGTTCTCTTCACACTTGTGTGAATTATGAATTGATAATGTTGCTAGCGGTTGTTCAGATGAGGCTGTCTGGTGGCAGATACCATCTACACTGTTTAGATCCTGCTGTTGTTGTTCTTGTTAGAGGACTATATTGTAACCTCCTTGTCTTTAATGGAAAAGAAATTTACTTAAAAATGTGAGAAATAGTGCTGACATAAGTGTGGCCTTAGGACACTTCTTTTCAGAAAAGAAAAATATGGCAATGAAAAGCATCTTTTATTTTCCTGCTGTGAATTAGTGTGTCTACAGTCTTTGGCTACGTGTCTATTAAGCTAGGCATTGGCTATAGAAGTGGAGTAGCACCTTGTCACTGTAGCTGTTCTGCCTCTTCTGCCTTTCAAGGGGCTTGACAAGAAGGTGGTAATTAGCTGGTGACACACGAGCATCAGGTCAGTTCTCTGGAATGGGGTGTTTCGAAACATTGCTTATTGGTTCACTTCATCAGTTGATAAACTCTTTGTGTTTGGCTGACACCAGATGTACTGTGCACTTTGGTAGCTCCTGATCATTCCTCCAAACATGGAGTGTCTCTGATAATCTTTTTGTTACTGTGTCCTCAACACTCTGTCCTGTGTAGACAATTTCATTGTCCTGTTCCCTTTCACCCCCTCAACTTCTCATACTTTTGCCTTCCCACACGGTGTGCTGGAAACGCTCTTTCCAAACTTCTTTATGAAGCTCCTTTGAATGTTTGTGATGTTAAAATGGTTAAAATGGTTTATAAATCATATATTATATGGAGTCTTCATCAGTTATATGCTTTATTAACACCCACAGCCCCTAATTTGCTCTCGGCTTGATACAGAGCCCACAAATGATACACAGAAGATACAAAGGATGGGGTTGGTCTCAAAATGTTCTATGTGGTTGTTTCCTCCTCACTTCTTTTTAGTTTTAGGGGTTCCTAGTGCTTGAAGTATGATAACGCCATCACCTCCCCATTTGATGTCTAACCATTCTGGCAGCAGTCTGTAGTGCAGTTTTCTGCCTATATCAGTCCTGTGCTACATTCACTTCCTTTGCTGATGATTTTGACTGAAACAGAAGCTGTTAATGGATTTCTCCAAAGGGAAGGCTGCACACTCCACATAATCACCTCCCAGAATGAATGTAACTTTTGTTGTTACAGTGACCTATGATAGTAACATTATTTTCACTTTAATTGGAGGTCTATGACAAGAGTTAAACAGATTTTGGAACTGTAGTTCAAACAGATAATTGAATGATGGAAATCCAGTGGGAAACTCTGACCTTTGGCAAGCTCCTGGGGAAAAGTCATTGTTGGTATAACTTGCCTTCAGCACTCAGAGGACCACAGAGCCAGAGCTTGCAGGATCTCAGGTTTACGGTTTAGAGAAAATATGGAACTGTGTGTGGGAGCAGTGGTGTGTCTGAATTAACCATGAAAGACAAAGGAGTTCATAGCACTGGCCTGAGGTCACATAGAAAGTCAGTATCAGAGCTGAAGGGGCACTGCAACTGCAGGCTCTTGCTCAGGCTGTGTGCCCCCAGTATAGAACTGTACAAACCATTCAATCTTGTCTCCATGCGGCAGCGTTAATATGACTCGGGAATGCCACAGAGCTACGAGCAAACTGCTAGTGGGGACCTTTAACTGGGTAAAATCTGTATCACCCAACCCTGTGGAAGCTAACAGCAAGCTGTAAGATGTGATGATCATATTGTTACCTATGTTATACTCCACCATGCTGAGGATAAAAATATTATCTGAATGCGCTCGATCCTCAGAAGTACTACCAGGCATTTGAGCAACATCATTCTTTGTGCATGCAACTTTTTCCCTCACACAGATCTTGCTGATTTCCCCCCATTCTCGATTGTCTCTGCTGATTGTCACATATCATTTCAAGAGCTAACCCCATCTCTGACTGCAGCTATTCGTTATCAGTCCCTTTGCCTTTACCACTTCCATTTGTAATTTAAACACCCTAATTTAATAGGTTTGTCTCATTATTTTGATTAATCATATTAACTCATATTAATTAAGAGATGGATTTAGGTAATGACAGAGGTTAATGGAGTCAGTTTTCACTTTCCCCTGGTTTTTCAAGGGAGGGGGGACACAGGGGTAGGAGGAGAAAATAAAAAGAGAGTAGGAAGAGAAAAAAAAGAGAAACTATTGGGGGGGAAATCTCAGTTAGCAATCAGAAATTCCCTGCTAATTGAATGTCTGATTTTATTAATGATGAAATTTATAAAGGTCCTTAAGAAAAGAAAAGAATTTAGCCAGTTCAGCAGTTAAGTGTGAATATTAACTAACTCTGAGATAAAAGTTAAAATATCCATTTTCTTTTCTTTTCTCTACTTCTTTAAATAAAAAGCTCTCTTTGACACTTCATCCCATTAGAGCTTTACCTTCCTTTGCCATCCATTTCTAAATGGCTGGAGACTGTGCAGAGAATGTAATGTCTTGGATGGTTTAAGAAACGCTGACCTTGGAGGGCAGGAAGTTAATACATGGATCATCATAGTGCTTATTTTCCTTGATGCTTGCTTTCCGATGATGCTTTGATAAATGGAAGAAGGATTCTGGCTCTGCCCTATGCTCTGTCTCTGCTCAGTCGCACTTGTTTCCCTGAGGCTTGAGAAAACCCAACTGCAAACAGAGTGTCAGATGCAGAGTGAACTTTGTGTTGGAGCTGTGGGCTGCATTTCCATCTCAACAAAGGAATGGTGAATCCTTTGCTCATTGAAGCTCCTCCATGACAGGGTCCAATGGTCATCACTCCTGGGCACGTCCAGCAGCAGACTGCTCCTAATTTGTCTCTTTTTCCTTACCTGGGCCAGTGCTATGTAAGTGTAAAATCCCATTTGAGGAAGGGAACGTTTTATAGCCCCACTCATGCAAATAACAGTGTGAGGGCAAGTCAGTGGAAAGCTCTTTCATCCCGTGCTCCATGGTACTTCAACTGACCTGCTTGAATGAACATTTGAATAGAAAGACATTTTGTTGCTGAAGCTGGCAGATAGTGAATTGTGGGACAAGTGTGCGAGACCCCAGAGTAAGCAGTTATCTTTTCTTCTTAACAGAAAAAAAGATTTTAGTAATAATGGCAAGATTCCCCCAGTATGCAAAATAAAGGGAGGTAACCACCCAGGTGAATGAACAGCTATTTAAACCCTATATTAACAAATATAAGCAAAGAGTTTGTGTAACCTGTCTTGAGTCTAAATCAAAAAGGATTTCAGACAAGAAAGTTGTTTTGTGAACAAACTATTACTGAGGCAACTTGACGTCTTTATATATAATATTCCAGTAAATGTTGCTGATGAAATATATCCATTGGTGACTTGTGAAAAGCAGCCAGTAAGTCTGTAAGACCATGGTCTAGCTAGAAGTGTAGCGTGCTGTCAGCCCTAAGGTTATTTGGTTATAAATTACAAGGAAAAGCACTAAAGAATGAACATTTCTTGTGAGGTGTTTTTGGGAAATATTCTTTAAGTGTGACCAGCTGTAATCATTGCATTTACGTTAACTCAGTAGAATAAATTGCCTATGAAAGGACACGTCATACCTCTTGACTGTCCTGATTTCTTGCCTGCAGTACACTTACTTGCTTTCATCTACTTTAAGCTAAAGTTTCCTACAGTCTGATGTTAGTTTTTAATTTCATCCAACTAGACTCTTACACCTAACCTGGCTGCCACTCAGATGAAATTTTAATATGAATTCCAGAAGTTGATTACTTTTTGGTGATCTGTGATTAAAATAGCGGAAGTCTAAAGCGGATTTTTTCCATAATCAGTATTTCAGAGTGAATGAATGAAACAAATTTTAGTTTAAAGGGCACTAGAACAGTTGAAACCTGATCAGACTGACTGACCTTTTCATGACTTTGATGAGAACATCCAAAAACAATTTTGCTTTTGCAATTATGTTTTATAACAAGTGAAAATACACCATGTTTCAAGACTGTTGGCAACTTCAGAATGTTGGCAGTATGCTTTAGGATGTTAACAGATGCTATAAAATTAACATCCCTCTATATTTGTTTGCTTTAATTTTGCTTAATGTAAGCATAAGTTAACTAGGCAATGGTTTCTGTGCAAAATCACAGTTGACCAAGTGGTTTCTCGACAAAATCACAGTGGAGAACCATGAGTTGGAAAGATCCAGTTGGCATTTCCCACCTGGTATCTTTTGGCTTACACATAAAAGTAAGAGCACATAGGACTTGCATTTGAAAAGTTCAAGGTTCAGAAGAGAGAGAATTCTAGGCATTTAACATTAAGAGACTTCACAAATAGATGACCAGGAGCAACAAAATGCAGCCTGAGATTGTAAAGAGACCAAATGAAACCTCACTAGAATGGGAATTGGAGCAATATGATGGGCAGTGTGCTTTTGTTCAGAGAGCTAAGGTCTTTATCAAGCAGGAAAACCTCTCAGGCAGACTTTGTCTCTGTGGAGTCTCCCTGCACAGTTACCAACCCGTCACAGCTGCCCCTCTACCTGGGAGTATTCCTAAAACTCCAGCCTCTGAAGTCCTGCTTTTTGAAGTATCCTCAACTTATTTTATTAAAAGCATGCAAAACTTTCACCTGTACTGAAGACCTTGAAACAACAGAATGTAAAATTCAGAAAATGTAAAAACCAGATAGGAAAATAACATATATATATATATATTTATATATATATATACATGTATATATATTTAAAAGAGAACAATACTTCATGATATTTTAAAACAGTTTGGGGGTTATTTTGGAACCTGACTCAATTCTGAAATCTTGCATTTTGCAAACCTGTTGATTTCAGTAAGGGTTCAGATGGATAGAAGTCACCAGACACATGATTTTCATTGCAGGACTGGGAGGGCTGGACTGCTCTTTTATGAGACTTTCAGTGGATACTCTTTGAATTCACATGTGTCTAAGGGGTAAATTTGAGTAAAAGAGCTTGAATTTACTTTTTTTTTTTTTTTTTTTTTTTTTTTTTCCTCCATATTCCTCCACTTAAGTTTGCAGTACAGATTTTTTTTTAAAATTAACAGTAGACACACCACTAGGGATTTGTGAATTGCTAGGAAATACTAAACAGGCAAAATCAGACTGTAATTCTAGCCTCTGACTAAAAATGAAAACTAAAAAAAAGGAATAACAGAAAAAAAAATGTGTAGAATTGATATATTTCTCAAAAAAAAAAAAAAAAAAAAAAAAAAAAAAAAATTGTTTTTTAATTTTTTTTTTTTGAAAAAAAAAAAAAAAAAAAAAAAAGATCACTGTAGTTTAATTCTGATTTTACCTCTGTTGAATTTATACCAGACAAAAGTCAGTGGTGTTGCTTCATAGTGTACAGTAGCATGAGGTTAGGACTGGGTCTTGTATGTTAAAACATTGGCTGTAAGTGTACACATACTTCTTTGTGGTTTCACTGTATCTCTTTGTCTATGCATATTCAAGTGTATATATTTCACAGCTGCTGTCTGCATCATTCACTTCCAAAAGCAGCGTGCATTCATTTTCATAACTTTTTGTTCTATTACAATATTAATGGGACTATCAATGGGAAAGGACAAGAGAAGCATTTTTAATGTTTATCTGACAGTTGCAAATTTCACTTGAGGTTGTTTACTGGGATCTGATTGTTGGCAAAGAGGAGTGGGGAAGGCAGTAAGATGAATGAGATCACAGGGAGAAGAGATGTATTTATGGGTCCTCTTTGCACCATCTAAGAGTAATAAAAAGTCCTGTCTTACCCCTCCTTTACCAAGTCTTAAGTTTTAAACAGCAAAAAATGAGGGATTGTTTTAATTAACTTCTATCTAATCCAGGCAGCCTGTTCAAAGTGAAACATGTTGCATTTAGATATGTGAAAATTAGGTGAAGTTCTTTGTTCAGTCTCATCCAGTGTATTTTCCCTAACAGGGGAAAATGCCTGGAAGTAAGAAAGAGTTTGTGGACTTGCAGATGAACTTGCAATGTGATATCAAACTGTGGTTGTAGCTTATATTTTTGACCTTCAGTTCTAGGGCTGAGAGGGGCTTATTTGTTGTGGGGAGAGCTGAGCCTTTTCCCAGTTTTACTTTGCAGTTTTCATTGCTGTAGACATTATTTTCAGACAAAACCAAACCAAAACAAAAGCCAACAACCAACAGTCTTGGGGTTCTGCTTCTTTGTCTTTTTAGTTTGTGGTTTAAAATATTTACTTTAGGTCTATGTTTTTTAACTAGAAATGAAGGAAAACTAACTTTCCTTTTTGCTGTTTCTATGAAAATTTACACATAACTGCACAGCTCTACAAGCCAGGGTTTAAGAGTGGAATCAGATATCGATAGACTATAGAATACACAAAATTGGTAGCCTTACAATGTTGTGTTGAATCTGATCTTGTCTATCACATGACTGCAGAAATAGAAGCATTTCAGAACTAGCTAGCTGGCTGAGTTGTTTGAAAAACAGACTGTTTCAACTGATGAAAAATCTTTGGAGAAGAGAATGGAAGTGTGAGGTTTAATTTTCCATGCAAAATAAAATCAAAAAAACTGCTATGTAGATTTAACTGTTAGCTGCTGCTTCCTATTTTTTCTCAACAGGCTTGACTCTTCTGGTGAATTACGTCTTTGATGTGCCCAGCTGAGAAGCTTTGGTGAGGACTTAGACCACCCCTACAAAGCACGCTGGCAGATATTTTGAATCTTTCTAAATGAAAAATATGAAGTTCCCAGAAAAAGCTGATATGTTCCCCAATACTGTAATTATGTAAAAGGTAACTAATTTGGGTGAAGAGCTGCAGCAACCTTCAGTTTTTAGAATGTAAAAAAAAAATAAAAAAAAAAAAAATTGTCATGGGGCAAGAATTCTTACTGTGTTTTGAAATACCAGAGTAAGGAAAAAATAAATTTGGAAATGGCACATTCAAAACCCTTGGGAAGTAATCAAATAGCAAAGTGGGGTTCTTAGCTTCTGCCATTTGCTATGCTTTTGGCAAAGCAATTTTCAGTCAGAGCTAGCTGCCTTGTCCTGTGCTGAAATACTGTGTCAGAAATACGTGTTTCACAGCCAGTGCACAGAAAAGACAGCTTGGGTGGGTAAAGAAGAAATTAGACAGTGAACCAGTCAAACAAACCAGAGACCTCTCCAAAATGTTTTTGTGAGCCTGCTTGTTTTGTGAGCATTTGGATGGGGTGGTTTTGGTATCACAGCATGGCTGAGGTTGGAAGGGTCCTCTGGAGGTCATCTGGTCTGACCCCTCTGCACAAACAGGGCCAACTGGGGCAGGGTGCCCAGGACAATGTCCAGATGGCTTTTGAATGTGTCCAAGGAAGGAGACTCCACTGGCAGGGGCTTTCTCCTCTGGCGTACAGCCCTGCTGCATCTGGATCCATCTCTTGCCCTTTCCTTGGGCTGGAGAGAGCCATGTAGGCAGACAGCTTATAGCCATATATGCCGTCCAGCTGTTTTGAAAGACTGTCCTGTGTGAGGGAGGGAGAGAAGAAGGGAGGGACAGAGGAGGTGAGAAACTGCTTCATTACTATTCATGCAGGGGGATCCCTGAGAGAGGGAGAAGCATTGGTGGAATCTACGCATCACAGTCTGGTAACTCCACTCCCTGTTTATCAGTTGCCAGGACTAATTTCTACTCCATGTTAGGTTTGGTTTAATTACAGTTAGGTTACTTTCAAGAGTTGGTTTAATTACAGTTGGGTATTCCTTGTTGTCACTGCCCCCAGAAGAGGAGACTGACACTGGCCCTGTTTACTTCCTGCAAAATCCAAATTCAAGCAGGGACTAAGGATCTTTGGACCTTTATTAAAAAGCCAGTGCAGCATTAGCCTTGTTGAACATATTTTCATTGCCTAAGGCTCCCCTGACACTTTTAACCAAAGGAATCTAGGTTGGGGGCGTCCCTGCCCATGCGTCTATGCTATGCATTTTACAGAACAGGCAGTACAGGCTTAGCTATTCACTTACCTCTGGGCTCCACATGCAATTCTCCACCTACAGAGCCACTGCTGGCTGCCTTCAAAGCTGGAATCTCTTCGGGTAAAGAAGAGTTGTACCTTTACATTTAATACCAAAACTGTTGGGGCAGTATCATCTCACTTTTTAACCAACTGCTGGGGCCAAAACCATTGTGATTTCTCCTGAAGTTGCTGCTATTGACCTTTGGACTCTGGTTCTTCATAGAGTGACAGCCTCAGCAAGCTACCACCATGAAAGTAGCCTCAGCAGGGCCTTTATCTCTGGCATGCAACTTGCTACATCCTCAGTCCCTAATCATTGTGTCTTTCCAAGGTGAATCTGAATCCTCTGGGAAGGGATTATTGTGTCTTTTGGTCACTAAGATGGCCATGTGCACAGAAGATAGCCTTATCTATTGGGCTAAGCATTCAACTGAAAGCCCAGGACCTGTGTGTTTAGACACCCCTTTTGGTGTAGTCAAGTCACTTAACAACATAATCCCAGCTCCTTCCTCTGGGAAGAGGAATTCCGCATCCTTTTGCAAGGCAAAGAGCTGACAAGTATTGCTGATGGACTTGCAGAGAAAGAGGAAATGGAGGAGGCCTTGTTTCTCCCTCCTAGCTGCACGTGATGTTATTCAGAAGCCTTGTAGTAAAAAGTGTCCCCCAACAGGGAGAATAGATCTCTTACAGAGACGGTGGCAAATTTGTGGCAGGCTCTGGAAAAAACTCTGTAGCAGAGTTTTCAAAAGTTGCCTATGCAGAAGATAATAGATAAGGAAGAAGGAGGACTGTTACTAGCTGAATCCTACTGTACTAGAACAAGGCAGTGCTCCACTTTGCTGAGAGAAGAATGGTTTAAAGTGAACGAAGAAAAGAAGCTGGCTACTGTAAACTGTGGAGCCCAAGAGCACTAGTGTGTTCATAGAGGCATGAAGCAAATTTGTGGACAGCAGGCTGCTTAAATGGGTTAAATGGGTGCTCTCTAAAGAGAGCATAAGGAGGTGACGTTGTGCTTCACAGCTCTGAAGGAAGAGAGATGCTGGCAGAGGAGGGTTTAGAAGAGGTGGTATGTGACTCTGCTTACCTTGCCTTGTTTTGCCATCTTTCAAAACAGTGACAGAAAACTGGCAGTGACAGGACTAAATGGGAGGTGTTCCGAGGACAGGATTCCAGAAGAACTTGTGATCCTAGTGGCCTGCAGAGGTTCAAAGTGAAAACAAATACCTCTTCTGGCCTTAAGATGGTTGTAGCACCCAGTAAGTTGTTTCCCCAGGGTGATGATGACTGAAATGTTATTATTTATGTGCTGAAATTCTCCTTAGCTTATCCCATGTTGGCTGGTGGATGAAACCAGACACACATCAATAGCATACCTTGGTGGAAAAGTATTTTCAGCAGTGCTCTATGTTCACCAAGCCAAGAGCTTGTTCTGTGGCTCAGGAAGTTAAGGGCAGACTTCATACTTTCTACCTCTACTGCTCTTAAAAAATCCCTTTAGCAATAATGCATTGAAGTGAATAGTGCAACAGGCTCTGCTGAGCTTGCTGGCAGCAGTGATTCCCCACTGAGTGACGTGGTCACAGATGGCACCTGCTCGTACTGCATAGTTGACCTGGAAGCTTGCTTCACAGGATCATCCCAAGGTATTGAGAACAGCTGTGTTGTTACAGGCAGGAGAGTTATTACAGTGACTTTTGTAGGCATATATGGTACTGAAAGTCACATGCCATCTGCTTGTGTGAAGCTCTGCTCTAAGCTGACTTGATTCCATCTCCAGGTCGTATGCTGAATTAGTAGAGTTGCTTGCTGTATTGCTTCTCTCTGTCCTCAACCGTATCTGTTGGTCGTACCCATCTTTTATCAGAATGACCATTGGTAGGAACAGAACAGGAATTTGGGAAGTTACATTTAATGTATTTATGGTTACCTTAATTCATGCTCATAAAATGCTTTGCAGGCATTTATAGTTTAACTTCAGATCATATTCTGAAGGTAAGAAAGAGTTATATCTAACTTGAAGGTAGGGAAGCAAAGGTAAAAGGAGGCAAATGGATTTGCTCAAGTCTGCAAATATCGTCAGTGGGGACTGGCACCTCAAGTCTGGTTCCTGCCTTTGTGCCCTAAAAATATGTCTACATTGCTGGTAGACTGGAGGATCACTGACTAATAACTTTGCTGTTTTGTGCCATAAAAAAATAGCTTTCATCTCTACCTATTGGGAGGACAGCATTGAAGAGAGGTGTGTGCAGAATGGAAGATGGTTGGTCAATTGTGACAGAGGCCTACAAAGTTGTAGAAACTAGTGAGAAAGACTTTAGATTTCATTGGGTGCTCTGTGAAAACCAGACGAAGGAAATGCTCTAAATGTCTAGATGAATTTAACCGTAGGATTTATTCTCACTGGATGTTGTTGGGGACAAAGAATATAAATAGGATTAGATATTCATGAACAGAACGGTCTAAATACAGCCTTTGGCTGTACAGACTCCTGAAAGGAATGGGTGCTAGAAGAGTATAGCTGGAGAAGGTTGAATCTTTCACAAGGATCTGATGCTAGCTGCTGGTGAGGCAGGATGTTGGGTTTGATGGACCATTGGTCTGTTTGTTCCTGTGACCTTGAAAATGCACATTTTGTTGTGATGGGAGATGTAGACTCTAATCTTCAGAATAATGGATGCTGAGTAAGGCAAGAGCTATGACAAGATCCTAAAGCAACGCTGCCACTCCAGTCTTCCTTGCTCTGTCCCGCAGCACTCTGTACAAAATCCAGTTTCCTACATTCTAACAAGCTAACAAGTGTTAGGATGTATGTGGGAAACCCAGGTCCTCCACTCAGTATTGCTGGTAGGGAGTTGGGAAACCTGTGATTATGCAAGGATGTTCTGAACTAAGATCTTGCACCGAACTCCAGCTGTCCTGTGCTTGTGAGATTGCAGTCCTGAAGAGACAGTTCAAGACTGAGGGCCTGTTGTGCAGATGCAATAGTTGAGGTTAATGTTGTTGTAGAATTTGACAGATGTGTTAATTATATTCTGTGGTCTGTAAGTGCTGTTACTGCAATATTGTTCACTTTCTGTCTTGACTGTTCCTGCCTGACTTGTGAAGTAACCTGCCATATTTCCTGTGACAGTGACAGAGGTGACAGTGTTTTAAGAGGAGGTGAGATGATTCCTATATATGAATTCTGAGGTCTTTTTGAAATGAAACACTACATGTCACTAGCAGAAGATAATAAGCCTTCCTTCAAATTCAATTTGAGCAACAAATCTGCAGTCATCCTACAGTTTTGTATATGTTAGTGAACCCAAACAGTATTTGGAAAAAGCAAGTATCTCATATCAAAATTGTAAGACATGAAAAGAAGCAACTACAGGGGAAACGTCACCGCTACACCTTTACTGTTTTCAAAAATTCTAAGTAAGTTTAAGCTTAAAATCGGAGGTACACTGATGACCTAGGCTGGTAGTATTCAGACTTGCTCCTGTGACATGCATGGATGGGAAAGCAAGTTTTGGAGCATAGCGAAGTTTTTCCAGAAATCACAAGCCTCTTTTGCCTGTCTGCCTGGGGAGAATGTAAATGTGAGCATGTTTTCTGGTGATTGTCCAGGTGATAGCCTCTTCGGCATTCCACTGAACGGCCACCTGTCCGCCTGTAATAAATGATGGCTATAAAGGGAAGTGATCGCAGCTGTGATACAGCCAGAGGCATTTGTTTATATTCTTATAATATGTATCAGATTGAATAGAAATTATCACTTACAATTGACAAATGGAGAGTGGAGATAGTTGGTGGGTATAAGGAAGCTCAGCCAGAGCTGGGCCAGCTGCAAACTTTCTTCAGTGAAGGCTGTCTGCAGGATGCAGGTGTTGAGCCAGCCAGTGATTAATGGTGAGGCTGGATGCTCACTGTTGTTAATGATCCACATGTCTTTGGATAGCAGCACACAGTCAGGAAAGCTTGTTTCTTCTCAGAAAGAATCCCTATGGGTAGAAGCTGCCATTTCGGGGGTGGAGGGTGTAAGTAAGTAAATGGGGGGCAAATCAGAGGGTTATTCCTGGGTATTTCTCCAGCAGAAGAGTATTGCTGTGTACTGTTGCCTTTCTAAGTAGTGTACAAGATCAGGATTGCTGAATCTAAACAGAGCACACCTGGTGGGATGGTGAAGTGTAATTAGATATTACTGCAACAGTAATTCTGTTGTGTGAACAGGGGGAAGGACTGTTTCTTGGACCTCTTTCCAATCAAAAAAATCTGCTTTATGTGACTTACTTACCTTCCCGAATGGCTGTGAATGTGTCTTCCTCTTGTCTCTGCATAGACACAGAACTTCTTCATCTAGGTCAAGAAGGTGCGTATGTCCAAGAGAAAAGCTTCAGAACTGATCAGGGGCTGGAGAGACAGCTAAGTGCATTCAATTTGCAAACAAGCTGAATGTTTTAGGCTCCCATTACTATTTGATCCTTTTGCCAAGTCTTGGGAGGGTTGCTGGAGCTAAAGAAAAATCTTGGACCAAAGATAGAAAAACAATTTCCCAAGACAAGTGATATCATCTCTGCTGCTTGGCATAAATTTAAAACTAGACTGGACAAATCTGTAGAAAATATGCAGCTGGTAGAAGGGGTGAACTATGTGCCCTTTACAAACAATTTGTTAGGAGATCTTTTTGAACTCTACATGTGAAGACCTATTTCTGCAGGTATCTGTAGTGATCTGCCATGTTCTTATTTGTTGTCTGAAGCTACTTGGAGGTGGGTATGGTGAAAGAAATCCAGTAGGTGTGGCTAAGGAACAAAATTACCAGCAAGAGTGTTGCAGTTCAGGTCAGTTCCATCCATTGTGCATCTTTCCCCTTTTGGTATGAAAGAATAAAGATATCCTCATGTATAGATATTTTGTAGAAGAAAAAATTATAGGACATGGAGAAAGCTGTAACGTAGAACTTCATGTCTTCTCACCCACCTATTCACCTCTGAAAATGATCCATGCACACTCAGCCACCAAAAGTGTTTATCTGTGAGTCTATGACAGAGCTGACTTGAGTGAAAGCTCCACGTGAGAGAGGCCAGTCATATAGCTGCTGCCAGGAGCAGGCATAGGCTTGGTAGTAAGCTGTCTTTGTGCTCTTCTTTCTGTTTACTAAAGTGCTGCTGAGTGCCTGGTGAGGGGGGCTGTCCTCTAATTCTTGGAGTCTTGCCCTAAATCTGTCTTTTCAGCTTGGTAGAAAACATGTCCCAAATCTCTGAGAACTCATAACTCCTGCTGGTTGAAAAGTTCAGGGAGAATTGCCAGTCAGTCCTGTGCAAGGACCTTCAGCTTGGAAAGGAATACTCTAAATTTGCTGCTCAGAGAATGAATACTATTAGGGGGTGGATTAAGCATGAGCTGGGTAGTTCAAAACAGTACTACACAAAAATAAAACATTTGAAAGAAGTATCAGTTTCCGCTAATGTGTCAGCTCCAGTGATGGCTGTTACACTGGGTTTCCCCACCAGCAGAGGAAGCTATTGGATACAAATGAAATCTCATTTTTCTTATACTGCTAATAGTTAAAAGGCAAATGGTGCTTTGTCTGGCTTGCATGGGACAACAAACTGTTCTGACTGCAGACCCACCAGCTTTGGCTTCCTTCCCTGGCTTAAATTTCATTCACATCTCATGTTTGTGCAGCGAGAAGGCTTCTTTCCAGAGATCTGGCTTAGATAAAACGTGCTACTCTGCTCGCTGCTGCCTTGTCTTGCTAGGACAGACAGTTCCTTCCAGAAGTTCATAAATAACATAATGCGTGATGTGATCAATACATCCCTTCTGTATTGAAATTCCAATAATCAGCTTGCCCCAGCAAGCAGGAGGCCGAGCTGGGTACATGCAAGCACCTCAAATCCTGCTATGTCTATCAGCACATTGCTTTTAGGGATTTTGTCACAGATGTTGGCACTGTAAATTCTCTAGAGCAGTAATTATGAAGTGTTTTTGCTTGTGAAGCATCATTCAATGATAGGACATTATTTTTATCCTATTGTTCAGAATTATGTGCCTGCTTTAGCTGTGGGTGACCCACAGTCACAGCTGAGGGTTTGTATTCCTGGTTTGGTCTCTGTGCTGTAGTTTTTGGTGGGACAGTAATACCTTCTTCTGAAACCCTTCCAAAGTCTTCAGGCAAAAAGAACTACATAAACAAAGTTTTGTGAGTGAAACTGCTAGTCTGAGTGGTAAAGGAGAAACTCAAAACTCCCTTTCCTGGTTTCTTAATACCATTTTGTTTGGAAAAATTAAAATGTCCCTGTAAAGCTTATGAAAGCATAACTTTGACACTTGCTTTAAACCTGGAAGTTTTAGTAAGAAAAACCTTCTTACTAAGTAAGAAAAAAAAAAGTTATTAAAAAGTTTATTACTGAAACTTTACCACACTTTCTTTATCTGTTACACTGACCAGTTTTTCTCCTATTTTAATCTAAATAACCCATGTTCCATGGTAGAATGTAAGGCAGTCTGTATTTGTCCACTAGTGTCTGGTGGTGAATGAATAAAGTGCTTATAACTTTGCTTAGGCAAATGCCACTTTAACATGATATCAAAAATAAAGTCTGTAATAAGTTAATTTTCTGCAGCTTCAGTATCACCATGCTTACCTGCTTTAAAGTTTAACCGGGTATTACCTTGCATGTTCTTACTTTGTCCTCTTCTTGTAATTGAAGTTGAAAGTGTCTAATGTCCTGTTCATTTGGGAACACCGTCTTTCATTCAGAGATACATTTGAGCCACAGAAGAGGATTTTAAAATGAAATAGAAATAGAAAACAGGTAGTGACAACATATCTCAACAGTATATAGTGCTAAATTCATGAACTCAGTAAAGTTATGAGAGACGCAGACGAGTGTGATTATGTAGCTGCAACATGGGTATATTCATAGCTGCAAAGGCTTTCCCCTGACACAAACTGCTCTATATGGGGTGTGGGTTTTCTTTCTAGAACCAGAAGTTCTGGGCATTGAATCCCGGGCTTGACTGCAGTCTGTGAAGTCCTCCCTATTTCATCAACATAGATGTATGAAAAAAGCTATAGAGAATGAGAGAAACTGAAAAGGATCAAAACAGTGTGTAAAAGATACAGGTGAGTGAATCTAAAAGTAAGTGTGAGCTGGTAAAAGCTGTTGCAATGCTAGGCAGAAACAAAGAGAATGGTTCCTCAGCATGCTTCCTAGAGGGGGGTATCTCACCTCTGCTTTTGGCTGTTGAAACTTTCAGTCCTCGCCATCTCTTTTTTTCATTGACAGAATCCATGGGAACTGTAGCAGTGTGAAGCAGCTGTAAAAGTTTGAACAAAAATTCCTGTAGTGCGGTATGCTGTTTGATAGTGGCCCTATTGCATACTTCTGGGAAGAACAGCAGTGTTTGGTAATCCAGCAGTTTAGAGACTTCCAGAGCCAAATGTTTCATACTAACTACTGTGATGAAAGGTCCTTACAAAGACCTTTGCAAGTGTAGGCTGAACTTTGTTTAGCAAGGCAAGACAGGTAGTAGTATGAATGATATCCTCTCTTGATCCCGGAAATATGCACAAAAGCATAATCCAAATACCTTCAGCCAGCTCCAGAGTAGCTTGTAGGGTATTAGTACTCTGACTGTTTTGATGAACTGATGAAAATGCAAAACTCGTCTTTAAAATAGGTGGAAAGGAGTTCAGTGGAACCCTGTGACCTGGACCAGAAGATACCATCTGTATGGCATTGTTTCAGACCAGAAGAGTTCTCGTTTGTTTAGAATAGGATTAGAATCACAGGGGGAACTTGTCCTCACCCCATAAATGAGTGATTACTTGTGTTGCTGTTACAGAGAACAAACGTAGCCTTGTTAATAATGTTGCAAAGGGAACTGCAGTCATTATAATCAGATGTTTGGATTGAATTATACCATTAACCCTCCAAATTTTACAGCTTTCTCAGAGCCCATGGCACTCATAGTTCCTGTATGAATTATGACTGATCGTAGCTATCTGCCTTTCCTACTCAGTACAGGGCAATGAAGCCTGTAGTAAGAAGGAACATTTCTGTGTGAGATACTGGTCTGAAGAGGTACAGTGGACAGTGGATAATGCCTTAAAATGCAGTACAGGAGCCTGCAGACTGGTCTTGGCTGTGTATGTTGTAACCCCAAAGAGGAGCTGGTTGTGCACAGTCTAACAAACTCTCAGCAGGCTCAACCACAGATTCCTGGCAAACTGATGCTATTTAGAAAGGTCATTGGCAGCTCTTTTGAAGGGGATGAGGGGGAAGGAGAGAAAAAGTATCAGAAAGCCATTACTTGCTACACAAAGTGATAAAAGCCCTAACATAGTGTAGGGGTTTTCCTCCTTCTTATGGGTTTACTGTCTTCTCTTTTAAGAATAGTCTGGGTTTTGAGTCATTTGGGGAGCTTTCATGTGTGTTATTGTCCTTTTCTTGCTTTTTCCCCTCCTGATGGTTTCTCTTCTCTGTGTCTGCCTCTTCCAAGCTGATATACACCCGCAGCACGAATGCAAAAGCTTCTGGCATAAGGCCATCCTCTTTCCCCCTCTTTACCCCCATAGCATTTGCCAAATATGTTAGGAATCAGTCAAGAGGACTGCTGCAAAAATAATAGCATTGATGTTATCTCTGGTCCTCCTACTGCCCTAGGTCCTTGTGTAGCATTTATGCATTGTTGCTAACAGGATGGTGCTCCTACATCCCTCCATGGTGCTTGGAAAAACGGTCCTCCTAAGTGATGTTAGGCTTTTAGCTCACTCTTGAGGTTTTTTCCCACTTCCTCCTGCCTCAGCTGTGTATTGTCTCAAATTCCAGTCTAGAAGGTGACCTCTGCATTTTGCTCTGTTGTGGTTGGTAGGGCACAAGGGGGCCCTGGAGCACTGATGTTCTCTTTCTCTTCTTTCCCCAGAGATCTTACATGCAGGTGGCTCTTCTTCCTGTATAGATGTGATGGCAATTCCCTCCAGAGTACATCAGTGCTGCCCCTACTCTGCATTGCAGGATAGGAATGAGAGGTGTAACATCTCTGGTCCTTCTTCTGTAACAGTTTTGCCCCATGTGAGGGGTGTATCCCATGGCAGTACAACTCAACATATCCTCAGTGCGGAATCATGCTTTAGAGTTGACTTTTAACAGTGATAATTACCTTCCCTGTAGTTTTCCACTAAGGACCAGCCACACACTTTGCATGGGTTAATGAATTAAGTACTCCATGTGACATCGATTTCTCTCATTATGCTTGTTCTAGGGGGATGAAGGAAACTAAGCATTATGATAAGAATTGACAACAACTAGTTGGAGCTACATGCAGACCAGCCAGCTCTGTCCACTAAGCAAAAGTGTAGTTTGCTCAGAGCTGGGTAGCTTTTGGGACCTGACTTGCAACCACCAGCTCCTGCCACTAGACAATGCTTCCTGTTCTCCCTACCTCTTTCCTTTTCACTTTGGCTTTTCCTTCTGCTCACCTGAACTAATTCAAAGGGGAGAGAGCTAACAACACAAAAACTCAGGATGGGAATCTTTCCCCTGCATCCTCACTCCCCCCACCCTCCCCTCCTGTCCATACAAGATTGATAATGAAACCAATACCTTTCACCGGCGTAATTTTCATATTTAATGAGCGTGACTCAGAAACTATTACATTAATTAGTCAAATCCCACAAACCGTTAATGGTGCACGCGGTAATTAATATTGTATTCAATTAAAAGCTGACCTGTTTCAGGTGCCTTCCCCTGGTTTGGGGGGCTCTTCAGAGACAGCGTATGTTCCAGTGCCTGAGGCTAAGCCTTTTATTTTGTTCTAGTGGTGGGCAAGGGAGGTATTCTTCTTTTCTGTTTTGCTTTTATGTTTTTTTTTTTTGTTTTTTTTTTTTTTTTTCAGCCTACAATAATCTGTGGCTGGTTTGTCCCCCCCTCCCCATCTCCAAACGTGGCTGCTCTCACTATACAGACAACCTGCTTGCTGTGATTTATGGGTTAGCACAGTGCGGGACTCACAGACTGGAAAATTTCCAGTTTACACAAGAATTCCCTGAAAAATGAGCTTGGTTAATTTATTTCTTTCATTAACGAGTTTGAACTGTGAGATAATCTTTCTGAAACCCACTACCCTCCCCTTCACAAACCCTGAGAAGCTCAAAGTGCTCCTGTTCTGCTTCCGGAGGGCTCAAGTTCACCCCTCAACTAGTTGTGAGCAAAAGCGTGTGGTTGAAACATATTGCTGAAACCTCTGTGAAGAGTTTTTGTTTGTTTGTTCATTTGTTTGTTTGCTTTCTTACTTGAAAGTGAAGGATGGAGGTGCTAGATCCCAATGTTAGCATTTCAGACCTGTTTGTCTGAGTGGTCTTGCTGCTGTGTACTGCTGATGCGGGTTTGCTGCTAATTGGTTCTATGGGAGCAGGGTGCAGGGATGATTTTATCACAAATGCTTTTTTAACGTATCAGAAGACAACTTTTGTGAGACAAATGGGTGATAATAACTCCTCTTTATTCAACATCAGCGTGAAGGTTTAGGGCTGTATCCAGTATTGGTCCCTCGCATGGCAGAGCACAGGAAAATTGGAGAGAGTCAAAACAATGTCTTTGAACCTGCTGAAGGGATTAGCCAGTATATTCCAACCCACAGAGCATGGAATTGAGACACAGCAGAGCACTTGGAAGCAGATCATAACTGTAACCAGGAAAAAAAAATGCAAAAAGGAGTTGTTGATAATTCTGTTGAAATGTCCCAAACTGATTTCAAGCAACAGCTCCCAACAGCAAGGTCACTGTAGCCAGTGGTCTCCAGACCACATCAGCAGACAGGGGTGCAAGGACTAGAGCTACGTACAACTCATCACCTCCTACTGAACAGGAGGAAACAGCACAGGAAACTGCTGGATATGCTCTGTGGATCTTGAGCGACCAGTGAACCACAGCTGAATAGGAGAGGGCAGCTGCGACAGAAGCTTAGCTATGCTTCTGAACAATTTGGTGTCTGCTTTGCCCAAAGGCTTTTCCACAGAATCACTGTTCTCTAACCGACCCTCCTAGAATCTGTTGCCATAAGGAGTTAGTTTCCCCTATAGATATATGTATTTCTAGTATTAATTTATACAAATTTTCTGCAGAACAGAGGAAACAAAGATGCTCTTGTCCTGCAGATATGCTATTGTTACAGGCATTTTGAATAAGAAACACAAGAAATATCACTGGGATTTTTTCCTAAATACGTTTGGTCTTTTTTAAGGGAAATAAGAAATGCTGTGGAAAAAAATAGCATAGATACTTTGTAAATAGCTATTATTCTCCTGTAAATCAATAGGATTTACTGAGAAGGAGTTTTACTTAGTGGCATTAAGGACTTTCATGGCAAGTCTAGTTAACAGCATCTACATATTGATGCCCATTTATTAGTCCAGCTAAAATGTTGCTCTGTTTATGTAGTACTTACGACACTTAAGATGCGTTTCAGCCTTTTATTTATTTATTTATTTATTTTAATTTTGTGAACCTCTACAAAAACTTCCTGTGAATGTCTGGTCTCCTATATAGTGACACTGAGCCTCCTGACAACGGAATTGCTTTTCATAGTTGCCGTTTATGATGCTCTTGCAAGTATTTCAAAGAATCCCAGAGATATACACATTGTAAGCTGAAAACTATTAGTGTGGATGAAGCAGGCATGCAGTTCTTGTCTGTTGCTTTTTGATCCTTGTCAGGAATTATTATGTACTGTATTAAAGCTCTAAAATGTACCAGCTAAGTAAAGTTATCACTAATCCTTCTAACCTGCGTATGCTTCTGTTGGAAAGGCAGGCATCAGGTTGCCAGAGTGGGGATGACAATGCAAATGAACAGCTGACTTAAACTGTTGATATTACTACTTGTGGTAAGCCTCCGAGCCACTACCACCCAGTTTTCACTGAAAGTCTGGAAATTTTAGTGAGACCCACTCAACAAGAGTCAATGGGCTGTCTACTGCTCTGCCCATTTGGGTACACACTGTAGGTCACTGCTGTGGCTGGCACTGCACCGGTGCACTGCAGTGAGCACCCTGGGGCTGGGAGAGTGCTGAAAAACATGGGATCTCCCACAGGGACATGGCAAACATCCTCTGATTGTGAGATTGCAAGGGTCAGACATTTCCTTGCTCTCTGCTTTTTATCTTCCTGTCATTACTGTGAGTTATGTAAACTGGGGATGGAGTGTTCAAAACAATCAAAGAGAAGATGAGTTGGGAATCGTTACCTAACTTCCTGAGGCAAATTGCAGTGTAATGCTTGTGGTAAACTGATGGGACTCACTGAACTATTTAAATCAGTATAGGCTATATTCTTGTACCATTGCTGACAAGTACCTTGACAAGCATATAGCCAGATACAAGTGCAATCCTCCGAAAAGCTGCAGATATAAGTGCTGCACACACTCATACAAGCAGCAAAGGAAGAGCACGCTTGTTAATTCCTGAATACCTCTTCAATGTGACATAAGTATTTCGTGCACAGCTGGCTGGGTTGCTAGTTGGGTCCACTATATTCTTTTCATTCAAGAGCATTTTGGAGTTTGCTGGCAAAACAAGTGAGACCTTCCTACATGTTTACTTTCTGTAATGCAGTGATGATCTTCCTCATATAATCTGCAGTGCTTTGTGTTATACAGATAGGCAGATTTTTGACTTGGACAGTTGGCTCACCTAGCTTCCTTACATTATTATTCCAGGCCACGTGGTTAGGGGAAACCAAGTGAATTTTCTGTTACTTTCAGGAGCTGGAGTTTTCCCTTGAGGAATCGGTGATGTTCACTAAGGAAAGTCAGGCAGAGCAAAGTTGAGTGCATATTGAAGCTGAGCTCCTGGCTATCCTCTAGAGACTAAAGTTAATGGGGTGGCATGTGGAATCCTCCTGGTGCACAGCTACATGGTCACTGACTATCTGGCAGTTGTTTTTCTCCCATCATTAGGAACTTTATTGTGCCTAAATGAAGGAAAGGCTTTTTTTTTGGGG
>CM021769.1:22753839-22775744 GCA_011076525.1 Nettapus auritus
GAAACCAAAATGCAAGTAGGAAAATGTTTCTTCTGCATCTGGTTCCTAGGACAGTCCCACTCCTTTAACATAATTTGCAAATGAGAACAAATTCAAGTAAAACTAATTGGCCATCTCCTGAGAGAATCAGAGAAATAAAATGTGATTCAGCTCGTCTTCTGCCTGGAAGAAGTACACTTTTAGATCAAATGACATTAGGGCAGCACCTCTCTGCATTGTTTCTTTTCTTTCTCTGCAGAAACACTTTAGGTTAGTTTGCTAAAATACTGCCATGGAGAGCTGAGAACATTACTTTGCTGAAGAACTCATTTGGAGGCTAGATGAAAACAATCTGGATGCATAAGCTTTTTGTTATTTACAGTTTTTATCAACTGGTCAGCCACAAGTGACTGAGGTTGATATATTTATAAAAAGAAGGAATGGAAAATGTCACCCTTGGACATGGTACACACTAGAGCAACTGTCCATTGTATCTCTTTGCAAATATGATGCAATTTCTAGCAGCTCTATCACAGGTTCCTTCCACATGTTCCTACCGGGTATGGCCCATGTACAGGTCCTAGTTTTCAGAGCTCATCCTTTAGAAAGGCAAATGAGTTTTAAAAGTAGTTCAGGTTTGAGTTTTTCTCTTCTGTCCTTTTCCTTAAATCTATTTGCTTTGACATTCCTTTTCGCTTCATGCTAATTTTTGTAAGTGGCTCGTACATCTTACTCCTACATCTGCTGAGTTCTAGCTGGCTTGATGCTGGTAATTTGTGCCCTTTTCAGTCACCAAATTTTTCAGAAACTTGTGTTTTCTCGTTGGGTCTGTCTGTAAGGAAGAGTTGTTTTTTCTTTGCCACAGTAAAATATTACTGAGCCCATTGTAGTTGAGTTTTTTGGGGAATTTCATTGGCATAATCAGTTCCATAAACCTGCCTCTAATGTGTCCATACTGACAGGCATGCAAGTACAGACGGGACTGCTGAGATCTGGTGATACACAGCCATAAGGAGGCTCTGTCTGAGACCATAATGCTCCTGTTGCAAGTTAGCTATTTTCAGCAGAGCAGCTCTACAGTTGAAGAACTTACTGTTAACAACCCTTCACCTTATCTTTTCTGTGCTGTCTTCAGCCATTTATTCCCTGGCTTCATATAAAGTATAGCTCATTTTATTAGTAGCTTCTTCATTGCTTCTGTGGCTTACAGCCCTTTGCCTGATGTCTGCTAAATCTTCTAGCCTTGAGCCCAGAGACCTCTCACTCACATTTATTTTTCTTTCCAGAGGCTGAATGAGTAACTCCTTGGCTAATGCCCAATTTGTTGCTACCCAGAAGCCCTCTGATCTGCGAGGTAATAGAGTACCTGTTTTATAGCATATCTACTTATCTTATTTCATATCTAATGTGGACAGGGGCATTGTCTTGGCATTAAACCAAGATGCCTGCAGTCCACGTTCTGACCTGATGGAAGATGCCTGAATGTGCCGTACCTGTGAACATCATCAATGCATAACATTTATTTTAAAAGTTACCTTTCCCTTCTCTTCCAGTTGAGGCTCCTCAGCCCTTCTTATCTCTGTAACACTTCCATCATACCTTGGAACTGCTGCGGTTGATCTGTCATGCACTCCTCTGGGACAGAAGCAGAACTCCTATTCTGCTCAGAATGGAAGTCACCTCTTTTGGGACTGAGCCACAGCTGTCCAGAAGAGAGTAGTAGCTGTGGTCCAAAGCATGTGTGGTTTTGTTAGTTCAAAGAGACTTTTTTCATGTTTACAAAGAAAATCCATAAAGCCTTATTTCTTAAATACAGCAAGGGCAAACAAAAGGTAGTTTTGTTTTGTTTTGTTTTGTTTTTTTATCCTGATAGTACTTGCTAAAGCCCAGCCCAGATCACCTCTGTCTTCGGGACAAACTTTCCTCCAGGAGCCCTCCCACTTTCACAGAATCACAGAATCACAGAATTTCTAGGTTGGAAGAGACCTCAAGATCATCGAGTCCAACCTCTGACCTAACACTAACAGTCCCCACTAAACCATTTCCCTAAGCTCTACATCTAAACGTCTTTTAAAGACCTCCAGGGATGGTGACTCCACCACTTCCCTGGGCAGCCCATTCCAGTGCCTAACAACCCTTTCGGTAAAGAAGTTCTTCCTAAGATCCAACCTAAAATTCCCCTGGTGCAACTTAAGCCCATTCCCCCTCGTCCTGTCACCAGGCACGTGGGAGAACAGACCAACCGCCACCTCGCTACAGCCTCCTTTGAGGTACCTGTAGAGAGCGATAAGGTCACCCCTGAGCCTCCTTTTCTCCAGGCTGAACAATCCCAGCTCCCTCAGCCGCTCCTCGTAAGACTTGTTCTCCAGCCCCCTCACCAGCTTCGTCGCTCTTCTCTGGACTTGCTCAAGCACCTCGATGTCCTTCTTGTAGCGAGGGGCCCAAAACTGAACACAGTATTCAAGGTGCAGCCTCACCAGAGCCAAGTACAGGGGGACGATCACCTCCCTGGACCTGCTGGTCACACTGTTTCTTATACAGGCCAGGATGCTGTTAGCCTTCATGGCCACCTGAGCACACTGCTGGCTCATATTCAGCCGACTATCAACCATCACTCCCAGGTCCTTCTCTGCCTGGCAGCTCTCCAACCACTCATCTCCCAGCCTGTAGCTCTGCTTGGGGTTACTGCGCCCCAGGTGGAGGACCTGGCACTTGGCCTTGTTGAACTTCATGCAGTTGACCTCAGCCCATCGGTGCAGCCTATCCAGATCCTCCTGCAGAGCCTTCCTACCCTCGAGCAGATCGACACACGCACCTAACTTGGTGTCATCTGCAAACTTACTGAGGGTGCACTCAATGCCGTCGTCCAAATCATCGATGAAGATATTAAACAGGACCGGCCCCAGCACCGAGCCCTGGGGAACGCCACTAGCGACCGGCCTCCAACTGGATTTGACTCCATTTACCACGACTCTTTGGGCCCGGCCATCCAGCCAGTTTCTAACCCAACGAAGCGTGCGCCAGTCCAAGCCAAGAGCAGCCAGTTTCCTGAGGAGAATGCTGTGGGAAACAGTGTCAAAAGCCTTGCTGAAGTCAAGGTAGACCACATCCACAGCCTTTCCCTCATCCACCCAGCGTGTCACTTTGTCATAGAAGGAGATCAGGTTCGTCAAGCAGGACCTGCCCTTCATAAACCCATGCTGACTGGGCCTGATCGCCTGCTTGCCCTGCAAGTGCTGCGTGATGACTCTCAAGATAATCTGCTCCATGAGCTTCCCTGGCACTGAGGTCAAACTGACAGGCCTGTAGTTTCCTGGGTCAGTCCTCCGGCCCTTCTTGTAGATGGAAGATTTGCTTCCATGATTACTTTCAGCTTCTGCTGTATACATCTCCACCAACTCATGTTGTTGCTGTTGTGTTTCGTTTCTCTAGGAGACCTAAGCAAGAAGTAGCTCAGACTCAAAAGATTTTCCCTTGTTGCCCATCACCTTGGATGGAATATAAAGGTGGCAACTGCAGCATCTAGGATTAGGCTTGTACACAGATGTTTATCAGCAGCCTCAAGCACAATCTGATACATTATGATCTTTAACTTTCTAAGAACTGTTTTGATTCCCTAAAAATGATAATCTTCACATGATCCCCATTTAGTCAACGTCAATTGGATTAAAGAGCCTGATACTTGGCTTACTCTACATGGATATCTTTCAGAAAGCAGAGAATGCCTTTGCTTTTCCATTCACAATGCTGTGGAGCTGCTTGTGAGGATGGGTAATACCCATGCATGAGGCAGGCAGTTGTGAACTCTGCATCTGTGTCTGTGTATATATGTGTGTGTGTCTCCATCTCCAGCACACGGAGAAAATCCAACAATATTTCACCCAAATGAGAAATGTTATTCTGCAGATTAAAACCACGCAGTGCCTGGTTTTGTCTTTATTTATGCCTTTCTATTTCCTTCTCTGCTGACATGGGTGCACATGCCGGGAAGCACTGAAGGACATAATTGGCGTTGTGAAAAATTATTGGGAAGCCAGGACGTTCCCTTGCAGTGATCCCCCCCTTCTCTTTCCCATCTGTCACCATCTAATGTGACAAAGTTTTTATCGGGCATTGAGGCAGAGGAGATTAAAAGTAAATACTGCAATCAGGAAGCAGCTGGGGGGAAAATGTAACACATTTCACACTAAGCTGAACAGCTCATCAACTTAGCCTTGTATATCTACAGCGGATGAGAGGGAGGGAGGATTGCAGGGGGATGGTGTAGTACAACATGCTCCTCCACACTGGAAGGCTGAAGAGGATCGTGTGATTTTCTATACAAGTAGGATTCATGCTTTCTGGCACTTGCTTGCTTTGGGGAAAAACAAAACAAAACTAAACAAAAGTGACACAGGATCACAGTAGTTTTCCACTTGCTTTTGTAACAAGCTCCTGTAAAGTACTGTTTCCCCAAGCTCTGATTCACATGTTTTTGGACTCCCTTCTTGCTTTAGTGATGACTGTAGACACTGTCATGTCCTATTCAGCTATGAGGGCTTTACCAGACATGTAGCTCTGGCTTCTGTGTGTTCCTCTTGCACCATCTCTGTAGAGTTGCAGCTTGGAAGGTTTGTTGGCTAAATGGTAAGCATTGTGTAAGGCAAATACAATGATGTTTTAGGCTTGTGAAGCTGCACACTGAGATCTATGCTAAGCACTGTTACGTTTTGTCCAAACTCATCTGCTTGCAAAGGCATAAAAACTTGAAAAAATTATACCATATTCTTAATTATTATTATTTTTATGTATAAAAGTTAAGGTCATTGAGCACTACCTGTCCCATTATCTTCTTGCAAAGCTTTTAAAAGTCTTTGCTTTCATTTCCAAAACTGCTGGCTGTGTTTTCCTCCTTTTTTGCAGTAGCGATGTGACGTGAGTTCAGCGCTGGTGAACAAGGGTAGGTTGATGGTTGCGGAGGGCTGTCAGAATCTTCTCTTATCCTTGGGATAAATAAAGCCAGGAAAGGCAAGGCAGGCTTCCCTGGCATCCTTACCTCTCTGAATGTGACTTCTGCTATGGCTGGAAGGGATTCTCCTAGATCAGGAGGGTCTCCATCTCCAGCATTTGTTTGGTCCTTGACTTTTTGGCTGAGTACCAGTAGAAGTTCAATTTATATAATTTATGATGGTATTTTGTGTGTAGTTAAAGGCTATTTTGCCAGGTAATGGACTCTGACCCTGTTGCTTTAACTAATATGATGGGTTTTCCTTAATTTACAGTTACTTCCTGGCTTTCTTATCACCTCTTCGTCAATGTTCATAAGGTGTCCTGTGTTTGTTAACAAGTTGTCTAAGAGCAAAAAATCATAAAATCTTTTCAACTGCTTGCTGAATAGTGAGATTGGACAGTGTCTCTTCACACAGGGTGAACTCCTTTTCTTGTGCTTGTTTTCCAGGATGGCCCTTAGTCAACTGATGTAGGTTGGCATTGTGTAGTTATTTGGTGCCCTGCTTTGGCTGTGTCAGTCTGGGGTCATCCAGCTAGGAGAGCTTTGCCAGGTTATGGAATCTATGAGTAGGAGAAAGTGCATCCCAGCATCAAACAATAACTAGGGGATGATTCTGTGGCTTTCTAAATCTTCCAAATAGCAAATTGTAAGAATTTCTTGATATTCTACAGGTATGCCTGTTCCTCCTCATAGATACTTAAGTTAACTTTGATCTAATGAGTTAGATGTTCTTTGTTGATTATAAAATCAAAAATCCCATCACCAGACTGCCAGCCATGTGTGCTTTGTCTGTATTAAAGCATTTACATTACTGGCTATGGAACTCATATGTCCATAGTATGGAGGGAGTGGGGTAAGGATTTAAAATATGGCAAAGGGTCATTATTATACTTTTCCCAATATCTCATTATCAGAAATAGGCAAGTTATTGAGATTTTTTTTTTTTTTTTTTTTTTTTTTTTTTCAGTAGCTCATATGAGTTGCTTCTTAGTGGTTGATAGCTAAATTCTGATAATTCTGTCTGCAACAAGCAAGCACCTGCCCTTATTATGGAAATACTTGTTTGCTCCCATGTTGATTCAGTTACATGCTTTATCTTAGATCTGTAGACCTTGGTCTTGTCTTCTGTGTCGCTCTATCTCCAAATGTGAACATACAGGCCAGATCTGGGAGTCTCACTCTTATTCTCACTCCACTCCTAGTGACATCAAAGCCAGAAGGAGGAGAAGAAGCCATGATGTCATGCAGAACACAAAACAAGAGAAGCATTAAACTGGTGAGGAAGGAGCCTGGGAAAACTGCTAGGTGGAGTGTGTGCAGGGAGGATTGAGATGGGCCTTGAAAACCTCCAGGGATGAAGATTCCAGAGTCTCTCTGGGTAACACATTCCACTGCTTAGTTATGGTAAAAATGTTTTTCCTTGTATTCAGTCAGAACCTCCCCTCTTGCAGTAGATGGCCACAGTCTGTCATCCTTCTGCCGTGTGCCTCCATGGATATTAGTAACCTAGGATATGAGGAAATGGCCTCAAGTTGCACCAGGTAAGGTTTAGATTAGATGTCAGGAAGAATTTCTTCATGGAAAGGGTGTTCAGGTACTGGAACAGGCTGCCCAGGAACTGGTGGAGTCACCATCCCTAGAGGTATTTAAGAGATGTGGATGTGGTGCTTAGGGACATGGTGTAGTGGTGGACTTGGCAGCATTAGGTGATAGCTGGACTTGATGATTTTATGGGTCTTTTCCAACCTAAATTATTCTATGATATTCTATTCTATACGCTGTCACTGTTGCTGTTACACCCATTTTTCAAAATACTCATGTCTTCAAGAAGGGATTTTATTCTGTCTTCTTCCTTTTTTGATCTGATGTTAATAAAGAATTTAGCACAGTCCATAATGTCATATGTCATATTGCCATATGTCATATGTAAATCTAGTACTAGGTTGGTACCTTTTACCTTCAGGTATCTGCGAGCTATTTCTTTTTGGATTCCCAGAGTGAGCTATTTCATTTGGATTGAAATCTCTTAGGAGACAGGGCTTTCACACAAGCATTGGATAACTTGACATGACTTTATCTTTGGTCAGGCTAGAACCGTCCATTTCTGTCCTGCAGCCATGACAGAAGTGATACAGTGGTGTAGAAAATACGTTTGGGATCTTGTACAGCTAATGCCCATAGCATACTGGTAAAAGCCACCACTGACATTTTATTTTCACTGGCACCTTATTTATTTGAGAAATTTTGTTTGTTTTTATACAACTCCCTTACCTCTCTGCCAAAGTCATGGACGTAGAGATGCTTTGGCTCCTTTGCAGCACTCAGACTGAGGGGAGAATGTGGAAAATAGCCTTGGGATGATTACCTCAGTCTCCATCATGAATTCACCACTTCACTCTGTATCCCTCAGGCTTGGAAGCTCTGTGGACTACATTACAGGTTGGAACTTCTTTTCCCCAGTCTTCAAGGTGAGGACAACAGCAGTTGCTGAAGCCAGAGGCACATAGCTGGTGCATTTCCTTCCCCAACCAAAGCTGAACAGAGAAGATGACTGGGTAATTTTCTTCAAAACATTAGTGCAGAGCATCATACTATGGCTAAATATCTGCTCATAATTATCACCAGGAAGTTTGCCTGAGCCTTCCTTCTGCTTCTTTCTTCTGAATCCAGAAGAAACCCATGCAGCCTATATTTATGCATTCTAATGCTCAACTGATGGTACCTTTCTCTTTAATAGTGTGTTTTTTTAAATGAGAAAGAACTGACTTTTAAACAACTACTGCCTCAGAGTGCAGTCATGTGAGAAGGCTGGCTCAGCCCTTGGAGATGTCCTCTCCAAGGAATGCATTGCTGCAAGAAGGCAAGAAGCCTAGCTAGTAGCACAGAAAGTAGTACTTTCTAAGGGTTAGGTGGATGCTTTGCTGGTAAAGATTCTGCCTTTTGGATAAAACATAAAACTGAGGTTCTGAACACTTGCATATTTTTATAAGTGCTCCCTGACTCTCTCCTAGGTGTATTATAAAGAGTGCTTGTGCTTTGTTTGGGCAATACCAAGTACCGTGATGAAGTGCAAGTAACTCAATGGGATTTATACGAGCTTATGAAGCGGAGAATAAACCCCATAGTTTGCACAGTAAATCAATTTGTAAAGCGCTTTGGGATCTTTCTGGATGAAAGGCGCTATATAAATGTAAGCCATGACCATTCATCATTATTGAATATGAAATAGAGATATACACTCTATCAAGCTAGCAGCAATAGGCTTGGGCTCATGATTGCTCACAGGGCCCAATCAATCATCAGATCACGACATAATGCAGCTAGAATAAAAAAAAAAAAAAAAAAAAAAAAGAAAGAAAGAAAGAAAGAAAACCCACAGCAAATCATTCCAAGCAATGCAATTAATGGGCATCCAGTATAAATAGTGGTCTCAGTCAGAGAGACTGGGCTTTTCCTGAACTGTAGAGTTGATGCCAGAGCTTTACAGTGTGAAAGAGAGAATTACTAATCTAGTGTTATCAGGTAAAGGAAAGATTCCTCACAAGCAGTATGCCATATAGACATTCACTACAGTTAGTCTAAAAAGACTTTGTGAATGTGGTTTTCAGAATTGGCTTTATTTATTTATTTTTATTTGGGAAATGGAAAAGAAAAATGTTTTTGTATAGAAAATGTTAGGCTTTGTTCTACATTAAGTCGCAGAGGTGCTATTCATTTTCAGCACTAAGCTGTAGCCTAGGCACCTAACTTATCACCTGTCACCTATCCTTACCTGTCATCTGTAGCATATATGGCTCCTGCAATACAGTGTGCACCAAAACACTGACTTTGTAGGATGCAAGGATTGGGATCAGACAGCCTTGCATGCAAGGGTGTATAATCTATTTTCTGTTGCTCATCCTTGGAGAGACTGCCATGATGTGCTCTATTTTATACCAATTAAGATGAATGAAGTAGGGGTGCTCCAGAACTAGGCCTCAAGAGCCATGCAAACTGAGGGCTTTCTTCACTTGTTCAAGAGCTTTCTGTCTATATATATTTGCCTTATAAGATAAGTCAATACCTGGTGTGAACTTCCCCTTCTCCCCCCATCAGTTGTGCTGATGCACCTGTCTTTCAAACTGCTGTGATGCTACGGGATATAATATTCTGCTCTCATTTTCTGTTTGTTCGCTATTACCAAAGAGAGATTGAAATTTAATAAAATATAAGGGAGGGGAGTGAACATTGGAATAGCAAAGTGGGGGGAGGGCATCAAGATTCCCATTACATAAAACCTGTCACAGGTCAGCTTAGGTAGGCCGGGTAACCCCTCTGCTCTTCTACTGCTGTGATCACCATGCGATAGCCTACAGATTACATACAGTCCTGTATGTAATCTCTGTTGTGGCCTGGAGCTATCTTAATCTCCAGTTCAGAGGTGTAGCTTGACATATTCTGGAATCACTGGGTAGAGCAGATCTACAGTGTCTCAGGTATCCTTTCTGCACCAGAGGTGCTGCAATTCACTATCCTGTCAGCAGGCTGACTGTAGGATTGGGAGATGGAGGATCCTGAACACTGATCCCACAGATCTTATAAAAATTTTGTACAAGATTTGCTGGCAATGTGGTTGTTTTCACTCATACTTTCCCATACCTTTCAAATCATGTATGTACTAATAGCAGCTGAGATTCTGGTGCTGCTTGGCCTTGTCAATGTGGGGCAAAAAATATTAATAATAATAATAATAAAAATCAGCAATTTGAAAGCTTGGATCAGAGAAGTTACTGAAATTAGCTGCAGTCTTGCTCTGTAACATGTATACTTGGATGATGAGCTTGTTTTGTAAAGCAGTTGGCATGGTAGCAAAAGGAAAAGAGTAAGAGGATTTTTAACCCACCCACCCTCAGGAGAAATTACATTCCTGTCCCAAGATGTCTTTCCACATTGTGCCCCTTGGAGGAAACAGGAGGGGTGTCTGTGTTCCTTCCATTTTACCCCTATTTGGGTGCCTCTCTTGATCTTCCCTGCTTCTGAAGTTTGTTACAGGATAACAGCAAAGATCTTGCTAAGGCTTCTTAGACTGAATTGAGTCATAGGCATAGAGTGAGCAGCATCTACTGAGCAAGCCTTCCCATCAGAGGTTAATTAATTGGTAAATACCCATTTTAGTTCTTATCTCAGTAGGTCTCTGAGAACCTATAATACATGCAGCATCTGATGCCAGGGCTGATAAATGCAGTAAAAGTGTGTTTTCTCTTAATTTTTCTGAACTTTTCTTCAGGGTGGGAATTTATTCCAAGACAGGATTTCAGCCATAGCTTGGTCTTTCCCTTTTCAAACAACCCCTCATACTTAGGTTTAGCAGTACAAGTTCTAGCTCTTTTCTGGTTTCCCATGCCACAGACCTTTAGGCATTTATCTCAAATCCATGCACACGAAACCACATAGATCCATGAACTATTACATCTAGCTCTGAAATTCTTATCTATGCACCACAACATTGCAATTGCATTGTTATTTCTAGCAGCAATCAATATCCTTTCAGTCAGGCTTTTAATAGCTTCTTGATTAATTAATTAGTTAATGTAGCTAATTTTGTAGCTTCTTGATTAATTGATTAATTGAGTAATGTTTTTTGCAGTACTTCTACAGTAAAGTATGGTCTAAGTACTAAGCAATAGGATATTATTAATTATTGGTTTTGTTTTAATATTGTTCCAATTGGCCAAATCCTACCAAACAGTGTATTCGGGCTCAGTATTTTAATGTTAGATATGCCATGGAGGCCTTTTAGTTTGTGTGAGTGGATGAGCTATATAAGGTCAGAAGAAACAAAACAGATACCTACCATAGATTTGTTTTGTTGTTACACAGAAGTAATCTGTACAAGGCAGGGTAGCATAAAATGAGAAACTGTTAAAATTTTCAACTCTCCGTTAAAACTCTGCAATGTTTTAAGAACCTGTTGGCAGCATATGCCTCTACAGTTACTCTGTCTGTTTGGCTTTTAGGCTATAGTTTCATATGGGCACCGATATATCCTTACAGAATGCTGGTCCCCTTACAAGATTGCATCTGGCATATAAGACTGATATATTTAAATAAATAGGTTACCAAGTGAATTTCTGTAGTTGGTAGAGGTTTATTCCTTTCTTCAGCTGAGATTATACCTGCAAAGCTATTCCATATGCTGGTGCCAATTCCTAGCATCACTGACTAACTGGTGAACTAATATGGCAGCAGCAGCGTAGCTTCGCTGACAGGGCTTGTAGCAGTCTCATCTTTCCACACTCAGCACAGTCCTGATGATAGTACTATGTTTGCTTTAGGAGGTTTTGGGAATGTGTTTGCATTCATCATGAAAATCATAGGGAAGGAAAGTAGTAAAAATACTCCCTAACTCTAAAATCAAAGGGAAGATTCTCAGGCCAAGTAGATCCCTAGAAGCCATAATAGATGGTCAAGTGTATTGATATGTGAATAATTAAAGGAAGAACCACCGTGATAGAGAATTCCACAGTATTAAAAATATGAACTAATGTCCAGGACAAAGGCAGGGGGTATGAAGTAATACCCAAACTATGCTGTGTTTTATATTACCACTTGGGAAGGTATTTTGGGTCACAACATTGGATCTCTGGATACATCAGCCCAGTGCCACAAGAACACAGTCTTTCTCTTCCTGCTCTGTTTCTAACCCTCTTTAAGTATCTGGCTATTGCCAGAGGTAATGTTCTAATGTTGATTGCAACCTTGCCTGACATAGCTACAGTGTTGGACAAAATGGATCTTAGTTTAGGAGATTGTAATGCTTGGGCAGAGTGGAAACTAGAACAGGTAGGAGGGAGAAAGCAGATTACCTGCAGAGTGTGAAGGTATCTTCTGATTTCATATGGGACAGATGATTTTCTTCATCATAGCTGGCACGTTGCTGTGTTTTAGGATATCAATAACACAACCAGTATTTTAGTTTTTGCAGAGCAGTGCTTGCACTGGGTCAAGGACTTTTCTGCTTCTCTTGCTGCTCTGCCAGCAAGGAGACTGGGGGTGCACCAGGAGCTGGGAGGTGGCACAGCAAGACAGCCAGGACAGACTGGCCGAAGAGATATCCCATACCATATGATGTCTTCTTGCTCAGCAATAAAAACAAGAGTGCTTGGTCAGTGGGGCTGCTGTTGTTTGGGGACTGACTGGGCATTGGTTGGCTAGTGGTGAGCAATTGCGTTATGCATCACTTTATTGTTATTATTATTATTATATTTGTATTTTCTTTCTTTCTTGCTAAACTGCCATAATCTCAACCAACAAGTTCTCACACTTTTAGCTTTTTCACTTTTCTCTTCCATCTCATTTTGCAAATGGCTGTATGGTGCTTAGCTGTCTGCTGTTTTGAACAACAACAATTATTTAAAATAAAACTAAGTGGAACAGGTATTTTATTTAAAGTCTAACAGCTGTGAAATCTGCTCTAAACCACTGATAGGGAATAGAAGCATACTGTGAGTTAAAAAGTAAATAGTGCCAGAAATCAAATGAGTCAGTGTAAAATCTGATGATGTGTACATTGAGGAGGTGGGGTATAACCAGGTGTGGAGCTAGATTCAGGACAAATGTAGATCTGTTTCCGGGACAGTGCTAACACATGTTCAAGGCATTCTGGTAGAAGAGTGCAGCTTGGTGAAAACACAATAGGCTCCTGAATCACCTTTCTCCTCGTTGCTCCCTGTTTTTATCTCCTCTCCTGAGACCTGTACTATTTTCTGTTGCTCTCTTGACCAGACAGGCTCTCTTTATTCTTCTCCCTCTGTTCATTCAAACTGAGAATGAGAAGGATGAGGTGCAGTGCTCAGCTTCTGGCCTTTCCTCTAATCCTCACTCCCTGGCCTCTGTTCTGACCTAGATATTCTGAACCAGAACCCCCTATTCTCACTTTTGTTTGCCTACAGATTAGAGATTGTGGCACAAGGACATGTCCCTTCTGGTTCCTTTGACTCTAGTAGCAGACCCCAGCTGTTCTGTTACGTCTGGTACTTGAAACCTCGTAGAAGGCCGAAGTTGTAGCACCTTACATAAACCCATAAGATGCAAATACTGTGCTGGGAAAAGAACAATAGTAGATGTGGGTGTATAATTCATGAATTTAGCCTAAATACCACTAAGTCATCACTTGCAAGAAATTCAGGGACTGAATGGGAATGTCTGAAGGTGAATGCTGTCTTTGAAATAAGTCCAGGCTAGAATGCACATGACTAGTAAGCAGCTCTTGAGAAAAGGACCTGGAGATCCTAACAGATAAGTTGAACATCAAACAGCAGCATAGTTTTGTGATAGTGCAGTCAAGAGGAGTGATTATTTCTCTCTATTCAGTAGTTGCAATGCTGCACCTGAGTACAGAGGGGAGTTACAAAGAAGACAAGGTCCATCTTGTCTTGGAGGAGCACAGCAAAAGGACAAGAGGCAATGGATACAAGCTGCAATAAGGGATGCTACAGTAGCTATAAGGAAACAGCTTTTCATTATAGGAGTGATTGCAGAGTGGCTACCTTCTAAAGAGGTAGTCACAATCTATCCTGAATGGCTTAATCTAACTTTAAAGCTGGGCCTGCATTTCTTGAGTTTGGAGCAGGGAACTTCCAGAGTCCCTTCCAATCCTAATCATTCTGTGATTCTAAGTATGATTTGTAAGACAGCTACACTAATTAACCTGGAACATGTTAGACCACACATACCAGAATAAAACTAGTTGCTTGCTTTAGCAAGAGAAGAGGGCAAAGAGCCAAGTTAGATACATGAGTTTTGGTGCTTTAGCCTTCTAAATCAGAAGCATCTCCTGAAGAAAAGGCCCTCTTCACTCAACAGACCATTTGTTTGGTAATATGCAGTAGGCATTTCCTGATAGATGGTTTAGTGTGTATGAACTGCCCTCATACCCCTAGCTAATGATGAGTTTCAGTGACATTAATTAGGATTAGAGGAGGCAAGTGTCCCCCCGTGAGCTTATTTGCACTTGATAACTACCTTGGAGAACTGAGCAGCGTAAACAGAAGGCCATAATCAGAGACTGAAGTCCCTGTTCTGTAAACTGCCCTACTGAATAGAGAATGCCAT
The DNA here is from genome assembly GCA_011076525.1 of Nettapus auritus. Lineage (NCBI taxonomy): Eukaryota > Metazoa > Chordata > Aves > Anseriformes > Anatidae > Nettapus > Nettapus auritus. Next base: position 22,767,902 of record CM021769.1, read on the forward strand.
GGAAGCTGGGCTTGCAGTCAGACCTTGTTTAATGTCTTCTTGATTGTTTTCATGCAGCTTTATTCTGTCAGAGGGAGTATCAGACTACTATAAACTTTCTTCAGTTCTGCTGACTGAGAGAGCTTTTTAAAATAGAAGTCCTGAAGGAGTTCCTGTAGTTAGTGCTGAGTTTCAGGTAGCATAAGAAATGCATTTGTATGCTGTTCTTGTGAGCCTGTTTCCGAATGTTGCATTTCTCATTTTATGCTTAGCATTTTTAGAATAGTCCAGATAGGACTTCTGTCAGCTATGCCCAGTAGTAGCTACTGTGTCTTCGGATATTCAAATTAGGCATAGGTAAAACTTCCTAGGAGACCTGTGCTTTGGTGAAACATGTTACCCAGAGATGTGGTGGAACTTCCATTCCTGGAAATTTCCAAGGCAAAGGCACAGTTGACATGTTCTAGGGGTAGCAATAGTCTCCTTTCATGACTGGACTAGATATCCCCCCAACAGGTCTTTCAAAATGACCTGATGAGCTCACTGCTTTGGGACAGCTCCTCCTCTCTCACAGTCCCTGTTCTCACAGGAAGAGCAGACACATGCACATGTGGACAGTGTCCTCCACCAAACACTAACTGCCAGGACCTCCTTAGCCGAGAAAGGTACTTTATACTTCACCCTGGGGGCAGCCTAGATTAGCCAGGGCAGGTGTGGTGTGAAGGGGCTTTAGTTGCCTTTTCTGCTTTCTGCTCTGAACCCGGTGACTTGGTTGCATCTCCACGTTAGTTTGTCTCCAGAGAAGTCAGTGTGAGGTGTGTCAGTAATGCTTGAACTGAACAGTGAGCATTGAAAGCTTGATAGGCGTGAAGCCTTCCTCTGTAAGAAAAGATTTCATGCATTGGTGAGACGTTGGAAAAACTGGTGTTGACAGGATTCTGTTGCAGGAAACAGGCACTGAGGCCTGCAGGCAGCGAACAGTCAGATCCCCAAATCATGCTGTGCATGGAGGCCATGAAGATGTCAAAAGCTGACATGAACAAGGGCTTTTTTCACATAGTACAGCCACTGGGATTTGATTCAGATTGTGTGGGGTTATCCTGTCATGCTGTTATCAATGCAACTGTGTGTGCACCACTCTGCCAGCATGGCAGAGCTATGAAGAGATCAATTTGTGTTGAAATACATGTCATTTTTGCTAAATCAGTAACTGCTTTTTGGAAACTCCTTCCAAGTAATCAGTCTGGAATAAATCACTACTTGTATGTCTTCATTCCACCCCCACCCCTCTGCTGAAATCCATCCAGTATCCCATTTTAGGGGAAAAGGCATCGCTGACACTATGCACAGAAGCCAAAGCTACTCTGTGGCATGTAATATTTCTGTAACAATGAAGTTATTGGTCATAACTCAGGACCTTTTCCATTTATGCTGTAGCTTTCCCAACATCAATAACAGAGAGAGCTTTATGTCCACTTACGCATATTCCTTGGGTGTACCTTGAATGATTCCAGAAAAAAAGTTGCAGGACACACCATACTCTAACTGGCTGTGTGGACTGCTCCAGGATCTTGTCCACCCCTGGGCTTTTGGAACTTTATTCACTGATACCCTCTTGTTCTTTTTCAGAAGTTAGTCAGGAATGCTGGTAGAGTCTGTTCTTGGTGCGCTGTGAGCCTTCAGTTTGGTTGTGTGCAGAAGAGGCAGGCACACCCAATACCTTGCCTTCCGCTCTGTCCCTCTGAGACTGGAAAATGTCATACTGTCACAAGAGGGCAGAATCAGGGTTTGTACAAGCAGTAGCATTTAGTACAGCTGAACAAATTTCTGTGTATCTGCTGAGCTGTGCTAACAGAGTTGTGTGCACAACTAGCCTGCAGCAGACATGGGGTAATTCCACTTAATGCTGTCCTCTCCTAGGTTAAGTCAAATGACCTTGCATTTATCACATGCCCCAGGAGCATGCATGTGTTCAATTACCAAGCTAAGATTATATGCCATGACTTCTTAAGCCTCAGTAACTTAATCCTCTATCTGAGCCCTGAAGGCTGTTAGTAGACCTTGAATAGGTATCTTCCCTAGGTATTTTTATAAAGCCAGACTGCAGTGATAGTCAGAGCAGCATATTGTGTCCTCTGGAATGCTGTGAAGAACCTGCAGCTCATTCCCTTGCTAGAGAGTTGCTGTTGGAAACCTGGGTCTCTGTGAGAGCAGTCCATGTCCAAGGGAGGATATCTTCACCCTGTTGAGAGCAGGAGCTACCTCCTCGTGCATGGCTACCTGAGACACCTCTGCCAATGCAACAGTCTAAATTTAAGGGTGACTAGAAATGTTGGCTTAGATCTGTCTGACTGCTAGCATAATTGCATGGGTTTCTTGTAAACAATTTGCTTGCAAATGCATCCTGCTTTGCTTAGATACTTAAAATGTCACAGAATTTTAATTACCAGGGAAACTTTAAATACTTTTTATTTTTTCTTTTTCTTTTTTCTTTTCCCAAGGCTAAAAAGGCTGATATCAGAACTACATTTTTGAAGGATTAATTCATTGTCACTCAAAATAATTGTTATGATTTGGTTTCCCATTGTCAATGAACTTTGAAACTATTTAATTTACAACAAAACTGCTTTGAAATTAGTGAAGCACTCACTGCGAGAAGTGTCTGCTGAACTAGTCTGCATCAATTTGGCTAACTACCAAGTAATTTAAATTAAATGGATTCACATCTGTGTGTATACAGACAAGGTCTCAGATATGGTAGGGTTAATTCTAGAGCTAGTTCAAGAAAGTGGACAAATGCCAAAGAGACCAAAGGTTTCTCACATTCTAACTGACTCTGCTAAATAATCATCAGTGGCAGCACAGAATTTCATGTGCTTTGCTTTCAAGGTGTCTGTTCTCTGAGACCAGAGAAACATAATGATAGAGTCCCTCAAGATAGGACATGAAATATGTCCTTGAAGATGGCTGTCTTTACCAATGGGTGGTACAGTTGCAGGAGGTCCTGTATTTAATCCTGCCAATCCTCTGGAAACTAGTCATAAAAGGATAAACAAATCAAGAAGAGACTAAAATCATAAACAGACTTCATGCTATCCAGATTCCTGAATGAACTGCACCATAACTGATTAAATAACATTCTTCCCTAATTAACACCTTGACATCTTGCTAAGCAGAACCTGTAAGACTCTCTAATACTGCTTATTGTCTTTAATGCTTGTACAGTGCCACACACAACTACACCTGCAAGCATCCTCATTAAAGAAGCATCTATCTGGAGACTACGAGTCCCACAATGCAAGGGGGAAAGCCTTTCAACTAGAGGTGATTTTCTGGGATTTGTAGTCTCTGGAACAGTACCACAGTACAGAAGAGGAGGATGTCAGGGATTTTACTTCACAAGAGTGAATTAAGAGCTTGTTTAGAGCTCCCAGCAAATTGCTCTCATTCAGACAAATTTTGGGTGACCTCAGTCTGAATCATGGAAATTGTTCCTCTGGTTTTCCATTTCCCCCAGCTGATGCTTAACACTTGAAATGGCTCTGGCTTTTTATCTGCTTCCCTTTGTGGGACAGAAGAACCTGTGCTCTGTGTGTGTGTGCATGCATGTGTGTGTCTGGCTGCCTGTCATTGCAGCACTAATGGAAATACTGCACGGATCACAACTCTCAATTAGCTCCTCGGGAGATTGCTGTGACAGCCAGTTACTGAACAGCAAGGCCTGAAGGAATGAATTAATTTGTAGTACACGGCAGTTAGAGTCACAGTGTTAGCAATGGAATGAGACAGCAATAGACCCTTATTAGGCTCAGCCTGTGTGATGCAAGGGACTGTTACCTGGGGGATGTCTTTTTTTTTTTTTTTTTCTCAACCCCCCCCCTCACCCGCCCAGGGTTAGGAAGGGTCTTGGACCACGAGTGAATGAGTTTAGAGTTCTTAGTTTGGCTTGTGGAGTCACTGTCTGCCTGAGGCTGTTTGGCAGCTGGCACTGGGGCTTTCATTCAGCACAGACAAGGGCATGCTGCTCTCCTTCTGGCTTGGCGCCAGGCCAAAGCCACTAAGTGAGTGGTATTCAGGGAAGGTAAGGCTATCTTTCTGTCTGTCTTTAAACAACATCTCTCTTCCTTATTAGTTCAGATAAGTGTGTGTCACAGAGGATATCCTAAAGCTGCTGCACCAGGGGATGCTAGTGCCTTGCCTTTGCAGTGCTACAGCTATACTGAGACAGAGAGGAGCAAAACCTGCTTGGTGAGGCATGAGCACTCACACAGTCTTTGCAAAGTGTTCCTAGGAAAACTGGGGATCTTCATAGACAGCCTGAAGTTTCCAGAGATTCAGCCTGCTAACAGCCACACACTCCCTGTACCTTGAAGTACCGTACTATGGCCCACCAATACAACTTTGGCTTTTCACCCTCCTATTTTTCAGCTCTGATGTTTAAAGATTTGTCATCTCTTAATCTGACATCTACAAAGTTGAATACAAAGGCGAGTCTTGTCTTTTCTTGATCGTGCAATGACTTTTTCCTCAAACTTGTTTTTAACCTGTTCTGTAGATTTGGCTTCTGAGTGTGCACAGTGTATTTTTCTGAGTGGGGTACCAGTCTTTCTCTTCCTTTGAGGAAGATCAGCCACCTAGCAAGATGCAATGTGAAGCCATTGAAGTTTTGGGCATAGTGCTTGCATGATACAGTTCTGTTTGCTGATATATATCCGCCCTCCAGAACCATGTTACATGCAGATTTGGGAAGGAGTAAGGTGAAAGCAGAGGAATGTTCTTAACGTAATCCTTGTAGAAGGCAAGAAACAAGAAAAGAAAGTTTCCCATGGACTTTTAGTGAATTTGGTGCTTGAGAACAGAACTCTGCTGTGTTGTTCTGGCAGGCTGAGGAAGATGTTAAGTACCACATGGGAATAAATGGAGGAGAATCTCTGTCTTAAGCTCTTTATGCTCTCGAAATAAAGATGTGTGTGTGGTGGGGAAAAGAGAGAGAATTCGTTGACAAAGAATTGCCCTTAGAGGCAGCTGTCCTCTGTTTATCCGCTAAAAGGGACATTGGGAGCAGCGCCAGTGGAGCCTTTTTATGCCATCCTGCTCTTTAGGCACAAAAGGGAACTTTCCTTCTGAAGAAACTCTCAAGAGTCATTCAGTCCATGGTCCCTACATTGTCAACCAACAATGGGGACAGTTTATTTTACCTACCTCAACAGAAAGCAGGAAATCTAGCCCAAACTCCTCTCAGCAATGGTGTCTTCATAACTTGGAAGTCAGCAAAGTGGTTGTAAAAAGGTTTGCAGCTGTATTAGTGCTCCTCCTGTGGGCAGTATTGCCTTGAGTTCCTCTTACTGTCCTTCACATCTGAGTCCAAACAATAGCTGTTGCCTTTTGTTTCATTTTTACAGTCTCTGCCTCTTCCATGATCTTTGTGTGTGCTGCTTGTATTAGCTGCCTTATTGTCTCTTGCTGCACCTTGTGGACAGTAAGTGGTTCTCCCCCCTTCATTCCTACAGCTCCATTCTTTATGTTCAGAAGTGCTGTCATGCACTGCTCTTGCTTGCAGGTGTCTCACCCAGACGGTATGTCATACTTTGATGTAGTGTATGGATACAATAATGGTATTTCTGATGTGAGCCCTCATGGTGTGTTCTTAATGATAGAACTTCCTGGCATTGTCCGGTAGACTGTACTAGAGATTCTACATACTGCTGTATGTAAAAAAACCCTGTATTTTACATAAGAGGTCCATGAACAGGTCCAGAGAAGAGGCCCAGAAGGGATGAGCCCCAACTGTTTTTTCATGCATTATGTTGAAAGTGAAGAGGAGAATGTTCATATTGCTGACATGGCTATAAGAAGACTAGAAATGTTAGGAAAAGTGGCCGCAGGGTCTCTTTTTTGGATCCACATGTTCTGTCTCTTGCAAATTAAAGAAGCAGGTTTCTTTGCAAGGGAATAGGATTTGGCTGGGAAAGGGAGTGAACCTTCTCCACAGGCCCTTTACAGCCAAGATCCTTTCAGTGACACAATTCCACTATGAATTTTGATGTCTGCAGTTTGGATTTTTCCACTCTTGATTGTTACTGTATATAAATATATATTTCTCTGGATATAAAATGCTAATATTCTGGCTTTATTCTGGCTTGGTACATGTGTTGAATTTGTTCTTCTAGGTGCAAATGATGACACAAAGACCAAGGCAGGAACAGATCTGTTCTTCTTTCTTGTTCTTAAGTGACGGGACAGTTTCAGGACATAAAGTGGCAAAGAGCTACCTGAATGGTTTTGTTACAGAAACGGAGTAAAATATAGATGAAGAACAGGGGGAAGAAACAGACCAAAAGAGATAGGCAAAGAAAATGGGAATATAGAAAGAGGGGAAAACTGATAAATAAAAAAAAAAAAAAAGAGAACTGACTAAAGCAAGAGAAGAGAGAGGGAGATTCTCTCCTGATTAGAATTCATGAACTCCGTTCTTACATTAAGTCTATATATGACACCTGGCCTTTAATGTGAAGCTGCCTACGAGCATTAAAAATTAAAAGCAGAAGGTAGGATCCATCCATCTCGGGCAGCGCTGCTCCCCTCCTATCTGAGCTCTGCACAAAGCTATTACACATTGATAAATTATTTTGGGTAATAGCTGAGATATTACATTGTTTCTGAGTGAAGGTAAAATCTCTCCATGACATGGGCATTTATCAGGAGCGCATTTCATCCTATTTATTATGGCCGAGACGAGATCGCAGGCTGCGGGCAGAGCTGGCACGTCGTGCTGATCACCTCCCCCATCGCCTCCCTTCCCTCTGTCACTTAGATGATGGGATATTGATGGAGCTCATGACAAGTTAATTATTAACTAAAGATATGCAGTTCACCTTTGCCAGGGGAGGGGGCACAGAAGAGAGCAACAATAGTTCTTAAAAAAATAAATGTATCCATTGTATCTTAGGATTCTTCTTTCCACCTTCCTCTCCCTTCTACCTGTGGTGTTTTACAACACCCCCCTAGATTAATCGGGTAGGTTATTTGAATTCCAGGAGGGTCTGGAAGGCCAGCTGACATGGAAGAACCTCTAAGAACTTTAGGTCTTGTTCAAAAAAAAGTTTCTACTGAAGTTCTTCTCTGTTGGCTTGGCATTGAAGATAAATAGGGAGGAATTTTCACTGTTCACAAAGTAATAAAGACATCTCTAACTCTTGAGAGGGACAGAATGCAGAGACATGGAATCTCAATTCTGTCCAATAAATGTATGCTTTTTTTTCTTTGTAAGGTAAGAGTGTCCTAACAGACTGAATAAGTCAGCTACTCCTTTCCATGGAGTGCTGGAGGTTCCCCTGAATTCTAGCTGGCTTGCAGGACAGAGGCAGAAAGAGGATGGCCACAAAGGTAATGAATGCTTCCTTGCTTGTTCCTCTGAACTCCTGGGGTAACCAGGAAGAATTTGCCAGCACATGAGGGACTGTGTCCTATTTGCCTCCTGATAGTCTTGGTCACCAAGGGAGACAGGTGCAATACGTAGACCTTTGGGTTAGATTATCGGATAAACTGAGGTATTACAAATAAGAATTGCTCGGTCCAGGCCATGGATTGAGTAGTCCTTCAGTCTACAGCATACAGCTTGCAGTAACAGTCACTATTACCTCATGGCTGGGTACCATGGGTTACTGTCCCAGATGAACTGGTGTCTTATTCATGATGCAGAGAGAGTCCTTCAGGAAAAAAATAAGTGTGTTTGTTTTTCAGAACCCAAAACCCAAGCTGCTCTGGATGCAAGTTTAAAACTACAAGTGTGCCCAATTTCGTGCAGGTTGGATTTGAGCCTTAGAACTTATTTAGGTCCCATCTACTTCACTTCCTTGAAAAA
>CM021769.1:22775844-22861496 GCA_011076525.1 Nettapus auritus
ATGGGAACCAAAAGGATATACAAGGGGTCTCTTTTGGCTTAAAGAAAAAGTGGTTATTTTCCTAGTTGTCCTCATATGGGCTCTGGTAAGGGATGGAAGAATCCTATCTGGTGTTTCTGCAGCAAATTGTTCTCCCCAGAAAAAAACTTTTTACATGCTTTCTTCATGCTTTTCAACCTGAAGTATTCAAAAACTTGTGAAAGCTCATGATCAGACATCTCTAATTCTTTGGTGTAAAATTTAAGCTCTTGTGTATCAACACTGAGTAGAGTAGGGGAAAACTGACTACTGTTCTTTGAAATCCACCAGTTCTGTTCCCCTGGATTAATGCTATGTGCTGGACTTTCAGGAACAGACATAGACATTTCCTTTCACTGATTTTCGTCTTTTACTGTGTGATCTGACAGTTCGAGGTTAATTCTGAGATCCATTTCTAAGCTATTATTAGTATTTATTTAAATAGCTGCATTTCCTGCTCCACAGTTTTGAGGAACCTTTCTTTGAAAACACAGATTTCTACTTCTTTGTCTCAAACTGGGGAAGTTGAAGTACATTTAAAAAAACAACTAATGGATTTGGATTCTCAGGTGTAACTCTTCCTCTCTGAAGCTATGCTAGATGTTCTTACATCAACAGTACTATGTAAAAGCAAAACTTTCAGAGTGCTCATTTGCTCTACACACTTTGGCTTTCTGAAATCTCTGAAAATCTAGCTGCTTTCTATCAAAGGTATGAGAAAAAGAGATGGGATAGGGCTCCCATGTACAGATAAAGTGAGTGTTGTCTGAAACATGGTGGGTAGATTAGCTGTCTGGACTCCAAGTAAGAAACTGCCCATCATTGCAGTAAGGCTAATCTCCCTGTCCTTGTCTGGTCATAGTGATCAGTTTGCCCTCTACTTAATATAATAAAATATATAATAAAAATGTATTAACAACTGTGAACCACCCTTATCCCCTTTCTAAATCCCCCTGGGATCCCTTCAAGGTTAGAGGATGTGCAGTATGCGCACCTCAAAGAAAATGCAAGTTCATTATCTTCACCCTTTTATGATACACCTTGTCCTTGCCTGTTGCCTCTCTTGCAACTGCTTTTTACTCTGGACCTCAGTCTTCAGTCCCTGCCTGCACAATGTAGCTGTGTGGACATCGCTGGCAAAATACTAATGGTGGTAACACCTGGTGGTTCTGCTTGTCTTCCAAAGATACATTTCTGGTGAGTTTTGTGAGAATCTCATCAGCCTATGTACATGTATGTATGCGTTCAGGAGGGCTGGGCTCTTGACTGTCTGTGACTTCTTCAAGGCAGAGTGTCCATCATTGTTTCCAAACAAGCTGCCTGCCTGCTGGTTATAGCTTTTTTTTTTTTTTTTTTTTTTAATTTCCCCTAATTTTTGGTTTTACTTTGACTTTCCTTCCAAACACCTCATAACACAAACTTTAATTACTAATTCAAAGAATGTCTCTCACAGTAACATAGGTAATAGCAGGATATTAGTGCTCTCAGGTTGTTCATGTAACACACAGTCCTATAGTACTATAAATAAGGGGTGCAGCGGAGATGGAACTGCTCTTCTTGAATGTGTAGATCATTGTTTATAGAATAGGCATTGAAAGCCCATAAGGAAGAAGACTGTACTGAGAGACAGTAGTATGAATAAATTTTGCTGACATGCATTTTCGCATTTGGAAAAGTACCTATCCGTAATACTTATCTTTTCTGGCATAAAGATGGTGATGTGTAATTATGCTACCTGCCAGCTACGGAAATCTAAGAGAATCCTTAGTTCAGTTAATGCTAGATTTTTTAGAATTAGCTTGATTTTGAATGTGTTTGGTGTGATTTAACTGAACTATACCTGGGAAAGTGTATTCAGGTTGGTAGCACAAGATGTGTTGCAGGACAGACAGTAGCAGCAGATCCAAATAGACACCTGTCAGAATATGGTTCCTTCAGAAGAGCTAGAACTGAACGTGCAGTTTAGCCAATGTGTCCTGTCATGTATGATAGTGTGTCCATCGAGGGTGAGCCGTGTGGGCAGGTAGTGTATTTGTTCAGCAAGACTTTATGGCTGCCCTGCTCCATATGGCAGGTCATATACTGTGATGTGTCAGACCTGGTGTCCTTTGCTAGCCTGAAACCTTGTCTTTTGCTGTGACTGACATCAAATAAGTTGGAAAGGTGCAAGGACTTCAGGCAGGAGGCAGTTAAGGAGCAGCTGGTCTATGGGGTCACATCTGCTGAGCCTGCATATGTAGAAATTGTCTTCTTTTGGAGGGGCTGGGTTGTTGACAACCACACCAACCATCTTGGTGTGGATACCTCTGCCCTTACACCAACTTGGTCCTTTTCAATTGTGCCAAGCTCCTGACATTAATAGCAATTGAGGTGAAGATTGCACCAGATAATTATTTGTATGTGGGAAAATTACTTTGTCATCTTTTAATTTCAGTGAATAACCTCTTGTTCTTTTTATATCCTAGTTCTAGAGTAATGGCAATAACAAGACAGTTCCTGGCTTGTCTGTTTCTGTGTTATTCCTTGGTATTCTCAGCAATGCGCTTTTCATGTCTTTTTCACTCATTGGTAGCAGAACCCTAGCTGGAATGTCTCCTCTGGTACCCTTTGTACTTTGTCTTCTGTCTTCCCTTAACCAAATGACAAAAGCACTTCCTCCTTCAAATCTCTTCATGTGAACCACTTCAGTATTTTGATGCTTTTAGGAAAATAACTGGTTCTGATCTGAGTGAGAAAGTTAATATTTTTTAGTATTCATTTGTCATACAATTTACTCTCCAAAGTGTTTTAGATGACTTTGTCATTAAGTCATCCAGTCTTCCTTACAGTGAGTCTCCCACTGTATGTCAATTCCCTCTTTCTACCACTTGTTTCAGTCTTACCTGTTGTGTCTCACCTGAATCTTCATATGGAATTAGGTGGGAAACTGAACAGACCTTGTGCCTGAGGGAGTGGGGGTGGCTTTGGGTAGCACTGCAAAATAAATCATTCCTAGTAATAACCTGATGTGCACTAGGCCACATATGTTGCTGCTTTCCAAACTGCCAAGCACTCACGCAAATGCTGGAGGCTATGACATACCACTGTGGCTGATCCACATTCATGCAAGCATCTGACGTGTGCACACACAAATACACACGTGTACCCCTTCCCTCCACCACAGCATAAACACAAGATCGTGTTCCATATGTTCCCAGGTCAACACTGAGAAAGACTTCTAAGCGGCTCACAGAAACACACAGCAACTTAAAGAGTTAACCCTACAGTAATTGGAAGGCAGGGGGGAACACTGTAATGGAGGGGTGAAGAGTTTCCATAAACCCATTGCCTCAGCTAGGAGAACCTGCTAAGGGGCAGTGGTCAGAGAGAAACAGAAGGAGAGAGAGAGATATCAAGTGTAGTAATCAGAATGAAAAATGGAGCTCCGGTTACTTTAAACAAGAGCTAATTTATCACGAGAACGAGTGGATAAGTAGCTGAGTTTCAGGCGTTCAGTAAGTTCCCCGTTCTGCTCCAAAAATTATTCCACCCCTGTCTCCATGCTCCCATAAATCATCCCTTTCTTCACTTCTGCTCCGATTACCAATTACTCCTGCCTACGACACGCTTTCCCCTGCCCGACACAATCTGATGGGGCCCTGCCTTTTAATTTTACAAATGCTTTTTTCTTCTTGCTTCTCAGCTCCACGTCCCTACTCCTCCCCTCTCCAGTTTCTTTCTGTATCTTTGTTTCCCCTTTCCCTCCTCACCTCCTCATCTACTTTTTTTTTTTTTTTTTTTTAATTTGAGGAAAGGGGGGGCAGTAATGTTTTCTGGCACCTCCCCCTGTGAGGTTGACAGAGTTGAAGGAGAGGAATAGAAATTAATGATTTCCCCCAACCTGAACTCTCTTTGGATTTGTGGGTCCTCTCCCTAAGCACATGAAAAATTCTAGACTATCCAGTGCCGCTGTATCAAAGGTGAAAGACTTATTCTTGAAAGGCTGAGTTGCTCTTTGTTGAGCCTTTGAAGGAAGACATAATTTTTTCCTTTTTTCCCTTTTTCTTTATTGTACACAGAGCTTTTTGCAGACTAGAGATAGTTTTTGAGCTGCACTGCTTCAGGCAAGAGAATTTTAATTTTTTTTTTCAGTGTTATTTTTCTGCATATACTTCACCAGTGCTAATATTTACTTTGCAGTAGTTCCCAGCTAGCTGTCATACAAATATGGAGGCACTGACCTGGTCCCAAAGCCTGGTAATTTAGATTAGGTCTGAACAAGAAACTTTCATTGACTTCATGGTTTCCATACATGAAATTATCTTAACCCAAATTTGTACTAATAAATAAATGTCAGCTTTAGAAGAATGTCTTGAATTTATTGATACAGTTATAACTTTCTAATACAAAGAAGTTGATATTTTTTATTTACGGTATTCTAGTGTATTGTAAGTCTGGTGCACCATTTAGATGTTGTATTGATCTGTTTGTGCACTGCATACCTAAAAATCCTAGAACAAAATTCAAACATCAAAAATTGGTATGCAATAATGCATTGTTTTGCTTATTCATATCGTTTCACAACATAAATTATTGTTTACTATATGTTTGTACAATCTACAGTTGGAGCATATGAAACCATTGTATGTCATGTTTGTCAGTTCAGCATGGAGGCAACAGATTTGTTTGACTCAGGTGGTTGTTGAAGGCTTCATTAACTGATACTTAAGTAGCTTTCAGAAAATAAAAAAAAGGTTCACGAGGGCTAACTAAAAATAAATGCTGGCAAGCCCTAAGTTGGAAAAGCCGTCACAACTGAAGACAAGTGTTTATGCAGGTCATCACTCTAGCCTAATGTGCACAGAGCCATTATTTCCACTGTTGAGCTATTCAACCAGATTGCCATGAAGCTCACTGAATCTGAAAAGACAAAATTCCCTTGCCCTGCTGAGAACAGGGCAAGCAAAGTGGCAGCTCTGCGTGCTATGCTGCAGAGAAAACTGCTGTCCGGGACTGATTTTTGTGCAGGATAATGGATGGAGGAGATGGATTACCAAGTGATAAATCACACAGAGAAATTGGCTGGTGCCAGAACCCGTGAGCAAGGAGATAGCTGGCATGCTCTGCGGCGGGTATTGCCATCTCTACCTAAGGAGCAATAGCCTTTATACATACACAGTAAAACAAAACAAAAGTTAGTTACAGTGCAGCTTCTCGTAATAAGGCATTTACAGCAAAACAAGGGTGGCAAAGGGAACATGCCAATTCATGTCTGTCTGTGTATCTTTATTATTTTTTTGGGGGAAGATCAAGGGAAATCCTCTTTGTTCTCATTTGCCCTCTTTATTCTCATTTTCTCTCTTTATTACCATTCATTAAAGCCCTTAGTGTTATTTTCTAGGGAGAATCAAGGAGAATCACAAGCATCTTTCACTAAGGAAATAGAAGACCTAACTGAGCATGACACAAATTATTCCCATTCCACATGGTTTGTATGCACTCCCTCTGTCCTGTCAGGCAAAGAATGTTGCTGGCACTCTCTATATAGCTCTGTAATCAATAATACAGCTCCACATCACCCTGAAGACCAATGATACTTTGAGCTCGGTGTACTCTGGGCTGGGCAATCTACGCACTAGACAGAGTTACTTGGAGATGGTGGAAATTTGGCTTAGTCCTACAGCATCTTCATGTGGGCTGAAAGACTATACTATGCTAGGCACTGTTAAGTGCATTGAAAAAGTGTGCAGTGATGTGCTCTACATTTGATTTTTTTTTCCATGAAAAGTGATAGCAAGGCAATTCTCAACCCTGCCATTGACTGTGCACATGAAAACAGCCTAAGAAGAGAGCCATGCTTCTGACATGCTGGGAAAGATGCTGGCCCAAACAGGTGTGGAAACTGTACTAAACTAAACAGACTGATTTCTGATTTGGGAGTATCCCAATCCCCACTACCTATGTAGGCGTGAAGATGATAATGGAAATTCACTGTTGTTAGAGCTGTGGAAGAAGGTTGCTGGCAAAGAATCAGAAGGTAAGCTATGCAAATGGTGCTTGTGGAAGGTGTTTTCACCATGTCAGATTTCTTGAAATGTGCAGCAAAAGTAGAGGCTATGCAGCACTCTAGGAGGTTAGGAAGAGGCTGGGAGCACCCAAAGAGTTTGCAAGAGAAAATTTTTGAACTCATTATTTTCAAGAGGACTGCAGTCCATGGACACAAACTTTGTCCTGTCAAACTTTTGGGTAGAATCTCTAAAAGTCTTGTGTGTCTTGAGACTTCTTCAGTAAGCATAACCTGACACTGTTGTTTTTAATAATGTAAAGGATTTGACTGAACCTTGGCAAAGCCATCCATTACGCATAGGGTTAGCTCATAACTTTCGTGACACGTAGGGTAACTGGAATTCACTCTGTACCCACACATATGGGCACTGGATTAGCATCTAACACACCAGTAGGTTGGTGACACTGACCATCTCTTTTAGGTAAAGATCCTTGAAGCTTGACCTATATTTTTTGAACATAATTTTAGAGCTGTGGTTAGATAGTAGATTAATCTTCCAGCTGGCTCCTCCCAAGGACCTGGCATGTATTGAACACTGAAATGACAGATCCACTACCTTTCTCTGCTGTCTCATTGTTGAAAAACCCTGTGTGAGTGATTTAATGTTCAAAGTTTTCCCTAGAAATCCCTGCTATTTCACAGCAGTTTAATTCTAGAAAAAGAGGTGTTGACATAAGATTGCCTTGAATCAAGCTTTTTGAACTTAAGTTTTTAGATATTCTGACGGTTCCACTATTTCATGGCAGTATGAAATTTGACAGGAAAAGAACCTGTAAAAAGGGCTTTTTTGTCATTTTCAGGAGTTGACTGCTGGAAATCACTGTTTACATGTTGTAGCTTGTGTTTTTCTGGGAAAACACTGTTATGGTATCAAGGCAGTAAGTAAACATGCAGGCTCCAAGCTGAGGCAGAAAATTATGTTGAGTAGGCTGAAATCTGGCAGAGTTGCATAAGGCTGTGGAGCTGAGACTTCTGGGCTTGCCTGGGACTGCCTCACAGCCCTCCTCACCTTCTTTTGAATCCATTAGATAGTTGCCCCTTGGTCACATACCCAGGGCTCACACGAGATGAGAAGCAAGGTCCCTGCGTTCTCTGTACTACTTCCCAGTCCTCTATGTGATACCAGCCATCTTCCCCCCACTTTAAAACAATAGTGACTCCACTAGCTGGGAGCAAGAGCACTTCAGTGGTAGAAAACCATTGGATTTGCAGTAGAATAATTTTTCTGACGCCCACATTTGATGTGGGGGAAAGGATGTGCCTGAGTCTTTTTCTTCAGAGCAATGGCAGGAGCAATGGCCATCAACACTTCTCCCTGCTGCCTGTTCTCAGTACTGTCACCTTGCTTGTGAAGGCACTTTGTTCAGGAGTCAGGAGAGGTTTGTCCCTGCAGGCCCACCAGGGTGACACCAGAACAGGGCTCAGAACTGCCTCTTCGTTCCATGCTGGACCTTGCTTGGGGGACTGGATGTTTATAATACTCTCACTGAGAGAAAGGACCCTTCTCCTCTCAGGAGATCTCCAGGCTGTACTAATGTTACCTGCCACATCCAGTGTGTCTTGAAAACAAATCTCTGCGAGGAAGGTTATCACAGAGTTCTTTAACCGATTCCCTCATACGTCCGTCACATGAGGAAACCAATTAGGCTGTGCTGCCTACACCTCGCTTAGAAGAGAAAGGAGCTGGCAGGATTTAGGGTGTGCTGGAAAAGAGGGAAATGACTGTATTTCAGAATGCCTGCCTACAAGAAATCTCTGGTGCCCATTTTGGATTTTTTTTTTTTATTTATTTTTTTTTCACTGACGCTAACAATGGAAAGGAAATGGACTTAATGCTCAGGCTGCCTAAAGCATTTGGTTTGAATGACTCATCTATTGCATTCAGTCTCTCCAGCCTGCAACACCTAATTGTGAATTACTAATTAGCTGTCATTGAATTTTCGAAATAGTACTATATACTTTTTCTGTGATAAATTTATTTAAAGAAACACATTTGACTCCCTTTGGAGAGAAAGTGGAGTTGATGTATGTTACAAGGAGGGACACATTTTCTTTAAGCATACAGCAAGATGTCTGATTGCAAAAGGTTTAGCCAGAAGGACAGCAAGGCACAGAGAGACTCATGGATTTTGGAGGTAATACTCTTTATTTTATTAAAAATTTTCACTTAGCATTTTCTAGAAGTTGACTGGCATTTCATACGTCTGTGACATGACAGACAAAGGCTTAACACTGACCTTTCTAGGGTCTTAGAGCAGCAGAGTTTATCTCTGCTCTGAAACTTGATCACAGTCAACTTTTCATTAATAGAGAGGACTGGGATGCCCCAGATAATGGGGAAAAAAAAGACAGAAAGAAAAATACATTTTTGAAGACCGTCTTTGAATATGTTACCTTCTTGTTAGCAGTTATGTTAAGTTAACCTTACTGACTCTGAAGTGGAAAAAAAAAGCATGTGTGATCTTTTACTTTGTAGTTCTATTGAGGCAGCGGTGCCACAGGGAAAGATGCAGGATGCTGTTCCTCCACTACCAACCAAAGGGTGCGATCTGACTTCCCAGAAGGCACATGGCAGGAGGCAAGGGAATGGTTGTATAGTGCCCGTAGCATTAGTCAGAGCCAGACAGGATTTAAACAGCAGAGCCTTTCTTACTAGCAAGGCACAAGAAATTAGATGATTTTCTGAGGCCTGGGTGAGTTTGCATTAACAACAGGTAATGATAGCATTATAAAACCTAAGCACATTAGGGTTGAAGTCATTAGGCTTCAAGTACTCACACCATCTCAGAAAGTTTTATCCACTGTTTCATTTATGGAAGGACAGGAGAAACAAATACATATGTGTTTACATTGCACTATGCACGTGCATATATATATATATATATATATATATATATATATGCTCTGATGGCCAAGTGTTTTCAAGCGAAGCAATTCATTTTGTGCATCAGAGCCCAGCTATACTGACCTTAGGGAGTCCAGGAGGGTTCATCTCTTTCTTCTGCAGAAAAAGCCTCCAGGGTTTATGGCAACAGGCTTTCAGCTTCTGCTTAGGAAAGATCTTGAACCTGTGTAGCTTCCAGGGAAGTTGCTGGTGTTTCTAGGTGCTCAGTAGTACTCTGAACTGAAGCTTAGACAGACTTTGGAGTAGCCTGGCTGCCTTTATTTATGTGCTTATTAATGAGGATGTTCTGGGAGGGGTTTTTTCATTCCTTTTTATGGACATGCCTGGGTTTTTACAATAAGACACATCATATAAATTAACTCATAAATCTTTATTGTGGTCATTTCAAATACTCTGTGATTCACAGTACAAAAATGTGGTGCCTTGGTTTACCAAGAAGCTGCCTAACTCAACTTGCTTTCTTGAGTCTCTCCTGCTGTGCTTGGGCATTTCTCAGACCACATATCAAGTCGCATTTTTATTATTATAAGTGCCTCCATGCTTAAGTGCTAGAAATCTATCTTCTTTAATTCCAGGCACTAATATCTCTGGAGAAATGTTTTTTCACATTAATTCAAAACAAGAAGAGACTGGACTAAAAAAAAAAAAATGAGAAGTTCCAAGAGTCTGGTTATGCTGCTGAGACTCCAAAGAGTGAGTAAGAAAATATAACACAGTATCACCATTGCTCTCCCCAGTAAGGGGACAGAATTGCCTGCCTGAGTGCCATAACCCATTTACCATTAGCAGGCAATAGGGATTTATTTCTAGCTTGTACAGTAATTTTGTACTCTTAAAGGAAGGAAAAGGACCTGTGCAATAGCAAAACAGAAATTGGGATAAAAAGCAATGAGATAGTTGGCCTTGACAAGATAACTGGCTAGAGCTTGTTTATCACGAGTTCAGAAAATCATTTGATAAGGTGCCACATGGTGATTAGTGGAGGAATCATAAGGGTGGCTGAAGTGGGGGAACAGCAACAGGTAGTGATGAAAGCCAAAGTATTGTGCTGAAAAGAGGCTTTTCCAGGACTGATCTTGTCTTAACTATTAATGGCCTTGGCCAAACGATAGGCATGGTGCTGATGGAAGCTCTGAAGCTGGGAGGCATTCTTAGTGTAGAGATGCTTCCAGTAGACAAGAGGAACTATTGTGCAGTTCCCAAGGGCCTCTTACAGCTGCTCCTGAAATAGCACGTACAATTCCAGTCACCCATATCCCAGAAGGATGGGTACAAACTGGAACAGAGCACACGAAGGTACTAGGATGACCAGTGATACGGGAAGCCTGTTTTACAAGATTTAGGAGCTTTGCAAGTTCAGTCAGGCAAAATGAGGAAAGAGGGGCCATGATTTCTGTCTATAAATACATCAAGCCACAAAACTCTCAAGAGAGAGAACAGCTATTTAAGCTTAAGGACAATGTTGGCACAAGAACAAATGGGTATAAACTGTCTGAGAATAAATTAGTCTGGAAATTAAATGAAGGTTTCTAAGCATTAGAGAAGTGAGATTCTGGAACATCCTTCCAAGGGAAAAGAAACAGAATGAATTTTAAGATGGAGCATGATCTCTCATGAAAGGGCTCCTGTGATGGTGCTGGTAGCAAGAAGAGGGTGGACTGTATGACCAAGAAGTCTCTTCCAGTCTGTGCTCTTACCACCTTTCCCCTGCCCTCACCCTAGACCATGCCCCTTCTCTTTTTTAGTACTCTGAGCTCCACCTGCTCCCGCTCTGAAGGCACCATGGACCCCTTATCAGAATTCTGCATTGCAATAGGTTGTTTTTAATCCTCCCCATATCTCCCTTATTTTTTTCCTTGCCGAGCTTGCTGGGCTGTAATGTTTCCCTTCGTGTAATCCATCACAGACACAATGTCGCTTGTGCAAATTAAAATGCACCTTGGAATAATAAAAAAGGGGCTTTTTTTTTTTTTTTTTTTTTTTTTTTTTTCTTCCTTCCCAGCAGCAGTTTCTCAACACAAACCATTTGTCTCTGGGCAGGAATTCAAGAACGTTAACCCTGTGTGTGCTCCTATGGGGTACACAGCACCTCCTGTGGGAACAACGCTTACTGGAGATCTGTGCAGTGAAGGAGGTTGCCTCGTGGTGTGGACCTCACTGATAGCTGGAACTATAACCCAGTCCTTTGCTCCTGAGCACATTGCTGGTAAGGCCCACTGCAACAAATTAAAGGTCCTCCATATCTGAACAAAGCGGTACAACCCAGGAAACCTACATAGGAAACCATGTGGTGTGCCACAGAACTCATAGAAGTGGTTGGAGCTGAGCATTGCGTAAAGGGTCACCAGGCTATCCCATACTGCTGTGTAGTTCTGGAGGCTGTCATTGGCCTCTGGGCTGGGCGCTGGTAACTTGTGCCTTCAAATAAAGCTACAATGAATCCTTGCTGAATGAATTCCATCCTTGCTGAGAAAGTGCATCTAAGAGGTTAAGTCAAGGACAGGATTTTATGTCTTCTTTCTTTCATTTGGGGGGAGGGTGTGAATTTCTCCTCAGTGGCATATAAATTCTTTGAACTTAAATATGCATTTTAAAAACCCATTTCATATGACAAGAAAGGTCCAGAACTGGACAGAGAGGTAGGCAGGTACTAGAAGATCTGAGTTCTTGGCTGTAGAGAGGATGTGGCACTGAACAGCCATCTAGCATGGAATGACACAGGAATAGTAGTGGCGGGGGTGGACTAAGACTGAATACAGTCCCTGGGAGGGGAGCACTGGTGCTTGGATGGAAAATGCTTCCATAAGGTCATGATTGAGAGATAAAACATCTTTATAGTTTATGGCTTTTGCTTCTGGTTTATGGCTTAGGTTTTTGTACATCCTAAATTTTTCTCAGGCACAGTTGGATGATTTTTCTTAATTCCCCAAACAACTGTTTCACCCTGGACTTTGACTCCCATCAGAACGGTTGTTTTATTTACAGTAAGGGTAGGTCACCTCTCCCTCCAGCAGGACCAATATTTCTTACTCTCCAACTCCTTTCTTGCATCTCCTTCTCCAGATCAGGAGCTTGCTAAGCTCTTCAGTGCAAGAGCTAATGTCAGTACTAGTGCAGTAACACTTCCACAGCTTTCCATGTCAGGCATGGGGTTTGAATCATCCAGTTTGACTTGGGGAGAAATATTCACAGAGGGGGAACTGGAACAGGCTACACAGGATGCAGAAAAGATTACTGGTATATGAGGAAAGACAGGACCAAGCCCATCAAGAAAAAAAAACAAAACAAAACAAAACAAAAACATTTCAAAGCTTGAGGTATATGGCAGAGGAGATTTCTTCATTGTTCTTAATTCTTCTTTGGAATAACAAGGTCAGGAGTTGTTAGAAAAATGGGCACATATCCAACAGTGGGGAAATGTACAGGCATGCTAAACATGACCAGCAAGGTTACCAGAGGAGGCTCTTCTTTTTGGGTTGGCCTTATTTTGCCCTCACTAATTCAAGGGACCTCAGCCATTTTACTGTGCTGTGGAAGCTGGGTAGGTGGCTGGAATTCACTCTGTAGAGCAGCGAATTCTATTGATATAATAATTGGCTTTGTATTAACAGCAAGGCTGCTCTATTCTTCATTTCCTTCAGGGGTCCCAAACAAATGACATAAAATCCTGGGAGATTGTTCCTTTTCAATTTATTATTATTATTATTATTATTTTTCAGTTCTTCCTACTGCAAGTCTTGCTCTTTCCAGCCTTCATCCTTATCTTCTGGAAAGAATAATTCCAAGTTGGATCTCTGCTCATAATTCTCGGTGCCAAAGAAATAGTGCTGCCTTCTTGCAGTGTAATTGTCTTCCTTAATCTCCCTCTCATAATGCAAATCTTCTCATAATTCAAAGAGCCACAAATTTTCTGGAAAACTTTCTGTTTCCAGTAGATCTAAAAACAGCCTTAATTCCTTCAAGCCTTATTTCCAAATGAAAAAAGGCTTACGTGATCGAGCTGTCTGTCTGTGACTGTCAATCTGTCTATGGTTTTTCACTAATTCCCAACAATAATTTTTGAATCTGTTATCCCAAATGGATTTGCTGAAAGAGATTCAGAAATCTTAAATGTGCTTCAGACAGTGTAAGTCCCTCAAAACTGCCTGGGCTGTAGCATGCCCAGATAATGTGCCAGAGCTGTGGAATATGTAGGGCTGGAAAATGACTGAGAGAGTACCCTGTCTTATTCAGTCTTACATCCAGGCCCCCAAATGGTACACAAGCAACCCTCCAAGTGCAGATCAGCAGCCCAGCAGTTTCTGTGGGCAAGTCGAAGTAACTCAGAGGCAAACAAGCATCTGTTGGGACTTGGAGATGATGAGGCGAGGAATGGAGACAGCACTCGCCTTGTCTGCTCTGGCAATGATTTTGGATAACAATCTGAAGCTGACAAAAATGTAGATTGGAGCTGGAGGTATGTGACATACTGCTAACATTTGTGGTGTAACCGTGAACTGTGCCAAAAGGATTTTTCTCCAGCCTCAGTCTTGATTGAATAGTAGTGATGCATCTCATCTCTAGAAGCCTGGAAACATTGCACTGTGTTTCCAGAAATATTGTGTACACCCTGTATGGGATTCCTCAGCCTGCCTTGGAGAGCCAGGCTGCAATGATAAGACTGCATGCAGAAGGACCAGCTTTGCTCTTGTTATGCTCAGAAGGGTTTTGATAGGTATTGGACTTCGGGTAGAAGCTTGTTTGGTACGAAATCTTCCAGTAAGCAGAATGATCTCACTCCATGGGCAGGACTTATCCTATGCATCTGCCGGAGCTGTCAGCATTAGATTCTTATTATCCTTATTTATAGAGCAATATAAGTGCTCTGAGCACTTCACAGATACATAAAAGAGAAGATTTCCATTCTCCAAGGAGCTGACAGTAACTCAGATGTACAGGAATCATGGGACAATAAGTCAAATTCTGAGGAGGTGTCCTGGATTCAGCTAGGAGAGAGTTAATTTTCCTCCTAGTACCTGGTATGGCGCTGTATTTTGGATTTAGGATAATAATGCTGATGGTTTAGTTGTTGCAGAGCAGTACTCACACAAAGCTAAGGACTTTCCAGCTTCTCACCAGTACAGCGCTGCCAGTGGGGAGGCTGGGGGTGCACCAGGAGCTGGGAGGGGACAGAACCAGCACAGCTGTCCTAAACAGGCTGCAGGGTTCTTCCTTGCCATATGGCATCAAGCTGAGCAATTATATGGGGTGACTGGCCAGGGTGGGGGGAACTGCTGCTCAGGGATGGGATGGGCATTGGTCAGTGGGTGGTGAGCAATTGCATTGGGCATCACTTGCTTTGTAGGTTCTATTATTATTATTATTATTATTAATCTTCTGTTTCTGTCCTGGTAAACTGTCTCTATCTCTACCCACGAGTTTTTACTTTTCCCCCCCTCAATACTCTCCCCCATCCCACTGTGAGCACCACGTGGCTGTGTGGTGCTTAGCTGCCTGCTGGCTTAAACCGTAACAGGAGGGCAGACGTGGTGGAGGGCAGACGTGGTGGAAGAGGAGCTCAGGGAAGAAGTCTTTGCAACAAGAGGCTATGATGAGAGAGAAACCGTGTTAGCAGCAAGTTCATGCAGGAAGCAAGTGTGGGTGATGGAGCAAAAGTGCCAATGAGGGAAGCAAAGAGAAGGTGGCAAGGTAGAAAGCTTGAGTTGACTGGGAAGAAAGGGTGTCAGTGGATGGATGACAAGGAGCCTAACTAATAGTGCTGCATT
The DNA here is from genome assembly GCA_011076525.1 of Nettapus auritus. Taxonomy (NCBI): domain Eukaryota; kingdom Metazoa; phylum Chordata; class Aves; order Anseriformes; family Anatidae; genus Nettapus; species Nettapus auritus. The sequence continues at coordinate 22,790,579 of CM021769.1, forward strand.
CTTTTTCTGCTCCCAGCACTGAGAACACCGAGAACATTTGCACCCTCCCTACTTTTCTCCTACCTCCCTGGCTGCTCAGGAAGGGAGGGAATGATGCTAATGACTATCATTAACAATACTTAGAGTACATCTGCCAGCAAGTGCCAGAGGCTGCATTTGCCAGAGAAGTTTGCTTGTAGTTGTAACTCCTCGCTCAGGTTGGGGCCTTGCTTTAAGTGCTCAGAGAGACCACCATCTCCTGAAACCAGTCCCGTGCAGTCACAGGCAGCCCAGCGCTGGGTCTTGTGCTGTCACTGTGCTGGGCACTGCCTATGGGCATTGCCGGGCTGCTGGCATCAGCCTCGCAGAGCTGGCATGGGAATGGTGGGGTGGTTTTTCCTTGATGACTGCCAGGGCCTGTGTGTCTCCCTTCTCCTTCAAGTAAATCCTTGCAGTGTTTCTCTGTAAAAGTCTATTTGCCCTAGTTAAGTAGGCTCTAAGCTTAATAGCAGCATAGTCGCTTTACTTACCTATATTTATGGACCCACGTGCCTCTGTGAAGGGAGCTAGAGACTGCAAGTCAGCAGGGTCTCCTGTCCGTGTCAGTGTACGTCATCCATGCTGACCTCCCTCCACAAGCCTGCTGGTGACTGTGGAACAGGGCTGCAAGGTTTTGCTGCCTTTTTTTTTTTTTTTTTTTTTTTGGTCTGTGGTAATGGACAACGATTTCAAAAAATAAAGATACCACTGTCCTCCCCCCTCGCATCCCCCTCTCACTTTGTGCCCTGGTCGGACTAAGCACTCCTGCTGCCTTTTATTAATCTCCCAGGACAGTGCTATCAGCAGCCCATCAGCGTTCGACATGCCCTCAGTCACTAGCACTAACTCGATTAGGGCAGTGAGGAGTGACTTACAGGGGAAGCTCTTCTCCACAGGCAGTATTTGCATACAGTGATTGATGCTGATATGTCCTCTAAACACATCCACATTTTGCATTTTAAACAAAGCAATTGCTGTAGAACTGTTCCCTGTCACTCAGCGGGATTCCCAGTGTACCTTCCCTTTCTTAAAATGGCCTCTCTCTTTCCCCAAGAGGACTCTCAGGTGGGATGAAGAGAAGGTCGCTGACTCCACCTTATGTTTAGACAGGAGGAAAGAAAAGCCTGCTGTTTGTCTTGGTTTGCAAAGTTGCTTGTGGACAGCTCTGTGCTGTGTGGGCAGTGTCACACAGTCAGTGGGCTTTCCACCAAGAAGGTCAAATTTGAATGGGGCAGGTAATCTGAAGAGCTCCCATGTTTCCTTCAAACACTCTTTCCCAGTCAGATTTTAGGCTCAGGGTGGACGCTCCCAATATTGACTGTCCCCTTTCTGTCCTGGGAATACATGAGGTGGCTGGCACCCATGCAGTACAGCACATATGTATATGTATAGATGCATAAATGCACCTTACTTGAACAACTGTCAAAAGAAGCAGATGTCATGGTTTCTTCCAATTTCTGCTGAGGATTTTATTGGTAGGGCCTGTTCAAATGAAGTTCTGATCTGGAAGTGGTGTCCTGAGCCATGTTTTCTGTAGAGGAGAACATGCAGGGAGAAACTGGGTAAGTTTAACTTCTGTTGAAGAAAGGGCAAAAGGAACAAAATGATAATGATGGTGTTTACCAAGGGAATTCAGCTTGCTTTGCAAAGACAAAGAAAAAAAGTTTATTTTATTTTATTTTATTTTATTTTCTTATATCCTGTTTTCTTCCTTTCAAATAAAAATTAAATTTGCCCAGAAAGCAACCCACTTTGAACAGCAGCAAGGACTTAGCTGTAATTTAGGCTGTTAAGTTCCTTGGAGCTAGCACTCAGTCCTCCCATTTGCACATGGAGTGCAGGGATCACAGAAGAGGAAAGATAATAGAATTTACATTGCACTGTACAGAGGTCCCAGAAAATGCATCTCCTAGAGGATGCCAGTGCTCTTTGCTTTCCAGGTGCTCGTGGTTTGCTGCACTGTTAGGGCCTAGGATTTTCAACGAAACTCAGGCCTGTTGGTGCAGTGCTCCAGTGGGACCTAAGGCAGCTTTGCTTAGACGTGGTAGGAAATGCCGCTTTTCACCCATTCTCTCATTGCATCCTCATCTTCTGCTTACCTCAGAGGACTTGGAGTGTGCTGCTGATTACCCTCCGAGTCTGAAAACCTCATGGTTTTACAAAGCTAGGTGCTTCGTTTGTGGGCTCACACTGTCTGGCTCCATCGACAAGAGAGCTCTGCAGAGAAGGTGGCCCTTTTATCTCCTGCCACACCATATTAATTTTGCAAATGTGACAAGCTCAACTTTGCAAAAATAACATATTGCCCATGTCTTGTTCTATTTAATATTGTATTCAAATGGTCCAAGTGCTCAGCGGTGTGGGCTGGGGGGAATGGCTCTGCAGGTTTCTCTGTCACTTGAGTGGCAGCTGGCTTCCAGAGGTAATTATAGCTGTTCGGTGCCATGGTGCACCAGGCCTCTCGGGGATTAGTGGGGCGTCAGGTGCACGACATCTCAGAGGGAAGCACACAGATGCTTCAGTTCCCAGGCCCTAACTGCCATCATAATATCCACTTGGACTTGGGACTAAAGTGAAAAAGAAGCATTACAACGACCTTGCAAAGTGTGTTTTAATTTTCCAGAAATCCAAACAGGGAAATTTAGACCTAAGGAGCTTGATTAAAAGTGAATTGTATTGCTATCACATGGACGCATGGAAGGTAATGTCCCCTCAGAAAAATTCTGGAGCTCTGGTTTCTAAGTTAGAAAAGAAAACAAAGCCATTATAGCTATTAAAATTATTAAGTTAGAATGTTAAAAAAAAATCTGTAGTGGAATTATAATAACAATTTAACTAGGGTAGTATCCAAGTAAACACTGAAGTGAGTTTAATGAGAGTGATACGAGTAATTGGTATGAATTATAGTCTAATGTGTTCATTAATGTCACTACTTAGTAACATTAGGTGCTTACAGAATTAGGTGCTAGAAACTTTAAGTACTTAGACAATTAATATGCAAACTAGATAAAGTAGTATGAGAGCAACATGGCTTTTTCATGTCTTCGTGTCTTCTTTGGGGTGGGGTTTCCAGGCACCAGACTGCATGAACTGGTATTAGGTAAAAATCCTGTCTGCTCTGCTTGAGTAATAAAAAACTGTTAAAACTGGTAACTTGTTAAGTTTCTGCTCCAGTAAAGTGATTTTCTGGAGTAATCACAGTACCAAAACCAAACCTGCCAAAGTAATGCGTGTTAATTAGGCTCTGTGTGACCTTAAACTAATCTAAAGGTCGGTGATCACTAGGCAAGAATGGTTAGACTTGCAAATACTCATGGTAAACAGAATGAAACTGTAATAACATCTGTCTGTGCACCTTCAGGGCACATCAGGTGCAGACTGAGTGCCTCTGCACCTCCACGCCTCCAGCATAGGTTAGTGCAGGATGCAATCCTCAGCTTTAGGCCTTCCTGGTTGGGAGCCCTCTGCCTCTGATGCTTACCCTCAGGCAGGAACCTGGATGCATTGCCCGGCTGCCCTGTAAGGATCCCATTCCTGTCTTCTGCCTCAAGGTCACCTGCTCTTCGTTCCTCGAGTGGAGCTTCCTCTGTGAGGGTCTGATGCTGGATTACCAGGTCATCAGGCATGATTTCAGCTATTGCCTCTCTGTTGTGTAGTACCCACAATGGGTACATGAATACATACAAATATTTTGCTTATGTGGTTTTTCTCAGGACAGCAGTAGATGGAATGTGGGAGGATGAAAAGCAATTTTCTGTAGGATATAGCCACACACACAAAAAGTAATGAGGAATGACATAGGCAGAAGACTGCAGGAGAATCAAGGGAACTTTTGAGGTACGAGGGGGCAGTGGAAAAGAGGGCAAGGACATTGGAGCAAAACGAAATGAATTCTTTGTGCCAGTCCTTCCTGTGATTCTAATTTTACTTGATAATTCAACCAATTTACCTGATTCAAAGTAAAGCTCGGTGGTCTGTGACTTCCTAGATCACCCCATATGCCTTTTTTAGAACAACTTACAGCTTTTGCCACCCTTCATTACTCCAGCAGAACAGCTGATTTTAATGAGAGGTCTTGTTTTCAGCAGCTCAGCCACTTCCATCCCAGACCCCTACAGATCTCCTGGCTGCACATGGTCCACCGTGTGGACAATTTGTTATTCTTCAGCAGTTTGTTCCAGCATCTGCTCTCCTGACACTTCAGTCTCAGCAGGTGTCTCATCTTCATTACTTGTAAAGGGTAATTTTGAGAGAGATGTCTTTCCAGCAGGTCTCTCTCTCTTGTGGAGACTCACATAGAGAAGCACGATCTTTTGATGTCTGGATAAGCATTTACCTCTAAGGCCTGCTTCTTCAAGAGAGACTTGTGTGATGCAGCAACAGAAAATAGCCATGCCTTCTCCATAAATAACAGTACTAGGAACACAAGAACATGGTACCAGGAGGAATGCTGTGGCTCACACATGTGTATGTGGATCAGGCTGCATCTCAAAGGTAGCTGTAGTTTTGTTGCTCTGCTTCCTGCTGGGCAGCACTCCCAGAACATCCTTACTCCAAGTCTAATGCCCCTTGTTTCCTCTGTTGGATTCTTTGCTGCTGGCTGTCAAAACCCAGATTCTGGGCAATAGTTTGAGTTCTGTTGCTCAGTCAAAGAGGTGATGATTCCCAGAGAACAGAGCTTGCAGTGAGGGTATGGGGAAACCTCTTGCTGATGGGAAAAATATCTTGCAGCTCTTCTGTTGGCTCTGAAGAGTGCTGGGCTTTGCCTGCCTTGTTCAGATGGACTTTCCTCATCCTATTCTATATTACTGTCCCATCTGGAAGTATGGAATATGCAGTAAAAGCACAAAACAGCTGCTTGTCACCCTTCCTGCGTGTGGGAGTCTGATTAAGTCCATTGATGCTGAAGCTCTGAATTGACATATTCTCCATTTTGCTATGCATTTTTCTGCCCTTTCTTTTCCTGTATCAACTTGCAAACCATGAGAAATCTTCCAAAATTCTCAGAATGCATCATTAATACCATGTTTTGGGGGCTTGTTCCATGAGAAAAGCAAAATAAACAAATAAATAAATAAATAAAAGGGGTCATTGAATCCCTGTCCAAGTTGATTCAACCAGTGCAGCCATTAAATCTCCTAGTATTTTGAGAAGTCCCAGGCATCACTTACCTGAGGGTTCAGCCACTTTTCGATATAGTTATTTGCAAGCAACATGTGTTGGGGAAGAAGAGCAGAGCCAGGGTCTTGCTTTATGTGCACTGAGCAGCCACAGAACAGAAAAGAGACCCTGCCCGAGGAGCTGGCAGTAGGCATCAGGTGGAGAAGGAAAGGCTTGCTGGGCTAGCATGGCAGTACTGATACTTGCAGTATCTGTTACTGATCTGCAGAAAGGGGGGCACATTTGCTTTTCTTTTAATTACATTTTTCCATTAGTTTTTGATAGTTATAATGATCACCTTACAATTTTTGTAAACCCAAAACATTTTAATTGTCTCTCTAGGCAGGCATGAGGTTTTGTTTAGCCCTTACTCACTTACAGCTGACAAAGTACATGGGACACAAGGCAGTCCACAAGCTTTCCTTTTATTTAGGAAAGGCAGAATGGTCGCTTGACTGGAAAAAAGTTGCGAAACACAGCTGTGGCGCGTATGTCCTGGCTTTGTCCTCTCCTTTTGGCTGCTTGTTTCCCTCATGACTCTATTCCTAGACACACTTAAAAGGTGTTTATGATTTATTTATAAACTGTTGTTATTTGCTGTGATCACTAAATGCGATCACGGTGGTGTTTCTATAATTGCTGTACCTCAAGTCAGGTAAATAACTATTTTGCCAAATGAACACAGCATCACGGGAATGCCACTTTTCTCGTTCAGCACTGACAACATCACATGCTGCTACGTGCTACCCTGCTGCATGGCTGTGCTGGCTTCTGCAGGTAAATTTCAGGATCTCTTGAATTGCACAGTGGAGCATGAGTGGAGCATGGTATTTCACTGACAAGGCAGATGCTACATAGTTTTCCTTATTGACTAGACGTGCCATGGAAGCTGCTATGGTCTAGTCTGACTGAGGACTGTGGACTTCATTCCTATCCACTGCGGTTGCTTTGTATTCCTTGCAGGGCTTTACTGCCAGCACACCTTAGGAAAGCCTCAGCAATGGGGAACAATAAGCATTGTTAACTGGGGTGACCCTCCTTCCAAGTGGCAGCTATCCAGAACAGTGAACAAGGATGTCTCAAGAGGGGTTTGGAGCAGCTCAGTGTGGTCAGCTGGCACAGGAGACTGTGTATTCACTGATGTTCTTCACACCCACATGGGCAGTGTGTCAGAGACAGGACAGGAGGAGAGAGGCAGGAGAAAGAGAGGCTATCACAGCAGTGAAGGAACCAGAACACGGTGCCTGGGCATGAGAAATCATAAAGTTGAGGTGGAAAGAAGAAAGGCACAGAAGCTGCAGTAGCAATTCATTTTTTTCTGCAGCTCAGAAAAGCTAGAAATGCTCAAGGCAGTGGCAGAGCTGAGGCTAGCACCCAGAAAAGATAATGCCTATGCTAATACAGTTCCCATAAGCATCACTCCCTTAGGACGCTGCTGAATTTTTATGGTTTGATGAAAAAGAGGTGGGGGAAATAAGTGATTACCCCAGGCTTGGTTACAGGGGTTCATTAGACAGAATAATAGCCGATGAAATTGTATTTCTTAAGATTGACCCAAAGGATCGTTGATTTGTAGTAGCATTAACCACTGGCAAAAAAATATAAACAAGAGTTTGGTTAATGTGTTTGAGTTTAATAATGTAAATGGTAATGGAAAATTACTTGCACAATTGACTGCTTTCCGTGTTGCAATAGAAAAGAATTTACAATGCTGGAAATGTAATTATTGAAGGTGATTATAATTTTGGCTTCAGTTAGATCATTTTCCTTCCAAATACAACACTCTTCACTCCAATGAGATTATTCATAACTTATGTATTGCACTTGACTTAATTGGCATATGGTGTAAATTAAGCCCTCTCAAAAACATGATTTATGTGCTTTGTTCTAAGCGATCTATTAAAGGCAGCTTGTTTTGTGTTGATTCTTGCCAATTTAGGCAAAGTGATTTCAGTTTGCTCTGTCGTGGCTTCTCCTTATCTGATCACTGTCCTGACTCTTATTATTCAGCAATTGAAGTTAAGTTAGAGACGTGTGATAAAGCTGATTGAAAATGTAATGCCAGTTTTTTTACATCAGAGGACAAAATGCATAGTAATTTCATTCATCAGAATAATGCACTTTTTATAGCGTGGCCAATGTGCTCATTTTAAGCATTTGGAGAAGCAGTAGATTGGTATTTATGATTTTTAAAAGCTGGGATTTCTAAACAGAAAACAAATTTTAAAGTGCAATAACGAATATATTACCAAAAATCTCTTATCTAATACATCAAGGAATGCATTAAAGATCTTCTGCTTTTAAAACACGTTTCTGCTATAACAAAAGGATTAGGTCAGATAAAGGCCAAGGAGTCTTTTTAGTTCCCTTATTTTCAGATGGAAAAAAATGGAGGGAAAAAAAAAAAAAAACCTCTGTTGGGGAAAAGGCCTCACCTATCTAAAGGCAGAAGGAATCTGATCTGTTAATGTTATCATTGTTAGAAAAATATGGTTTAAATAGGTTACTTTTTAAAGCTATTTTGAAGGTAAATGCAAACTTCAGTAGTGCTGTGAATGAAAGCATAACCAAGAGACAAAGTGAGTTTGCATGGCGATAGATAGAGGTAGAGTGACCTGACCCTATCTGTGTGTCAGATATGAACTAGGGTTTTGTCTTTAAAGCATCCAGCCCAAGTGGTGCAAGGCAGCCATTTGCCTTTCTCGTGATCACATTTTCCTAACTTAATGGGCGCGGCGTGTGCCCAGTGAAGGGGGAAGGCTGGCAGCTGCACGTCTTCCCTGCGAAGAAAGGACTGAAAGTGAAATTGAGAAAGTCATAGAAGAGTGTGAATGGTAGGGGAAGTAAGCACAGGACACTGTTCCTTGTGTTTTCTAATACAGGCTATAAGGGCGTGAAATAAGACTAGCTGATGGCATGTTCAGAACAGGCAAGCACCTTCTTTGAATAGTGAGCTAAGGAACTCATTGCTGCTGAGAAGCTGAACACTTGTACTGGTTGAAAAAGTGACTGAAAATTTCATGTAAGGAAAATCATCAGGAGCTATTAAACACAGAGACTTCATTTCTAGCTCCAGAAGTCTTTGATCCTTAAATGTCTGGGAGACTTGCTTTTATACCTCTTGCCCTGTTTTTACGTTCTGTGGTCATCTGCTGCTGGCCGCTTTTGGAGTGAGGGAACTGGCCTAAATGTGCCTGTGGTCTGACCCAGTCCAGCTGTTCCTGCATGTGCTGCCCAGAGGTGGTTGCACAACTCTTTCAGCAATGTTAGCATGTGACTGGTTAAATTTAAGAAGGGCTCAGTGCAGCACTGAAGTCTGCAGCAGTCCGTGATGAGTCAGTGGTAGCTGTTGTCTTTCTCAGTTTTTCCTACTAATGACTCTTTGAGCCTTTGGCCAGTTCTGGTCTTTCCTGTGACTTCGCTCCTGCTTATCATTATTTGGATGCTGCTACTCCCAGGGCTGATGACTTTTCTAGCCTTACCCAAGCCCCAAGGAAGGAAGCACACAAACACCATAACCATGCTGGTCCTCTCAAAGCTGATTAGCACTTATGGAAAGAGACTTTCTGGCTGCAGTTCTTCTGGATCGGGGCTGTTGTTTTTGGCTGGCTGGCAGCACTCTTTGAATCAGGACTGCTGTGTTTTGCTGAACCATCCTTGGGCTTTCTAAGCCCCATGCTCATTAGTCACTGCTCATCCTCTCTTTTCCAGCCAGCCCTAGCACACTGCTAGGTTAGTCCTCTTGTTCTCCAGGCACGGGTGCTCAGGTTTTTCTATGGTGTAATTTCACATAGGTTGCAGGGGGAAGAGACTGACGTGAAGAAACGGGCACAAAGCACAAACTCTCCATCCTTCTGTTACTGGAAGTTGAATGCTGAAATTTTCTGTGCATTATCTGATGTTTGCTTTCCTTCTGTGCATAATACCTCAGCCTGAAAAATGTTGTTGGTTTTCCTTTTATTTTGGGTGCAGGTAGTCACAAGCAACTACCTCAATCATGTTTTAACATTTGGAGCTAAAGAACATATCCCAACAGTTAAATGTGCCTCTAATGTGATTTGAGTTTAGAGAACTCAGTGTAAAGAAACCTCCTCCCCAGCTACTCACAAAAAAACCCCAACCAACCAAAAACCAACACCCTACTATTTTCCTATGAAGCTCTTCTGTAAGATGAAATTTCAGGTTGTCCAGCTTGTCCTCAGCTTTTCTCCCGCTCCCAAAGCTACTATAAGCTTCTTCTTTTTTTTTTTTTTTATTTCCAGAGTGATTGAATAATAGCAAGGAAAGCCTAGAAGAAGCTGATTGTTGCCAAAGCAGAAGGGTGCCCAGGAAATGTAAGGCAGGCAGTAACTACTTTAGAAGTATGGGAATGAGCAAAGCTTAGATCCCTCCGAGTGTTTGAAGTGGGACGCTGATCTCTGTAGTCCCCTAACTACCCTTACCGATCCCTTGACGCCAGCAGCTCCAGGTGCCACAGCAACTTTTCAGAAGCCCCAGAATACTGCTTTTCTCAATACCATAGTTCAATGATTGCTAGGCTGTATTTAACCCAAAGTAAAGTCAGGATTAAACTTCTCCTACCATGGTGGCTAAAATCCAAGCTTTCTATGAGCTGTTACAACAGTCAGAGAAGAGTGAGGGCTCTGGATGTAGGTGGACTACAAGGGCGAGCATGAGTATACACATGCAGACTTCCTAAGGGACTGTGTTCAGATTGAGCCCATCACAGTCAGAGCAGTGGGAGGCTGGAGGCAGCTCTTTTAAGTGTAGAAACATCTTGTTGTTCTTCGCTACCCTTCCCAGCTCTGCGCTCATCTTTTTTACAGTCATGCCCACTTCTATCCCATGGCCTTTCCTACCAGCCACTGCTTCTTCAGCCACCTCCTCCTCTTCCTCTTCCTCCTTCTCCTGAGGGCAGGCCAAATGGCTTCTTGGTTGCCTCTTTTTAGAGGAATCATCCCAGTGAGTACCACTGCCTGTTGAAGTTGTTTCAAAAAGGGTTTTGGCAGCGTTGACTGAGGCGTATGGAGATGGCAGCGCTTACACAGGGTGTGGTGCTGTCTGTGCCATAGACTCAGATGTAGAATAAAAACCTGGGGTCCTTATTTCTCACGTCTCTGCCCCAGTCACCACATAACATTTCCTCCATCTTTCTCAAGCAGACACGAGCTTGCCCTCCTGCAGCACCTCACCACCAGACCAGTGCAAATGCCATGACTTCAGCACTTGTACCCACTTTAAAAGCACTGGACAGCTGCTGCAGTGCTTGCAACACTCCTGATGTCACCGTTGAGCTAAAGCCAATGGTCTATTTTATGATTAGAGATTTTGTTTTTCACTGGAACAACTTCAAGGCTTTTTCATCACTAGCTCATGTTTATTCCTTGCACCAGCGAAGTGCAGAAGGTGGGGAAAAATGGGTGAGTGGAAGAGACAGAGCGGTTCGTGCCAGGTCCTGACAGCGGTGCCTGCCGAACCAGCCCTCAGCAACACTAATCTTAAAAAAACTCAGAAGCTTGCTGAGAATTTTTTTTTTTTTCTGGATATGGGAAAACACCAAAATGAGGGCTTCTAAGTGAGAGGCTTGGACTTATCTTCCCTTCAACAGCACGCACTGATCAGGCCTTCCCCCACCCCGGCCCCTTCAGTGGGCCTACGTGCATCCCGAGGGGCAAAACGGAGCGTGTCCTAAACACAATAAACATTACTCTGTCTGGGTTAGTTTTTACATTTCTGTGTTTTATTTCTTGTTTTGTTTGAAATGACCTGTACCACAAGAATACAATTTATTTCACAGGTTTTTCTTTTTTTTTCCTTTTTTTTTTTTTTTTTTTTTTAGGAGCAGATAATAGTTAAGTAGATACTGTTTATGTCACTGACTGTCTATAACTCCCTGCATCATTCTCACAGCCTCTGTCTCCCCAGCTTCCCCGTATAAGCCAGCCACAAGATCAAGAGTGGCTATGATTGATTATAGCTTGTGGATACAAAGTGGAAGCACTTTTTCTCAGCTCCAGTCGGTAATAAAAGCTCAACAAGTTACGTTCTCAGTGATTTTCCCCTCTAAGAGCTGCTTACACGTTTCTGGTGCAGCACATTTTATTTTATACATTTGTTAATTGTTTAAAAAAAAAAAAAAAGATGACACCTTACAAAGAGAAAAATAATGCCCCCTTAGCGTGAACAATACTGCAAGGTTCTGATTGTTGCAGGGGAGTTTCTTGTAGCTTCACAGTTTTGCTGCGAGGTGTAATGCCCAAGTTTCCCCAGAAACCTCATTCTGTGTGGTATTTTACCCTTTCTTTTAATTGATCCCCGTGAGATTCATTTTGCATTACAGGCCAGAGACCGCTGTTCCCAGAGAAGAATGTGCCCAAAGAGAAGCGCTGGTCACTTGGGAAGAACCGCCTTTTGCAGTGGCTGACAGGTAGGTGGTTTCTGTTATCTGCGCATGCAAAGCAGGGGCTTGAGCTGTTTTACCATCATAGTAGCTGTATGTTGGCTTCATGCTTATTCACTGTCACTGATACACTTACCTCTACAGTTTTGCTTTTGTCTTATGTCACAGAGACCATTTGTGTCCCAAGGCCCAAACTCTGGCATCTTTTGCCCCATGCAGAAGGACAACTGTATGGAGCTGACTGTGACTCCCGTATTACAAACAAATGGCATAAAAAGCACTGACCAGAGCCCATTTCCTCGTTTGTGGCTCAAGTTCCACATCTCCAGACCTTTCTGTAAGAGGCTATGAGCACTCAAAGAACGAAGCAGTTGCTGAAGCCTCATTTCCTATTTCAAACTGCACTGAGAGAACTACACTAAGATGTCACCCCCCTCTGCAGGCCCAGCTCACTCTGTAGCTGGACATGCCCCACAGTTGTGGCAGCGTGCTAGTGCTAGTGCTGCACAGACCAGAATACCTGGGAAGGGAAGAGGCGCATGGGATTCCTGCACTTGTCTGAAGGGCCCAAGAGACCTGACCTGCTTCTCAATTAAAGATGGTACAAGACTTTTAAGGGTTAAATTTAGACACATGTTTCTATCGCAGTTCCTGGGGAAGAGGTTGCATTCCTGGTATAAAGAGATTAATAAATGTTCCCATCCTATTTCAGAAGCAAACATTTCCGAGCCTATTACCTTCAAGCAATGGGGGATAACCAGATGGGCTCCAAGGCTATGAAGCTGTAATGAAGAAGGTCCTGGAAAAAAAAAATGCATTTGGTATCTTTATATCGTTCTGTCAGTGCAGGAGCTGCCTCCATACCATTGCTCTACTCTAAATAGCCAGCAGTGGCTGTGGGCTAGAAGCTGACGCAGCAGCTCTCCTTCGTAGTCATGGTTTGTAGGTTGTTCTCCCTTCTGTTCTGGAAAGCAGGCCCAAGTCCAAATTCAATAAAGCTGGAAGAGCCTTTCGCAGCATTGCAGAATGGTTGAGGTCATCTGTTCCAAGCCCCTACTCGAGCAGGATGACTTCGAGCAGATTGCTCAGGACCTTTCATTAAATGACCTTTCCAGCCAGGATCACACAGAACAGGACTTGCTTCTTAGGAGCTTTTGAGCCCGCTTTCGGACAGCTACTTTCGCACAGCTGTGAAGCAAGTTCAAACACAATGTGCTGCGGCTGGCCTGAGTGGGGCTCAGCAGGGAAGCTTCAGTAGTCAAGTGAGTCCAACTTAAGAGGCGATCGTGCAGCCCAGCAAATTTGTGAGCGTCCGTGCCACAGCCAGAAAGAGCTGACAGGTTGCAACACATGGCAAGCTGGCTCTAGTGATGGCTTGCATTTCAGTTTGGTCCCTCTCAGTCACAGATGGGTACAGGGATCATCAGCGTAACCAGAAGCTATAATTTTCTCCCCAGCTGCCTTTGGGATGGAGATGAGGAAGAGAAGCACAAGTGTCTGCTCAAAGCACAAGGCCACTGTGTAATTGCTGCTGCGAGCATGGAAACCGTCCCACCTCCCGTGTGCTTTCTGCCCCTTAGGTCTCTGTCAGTTTACTAATGTGCCTGAGGCAAGACCGAGTTCCTTTATTGAGTACAAAATGGGTGAGAGCAGCTATGAGTGTAGTGTTTGGAGAACTCAGAGGAGATGGAACTGAACTAACTCACGTACCCGGAGTGGGCTGGCTACACGAGCTGAGTGCTCAGTATCAGCATCCTCAGTCTCTGAGCTAGCCTGACCTTCACACTGCAGCACCGAGAGCCTGCACAGTGACACGTTCTGCTCCAGCAGAGAACGAGCACCCACTGTCTCCCTGATCACACGTCTTCACCATTTGGAAGGGTTCCTGCTGGTGGCCACACCACCTGGGCTATCCAGGAAGGGACAGAAGCTTGAGGGGAACAGAGGCAGTAGAGGTCGTGGTGTCTCAAATGCAGATCAGAAGCTTTTGCTCACCTCTCCTGCCATGCCACTGACCACAAAACAGACAATACGTTCAGGTTTCATCAGCTCAGGCTGGCTCAGATCTAAATGACCAAGAAAACAACATCTCAGAGAATGCAAACAAGCTGCTTTTGTCAGTCACACACATTCCCCTCTGGCTACTGGGAATGCAGCAGATGTGGCTTAGACAGCAGATCTAAACCAAGGCTTGGATGCAGCAGGAACCTTCTTACACGAGAGGAATAAATAAACATTCCCCCACTTCTTCTCCCACCACCTCGAGGTCAGGTATACAGCTCTTTCCATCAGCAAGAGAACATCTTAACAGGTCCAGGGACAATCTATGCTAGCTAGCTCTTTTGCTGCTGTTGAGGATAATGGGATGAGGCAGGGGAAGACAGTAGTTGGGATATTGGATTTGGGGGTTCCATGCCACCCTCTAAGTTTATTTCCCTAGGCTGCCACAAAAAAAAAAAAAAAAAAAAAAAAAAGCAATCTCGTGGGCTCAGGTGCTGCCTCCATGAAAAAGCGGTTCCTTTGAATCCTAACTAGCATTTGGCAATAAGCCTTAATCTCTGTGGAGGCGAAGATCTATCACTTTAATGAAGTCTAGGAAAGCCCTGGTTTAGGGTGTACTTATACTTGGGTGGTAACCATGCAGACAAAGCCTTGTGTTCTGTGCCACAAGGAACGGGTGGGGAATGGCACTCAGCTGAGCTGAAGAGGCAGGTTTGATACACTACAGGGTGAAAAGTGTGGAAGAATTGTAGTTAGCACCACATAGGAGAGGATGCAGAGATTATCAAGTCAACCCAGCACAAAAGCTTACATCAGGCTCTTTTCTTTCCTTGCCGTCTGGGAAAGGAGACTTGCATTCTCTCAGGGACGTACATCCTGCCTCTTCAGGGTCCTGTGGGGATTGTGCATGGAGGGACTAGCCAGGCGTAATGACACACTGTACAAGGTCGCAGAATATCTTACACAGTTAGGAGCATCTTTCCCAGTAAGAAGTGGGGCCTGTATGTACAAGTGTTAGCTGTCGCTAGAGGAGCCTGGGAGGCAGCCATTGCGAGCAGGAGAGATCCAACAGCGCTCCTCTCCAAAGGAGCACCTGCCCTATGGTTAGAACCAGAAAGGTGGCAAAATGAAGGACCCCGGCTGCTTCCCCTTCTATCTGACCCCTCGCAACACCAGCAGATAAAGTTTATATTGACTCTATTCTTCCTCTCTTCGTGCTTTAGTCCCCAGTCCCCCTCCAGCACTGGCGGAGGGAGCTGGGGAGCAGGCGGCCTGGACAGTGCTACGAGCATCACTGCTCAGAGGGGCTGAGCCCCAACGACCGCCTCAACAAGTGCAAGAGCATATTCTGGTATTTCCCACAGAGAAAACAAATGAAAAAAAGAGAAACAGGTGACTGATTAAAAGAGTTTCCCCCCTCCTGTACACGAGATTCTGCAGTCACGCCGACAGATAGACATTAAATAATTCTTCCATAATAAATGATTGGAGATAAAAGCCGGCGGTGGCTGCTGCTGCTGTTTGGATTGCTCCATTGTCTGCATCTTTGTTTCTAGTTTGTTCCCCGGCCACTGTCGGCTGGCGCTGGGGCTGTCAGACCTTTGCCTCTAGCATTTCTAGGAAGAGTTTATGCATGGGAACCTTGCCCTGCAGTTTGATGCTGTAGAAGTGCTGCACAGCTTTGGCGGCCGTCTGCCGCAGGAGGGGCAAGGTCAGGAGCAGCTTGCCTGCTCGCCGGGGCTCCTCGTTGCGCTGACTCAGCTCGTAGTCCTGCAGGGCTTCGTGAAGAAGGTCCTGGAGTTTCTGCACTGCATCCATGTCCTCTATGTGCATGGAGTCTGGGGGGAGGGAGAAGAGAAAGCAAACAGTAAAATCAGACACAAGGAAGGAAGCACTTCACAGTCCTTAAGCTAAAGATACTTCCTTTATTTTATTGCTTTTCCGGTTTTGTTTTGTAAATGAAAAAAATAAAACATCTTACTGGGGAAAAAAACACCTTGCTGGCAGGTGCTGCTGCTCTGAAATTTGGCATGAGCCCCAAGAGCTGGCCCTAGCAGTGCAGGAACAGTAAGGTTGTTGCTGGGGTTGGTGACACGTTGTGCCCTGCGTGCCCACTTCGCTGGTACCCCAGGTCTGCTTGGGGGTCAGCCTGGGGCCTTTGCGACTCACACTTTCACTTGCCCTCCATGCTCCTGCCGGGGAGAGTCACCCTGCAAGGGGCAGCATCTGCTGTGCTGCCACTTGGGAGCAATCTCATTAAGAATAATTAACACTGCTATAGTGCTTCATCTGTCTAAACTGCCTAATTGCCGTGCAGCTGCTCAGGGTGTCAGCAAGACAGAAAAGCCCCAGTAGGTCACAACCAGTGTGCACAGGGGTGTTGCTGGCCCCACCTTTGTGCATATGCCCCTGTTTTCAGAGACTGCCAGCAGCTGCTCGGAGAGCTTCCTGTTTCAGTCCGTCACAGCAATCCGTGTGTCCTGCAAAGCCCCTTCCCTCAGGCTGCCAGTTAGATTCCTGCAAGCTGCTGGAGGGGCTCGCAGAGTGTGCAAGGCTACCATGGCTCCCTGGTGTCTCTCTGAGGCAAAGTGACCCCGTCCAGGGTCGAGCTGAGGTACAGGAGGTGAACACGGGCGAGCACAGGCTGCTAAACTCGTGGGTAAGTCCTGACGACAGAAGGCAACACCACCAAGGGGAGAGGTTATTCAGGAGAAGCTATCCAAGGACAGCATCGCTGAAGGGTTTTCTCCCTTTCATCTTGCCGACACTTGCTTCTTCCTTACAACTCCAACAAGAGCAGGAGACACCATTGCCTTGTCTTCATTGTTCAGAGACTTTTAATCAATATTGAAGCTATTGATAAGGATTGCTGCCACAGGACAACGAATCCAGGAGCAGCAGCAAAGGGATGCTAGAATAAGCATGCATGCACACAGCGCTGCACCCGTCTGCCACTCTAGCTGGGCTTTGCAGCGTAACAGCGGGCTGGCTCAGCCCACATGCATCTAACACAAACGTGAGGGCTTGGGCTCCTGAGTCTGACAGCAGTGAAGAGGAGGGAACTTGGCTGAAATGCCCAAATCTCTCTAGAAATGTATGTCATCTCTGTGGAGAGCTCAACACAAATTAGAGACTGTGAATTTCATAAAATACATGTACAGTTATATCTATTTATGGTGCATGATTTATAAAGTATTGCAACAGTTGAGAAAATATTCTGTCTAGCAAGAAAGATGTTTAAGAAGCTGTTTAGAAGGACTGAACTAATTAGAGAATATTAAAGGGTTGTACTTCCAGGAAGTCTACTGAGGAAAAATCATTATTGCTACATTTGTTTTTTGTATCGAAGAGACCAGGCAACAAAGGCCAGAAAAAGGCTGGCAGGTCTTCACAGTGACCTGAGCTAGCCACGGAGGTTAATTTGGAGGGGTAGAGAGGGAGAAGCACAGTGCCAAATCAGTCTGTCAGCTTCCCCCAGATAGGCAGCACCTCTGGAGAACTCCCATGCACAATCAGGGGAAGCAAGTGAGCTTCCTTCCACATGGCAGAGGTGATTTTGGAGATAGAAGCATCAAGAGCTGGAATTTGGAGAGAAACATGTTCCAGACTTATTATTTAATGTTTTTCTGGCCAGGGGCACATGGGGGAGAAGTAATCAGATCCCATCAGAGCTCACAGATCCCAGTGGGTGCTAGAGGTACCAAGCAGTAAGCCACGCTTCAGCTCAAGGTGGGTGCTCTACTTTTGAGTACTGATGTAGTCCTGTGTAGTAGACATTGCTTAAGCTGTGCTCTCATGCCACTAACCTCTGTACAGTGAGACCTAATAGCCCTAAAAAGCTAGGCATATAGATGGAGAGAAACTGGGGAAATAAAGATCAAGGCCTGCCTTTTCTCTCTTTCCTGAAAGAAGCTCAAAATTGGCAGCTGACTGCAAAAAATAACATTGCAGGATTAATTTCCTTGCAATCCATCAATGAGCTGGTGTCAATGGCATTGATAAACTGTTAATTACAAAATCAATAGCCATGAATTTTTACAGCTACTGAGCACTGAGGTTCTCTGGAGGCTGCCTGGCCATGTCCCCGAGGGTCAGCAGGCCTAGACATGAGGCTACGTGTCAGGAGCCCTTCCCTCCAGGACTGCTGGCATGGCATATAGGGCAGGTGGGAGACTGGACAAGGCCCACTGCCTCCCCACCTAACTCTTCTTGCAGCTTCTGGCAGGAGGAGCGAGAACCTAACAGGAACCATTAATGTAGCATTTGCTACACATCGCCTTGCTAGATCCACACCTTGTTCACTCCATCTCAGCATTAAATGTACTGGCGAAGAAAAAAAAAAAGGGGGGGGGGAGGGTCAGGGGATAACATTTCTCCCTCGCCATTCTAGGTTGTCCTTAACTGAACATGAGCTGTATGCTAACGTGGAGGGCTCTTCAATACACAGGTTGATCAATTTGTATTCTTGAGGCAAGAGGACCTAGAAATGCTTAAGATGAGGCTGCTGTCTCTGAAGGGTAACAGGGTATGTCTATAGCACACTTACCGTGTCAAAAAATGGGTAATGATCACCCTGTTGGAACACGCTTGATGCTCTGGGCATTAAGAATTCACTTCTTAGCTCTCTGAAATGCACTTCGTAAAGGCAGACTTTGCTTGGATTCTCACCCACCAGGTGAGCCCTGGTGGCATTTCACTGAGGATTTAGAGATGAGCCACAGCTCTGGCAAGGCGGCTCCTTCAAAGCAGCCCCGGCCCTATTGTCAGTTTCACCTCTAGCGAGGAGTGAGCGAGCTGCCCCTTCTGGTTCCATTTGCTTTAATTACTAGAAACAAAGGGTCAACGTACACAGAGCTGTGTGGAAGAGAGGAAAGTCCCGAGAAGCTGGATTACATGAGCAATCACACCCAGCAGGGATAGGGGCAATTCAGGAATTTACCTATATAGAAGGCAAGCAGCAGAAGGCAGGTCTAGGCAGCACAGGTGCTAATCCAAGTGTTCAGCTTTAAACCCTGCCTCTGACCCAGGGGAGTTAGGGACTAGCCCAGAGGTAGTCTGCATTCTTAATGGTTTAGGAGTCAGCTGTTTGCATGCAAGCACATACATGCAGGCTCTGCAAGTTCATTTCATGTCAAAAATACGCTAAGAATAATAACATATTTAAAGAATGCAAGGTTGAATGTGAAGGTTATATTATAAAATTACAGCTTGCAGTATCTAGCTTCCTCGTGTGTGCACTGAAAGGCTCTAGCTGCATGAAAAACAAGATCTCATGTTTTACTTTCAGTAGTAATAACAAAGCAGGATTGTTGTGGCTTATGCTCCTACAGAACCGCACTTCTACCTGCACTACAACAAACCGGTGAAGCCAGAGCAGCTCTTCCCATCCAGCTGAGGTAATGCTGTGGCCTGTGCGTCCTGCCCCTTGGTTTCTTTACTCCACAGTGCTGGAAGCAGAACCCCAAAGCAGCTGATAAGCGTTGGCTGTTTTGCTCTGTCATTGCTCAGTGTTCCTCCACTCTGATACAGACCGTCCCGTAAGTCTTACACTTACAGGGCTTAGTCCTGACAGCAAAGTGAGCAACACCAGCAGAGAGTGCTTCTGTTGCACTGTGAAGAGCTTGATGGCATCAAGGCTGGGGTCCTACAACAGCTCTGCTCATAGCATGGGCCAGGTAAGTGTCCCAGTATGGCTCTTCTGTCACCCTGTCACTGCACTGAGGAGCCCTTCTCCTTGTTCAATCCTGTGACCTTCCTGGGAGACAGGAGGCAGGTTTTTTTAACAAGAGTTGATTACATAGCCAAAAGCCACCGTCCCACAATCGAGAGGCCAGCCTTGGCCATCTGCCCATCCTGGTTCAGTGGCAAAGTGAAGGCAGCAATTAGAGGTAAAAAAAAAGCAATATATGAGAAATTGAAAAAGGGAACTAGATAGCAATTTATATGAATCAGAAGTTATGAAGTGTAGAAAATCGATAAGGGAAGTGAAGGACATTGGAAGAAAATCCAGGGCTGAAAGAGGTAAGGACTTCTCAATAGAGAAGAGTTTTATAAATATTTAAGAAATAGAAGAAAAAACTATCATTTGTAGGGGTGCTCTTTTCTGCTGGAAATGATTAAACTATTAACAGAATGAGGAGACAGAAGTCCTTAGTGAGTATTTCTGTCCTGCATTTAGAAAAAAGAAGTGTTATGTACCTGTTTTACATGAAGATCATAGAGTCATAGAATAATGAAGATGAAGACTCCTTAGTCTGTTGTTTATGCAAGATATTAGACATCTGTTAGGTACAAACTTCACAGAAATCAGCAGAACTTGGTAAATGGGCTTTAGGAGTTCTAAAAATGCTGGTGAAGGCTTGTCTAGGGCAGATTAATGATTAAAAAGTCTTGGTATTTTTGAGAAATTCAAAATGCCTGCAGAGGTTCTAATGAGGCATATACTTTCCTGGGTCCTATTCGATAATTGCCATGGTAGCCTGGTGTGAACCAGAGCAAAATAAAGGAAAAAGAAATGTGATGTTCAATTAAGACTTAAAAGATGGTATTACAACTACTGCCAGTCAACAGAATACTTTGGAATAGAGGTCTTGTCAAACAAACCTGATTTCATTCTCTGATGAGATTACAGGTTTGGTTGATAAAGTTAACTGCATAGATATAATAGACTTAGGCTTTTATAAGGCACTTGGCTTAGCACCACAGGACATTCTCATTAAAAAATTAGCACTGTGCAATATCAATAAAGCACACTTTCAATTGATTAGTGAACTGGCTAGATGACAGATTTCAAAGTAGCTATCAGTGGTGAATCATCCCGGAAGGAGGAGTTTTCTAGTGGAAATCCACAGGGATCAGTAAAAAAACAGATGCTACCCAACATTTTTATCAATGATCTCTAAGTGATTTCTTTCTTTCTTTCTTTTTTTTTTTTTTTTTTTTCTTTCAAATTGCTGCTGCTAAGATGTGTGGAAGACAAAGAGGAACAGAAGGCTGTAAAATAGCCAGGACAGGGCAGCCTCACAGAGTGTTCTGGACCACTTCCTTACACTTGAAGTAACACATCTATAGGCAAGGAATGCAGCTACGGGACAGGAACTGTACATGTCAAGCTGTCAGGTCTAAAGGACCTGGGATCACAGGAGACAGCTCAGAAAAGATCAGTATCTGGAGGATGAACTCAGGCAAAACCACATTAAGAATATGAAGAATATAAGAATATAAGAATATAAGAATATATATATATTTTTTTTTTTAATTGAGAGAAAAATTTATTTCTAGAGTCAGCTATCATGAAAGATGTGGATTCCCCTGCTTTATCTTTCTGGAAGATGGCTTTAACTGAGCACGGATACTGGACTCAGTGCTGACCTGCAAAGGTGAATTCTGTTGCAAGTTCGGCGAGATGTGAGACAGTGAGACTCCAGGGATGTAGAGGGAGCCCTCGTCACGCGGTAGCTTCAGCCTGTTTCCCTTTGGAAGGGACTCCTGAGCAAATACATGTCTGTCTGTTGTGCAACAGCAGCACAGCACGAAGCACCTCTTGCACAGGCAGAGGCTTCCAGCCTGCTGGCCCGAGGGCTGCGACCTTCCCCACACTGACATGGAGGCACTGGGCCAAGGGCCCTGGCCTTTCTCATCCTTTTCCCAAGACAGAACAGTCACAGCAGGCTTCTGCCAGCATGTCTTATTCTCTGTCATCCAGATGGAAGGGACTTGGGGGGCGGGTTTCAGTGTTTGTTGTCACTGAACGTTTCCAGGACCAGATCAGATAGTCCCAACCCAACAAGTTTTTTTGTTTGTTTGTTTGTTTTTGTGATTTAAAACTGGGACCAGGGTTTCCCTGTTTGTTGTAACTGACTAGTACTACTCAGCTGAATGCATGCTTGGCCTGAATCCCCTTATCTGAGCTCACGGCACACAGCCTTTCTTGTAGTGCCAGAAGCCAGCAGCCAGCCCAACCCCGGCTGGTCCCACTCCCTAATACAGGGCCAGATTGCAGCTGGGGCTGTAGTGGCAGCAAGCCTTACTTTTCCCTCCTTTCCAGCTCGGAGCCTCCACCTCTCTCCTCTCTTGTCTGTAGACAGAGGAACTTTGGGGATGCTGTATGACATGGGCAGAACACAGTCTCGGGCAGTCATGGGCTTTGACTCCCTGATCATGAGGCTGCCTGGGCCAGGGCTGTACCTGAATTGGCGAGAGCCAGAGCTTTGAGCGTGACAAACTCCTCCTTTTCCACCTTGAGCTTCTTGTAGCGGCGCACCAGTTGCAGGATGGCCAGGTAGAGCTCCAGCAGCCCCGTCAGACGAGAGTGTTCTTCATCCATGATGTAGTCCTCAGCATAGACAAGCTTGTCCTCGTATGGCAGGGAGCGGTACACAATGCCCAGGATGAGGATTTCCATCCAGGCGCTCTGCAGGAGGCTCATCTGGTCACCAAGGGAGAGATTGGAGAATCCTGAGAGGGCAAAAGACAGCCAGGGTCACAGGGGTGTACAGCAAAGCCTTTAGGAGCCTGGACTCCTTAATTTCCTTGGGATTCATCCCAAGCACTCTCCCCGATTGGCCTGCCACTCTCAAAAAAGACCTCTGTCTCTCTGGCAATCAGCACATGCAGGATATGGCAACCCAAGGCTAATGAAAACCTCTTTTTAGTGATGTCTACTTCTATTACAGCAGCTGTTCCATACCACATTTTGCTGCTCTCTGTCCCTCTGCAGTTTTGTACTGCAGCCTATTTAGTCTCCCCTGCTGAACCAAAGAGCAGAGCAGAGCTCCAGAGAGCAGAAAAGAGGGCTTCTGATGGTATAGGAGGACATGACACAGGCCTGAATTTCAAGCATAGCATAATCTCACTCAGTCAACATGAGAAAAGGTCCCACCACAACAGAGCACTGAAGAGTCAAAAGCTGATTCTGTGAACAGAATCCTCTTCCACTTCTCACCACTCCCTGAGCTCCGTCGGCATTCTGCTCCTCAGAGCCAACAATCCTACCCAGTATAAAAAGACCTTTGTGGTGCTATGCAAGCACCTAAGGCACTGCCAGACCCTGCAGCAACGGCACAAGCAGCCAGCAGTGAAGCAAGACAACCTCCCCAGATACAGAAAGAGCAATCACAGTCTGGACATGGACAGTGACAGCCCCAGAGCCCTCTTAGCAGTGCTGAGAAAGTGGAGAAGCTGGAACAGAGAAGTCCTGTCTGTCCCAAAGGGAAAGGGGTAACCAAAAAAAAGTGCACGGGAAGGAAAGCTGTAACCATTTTGTCCTCCACAGCAAGCATGTGAGAAGGCCAGATCATGACAGCCCCTGGGAGGCAGGCACTGCACACAGCCATCGCAGAGATGCCCAGGACAGCGTGTTGGTCCCTCTAGGCAGCTCCTGTCCACCACTGGCAGGCAGGAGCCGTGCTTTTTGGCAGCTCCTTGTGTCTAAAGGTTCCCAGGGCTGTGGGAGAATGGGACAACCCCAGCTGTGCTCCACTCGCCTCCCCTGCCGGATTTAACCCCAATGCTTATTAAGCCTTGGGGCTCACTCTCCTGGAGAGGCCTGGGAGCTCATTAGCTGCTGTCCCCAGGAGCCTCCCAGCCACGCTCACTGAATGCTAGGCCCAGCGGGACGCGTCTGTCCCACAGACCTCCCTGCTCACAGCCCTTGGCCCCACGTTGGGGCCTAGGTAGCCAGCCACCAGGATGATCATTTGATTTCTCTTGTTATCAAGTTGGCAATTAACAAAAGAGCTGATGATTGCTATATTGACTGGCTGTGGGTTCTCTTTTTCTATCTGCACTATCTCAGCCGGGGAAGGGAAGGCAGAAGGGTGGGTTAGTGGTATTTATTTATCACTGCGCCATGTTTTGTGTTTGTGTTGCCAGGGGAAGCAAAGGGTGATAATGGCCTGGCAGCCCTTGGACATCCAATTTCCCTTATCAGGCCACTGAATAGAAAAGAGGCCCCAGGCCACATTAATTAACAGATACCAATCAGCTGTCACGTGTTGTGTGTGCAAGGTCTGAGGGGAGCAGTGGGTGGGAGGGAAGAATCAATAAACCACTGGGGAGGAGAGCCAGAGGGAACAGCTAAAGAGGATTCCAGGCTACTGGGGAGAAGAGCTCAAATCCAGCTCCATGGCTGTGAGACTGATCCCTGTGCAGCGCAGCCCGTGCTCCACATAGCCCTGCACCTGGTGAGGCTGTGAGTGCTGCAGCAGTGCTAACCTCCTCCTTCACCTCAGCCTTCTGCCCCTTGCCTCCTGCAAGCAGGGCTGTGATTTTTTGCTGCTCCTGAATGCGGCCCTCCTGACCGAGTCCAGGAGCAGGCTGACACAGCTCTCGGGCTTGGGGTCCTATATCCTCACCTCTCCTTGCTCTACAGGGATCTGATGGAATCAGCCCTGACACAGGGGAGGCTGTGCTGTGCATGGGCACTGTCACGGTCTGGCACCTGTAATCTCTACTCTGCAGCCAGCCAAAAGCAGTCCTTCGGACAACCGTCTCCTAGTGCTGACCATGGAGAACAGCCCAGCATTGAGGCTGCTGCCTCAAGTCCAGTTTCTGGGTCAGTCACATGGCCGTTCTGCACCGTCATTACCCAGCTGGGTTACAAAGGGGGTTATGCCATCGCCTCAGTGCAGCCTGCCAACAAAATTTGTAAAAGATTGAGAAACGGTGATGTAGTGCAGGGAGAGGATCCAGGACAGACATGACTCACGCATTTCTGCTAAAGAATAAAGTGGAAAAATTTTACTTAACCCAAGCAGTAGCCTGTACATCCAGCATCTCTGCGAATCATTCTTTCCCAGAGGTAGCTATGGCAGACAGGGAATTGCACAGCAGAGACTTTGCTTCCTTTACCTGTGCCAAGGACAGAAGAGCCAGCTGCAATTGCCCTGCCCACCTGGCAAAGCCCCCTGCCAGAAGCACTCTCAGGTGGCCAGCGACTCCAGCATCGGCAGGTGGGCACGAGGGAGGGAGTGCTGCAGTGACAGTCCTGGATTTGAAATGCCTGACAGAACTGGGACCCTCTACTTCCAACGTTTTCACAAGTAGAATGCAAGTGCTGGAGGACTGTGCTGTACTATATTGCACTCTGCACAGACAAGGGAAGATCAGATAACGTGGGGTCTCCCAGGATATAAAACTTGGGATCTGGAATGATGAATGCTAATTTCACCTGGCCAAAATCACAGGCTTGCTGTCAAAGGTTTGCCACACTGGAGAACCTCCAGCTGTGAAATTCAAGTGCCTCGCCATTATCTTATAGCTTTCAGGAATTGCTAACAATTTCACTCTTGCATTCCTGAGCTGTTTGATGGCATAGCATCCAGAATTTGCCCTTAATAATTTGTGTCTTGCTTTTTATTCTTGCTGCAGGTCTTATCCTGAAAGGTGCTGAATATTCCACAGGCATCAGGAGGAGCCCAAGAAAGTATTTCTGGACCACATAGCCTCTGTCTCCAGCACAGAGCTGCATGAATGCTTCCCTCTTTCGCAGGTGCAGGTTGAGCAAAGCTGCTTTATTTGCAGCAGCTGATGTGACATTCTTTTATATATATATTTTTTTTCAGTGGTTTGGCAATGGGAGCTCTCAGAATTACAAAAAAAAAAAAAAAAAAAGTCACATAATTTGTGGCAAGTGGAGTTCATAATCTGTTAATTTATTATCATTTCTGTCATCCTGGAGGGCCATTAGCAGAGGTAATAAAGGGAGATGTAATTATAGGATCTGAGGCCACTCCAGACACAGCTGCTGTCACTCCACTTGCCATATTTCATTCCGTGCTAGTACTACCATCTTCCTAGTGAGAACAGCACAACAGCTACCCTGGGAGAGCCTTCGTCGTCACCCCTCGAGAGGAGTCTTGTCTCCCTGCACCAAGGCATGCAGAGAAGGTAGATGTTGTTCAAAGACAATTAGCACAGGGGAAGGGGGCGTAGTGGGGAGGGAGCCTCCTACAGAAGGGTACAACTCTGTACTGGCTAAGTGTGGCTTTGGAGCTAATAAGGCTATTGAGCTAATACCACTTGCTGAACACCATTAAATCATGTTTTCTTGTTATCATAGGAGAGTGATTTAAGCTTCACTGATTTTATTTGCAAACACTTGAGGCAGAAGTTTGTGCCAACATCTGTGATCCTGAAGGGTTGGCATGACTAACACCACACAGTTCTTTACTAATTCCAGTGTGAGCATAAGGCAGGGATGTATGATTTTGGTTCCTTTCTCAATGCTCTCTGTGTCCAACACACAGGAAGCAGTGTCTGGCTTCTCTCAAAATCATTGAAAGGCAGAAATACAGGGCACGCATCATCTAGACACCTGGCAGCCTCCTGGCCCTGCCCTGCTCTGCCCCCTTGCTGCCTAACTCAGTAAGTTTCATACCTGTTTCACAACTATAGGGTACTTTGTTCTATTTTTATGAACTGTCATATTATGTTTGATTCTTGGTACTGCTCCCTTGTGTAACAGTCCCTGAGCTCTCTCCTGTATACACAGTTCTGTTGTGATACTGCTGCTGGTCTGAGCGAAGCCAGGCTGATGGCTGTCATCGTGTTGCAGGGGCTTTGATAGGAAAGGAAAATAGAGAAAACTGAGATGGTGGCAAGTGTGTCCTGCCTTTCAGAAAGGAGAAGAAAATCCTTTTCAAAGTGCAGGAGTCCTCGCTACTATACCCCTATGCTGGGGTAATCATTATGGCCAACTCTATAGGAGCTTGGAGCTGAACATCCCACGCTTATTCCACAGCTACAAGCAAGGGAACTACGGCAGGACATCCTGTGCATACAGAAATGGCCAAGGTTAGAGGAACAGACAGCAGCACCTTACTGGATGGCCGTAGCGGATAACTGAACTGCATTAAAACCACTCCTGTTAACACCCCAAGTACTGGGTTAGTGGAGCAATCCGGGCTGAGTTCCCTAATCGCTGCTGTAACCCCACTTGTGATGACTCAGGCCCAGATGGATTCCAGCACTAACGATGGTTGTAATCCCTGCAGATCTCATGTAAGAAGGGCACCACTGATATTAACCTCTACTCAGAAACACTGTCCTCAGGAAGTTTTTTCAGACTTTACAGTCCTGCTACAGATTGATTCCATATAGCCCAGGAAACCGCTGCCCTTTGAGTCACCGGAGAAATACTCACACTGAAAAAGGAGGAGCAGCCATCGGAGAGAAAAAGAGGGGTGACAAAGAGAAGTAGAATGCATAGGAGAACTGAACTGTCTGCTTATCCGTGCTAAGATGCCTCACCAACAAGAGCTTAAAGCCAAGAAGCAAAGTCTGAATATATGTCCCCAGAACCTCCTTGAGGGTCATGTCTGCTCCTTGTGCCTGGGCCCAGCCTATCTGCAGGTGTGAGACGCTGGTGCTGTGTCACTCAATTGCAAAGGCACACTCAATTGGATACAGACAGTGAGCCTTCAGAGGCCAGTCACATTGCCAATAAGTTGTCCTCATTATTTTTCAGCACAGAAGTCTAGAGATTCATTGACAATAGTGACTATGTCCTCCATCCCAATGGCACTTGTTCTGTGATGAATCCAGTAAGAAGAAAGCTTTCCTGAGTGTGGGGGCAAGAATGCCCACTACAGACAGGGTGGGTACCTGCCTTGTCATTAGCACTGAAGTCCAGTCACTCGTAACATTTATTCATCTACAGGCACAACACACCTAGCTCATATTAACACAGTTCAAAACCGCTAGAGTCCACCATCCCTAGGGCTGTTCCCCGAGTGCTTTCTCTGTGCCACTTAATACCAGGTATCACCAAGAACTTTATTACAGCCTCTCAAAGCCTACTGCATAATCCCAGGGTGCACACACATACAATCATCAGGTCATGCACCTGCACCAGGGGCTATGTTGGAGTTTGTTTCCCATGAAAGCCCACCACAAGCAGTTTTCTGTGACAGTAATTTCCATCCATTGCTATATGTAAAAATCCTACTTGCAGACAAACTGATAAGCACAGTGGTAAATAATAGCTCCCTTGGCTGTTCATGCTTAGGCCTTGTAATTTCCCCCGTTTACCTGGGATGTGCTTTGCCCAGCCAATGATCACCACCAGTTCCCTGTCTGCCAGGTCACAGAGGGTTGTCAGGGCTTTGATGTCACTCTCCGGCATGGTTGGATCAGGCATGGCATAAATCTTCTCTGGCTCTGCCACCAGCAAGTGGGAGACGATCTTAGTCACTGCACATTTCAAAGGAGAAGTTGTTGTTGCATCTCTCATGACATAAGGTGTCATAACAGCCCTTTCTAGAAGGGCCTTCCTGGGAGAACACAGTTATAGAGGCTGCAGGACCTCTGAAATGGTTTTGGTCACAACAAGAGGACACTATGCTGCAGCTCTATAGGCTGTAGTGATCTGCCTACGTCAAATCAGCTCTGTATGGGGCTGACAAAAGCAGCAAGCTACTGTAAGGCTGTCAGCCACTGTCTCAGGTAGGTCCAACAAGGGTGGGAGGAGGCACAAATTACAAAAAGTAATGGTAGGACTTGGAAAAGCCTAGAGAATTTTTGGAGAATTATTGGTGATTGGAAGAGAGAAATCAGCACAGGACCAGTTTTGCCAATGCCAGAAAAGTACAGAAAAAACACTACATGAATTTTATAATCTCTTAGAAAAGTTCAGGGATTTAAGCCTAGGTACAATATGTATAGCACCTGGGTTACACCTTAGATGTAATCTCATCTACCTATGCACTATGATCATAAGAAAAAATTCCTAGTTCTGGTGACCAACATGGGAACCAGAAGTGACAACTGCTCCACTGTACGTTTTGGGAGACCAATGAAAAGGAATGTAGTGGCTGTCAGAGGACCACAATTCAAGACCAATACATACGTGGCTTTTTAGCTGGAGGAGGGATCTGTAAGCTCAGGTAAGTGCTACTTTCAGAATCCAGTCTCCTCTTGTACTTCTGGCGGCCTCCTCGGACTCGATCCAGACGAACGCCTGCAGATAAAACACGATAAATTCTCATGATTCCTTATTGCCACAGGAAATCTTGACATTCAGATGTAAAAATCTCCTAAGATGTTCCCCACAGTCCAGGGACTGCCTCTCTTCCAAACACTTGAGATCTTAGCTGAACCCAGAGATCCCAATAATACCACAAACTGCCTCCAGCTCTAACAATACTGCTGTAAGCTTTACTTTTTTTCAAAACATTAAGAAAGACAAAAATTAACCCATTCGAACTCTTGAACCACCATCAATCAAACGGGCAAATGAAAAGCCTCAGAACTCAATGCCCTCTAGATGATCTTGCTTTTAAAAGAAAGACTTTAAATGTCAATCAAACCTGCCGTTATAAAAATAAGCTTTTAGATTGTTCTTAAAAATGAGAAGTTAAATGTTCTGTGACCTCTCGCTATTTATATTTGAAAAAAGTGATCTATAGCAAATACATTATGAACTATGAATTCAACAAAAATGCTTCAGGTTTGATCACATAAGGAATTGTAATAAAAGTGGAACCCAAATAAATAGAAACAACCTCTACTATAATAAAGCAATGATAAAACTGAAGCAGGGAGACACTGAAGAATTTGTTAGAGTTCTTCCAAAATCCAGTGAATCACACTGAAAATAGCACACTGAAACCGGCTCCCAGTGACTGCCCTTATACAAAAAAAAACAAAAACAAAAAAAAAAAAACAAATGAAAACAATAGCAGCATCAATAACCAATTGAACAGGAACAGCAGTTGAATTGCTGTTATCTTGTACTGTATCAGGACAAGATACAATATTAAAAAACAAATAAGGAAAAAAGCCATAGACATTTGTCCAATTGTCAGTTATTTCTGGCCAGCCATATCGCCTCTGGTAATCACCTCCTGTCAAACTGGAGTAACTCAGTCTTCCTGGGAGAAACAGCCATTGCCGAAAAATCCTTCGAGGTAAAGTAGGTGCAAACAAATAAAATAATTTTTTGAATCTCCACTATACAAGTACTAACTTAGAAACACTCATCTCGTCTGATCACAGGAACCAATTATGAGATACACTTACTAATCACACTGAGCCATTAATATTTTGCAATCATTTTACTGCATAAACACAAACAACTAAAAGCAAACACTCCAAATTGGTTTTGAAACGATGCTTTCTGAACAACTTGTACCTCTGAAAAACCTGCAGCTGGCTGACAAATATTTGACCTTAGAAAGAAGCCCATCTGTCATTTACGTGGTGTGTCTCGAACCAACGCCACGTTTCCTTACAGTATCATGGAAAGGAGAAAGCTTTTACTGTTGTGCTCACACCAGCCCACTGGCACCACATGAAACCATTACTTGCCCAAGACCTAGACCCTGACACTTTGCAACTGGAGAACCCAAACCAGCTCAGTGGACAAACAGGAACAACCAACGCCAACCACGCGAACAGGGCCATGACAGTGTGCCAGCAGGAATCTGGGCAGAGCAGGCCTGGAGCTCTCCAGAGCAAAGGAACTGCTGCTCTGGGAGGATGGAAGACATTAGATGGATAGAAAGATATGAAGCAGAATAGGAGAATTAGGATCAAACTTTTCCTTCCCCTGCCTGTTTTCTATTTCTGACACTGTATGGAGAATTCACTGACGTCCATAAGCGTAAGTACCAACTTTCCTCCTTTACACAACAGTTTTTCTGCAAATGTTGCCTACTGCTTCCTTTATTGCAATTCTCTGCAGCAAGTAGTCTGTGGGCAAAATTATTCTTGGGAGTCCTAGTATGTTCCAGAGAGTGATTTCAGGCAGCCAAGGAATCCCAAACCTGAGATCATCTGGCGAGATCCCCCAGGAACAGCACTAGTGGAGTCCTGGGTGAAGCAGGATGCTTACACTTCTGCCCGTGATTTCTTTCCCACTATAAACATTCCCTGGTTTCATAAGAAAGGAGACCTCTGTGCCACACTGTGCTGAATTGTGACACCTACCTATAGTAAGGAAGGAAGGAAAAACACAAATTTCAGGAAATGCCAGAAAATTTAGTACCCAGGAGCGAAAATGTGAAGGATCAGGAATAAAACTGTTCAAAGGCTATGGAGGAATGCAGGAAAAGTTGCAGGATCCTGAGTCACAGCTTCCCAGGACCCTCATAGAAGAAGAGTTACCGGAAGGTCCGTTCCCTCACGCCAGTGGTCAGGATGTCACTGGAACAGGGAGACATCCTTCTCAGCCTGGGAGAAACCAGCACACTCCAGGATGCTTTTGCTGTGCAGTCTGATAAGCAGTGCAGAGGGTGAGGTGAAAATGGGGGAAAGAGCTTTCTTTTCCTTCTCCCAAGGAGAAGCGTGCCATCTCCAGTGCTTGGCAGAGGGACGGCTGCACAGGTTGCAGCAGTATTAGGGACCCTCAATCAGATTATAAGGACACAAAGGACTTAAGTGCATTAAAAAAAGATAAGAGAGACGCAGGGAGATTTACCCTCCATCCCTCCTTCCCTCACCGAGCAGATAGAGGTATGTTTGCCCAAGGACTTCAGCTTGTTAATTTTGAACAAGGCTTTGTCCTCCTCTTGTTCCCCATCCTGTGCGACACTCCTTGAGGCAAGCGTTTTCAATCAGCATTTGCTGAGCCACTACTCTACCCTGTCATCATCAGCTCCAGCCGCAGAGCCAGTGCACGGGCTGACCCCTACGTAGCACATCCCAGTGCCCGCTGCTGAGTGCAAGAGCAAATAAAAGCATTTCAACCCGAGTCCCTGACTGTGACAGTCCAGAGGTGAGCAGCAAGGCCAAAGCCCTTCCCTAGAGATCTGAGTCTACTGGGTCATATTCAAACGGCAGGAAAGGGCACAGTCAAAAATCAGGATCTGATGCTGAGCGGTGGCATTCAGGTGGCTCGTTAATGCCGGCTGCTCTATGATTTGCTCAGCGGTTGATTTAAGATGGGGAGGGCTGGTTACAACGCAGCTCTGAAAGGGGACACACTTAGGGACGTTGAAATGGAGTGAGGAGGCACAGTGGGTAGCTCAGAGAAGCAGTGTGAAGGGAAGCACCGAGTGGAGAAGAAACAGAGTGGGATGTAAACTGAGATACAAATGAAAGCGAGAGGGGAGATGAGAGGTAGGGCTGGAGCAAGGCTGGGTGGTACATAGACTGTAATCCCAAGTGCTGATTTCACACCAAACACGCAGCCACCTGTGTTTTAACTACAAGGTTATGAGACAGTCGGTCCCTACTGAAGACTAAGAAAGGGTTTGGTGCCACAGCCTGACAAGACAACAGCAAGAGAAAGCAGTTTCCCTTCAGCTCCTGCACAAACCCATTTCTCACTTGGATCACAGCTGTCCAACTCCTAGGAGAGAAGACATCCTACAAAACTCACCACTCACTGCTGGACTGCCCTTTTGGCACCGTCAGCAAGGAGGGGGCAGCTAGAGCAGCGGAGACAGAAGCGCTCACATACACAATGTGAGGTGATAGAGCATAGGGAAAAGTTTGGGAAGTACCACCCCATGCTAACCTAACTTCCTGGCAGCTGCTTCTTCAGAAATGAAGGCTGTCTGTGCTGGAAACATCCCCTCTCCTCCCGTTCCCATGATGCAAGGAACCTCCTTACCTTTGGGGGGAACAGCCCTGCCACCCCACCCGAGCAAGGTGTGGAGCTGGCCCGCGTCCACCACAGGGATCGGGTCCCACTCACCGGTGGCACACTCACAGCTCCCCAGCCTGCCTGAGCCCACCGGGACATGGCAGGGAGAAGGGCAAACCCAGGGCTGGTGCAGGACTTCCCAGCTCAGCATCCTGCCTGGGGGAGGGCTGTCAGTTTTCGAAGTGTCCTGTGGGTGCCACTCGTGTTCCAAGCACTCGTGCGGAGAGGTCTGTGCCAGCACCGAGCCTCTGCAGTGGGAGAGCTGATCTGCTGATCTGTTCGAGCTCCCTTCATTTCTCTGACATGCCCCTTGGAGAGATGTCTGCCCGACAACTTTGGGATCAGATGTCCGCTTGCTGACTTGATAACATCAGGCTTTGGGTTTTTTTTCTTAATGGAAGTAAAATAATTCCAGCTTTTTTTAAAAGCTGGAGCTAGGCCCAGTCTGTCGGAAGTAAAAATAGCCGAGTATGCAGAGGCAACAGCGCACAGAGTCAGGTTTAGTTTCTCTTTTATTTTCTGGGGACTAAAAATAATCTTAAAAGCTCTGTGAAGCTAAGCTCTGGCCATTGGGAAATGCAGTCTAGGCCCAATATCAGCTGTCGTGTCAAATTACTAGCCTCACCTCACTTTCCATCGAGTCCTATCACATGCCCATGAACTGATAGGAACAGAAAGATCCATCTTGCCAAAAGAGCGAACAGAGGAGCCAAGCTACAGGGTTTTTGCACAGTACAATGTGTGTCTAGACTGAGAAGGACAAAGCTGAAGGGAACACAGGATAAGCATTGGCCAGGGAGAGATGTCCCTGGGACTGCTTTTGCCCAGCTTCCCTGATACACCAGCCAGATCCTGTGCCCACTGCCCACCTATTCCTTGAGTTGCAGTTTTTGCTTCAATGCACCAACCAGCCTGGGTGCTCTCCTGGGGTCTGGGCTGGTGCTCTGCAGGTAACAGAGATGCCTCTGTTGCCGGGAGCTGCAGTCTGAAGCCCATGGATTGGCACTGCCCAAGGAAGCTGGAAGGCATAGGCTAAGACCAGAGAGGAAAGGAAGGGAGAAGTATTGTGACCAAGTTGTTCCCTCTCCCCTGTTGCTCTGAACATCAGAAGAGACAAAGGGATGCGGCAATGGGAGGAGTGAGCCAAGAGGAGACCTATCAAAGAAACAGAGCAACTACGACCATAAAAGTTAAGCTTGCTAAGATGGGGAAATAAATAGACAATGGGGAAAAGCAGGACTGTCTAACGAGAAGATGGTAAGCTGTAACTTAAGCTTTCTTTTGTTACTGTGAGGTTCCAGCATGGGAGGGGAAGTCCTTTACATACCATTAGGCTCTTGAGCTGCTGCAAAAGGATGCCAGCCCCTGGAAAATCTCCTGGTAGGTGACTGGTGCAATTCCCGAACTCATCTGTAATCTAGGAAAGTGACTTGAGGGTCACAGGTCAGAGTGGCCAGAAAAAGCCTGTGATTAGCGTGATGCACGTCAACAAGCCTGGGAGTGACACTTGCAGCAGGAGGGTGGGGAACTAGCCTGAGGAAAGGGGCTGTGGCGTCGAAAAATCCATCTCCTGTGTTATAAGGGCCTACAGAGAGATTGCATCAGGTCAAGCAGGATGTTGCAGACTGCTCTCCCTTTGATATTTTCAGGGATGTACTAGTTATGTAGAAAAGCTCCTTTCCTGCCCATCTAGCTAAAGAGTCCCTGGACTTGGAGGGACAGGTTATCCCTGTAATGTCTGATGATATACCTGGTTCCAGAGGCTGTCCCATGCCTTGGAGCAGTCACACAAGGTGCCCTTGCCCCTCACACACACACGAGCTGCATGTCCTAAGTGGTTGGTTCTGGTGTAACCTGCACAGCTTGTGAACTAACCCTTCTCCTCCACCACTGTCTCTGCAGCACTAGCCATTGTTGTCCCTAAAATGTACAGCTTCCTTCCCATGCTGCCGCCGCTCACCTCACCCGAATCACACTGAAAAAACAGGAATTAAGAAGGGCTTAAAGGGCAGATGGGAACAAAGAATACCTTAGTACAGCTCTCTGTAGTAACCCCCACAACCACTCTCACCTTGTGTTCAGGGTCCATGCAAATGTCCTTTGATGGTTTCCCCTCCTAGCCCTCTAACCAGTCTGAGGCAGGACAGCAGCTCTATTGCCCACAACAGCAACACCCCCACAGCAGCAGGCTGAGAGGCACTGTGTGAAAGAAGACACAGGCATGCACCTGCCAGGAAAAGACCAGGGATGACTTCCACAAAAGGACCTAAAAGATGGCAAAACTCCAGCCCCACTCACTCTCCAAGAGACAGCGCTCAGAACTAAATCCCCAAAGGGGTGTTTTATGCTTGGAGGAACCTACAGCCCTGGGTGTGATTTAACTCACTTTACTTTAGACTTTGATAATTTTATTCTGTGCATTTGGGCTCCTTTGAAAAGCAACAGAGAGAAGCAGGCACATCCACATTCACCTCACCCTCCAGACACTCACCTGAGGAGGAGTGATGACAGACACTTCTCTCCACCGACTATCGGGAAACCTCAGAAATGCCCTGCAGGGTCAAACCAATGCTTTCCCTAGCCCAGTTTCTTATTTTAGCCTATTTAGGTAGAGAATACAAGCCCTTTGGAACAGGTAAGGGAGCATAAGCATGGGCTAAGAACCAAATTTTTAGATTTGTGACACAGTGGAGAGGCCTCCACCAGTGCAGGGAGGGAGGCACCCTTGTGACAGAGGTCTGCAGAGGTGACGGAGATCCTCAGGCCCACCAACACAGCGTGCTGCCACTTTGGCCAGGCCTCACGGCACAGCTCTGCTTGGGCCTTGCAGCCGTAAATGCTCTCTTGAAGCCCTCACCTCAACAGTGATTTTTCTGATACTCAGAACTAGCTTCCAGCTAATATTTAATTCTTAAAATAGAACAGCTTTGCTGGGCAATTCTGAGTAAATACCCCACCTCCCCCAGGATACCCTGCAGCTCAAGGGCTAGTGCAGTCTTCTCAGGTAGATGAGAAAAGGGGATTGAGAATCTCAGCAGAGCTGAGTCACTGGTGAATGTAGGTCACCAGAGCCTGTGAAAACGGTCATGCACATGCCTCAGGTTACTGTAGAGCAGTGGGACATACATCCAGTCCCAACCCACTCCTGGTCACCTCAAAGGATCTCACTTACTGCACTGTTAGAACTGCCTAGAAGTTTGTAGCATGATGGTTGGCATCTAAACATCCTTAAATGGTTGTGGTTTTATCAGCTTCCCCTTTGCTGTACATGTTATAGGAGCACCAAGCATAATTTCTGGTGATGGAGCACACAGCATTTATCATAAGCCTGTGCAGAGGCGATGCCACTCTGAATCTGCACTGATGTGCATCAAGGGTGTGAACTGCTTGTTTGATAGAACAGAGGTTTACTTAGGTATGGCAAGAACATAGGGACTCATTTGGGCAGATCAATGGTTCAAAAGGAATGGGAGAAACCAAACCAGGCAGACTGATGATCCAATGGACGTGGCAGAAGGTGTGGGGAGAGTCCACAATGCACCAGTGATGTGATCAGAAGAGAGGCTCCAAGTGCCATCATCCTCACGTACTCTTTGGAGATTTACCACTGCCCTGCCAAAGGCATCACATGCTCTGCGTCACACCACCACCAAGCCCAATTCCAGACGCATCACAAATGCTCAATTCATGCCTTGGAAAATAGCTGGGTGTGGGAGATATAGACATCAGGATGCCACTCACTGCACCTGGAGATCCTGTTTCAAAGAATGGGGAGGTTGCCTGTCTGTTTTTAAACACAGGGGCATTTTATAGAAAGAAAAATCATTTTTCATTCTCTCTTTCTCTTTTTTTTTTTTTTTTTTTTTTTCATTTGGATGCCTCCAATAGTGATATTTCTGGCACCGGCTGGAGGCAGAATACTCTATAAATACAAAGCCATTAAATCCCATGCAGCAGCAACCTGATCGGGGCTGCCTTTTAATTTCCTGACATGAGCTGGCCACTAACCCAATTACCCAGAGTCCCCGGAGGAGCCCTCATCCTTCCCAGGAAGCACAAAGCAAGAACCCGAGCATATTGCAGGGACGTCAGCTGAGCTTTCACTGAAATCAAATATCTTTTCGAGAACACATGGTTTGGAAGCAGGGATGGGGGCAGGAGGGAGAGGTTGCTGGAAACACTTTGCTCCATTGAGAGATTCTGACACTAAAAAACTGAAATGAAACACCCTCCATTTAGTTATGTTGCTAAAAAGGAGCT
The DNA here is from genome assembly GCA_011076525.1 of Nettapus auritus. Classification (NCBI taxonomy): domain Eukaryota; kingdom Metazoa; phylum Chordata; class Aves; order Anseriformes; family Anatidae; genus Nettapus; species Nettapus auritus. The sequence goes on from CM021769.1 coordinate 22,827,007, forward strand.
CCACTGTTGATTCAGTTACCTCAATTTTAGTGAGCAATGAAGGCAAAGTTACTGAGATTGCCAGTGGTAGGAATCCCTTGTTCAGATACTAAATGACTGTGCCCAATTTATACAGTCACAGAGCCAGGCCAGCCCAGAGGTGATGGATTTGTTCCCTCAGGAAGCATTTGCGACATCGGCCACTGGTTGCAGCTTGCAAGGAAAACTGCAGAGTTAGGACTATTTGTTAGGGAAATTCCACTGGCTACAGGCTTTCCTAATCAGCCAGGGTCTTTCAAGGAGGAACAGGGATTCAAGAGGCAGCCGCATCTGACATCTGTTGATTTCATTCTCCACCTTCTCTGCATTGAAGTGGGGACCACCTCCAATATTCAGAGATGCAGGGACTTGAGCAGCACAAGAGTTACCAGGCTGTTTTAAGTTCCTTTCCTGCTCCACAGAACATAGCTGCAGAAACAATATATGTGGGAATCCACTGAAGAAAATATTCTGCAGGGCTTCCAAAACTGTAGAGAACCGCATGCCCAGACAACGGTTGGTATGCTCATGAACTTCTACAGTTGTTATCCTCCTAAAAGCCGCCCAGAAGCCTTCCAGATGCTGGGCTACAATGGCACCCCAACGTTTTGTTATGTCCAGTATTGCCTCTCCTCTGTTTGCCTGTCATTTTCTGTCTGAGGAGGAGCTCTGTGTTGAGGGGCCTTGACATCCCATTGCACCTCACCTGTTATATGCTACCTCTCTTCCCATGTCCCCAAAACACTTCCCACTCAAGAACAGAAAAGGAAGGATTAACGTTACTGTCCTCATCATGTCCTTGCCTGGGTCATGGTTCTGCAAGGTGACACACAGGACTGTGACTTCAGAGAGGCAGCAGAGGTGTGGAAGGCAAGGCTGGGAGGTCATGTTTAACCAGCCAGTGTCCAAAATCAAATGTCTGAGCCCACTTAAAAAAGCCATGTGTCATCTGAAATTACATCTACCTCTTGATGACAAGCAAATTGCTGTAGAACAGAAAGGCCATGGGTAGCTAGAGCGTGAATGGCAAGGGTATATTCTCCCCATACGTGACAAGGTATATTGAGGTTTTAAAAGAGACCTGCCAAACCACTGAAATTTCTCTATCCATCATCTTAGAGAGCCAGAGAGACCTAGACCTGCACTGTAGAGTCCAGAGGTGAAGAACTACACTTAGGCCATTGTGGACATGAGACAGTGCTGGGAGCAGACAGGGATGCCCATCTCTGAAAAATGCCTGTCCTCTGCGAGATGCAGAGACACTTTCCCTCTCAGGCCATCCCCACTGCCTATGAGTCCTTGTAGATAATATCATCTCCACGTGCGGACAGCAGTAACACAGGTTGCTCAGGTCTTCCTGATTTCTGCAGAACAGGGGACCACACATTTTGGTCCACAAAGCTGTGGAGATGCCTCAGTTTCCTCTGCCTGCAGGGTGACACTTCAGGGAGGCCAAAGCAGCGGAGCGTGGGTTGTCTAGGGACAGGACCTCTCCACGGGGGCACTGCAACTGGGGTCTGCAGGAATCTCAGACTCCAAGTTTGACACGCTCCAGATGGAAGGGGAAAGCGAAAGACAGGCAGCCAGACGGGCTAACACCTCGGGCATCCGAGCCAGTCGGGCACTGTGGGCAGAGCTTTCTGCTTACTGTTTCCCCCAGCGAGTCTTGCCTGCCCTGCAGCGTCATGCCTGGAGAACCTGAGACAGCACAGCTCTGGTGTCCGTGCAGCTCCCTCGCTGCGATGCATTGATTGGAGATCTCTTAAAGAAAGTGGCCTGGATATCTGAGACACCTATTGATTGCTCCATCGGCTCTCTTCCTGCCCTGATCCTCATTCACTTGGCATTGCCTGAACAACCCGCACCTCCACACTAGGGGCAGTCTCCCCAGTCCATGCCTTCTGCCCCCCTGCAGCCCATGTGCAAGGAGAAAACATTCCTGGTGACCCTCATGTGCATTCCCCAGGGAAGGGCCTAAGTCTTCTCCCGCTGAACCCAGCTGAGCATTTCAGGAGTAAGGGAGAGGCTTGAAATCATCACTGCATGGTTTTTGACATGTTTGGATACTGATGCCCCCCTTCCTAAAAACAGGCTCACAGCGCATGCCAGGCAAGCACAATGTGGTATGCACATCATGTATAAGGACAATCACCAGAAAAATCTTTCCTCTCTTACTGAGAAGAAATCATGAAGCCCTGAACTAGGTACTGATGGAATATCATACTCTTCTTCCTCAGAGGAAGGACAGTTGCATTACCCAGGAATGTTGCCAATAAGTTACCAGCCCAATGACAGGGACCTCAAGGAGAAATGTGGCAAGAGAGGAATCGGTTTCTAGACCTCTCATTTAGCCAAAAGACAATTTTCCTGAAACTCCTGGCAATCAAGCAGGAGAAAGAATCTGGCTTGACAGCCTTCTGCCATGGATGAACCCAAGGAAGGAGAGAGGTAAATCAAGGGTAAGGAGAAATAGGAAGGGGAGCTACTGAAAGGAAAAAAAAAAAAAAAAAATCATAGCTTGCGCATCAAGACACACCTTATCCTAAAGAGTGCAGGGCAGGCTTTCTGGGAAAGCAAGGCATCAGGGATTTTTTTAAATGGTCAAACTACTGGAAACGTACAGCAGGGAACACCATTGCCCTGGCAAATAAAGGGGTGGATGAACTAATAGAATGACAGATCAGAGATGGAAAAAACCAATGAACCTTTTTTAATCCAAAATCCCTTGTCAATTCTACATTTTTGAGCAAGTCAAACAATTATGGATTTGTTCTTTCCAGAAACTCCTGGCTCTGTGGAGACCAAAGACTGTGAAACCATTTTTCTTCCTTTTTGGATTTTGCTTTTAAAGATGTGTATTGATTCAATTCTGTATACTAATACTTCGTGCTTCCACCAGGCTTCACTTAAAGTTAACTAATCGGTCTTCACAATCATTTTGCAAAGCAGTATGACCCTTATTTCTCAGCTGGGAAAACTGAGCAAAAGAAAGAGAGAAAAAGAAGCATGTCCTACATCACTTGACCACTCAGTGTTAGGACACAGGACTCCCGTTCACAGATTGCTATTGTAGGCTCTTCTGCTTCCCTTGATATTGTCACATGTTCTTGCATCCCACTGCTATCAATAAATCTTTATACTGTATATTCCACAGCTCTAAATATTATGGGCAGGATCACAGATACACTAACATCAATAGCAAACCAGCCTTCCCTAGTGGCTTTAATGATGCTCAATCAATCCCTATATGAATAACTAAAGACACTTCAGCACAAAAGCAGCGTCAAGAGTCAAATTTCAGTTTGCTGTGGGTAGTATCCCCTGGGGTTCAGGAGTTCAGGCACAGCATGGTGTCAATGAACCTGCATTGCTTTCCAGCCTACCTCTGGTCTGCAAGGAGTTAACAGTTTTCATACAGCTTGGAGGCTAAGCCACTGTTCAGATCCTGCTCTGGACTGCGTTGCACTCGTACAATTGGGAGCAGACGTAGTCCTGGCTGCAGTCAGACAGGCCAGAATGGGCTCCTGCAGCTCTGCTCCCTTAGCTGCCACATCTGAGATGCTCAACTGCATGCATGCTGGGCAGCACAGACACAGGCAGCCAGCACGCCTGGACCCTTGCTGCTGCTCTGCAGGGTGACTGGAGCCACGTCATACTTTTAGGGTTGTTTTATGGGTTCATACGAGCAGGCTCTCATTACCATTCTGCACCCCCCTAAAGCCGGTGTCACTAGCATGGATTAGTGTGTGGGTGAGGGGAGCACACAGCCCCAAAGCTACCGCTTGCAGAGAAGCTGGTTTTCAGTAGTCCCTCTCTAACTCCAAAAAGCAGGTGCCTTCCTCCTCTGTCTATCACCTCTACACCTCCGTGAGGGAGGGCCAGACTGCAGAAGTCTGTATCTCCTCCCCTTGATACCTGGTATGCTCTAGCAGGAAGTTATTTAACCACAAAAACTATACATCCATCAAAGCACGGGACAGGGTTTAACATCTAATCTACATTCTTAACAACAGTGGCTGCCATCAACTTGCCTCTCAAGAAATGAGAGAGCGCCAGCGCGAAGCAGAACACGCTCAAGTGACATTGTGCAATTCATCACCAGCTGCTAAAATGGTATGACCTGGAAGCACGCTGCGTGCTGGCATCTTGGCTCCAGCATGCTGGACTTGCGCAGACCACAGCCAGCTGCTGTTCCTTGTCGCTGAACTGAGGGAACCGTGCTCTGCCAGGTACAGCTATGCAGAGGGTTACACGCAACTCTTCTCCTTCTTCCTCCCTCCTCCTCTCTCTGTCTCTCCCTGAGGGACCCAACTGAAACAAAGCTTTAAAGTCAATCCATAAGAATGTGTTTAATTGCCACTGAATTCCCTGTGGTTCACCTTGAATGGACAAGGATTGGGGAGGCAGGGGGGAAGGGAGGAAAAGCAGCACGAAAAAGAAGCTGAACACTGCTCACAGAATGCTGAACAGATCAATAGGCTCAGCACAACGCAGGTTGAGCATGCAGGGCAGACGACCCACAGCTCCCAGACAAACCTGTGCTCACCACCATCTTCAGGAAGTCTCTTGAGTGAGAATACGGGCAGACCTTCGCAGCACACTGTGCCATAGCTCTGCATTAACTCCATCCTTCCCTTCCAAAACCCAGCCAACTCAGTCATGATCAAGCAAAATCCTCTCCTTCCCAACACTGCAAAAGGACCTGGAGGGCAAGGAGAGCAACACCCTCCAGCATGGGATTCCTTCAGGAAATCAAGTAGTCTGGCATAACCAATTTCTAGTTATCTGTCAAATTTGCTCCGATGCTAGAAGTAATATCCTACCACAAGGGTGCTGACTAGAATCACTCTCCTCTCTAGACTGCCCTCTTAGTCACTGCTGATCCTGACTCTTAAAAAGTCTTGTAAAGAGATACCCTGGAAAAGTCGGAGAGGGCAAGTGTGTAGTTATCCTACAAGATCCTGCAAGGCCTGGATCCATTTGCTGCCAGGACACACAGTGATTCTGAATCTGACTGTCTTACCTTCTTTCAGCATCCCCACTTTGAGGCATTTCATGAAGCGACAGGCCTGACAGGACTTGCGCCTCCGTTTCGTGATCTCACATTCATTGGTGGCCGGGCAGCTGTATTCAATATTCCCTGCAATCAAACACAGAGATGGTCACCCATGTTCTCCTCGCTGATCCAGGGACAGGCTGCAGTGCCCAAATATTCCCAACACCATCGGTCTGTAAGTTTGCTCGCTCATTTGTACACACACACACACACACACAGACCACAGCTGGCTTGTGATGGCTCTTGGAGAGCCCAGCACTACTTGTCAGAACACATTCTAGAAAACAAAAACCAAAACTGATGTAAGTATTGGGAGAAACCTGTCCATCCACGGGGCCAACTCAGTGCTGGGCTTTCAGGCACAGTGTGTCCTCCCAGCACATTATCACTCCTTGTGCTGTGTTAGTTATAACGTGGCCTGTTCCCTGGAGCCCAGGGCTGGGAGGGGGAGCAATCCAGACACTAGCAATGTTCCCCTTGCTGCCCGTCTCACTCAACATCTGCGGGATGGATGTCATCTGTCCTTTCTTGCCTTGCTCAGGGGACCAGGGAGCTCAGAGGCAGCATTTCCTCTTTTGCTTCTTCTTGCCAGATGACACCCTACAGGTAGCAGGGAAGCAGTGATTGAGAAAGGTGGATGTCTTGTAAAATGAATGCGAGCTATCTAAGCACATCTTTTCAGTTTTACTTTATGAATCCTTGTGTACCTGCCTCTCATCCCTTTGGAGAGAAAAATAAGCATTTATTTCCTCATTCCCTTTCATAAGCCAACTATATAACCGAAACATGGATGCAGGGGTCTGGTCTGAGGACGTAATTGGAAGTACACTGAATCACATGTAGTCCAATGATTATTTAGTCCTAGAAGACAACAAACAGAAACGACTGTCCCTATCCTCCATTCACTTTGAAAATGATGTTTCCAAAGATGGTTATTCAGTATTAGCTGTGGAGCAGGACTGGAAACTTAAGCTTGACAATAATGCATTGACTATGGCAATGTATTTAAGCAGTCTAGCTGCTAGGTAGAAGAAGCAGCTCCTAAAAGGCTTTCTAAACTCTACAATCAGTTCAGCAGAATGGTTGTTTTGGTGGTTCAGATACAGGAAACTGAGATTCAAGAGTTCAGTCAGAGCTGTAGGAGGGAGCATAGGTATGAGCAGAGCGGACACAGTCTGGACTTTGTATACCATCAGATTAGAGGGGAAGCTCAGAGTTTAGCACCAGAACAGGATACTCAATTTTTGTTCCTACAAGAGATTTCTATGCTCTTGTGCAAGACTCTTCCTTTCTCTGCATAAAGACCAACATGTAATACATACCACTCTCTGGGAGTGGTGATTAGACATTGGGGCTAAGTAGTTGGAAAGCCCATTGAGCATCTGAGTTAAAAGGGTGTGGATCCAAAAGGAAGAAAGCACTATTTGATTTATCTCACTATGCTTGGCCTCGTGAAACCCCAGGAGAACACAACTCCCAAAGCATAAACGTGGTCTGCCTGGTAGTTACAAACCTCGTGCCCCCAGCCTCCCGCCCTGTCAAAAGACCTGCAACTTGACCCTCAGCTCCAGACCAGCCATCCCATTTCTCACCATTGCTCCTCTGCACCCAAAATGCAGTCTTTCTACAGGAGCAGGGAATGCTGCACAAGTTGCTTCCATTCAGACTAAATTTTGTCATTGTGCAGTACTTGAATTTCAATAGCCAGCAACGCATCAAGGTTCTCAGCTGGAAATTGAGATTCAGGCCTGATCTCGAGGTAATAAATTCCTGCTCTAGACACAGAGCTCCAGCACCTCACAGACTCATGAGTACACAGGCCTTGACCTCATGATCTGATACTTGCTGTGCCCCACACAGGAAGGAAGAGAGCAGGAACAAACCTGGGATAAAACTTACTCACAGGCTCACTTTGGAAACTCTTTCCTAACTTTCAGTGCCCACTTTGCACACCAAAGCCAAGACCGGAGTTCTGGAGAGCTATAAGGTTTCATCTTTGGTAGTCCCAATGTAAAAAGTTGCCCGCTAACACAGATGCTATACCAAAGACACAAGCCTTCACAGCATCCGGAGGCAAATACAGCTCTCTCCAATGGTTCAAGGTCACTCTGCTGAGTCAGGCAGATCCTCTAACATCCTCATGCCTCTCCTCGACAAAGCACTGGGAATGGTCAATGAAGCCTACATCACAACTAAGCTGTGACGGTGTCAGTGTAGGTACGGGGTACCATACACACACTTGAGCACGCCGCTCACAAAGGCAGTTCTGTGCTGGGGTCGCACCTGTTAAAGCAGCAGAGCCAGACGAGGGTGTGCACTGGGCAGGCTCCCCTTCCCAGGTGGCAATGCAGTGGCCACCACGTAGCACAACATCCATGGGGACTGCTGGCACGCAAAGGTGAAAGAACAAACCTAACGCTGGTGGGACATGCCTTTGGGCACATCCTATTTCCTTCGCACCCAACACAGGCTTGTGCACCCCTTCCACACACTCTGTGCCCAGTCCCAAGGAAGACAGCACCAGCAACAGTGTTTTACAGCCCTCTTTACAAGGGTACATACTAGAGGCCCCAGTGTGCCTCTTCACACAAGACAAAGCTCCCAAAGCAAACGGACTTAATACCAGCCCCCAAATGTGCCCTGTACTGCATGGATGGAAAGCTACAGCTGGGGCAATACCTGCCATTTTTGCAGGAAGCAGGGACATCGCCAGGGAAGGCACAATCAGCATCACCCATGCAGTGCTCATCCAAGAAAACTATCGTCTCCAAAACTTTAACAAAGTTCTCTGAGTTCTCTGACTTTTTTTTTTTCACTTTTTTTTTTTTTTTTTTTTTTTTTTTTTTTCCTCTCTGGTCTCTCAATTTCTTTTATGGTTCCTGGGGCCGGCTGCCAGCACAGTGAGCTGCTCACAGCTCCCTGTAATTTCTGTAAGTGCCCTGTGATAAAGTGATGAGATTAACTCATCGAAATTCCAGCAGCCTCCCAGCGGTTGGCGGTCACACCGCCTGCCTGGCTGCCGGCGCAGGGGGCTCGGAGAGAGCTCCCCCTTTGCTGCGGCAGCTCAGGGTGCTGCCAGGCCTTGCAGAAGGGTCTCCATGTACAAAGGCTCACAGAGACAAGTCTGTACACGAGTATAAATGTGGGGCAAGCCTGTGTCGGAGTTGTAGATTATGTGACCCAGAAGGAAAGGGCAGAAAATGGGATAATCTAGCAGACACGGCCTTGCTTTGAACTGTCATTTATTAGAAGAGTGATCCTTGATTTAGACAATATTTACATTTGGTCTGAAAAACCTGCCAGGACCCCCCTGATGCCACTGCACAAGATTTACCTAAAAAATGGCTTCAGAAAAAAACCACAAGTGGCTGGTGACAAGATCAGAGTCTGGAGTTGTTCTAGCCTTCATATGTAGCCTTGGAGGGCAAATCACTTCCTCTCTGTGTCTTAGGCTTCCCATCTGCAAAATGAAATGAACACCAAACCTACCTTCTGGGGGTATCGTGAGTCTTGATTCATTAAAGTCTAACTGCACTTTAAAGCCTTTAGATGAGAGATGCTAAGGAACAGCCAAGGACTATTAAAGTGATAGATCATGTTTTTTATGCTGGAGAACTGCAAAATTACCCTATTTTCTGTAAAATGGGGACCTTTGACTGTTAAATACTTTGGAACATAATTTCCAGTGTACACATAATAGGAGCACCTGAAAACTGCACTCCAGAACTTGGTTATCCAAGAGACCCCGTGGTCACTGCAGCTCTCCAGAAGGGGCAGTTCTGGAAGAGGAGAACTGGGGAATGTGGTAACATCCCTTACAGCTCCTGCTTAGGTTATGGACAGGACTCCTCGGGGGAGATGAGCTCAGAATTAGCATAGCATTGAAAGCACAAGCTGCTCCCCACTTACTCGCTGACCCTACCTTTCTATAAAGCCTTCTCCAGCTTATACAAGGGAACTCAGGAGAGATCAAACAGAAGTAAGCATTAAAGTCTTTAGAGTTAAAACCTTTTCAACCTCTGCTTTCTGAAACAAACAAACAAGTAAATGACCAATTCTTTCTGGTTCTTCTCTCTGGTTCATTCTCTTTCACTGTTCTTTCCCTCTCCTCTCCCTTCCTCGCATCCTCCATGCTGCTCTGAAATGCTGCACATGGACTGCTCCCTTCCTCTGTTTCACTGGGCCACATCACTGCAGCTTTTCCTGAATTTCAGGGAAAAAAACAAATTTGGAGATAACTGCTGCTAAGTGTCAAATTCTATTCACTCAAGACAAAAAGTCACACTTTTCACCCCAGTGACTTGATTCAGCACAGCAGCGTGGTGCCACTCTCCATAAGTCTCTATTTAGGCACCTGAACAACAGACTTGATTTTCAGAAGGGTTATCCTGGGCTTCCAGGAACATGCTCCTGACCTAGGTGCCTGAGCATATGCAAGCATCAGTGGATGCTCCCATTTTTGAGGGAGAAAAAAGAAAAAAAAAAAAAAAAAAAAGCCTAGTATCTGTGTATATCACAGCCTGGCTGGTGCTTAGATTAACCAAAATATTACTTCACATATTCAAAACTGAAGTAAGAGGACCAAGGCTCTTGACACCGTGAGTGTAAATGGGGCTAGCTACAGGTCTAACACCAGCACTCTTTGCCTTCTCAGGGTGGCACACCTGTGTGAAAGGACTTGGACATTTTGCATAGCCTGACTCCAGTCATCCTCCTGTCTGCAAGCCGGTGCAGGAGACGTGCCCCAGGGCTCTCTGCTGGCAGCACACATCTTTCTCTAAGCCTGATGTGCTTGCTCACAGACACTGGGGTTCCTGACACATAAATCCTTATTTACTGAAGGTTCAGAGAACAGATCCTTCTGCACAGAACAATCTCCGCAGATGCACTGAGGCTACGATTAAACAAAACTAACAGAGCGGAGTCAGAAAACTATCTCCAGTCCAACTCTAAGTGCTAGGGCTGTGATAATAAACAGCACTCAGGCACCAGATCCTAGATATACCATGCTTCTTCTGGTTATGCTTGAAAACCTTTTGGAAAGCTTAGAACACCTCCTGCGTTTTGACTGTGAACTCCCATCTGAGAAGTGGCAGGCACATTTCTGAGGACAGAGGGACAAGACAGGGCCTGACTGCCATGGCCTCTACTGCAGGGATGCAAACCTCCCTCCTGCATCTCACAGGCCGATGTGCAAACTCTCTCAGCTGCTCCTACCTTCCCAGCTGCCACGGTGACCACTACAACGACAACCAGGAGGCCCTAGAAGACTATGGATTTTGTTACAAATCCGCACAAATCTTCTGAGCTGCATTATCCACATTTTAAGCCCCTTATTGGTGTAAGGGCATCTCAGCATAGCAGCTGTGGAGCTACACTGCAAGAAGCTTGCAAGACTCAAGCAGGGAATCCACAGATGCAGACACTTTACCTGATACACAACCTGCCCACTTAGAAAATGATGGTACATGTCTCTTTTCTCTGACCCTCCAAAATACAGTTCTCCCCAGTATAAATGCTTGCAAGTTCTGTTGTATCACCGTATGGGTATGAGTTCCAAGCACTCAATGAGCTGATTCACAAAGGTCAGAGAGGGAAATTTTAATTCAGATTTATTTTGCTGAGTTTTAAGATTATATTTTATATTAATGGGTCATTTTAGAAAAAGTCTTAATTTTTTGCTATTTAAAAATGAAAAATTGATGAAGGGTGGTCATGAATATATTGAATAATAGAGGGCTCATATGGTTACACATCACTGTTATTAGTTTAGTATTCAGAAAAGGCAACTACTCACCAGTTATAACGACTGATGAACAAAAGATAATGACAATATATTTGATTTATGTATTACGTTCCATCTACTGAACAAACTATTTCAAGAATGAATTTGGTTAGATTAAGAATCTGTATCCTGTAAGAAATTCAGCATTTGTCCTGAATTTGGATGAAAGGATTAGTTAGGATTTCCATGGAATAGAAATTTTAAAAGTATTAATTCAGAAACATCCAAAACACATTATCTTTCCTGTAACAGACCCTTTCCATTTCATTTGACTAATATGAAATTCTTGGTTTCAAATCAGACCTACCTTACGCACCGAAAGCAGCACACCTCAAGGTGCCTGAAATTCAGATTCTCTCCTATCTTGGCAAGACTGCACCATGCACAATGCTCACAGTGGCCACAGTATTTACAAAGGATACCTGCATCAAGGAGGTAAATGCAGACTACCACTAGGATCTAATGGGGACCCAAGGCACAGCTCCCACAAAGCAATACATTGATAGAGAAATAGGCTCAAAATTTTGTTGGACAGCCTAGTTGACTGAAAATGCTTTAAGTCAATGTAAAAATTCTGACTCTTCCCCAAAGCACAGTAAGTCCACCCTGGGGACAAAATGACAAGTTCAGAGAGAAAGGCCTGCAGCCCACTTGTGCGTGCTATCATCTGGGCTCAGGTTTTTGCCTTTCTATCTCAAGCACTGCCAGTGCCGCAAATTGGAGATGACACAGGTTTCCAGGCCTTGATCCTTGCCTTGGGTCACGTCACACAACAGGAGAGATGTCACAGGCGTGACCCCTCTTAACCTGCGGGGCAGATTAGGATGTGGTGTGTGATCCTGGCTTAGTTTGGCAAAACCAACTGTTCCAATTCAGCTTGCAGTGAATCAATGGTTTGGATGTTCCTGACTTTTTTTTTTTCTCCTATTATCAACATTTTCCTGGGGGAAATCTGACTCGGTAAAAATCCTGCTCTCTGGAAAAATCTTACTGATGGAAAACTCTCACATAGCTGTATGTAGTACTGACCCTGGAGATAACTAGTCATGTACCCGCTAGCTTTCAGCCTATCTCCTTCCCATCACTTGAAAAGCAGTAGACCTCACAGTGTCCAGGATAGCCTGGCCTCACCTGGCTAAGGGAAAGTGAGTGACAGAGCTGGCAGGCTCCGCCATACTTCGACTCAAAAGAGGTCTGCAGCTTGGCTGTCTGTTCTTCTCGCTGCTGTGGCAGAGGGGCTGCTGCAAGATCCTCCTGGCTCAGGACGTAGGTTTTACATGTGTTAATGCAGCTAACAATACACACCATGCCATTCAAAAGGGGGTGGGGGAGAAGGGAGCTGTTGTTTAGAGGGGAACTTCACCTGAAATTCTGCCTCATGGTTGGGGGTATCTAAGATAAGGCTGTGGTAGTCTAATCATCCACCTATTGCTAAATAAAGGTACCAAACGTACAGCCAACAGATTAAGTACTCTTGTAATAGTAATTGGTTTTCCAGGTCTCAATACCCCAGCACAGGGAAGGGGAGTGGCTGGTCCAAGATCACAAGAGCTGGATGACACATTTAGCTACTACATCCCCAAAGCACCTGGAGCTCCCTCCCTGTGCTCAAATCTTTTGGTCAACACCATTCCCAAATACCAGAACCACAAGAAGACTTGAAGGTATAATCAGGGAATGCAACTGTATAACACATATATATGCAAGCCCCACATAGACGGGCAGCCTGGATGAAGATTTTCCCACTTCTTCAGCTAGACAGTTAACACATCAACTGAATGTATTACAACTGACAAATGAATACCTTTTGGAAATGTTTTTGCCTCATTGTCTTTTGTACGTGATGCTTAAACCTTTTCCCCTGCATGCCCAGGGCTGTGCTTGGATACATCACACACTGCAGCACTGCCCTGGGAACATTTTCTTGACTCAGACAAACTGTGCAGCAATATTTCCTACCCAATTTCCTCCCTACTTTTGTCCTACTCGATTTCCTCCAATGCTCAGCCTTCATAGCTGGAATTGCTCCTCCTCAGCACAGCACCCTGGGCTCTCCCACTCCTGGGAACTGAAGCATTTTGGTGTCTCAGTCGCTAACCCTAGCTGATGACAGGGTGAGAACTCTCCACTCGCTCCTTCCCCTGTCTGTTACACATTAAAAGACAATTAAGGAACCACAGGGAAAATAGGGCTGTGCTGGGGAGAGGGGGTTGGAGGGAAGCAGCCTCCCTTCCTAGGATGAAGTCAGCTGACGTATTACCAAAGCTAATACAAGCTCTACTCTTGCTCTGCATCATTTTCTTTTGAACTCTTCTGAAAACTCTTCAAAACTTCCTAGTTCCCCCCCCCCCTCCCCCGCTCTCTCCAGGTTAAGCCAATCTTCTGCTCTGCCACAGAGATGCTCCTGTATCGCTCCTATGAGGGGTTAGTTTTTTGGGATCTTCCTGTATAAGAAGTCCCTAGAGCTTTGCTTTCAGAGTACTACCCTGTCCCTCCTTCAGTACCTGAACGTGCCAAAGAGAAACACTGAAAATGTGTTCAAGTGCTGGAGAACGGACAGATTCTGTGATAGCAGCCAGCAGTACAAGTAAAAGTTCAGTCACAGGAGATTCAACAATGACAAATCACAGAAACTCTGCAAGAATAGATGCCAATGCCCTAGGGATGAACATGCCTTCCACTTGGCATAATGAAAGAGGAAAACTCAAACTCAGTGGAGCACTACAGAGTGATTATTTCCACAGCTGGATAGTGGTAAAGAAACACATCTGGAACCTAAGAAATTAAGCTAGAAATAGTTGATTCTGTAGAGATCTGGGCTGAACTGCACCCTGTATTGCTCTGTCCACTCCAGAGCTGAACACCCCCAGTGACGGAATGTAGTCAGGCGTGACTGGCCCAGTCAATGAACAAAAATAAATTGAATGCTCTCCCCACACGTGCATTTCTTTCATTTTGAAGGAGTCAAGGGAGTGCTGGTGTGGTGGGTTGAACCCAGCCAAGTTCTCACACAGCTGCTCATCCATTGGATGCCTGTCTCTAGTCAACCCACCACAGCTGGATAAACCCAATACACTTTTGTGAATTATTATGTCCTTTTTTTTTTTTTTTTTTTTTTTTTTTTCTTTTCCCCCCCAGTTAGAGAGCGTAGGAAACATAGGGAGTATTTGTGTGTTTAGGCACGTATGCTCCCCACACAGCCTGCTTGTCTAAGTACACCCAAGCATCCCTGGATATTGGAGCTTGCCTGGAAGCACTCCTACTTTTGGCTACACTGTTGTACCTGTACACGTGCACATCTTCAGCATACCTTTGGCAGTCAGGACACAGACATATACCTCATACACGAATTGGACAAGGAGGTCAGTGCACTGCAATTTGTCTACACACACATGCACTGAGGTTTTCAAAGTTACCTAAGGAATTTCTGATCCTTGGTAAGACTAACAAAAATTGGTACACCGTACCTTGAATAGTCCTCTTGAAGAAGGCTTTGCACGCCTCACACGAAGCCACGCCGTAGTGGTACCCCGAAGCAATGTCCCCGCACACCAGGCACAGCCGCTTGGGGATCGCATTAAGCATGTACTCGCACTTGGTGGGCGAATCCTCCATGATGGCACTGGCGCAGTCATCGTAACGCTTACGGCAGGACCCACCGCCAATCCCTGTGCCATTGAACATGGGCGGTGAGTCCAGGCCATTGGGGTGGCCACCCATCGCAATGCCGTAGCCACCGCTAGCATCGGAGGAGCCACTCGGGCTGTGGTGGCTGATGGCGTCGATGCCAGAGGATGGGCTGGAGGGCTCGGTCTTGATGAAGGACCCGCAGCTGGAGGAGAGGTGCCGCTCCTCCGTGGCCATTCTGCCGAGCAGCCTGCAGAGAGAGAGCAAAGGCACTCAGTGGCCTCCTTGCTAAATACAGCTCCCGGGCACTCAAAAGAGAGCCCTCCCTTTCCCACCTCAGTCCAACTCCAGTTGGCTCAGGCAGTTCAGCCCCACACAGGTGCTTCTCCTCATGGATATGATCACAACTCACTATGAAACACCTGCCTGCTTCCCACCAACTCACACCAGGAGAAAGTCAAGGCTATTCACGTAGATCACAATTTCAGGCTCTCCACAGTTTACACTGATGGGAAGGGGTATCAGTGCTGACAAGGCACAGTCCACCCACTCCAGGTATCCCCACAACAACAGAAAGAAATGAGCCTGTCTGAAGCAGAGCAAATGAAAAAGATGCTTGGTTAGTTCAGGATGCCCCACCCTGGCTCTAAGCAGAGTTCATGAGCACACCCTGCAAGAAGGATGTGCTCAACTTCTATTTTTATTTGTAATACAGAAGAGTTTGGGTTATTTTCATGTTGGATTCATTCCTTCCCTTCATTAACATCACTAAAAGAGGAGATCAGAAACAGAAGGAAAATCATCTGATCAAAAGCTTCCTCCAGCTTAATCTTAAATCTTAATCTTTCTTCTGTCTACTAGTATAAGTCTTTTACATGGAGAAGCTTCTCTTAAACTTTCACTTCTTAGAGTCTTATGCTCCAAAGTGAATGGAAGAACAGCATCTTTACCAAATTTGCAAGCCCTTTTTCTTATTTACTGTAGTCATAATCTTATTGCTCATACAAACATTCCGTCTTTTTTTAGAACTTTGCTAATTTTGATGGTATCTTATGGCAATGAGTTCCAGGGATTACTTGTGCAGTCTGTGAACAAAGGAAAAAACAAAACAAAACAAAACATTTCTATTGTGCATGCTGTATTCGCAGCCTTTCAGGTTCCCTTAATATCTCCTGATTCTCCTTCTCAGCAAATGTACTTTTGCTATGTTCTCCTCATTCAGCTCTTCACTATCTATAAATCTGTTTGTCACACAGAAGTTTTTGCAGACCTCTTATCTGCTTCATCATCCATCTCTGAACTTCCTCTAGTCTGGCTATTTCTGTTTGGTCCCAAAGAGTTCAATGAGGCAAATCTTCAGCAGCATGAAACTGGCACCACTCCATCACTCCTCCAGCTGAAGGTCTGGACAGCAGTCAAGACAAAGGCATGCCATCAATTACCTAGTGACGTTACCATATTTTCAATGTTATTTTTAGCCCATCTCTTATATAACTCCTTACATTGTTTGCTTTTTTTTCCTCTTCAAATTAAAATCTTAATTGTTACCATCTCTTCCACAGACTATATCAGCAAGTTACTTACTGAGGTCCTCAGATCTTTTCCTGAGTTGCTACTGTTAATTTAAAATCCATTAAGATCTATGAAAAATCAAATTAATGCCTTCTGAAATGCAACCCTCTGCAATGGTCAACAGTGCACTTCATCTACCACTATGCTGTCCATGTACCCAGCTTTATTACAATCCTCTGGAGTTCTCCAAGCCTTTCTTGAAAATTTAATGTCATCTGCAGAGCCTCATTGTTCGCCCACTTCCAAGTGGAAGTGCATCATTAATGCATGGATCAAACACCACAACTCAGATCTTTGTGGGTCATTCATGTTAACCTTTATCACGCTGAAAATTGACTTCCCTTTCTTTTCTGGGTAGGGCATGCCTACTCTTCTGTCTCAGATGCTTATAAACAGATAATAGTATTAACCTGAGAGGTTAAATTTTCCCTCCAGCAAGACAATTTGTCAACAGCTTTTAAGAAAACCTAAATACATGCAAGCAAATTATTTTCCTGACGACATGTCCAAAGAATTCTGACTAGCTGGGGATGCTTGACTTTTCTTCTTGGAAGCTCTGCTGGTTTAAAGTTACCATACCGTGGTCATGTGGGTAATTTCTATTTCTATTTCAGTTTCAGCCTATTTACCTGGTACTTGTGGCAACTCCTCCTGCCAAGAGGTCAGACCCATCAGGGGATAGGCCAAAGCATTCAGTGATACAGCAAGGCTGGGGTGCACACGTTATAGACATCATTTCTGCGTGTCTGTGGATATGAATGTACATGCTTGATATGCAGCAGCTTCACATCCCAGCATCCTTATGATCTCATTTGACCCAAGTATCTCTTAATTTTCCCTTCTCTTTTTCATCCTCAATGTTTGACCTCATCTCCCATCTCTGGGATCGATCAGCCAAGTCTGTTACTTAGCAAGACTGTTGACCTTGAGAGTATGGGCAGGCATCTCACGTTCCTGAGCTGCTTTGCCTGGTGTTACTTGAGAGGAATCCAGAGTTTGGTCCCACTCAGAGACGGTGTGATGAGCTGATGAATGCCCATGCCTTGCCCAGAGGGTCACACTGAACTAGAGGCCATGGAGCAGTTACAGGAATAATTGCTGCAGGTGCATTCATCTTCAGTCCTGCAGGACAGCTAGACAGAGCGCAGATCTGCTGGTGTAGTGCCAGCTGACCGTGTGAAGGAAGATGAAGACCAGTTCTTAGTATCTCATAGCAAAGCTGAAAGCTGCTGTGCTGACCAAATTCTGGAACCTCTCCCTACCCGAGGAGTCCATATGTAGTAAAAACCTGAACATCACCGAGCACAGAAACCTGAGGTTAGGGTTAAAGCAGAAGGCAAAACCACCATAAAACACTCTTCTGCACTGAGGAACTCCACAGTAAAAGAAGTTGAAGTTGCAATGATAAGGACAGAGAGAGGACAACACTGTGAAAAAGGCATTACAAGGAAGTGAATTACACTGTCAGACTCGGTCAGGGAAGTTCACATCCCGGCTTCTGTCTCTTAAAATGCCCAGAATTCACTGACTGGGAAGAAATGAAGAGGCAACAAACAAAATTCTGAGCTATATTACAACAGATACTGAAAACTAGGAGCAGAAGGACTTCAGAGAATTAAGGTTAAGCAGAGGTGACAGAAGTCCTCTGTGTCCATGCTTTTATCTACTCCAACTAGGGAATAACATTTTGTGTTCCTCATGTTAGTCATAAATGAACCACCCTCACCCTGGTACACTTCCTAGTCCTAGTGGTACCCTTTACAAGTACAAAGTCAAATCTGTTTAAGGAAAACAAAGCGACTACTGCCGTGTCTGGTTATGGGAGCATGAGGCAGGGTGAATTCTCCCATTGTTGTATGGTACAATATATCCAGCCAGCAACTCACTGTCTTAGATTCACAAGTATTTTTGGAAGTCCTGCCTACCATATTCCTAAGTGTAATCACCATTTGTAAGACAAGATCCCACGGTGGTGTTTACCTAGGAGCACTGCTCCCTCAGCCCATCGTAAATCAGGGAATTATTAAAAAGTTGTTTGCAACCAGTTCTCAGTACCTTTGTCACAGGTCCAGGTCTCACTGTTTAAAAAAATCTTGGTTCTGGACTGACAAACCTGAAGACTAGCACTGTTTTGTCACCAGCAAGTTAGGGGAGGCTCGGCTTGCCTAAGACAGACTCAGTGGGGTGTTTCCCTCCACTGGAGAAAACAAAAAAACAAAAACCAACAACATGAGACCAGTCTCCTAGGAGCAGCTCACTTCTCAACTCACAACCTCAGGTATGGAGGCCAGTGGTTACAGTGACTGTCTGGTGGTCAGTCAAGGAGAGCAACACCCCCTACCATCCTTACAGCTGAGGACGCTCCCATCCCTTTCCAGGAGATAGCAATATATAGCAAGTTCTGGTTAGATTCTATGAAATGCTTTGGAGACAAAAGCCCTTAGCACTAAGACAGACCAAAGATCACAGCTAAGGTGTCTCCGCCACTCCAGAGGCTGATTTTCTTTTCTGGCCTCTGGTACAGCTTGTGTAGTTGGCTACAGCTGGGCTGCGCACACCAAATCAAGCCTCACCAGCTCTGACTTTCCTGCAAGTCTCATGGAGATCCTGTGGTGATTTTTAAACAGACTCAGCGCGTACCCTGGCAAGGAAATAAGACATCTTGAACTTCAAGAGCAGCTAAACGTTTTTTGCAAGGAGTTCAAAGTGATGAACAGCCATTTTGCTCAGCTCTAGTTACCTTAATAGGAATGTAAAAGGAGAGAGACTTGATCCAACTCTCCTCCGTGCTGGCACAGGAAACTCCGTTACTATTTCTGTGCCCATGTAACAGGCTTAGAGGTTCTAAATGTTTCGTTCTTTTCACCTTTCCTCATCATAGGTCATTCCTTCTAATCCCTTTAGCACCTTTGTGGCCCTTCTCTGGCCTTGTTCCAACCAGCCCGGGTCTCTCTTGCAGCAAGGTGCCCTGAATCGCATACTGCAGCAATGCCACAGCACTATGGGGAGAGACACTGGAAAACACACAGCCAGGCAGACTTACCGACCAACTGAGCAGCAGCTTTGCCACCCATCAGGCTCCACACCAGCTCACATCACCTGATACCCACAGTGTCGCTGGGACCTCTCTGAACGTAAGCAGCTTTTGCCACCTTGCTCTGCACAAGATGAAATTTGGATTCTCCTTGTTCCAAAGTAGACCCGTACAACAGTACCACCTTTAAACCACACACTGCTAACTGACACTTGTTTTACTAAGGCCTTTTAATAATGCTTGTTTTTCTTTTTCAGCATAGAACATTTTTCGACTCTAATTTGTTTCTAATACTTTCAGGTGTGTCAACTGTAAATTTGAGAACTACGTCTTTTACGTTTTCCTCCAGGTCACTGATGACTATTTAAAACTGAAACACTGCCCTTTTGGATACACCTTTAGCAGAAGGATAAAGAATGTCTCTAACCCTTCTGTTTACATTGTCAGCTAATCCATGATTCATTTCACAGGATTTGTATCAAAACCAATTTGATCTGATTTCCCTAATAAGATCTTGAAGCTTTGTGTCAAAAGCCCATGCATGGTCCAGAGACAGTCTATCCACTGCTTTCATTTTGCCCACTAATTATCTAATTGTATCAAGAAAGGTTATTGTCTGCTCTACTCCTGTTTCATAAACCCACTGCTGTTCATCTTTCACAATGTTGTTAGCCTTTGTGTGCCTGTACTGCCCTCAGACAAGCATGCTCTGATCTCTATGATCCTGGATGTAGGTACGCATATTTAGACCAAATCAAGATTGTGCTCTAGACAGTGTTTACCCTTCAGCGTTATCTCCTTTGGGCAGTGATGTTGAGTTAATGTTACAAGTTTCTCCAATTCTTCTCTAGCCTTTCACCTTTTGCTACTCCTCTACAACGGCTGGAGTGCTTTCAAGTTCTCTTGAGAACAATAGCAGTAACAAGAGAGAAAGACTCTAGATGGACAGCACCAGAAAAGGAGAAAGATTAGTGTTATAAATCCAGGGAGTAAATATTACCTCCTTTTTTTTTTTTTTTTTCCCTGTTAAACCTGAAGGATTACAAGTTTCGGATCCATGCAGATAATGCTATTTTATTAACTTCCTTTGAGGTTATTTTTTTTTTTTTTTTTCCAGAAATAGTCATTTGTAACTATGTTCACCTCATTCCTCATTACCCCAGGTCTAGATAAGAAAATGACAAGAATTTAGTATTATCTATGTAAAAGTCTTCAACTGACTGAAGAGAAAAAAAGACACACCTCTGACACCTGCTTAGCAAGACAGCTAAAACAATACCCAGCTCTGTAATAGATGGTAACTTTCCCCCACCAAAAGGATTCTCTATCAGCTAAGATATCCAGAGTTCAGTAACTTAATTCCATCTCAGAAGCTCTAAGTGCTGATGCAAAACCAAGTATCTGACCCTGCACCTTCTCCAAGCAGCCCTCCATATTCTGATCTGGAGCTAGGAAAGTTTAGAGGCATTGCTTCTGATGTTTTGTAATGGTTGTTCCTCATTCCATGACCTTCAATAACAAACTCAAGGTTATCTCAGTGCTATGCTCCAGTTACCTGGCGGAAGGTAGGAAGGGGCATCAGAAGTTCTGCCATATAGGCCAGTCCCTCCACCAGTATATTCTAAGAAAATCACACACCCACCAACCCAACATGCTGGACACTTCCAACATTAAGACTGAAATTGTAATTAGAATGAATACTGAAGTATATCTGTAGGACTGGGATGAACTTGGGGAAGGAGTAAGCAAGGGAACACTTTCTCAGACCCTCCTCAGGCAAAACCTTTTTTTTTTTTTCTGGGTACAAGGAACAATGCAAAAGGTCAGAAACGGTCTTTTTTGGTGGTTCTCACAGCTGGAACTGGATTCCAGACAGACTTAAATCTTGAACCTCTAAAGTCCTAAGATCCACCACAAAACTGAAGACCCCTGCAGGCAACACACCTGTACAGGTTGTAACTTCCAGGTGCCCTATGGCTGTGCTTGTGGAACTGCGCTTTAGTCCCGAAGGTCACAACTGAGGAGTCCTCACAGGGGATTCAAGCTTTTCTCCCTCCCACCCTTTTTTTTTTTTTTTTTTCTTCAAACTGAGAAGACTACCAGTATAAATCTGCTTACTTCAGGTCCCAGCTTGTGACAAAACCACACTTTGGACTGCATAGACATTTTTAGACCAACCACGAAAGTCCAAAGACTCTTTAATCAGCAGAAACACCAATGGTTAAACAGAGATTAAAAAAATACTACCTATTCTTGGTTACAGGCCTATTTTTACTATCAGTATTTGTTAGCCCAGATGACAAACTTACACTGCATGTGTAAACGAGATGTGCATATCATGCCATGGTGCCATTTGGGCAACACAGACTTTGTGTCCTCTGCAGGCCATATGAGAAAGCTTCACAACTCACAGCTGGGTGACAAGCGATGGATCAGCTTCTCAAACACTCGCCGCAGCTCCAGGAACAAGCCAAATTTTGTCAGGTGTTTGTTTTTAGATACAGGAGACAGAAATAAATGATGTTTTCCAAGTGGCAGGCTAGACGTGACAGCTGCAATAACAGCCCGTGTAATTTTGGGTCGCGTACGCAAAGAGTCCATGTCACGGAGCCGAGAGGCTCGCACCCGCCGGGCCCCCAGCCTGCACCATGGACAGCTCACACGCGGCTCCCTGCTTCTGGACACCCGCAGTGGTGCTGGGGAGGCAAGGCTCAGCACACCCACCCGTTCTGCTTGTCCACTCAATACGGACTTCAAACGAGATAAACCTCCTCACCCCTACTGAGGGGTCCTCTCCACACAACAGGCCAAGAATAATGGGATCTCCTGATGTGACATTCTGCACTGTGGGTAACTCAGCCATACCCACCACAGTCCAGGCAGCTATTCGGGGCATATGCTATCAAATGGGAACATATTCTGTTCCCAGGGCAAACTTCAGTTCTCTCCAGGGCTAGGCAAGAGCTTGGGTACTGCACAGGTGATGTTAAAAATGTTAAAATGTTGGACACCGGATCATAAACATAAATTGCCAAGTTACCAGTGCCTAGGCTTTAGAGGTTTTTATTCAAATAACAGCATTTTGCTTTGCTGTAAAGGACAAGAAAGTCAGAACCTCAAACCAACCTAAATATTTTTCTCCAGAGTGCAAATATGATTTCTGAGGGGTTTGTCATGCTTGCTAGCAGCAGCTTCCTTTGGCGTGCATGGGCTATGCTGCGATTCTGCAGAGCATGGCAAGACCCAGGCAGACTGTCTGCAAGGCATTTGTCCCTAATGTGCCCACGCAAATACCACAGACTTGTCTTTGGAACAAACACAAACCACAGCTTAGCAAAATGCTGATGAGCTTGCTCTCTAATTTGGAGTGGAAAGCACCGTGTGACTTCTGTTCCACAGCATGAACACCAGTTTGGACTGTCAGGTTGTACCAAGGTCCAACTGCCAGCCTTTTATTATAAATGAGTGATACAATCGCAACCTTTTTCTGTCACGTCTGGCTTTGCTGGACCTGGCTTACTTAGTAAAAACGCATCACACTTGGCCTGCCATTTACCCCTGCTCTGAAGGCAGGGATGGATTTTTTTTTTTAATTTGCTTTATAATTTTAGGAGGTCAAGAGTAGAACTTTGGAGTCAGGAGGCTGAAAATGCTAAAATGCAGATAGGTAAGAAAGCCAACAAAGTCCCACGGCTCCCTAGCTGCAAGAGCCTATCTAGAGATCCATCTCCAGTGCTCAGCCCTGAGGAGAAGTGCATAGTATGAGATCTACCAAAGTGGGTCATGGCATGACACCAGTTCTGCCATGTATACTGGAAGAACAGATTCCTCACAGAGGAATGGGCAAAGGAGGCCCAAGCTGGTCTCTTCTGCAAGATAAGGAGATGTGGGACAACAAGTGCTCATACTCTGGCTCTTACACAAATAGTATTTGCTTGTCTAATGCCCAGGAGACATTTTATCCCTTTGACCTGTTGCATAACGAGAGCCCAGTTACGTATCGGTAGATCTTCTCTAGCCCAAGTTAGCTCACGCTGATGAAAGCTGCTGCAGCAAACTGTCTGGAAGCTGCTTAATAAATAAAAAGCCTTCTCGTGGGCAGAAGACATTATGGATTTCCTGCTAGCCTTCATCCCTCTCCTCCTTCTTGTAATTTCTCTTCACCCTTAGGACAACACTCTTGTTAGTAAACGGCAAGAAGTATTACACAGATGAAGTGACAATTAATCTGGAGGTGTGACATGTATTATCAGTTCATTCTCTTATTAACACATTGCCTTTCCAAGGTACCTTGCCCTCTGGTGTACTAATGGCACTCCCTCCAGAGTGAATTGCTTTAGCTCTTGAGCTATTGCTTCTGGTTTATACTTACTGTTGATACCACAGCAAAACAAGGACCAGGATTCACTTACCATTCACTGTTTATCCCAATACTACCACCACCCTTTTTTCCCCCGTGCTGTCATTCTATATTTCATATTTCCAGGCTGTCTATACTTTCTTCCCCCAGTACTTCTGTATTTGGAAGATTGATCACACCAGCTCAAAAATTTTGCTTGCTACGGCAAAGCTGGAACTCAATCCCTGTTGAAACACTCAGCTAGACCTTCATCTCTTCTTGAATGTCTTTCTTTATACTGCGCCTGTCTAGGGCACTTCTAATCTATATCTCTCTTAGTAGTACCTTCAGTGTCCTTCAGACACTTGTGAATGAGACTCATACAACAACATATTCAGTAGAGCACACTTCAAACACTTATACGTCAGAATTTTGCTTTCACCTTTTTGGCTGGGCAAGGAAATGAAAACTTCCATCACAGTCATTCATGTCACATTCATTTTTGCATCCCAGCCTGATCCTTCGTCTCATCTCACATAGACCTTTTCTTTCAGTCACTACCCTCCTAGCATTTCTGACAGGAAACTGCCACCAGTGCAAATTCCTCAGCCTGCCTTTCCTTGCATTTCAAGATATCCACTGAAGGCACCCTTCCCTTCAGCCTTACCTACAATTCATGATGAACAATAACAGTACAAAAAAGAAAGGCACAGTACTATTGCTTAATTATAGTGAGAGAGGGAGGAAGGACTTAGGATCAGAGATACCCACTTATCAAGAACATAATCCTAGAAACAAATGTAAAAAAGACTAAAGAATCAATATTTCTTCTGAATACTAGTTTGCTGAAAGGGTACCGTAAGTTTATTCAGAGAAAGTCTGAACTTGTGTGTTCTCCAGCCAGAAGGCGTTTAGGATTTCTGAGTTTGAGCAGTTGTTTTTTTTTTGGAAGGTTTATATTTCTTACACCTCAAAACTTATAACTGTGGCAAGACTCTGCCTTTTTCTCCCATCCCTGCTAAGACAATCCAGTCAGGATAGATGAGCTTTACCTAGATTCCACCTGTAGCTCCCGGAGAAATCTATAATTAAGCGGCTCATCATGAGAACCATTACTCAAAACCTGAGTAAAAAAAAAAAAAAAACTGAATGAAATTAATTCCACATAAATTACAGCATGCAAAATAACAATGAGCAATTAGTGCTTTTCAATTGGATTTTTTTTTTTTTTTTAAATCCCCAACTCGCCTGGAACCATTTCTAAGAAGCTACAGAAGTAAACCAAGATAACAGTGTGAGAGCAAACACTGGATCTGGCATGGGGAATTTCTCCCAAAACCACTGGAAAAATGTGGAAATGAGAGTGAGTGGGGTCATGGGGGAGGCACAAGAGGAGAACTGCATGGGGGTCAAGGACAGACAAGAGGCTCATGCTGCCAACTGGGACCAACGTGCAATACTTGAACAAGCAAAGAAAGTGAGTACATGAAAGAACTGCAGCTAACAAACATCACAGGGTCGAGAAGACTAGATGTTGGAAACACCCAGTTTCCTTCTGCACACCTTAGTCTACTGTAACATAGAGGATTATCTTTAGCTACCTATTTAAGACGTCCCCATGGTCCAATTTTGCTGAGTCTTTAAAACCCCACCTTTGGTAGGTACTTAGGAGATTTTCTACAACAGACAGTATATACCAAGTAGCCAGTTGTAGCTGACCCAAATTCCAGCCTTGAACCCTAATGAGTTGTTCTAAATCCATTTCATTCATCCATCTTCCAGACTGTCCCCATTTCCTTTGTCTGACAAAGTACCTTCCAGTCCACTTGAGCCCAGCCCTACCTCAGGCCCCATGGTGTCCTGCTTTCTTACATGCCTGAACCAAGAGATGAGAAGGAGATGGTGGTCAACAGAACACTCGTTATACAGAAAATTGTGTAAAAGAACAAGCACATACTTCATTTCCCCCATCACTCTGGCTGATCTTGCATATTCTTTTCTCTAGAAACCAACAAGAACTCCCATCCAATAGGAATTCTAAAGCCAAATGTCTTTAAATTCCTTACACTTTCCTTCCAAATTGGTATCACTGAAAAATTAACTGAATGTGGTTAAAAATAAATAAATAAATAAATGTGTTCCTTCCTATCACGATGAGTAGATCTTCTCATCCCAGTAAGTTTTTACTGTACCCTATTATTATTTTCAAACATGGAAGAAAGCAAGCCTGCAAGATCAACCTATCTCACTTCTTTTCTCCTGTATTTGGAGTCCCTACTAATGGACAAACAGAAGCCAAGACATACAGAGCAATGCAGACAGATGGGCAGTCGGGCACCTACAAAGATTTACAGTTGCTTCTACACTTTCATACAGCACCTTTCTGAGATAGGCTTAAATGCTACATAGGACAAAGGCTACCTTCAGCAGGGTATCTGTATATACCGGGCATACATATATATGGGGTACACAACCCCATTCCTCACCCCCACACATCTCTCCTTTCCTCATTACGTTGATGCACCTAAATACCATTCCAGTAGTTCACTACAGAAGCCAAACTATGACTTCATATTTCCAGACCATCACAGTAAGTGCTCAGACCTTTACAGGAAACATAATTTGCTAAAGCAAAAGATAAAAAATCAAAAACAAAACAAAAACATGAAAAGAAACAAACCCTCCACCCCCAAAACTAATCAACAAAAATTCTGCTGCTTAACTGGGCTACATCATCTGCAGCCTGCACCCCGATCGTGGCCCTGTGCCTACCAGAGCATGAGAGGGAGGGGACTGCACATGATTTTACTTATGTCTGCACTCTGTCATGTTTAGCATTTAAATACTCTGCTTTCTATCCAGAGAGGGTCTGGAACCCTTTGCAGACGCTACTAGGAGGGGGCTACCCTTTTCACAGAAGAGACCTGAAAAGAAGCAAGTTTCAGCAACCCCCAGTCCGGTGTGACCCAGCCCACCCTGCCCGCGTGTCCTCCCCACTGTGCTTGTTCCGTTTGCCCTTGGAATGCTATCACTTATTATCACGCTGACTTCTCCAGATGGGGCATTTTGGCTATTGATCTGATAAATAAACAGCCTGCTCGCTCGATCAAAATGTTATTTTGCATTTCAATTACTGTTCACTAATGCAACCTTCATCCCGCCAAGAGCGCTGCTGGCAATGACACTCGACCTGGCACAGGCGTTTGCAAGCAAATTCGGCAGCGCCTGCTCCAAGCACCTAACGGGATTACCAACCTCCATTAGATGCATAGATGGAGAAGGAGATGGACAGACAGTACTGGGCTGAAGGGGCACAGATGTGTGCGGAACAGAAGGTGTGAGCAACCTGGACAAGGGGCGGGGATAGGCAGAAGCACAAAACCATTTACAACACAGCTTTGCCAAATATTTTGACGGTGGGAGGTCTCAGAAGATGAAGACATCCCCGCCAACCCCCTCCCCTGACAGCTCATAGCAGACAGAATGAGCTCACTGTGTGTGAGCCATGCAAGAGTTCAGAGCAATGGGAAATGGAAATCAATGCCTGGTGATGAGCCAGCAGTGAGCACTGCAAACCCATCGGGGCAAATAGGGTCATTCCTAAAGCAGATTCTGCAGCCTAGGACCACGGGGGTTCAGTTGGCCCCAGAGCTGGATGCAGGCTACGGTGTGTAAACCTGCAGGGAGGAAACCCTCTTAGTCCTTGACAGTTCCTCCAGTAGAGAAGGAAATGTGACTGCCTCTGGAGAGCGTGGTGGTGAAACAGGGAGAAAGGGTTATCCACATGTGTTGGTAAGGGATGGCTCTTTGGCAGGTGTTGATCTCTATTGATTCAGCACTCTGTTTACATCAGGGAATACTTTGCCAAATCCCCAAACTGATTTCACTCACACCCCACCTACAATGGGAAAGAGCACAAATAGCTAGTCAGTGAGTAGCCACCAGCAGTGAGGTCAGGCATGATTCTAGGTCAGGCATGATTCTAGCCCCAAATTCCTCAGTTCATGCGATGTGCTCCACCAGATGGTCTTGTGTGTTTGTTCTGTTTCTGCACCAGAATCCTCCTGCATGAAGCAGAATGCACCTTGGGCCCCCTTCTTTTTCCTAACAAAATTTCTAAATGCAACTGAACAAGCATCAAAACCTGACTCAGCCGTTCAGCAGTGCATGTAAGCGCTACCAAGTCCTTTCACCACCCCCTGTAGAGCATGTCTCTGGGAGGGTGTTAGGCTTGGCTCCCAGGTGACAAGGTAATACAAATAATTGAGAAAATGCATTTCTCTTAATTTCCAGAAATCCTTTGACAAAAGTCTCCCACCAGACCCGGACTCTCTTCTGTCTCATTACCAGACAGAATCCAGACTCAAACTGCCAGTCATCCATGAGTTAAAAATAAACAAACCCATATAACACCCTGACATTACATAAACAAAATGCTAAGTATAACACAATGAACGAGATCAATGTGATGCATCAAGACAGGATCCATAACTCCATGCACACACACACATACACTTCATCTGCTTTGTGTGGCCAGCTCCCAGTTCACTCTGCCCTTGGCAAACTAAGCCCGTGTCCCACACCCACCTCTCTCTGGCCAGGTCTGTGCTGCAGACCTTGCTCTCCCAGATCTGGCTCTTTTTGACCATCCTTTCTCAGAGCCCAATCCATTGGAAGCAGAGTCTCTGATCCATTCCACACCTAGAACACACCTCTCCCCAGCCACAAACACAGTCCAAGGACCCACATATATGTTATGGCTCCTAGTTGCTGGTTTTATACTTACGACACAGGGCAGTGAAGTATAACGTAGTGAGCCCGTACAATGCAGCCAGAAAGTCTCATAGTCTAATTCCAACCTCAACACTAATCTTGTAGACTACAGCAAGTTGCTGCAGCACTCCAAGACACTGCTTCACCAACTGAAAAGCACAGATATGGTCCTGAATGGCCTCTCAGGAACATTGTGAGGGTTAATCAGCAACTATGCTTAAAAGAATGGAGTGTGCAGATGAGTGTGCTAAACAGAACAATGGACAGATAAAGCCCCTGTGCTCACGTGATGGCTTCCACTCCAGATTATCAGAATTTGAACATCTTTCTTCAGCACTGCAGCTCAGAGCTTAGCCTATGTAAGCAGTGTGAATAATTAGTGTTTCCCTGCATGCAAGCTAGCCAGAGAGGAATAAAACATTGGTTTAACAAATGTGTCAGTGTTATACAGACCAGTCCTGACCTCTTCCCAAATCTGACTCCACTTTAAACCCAATCCCCTGTGACCCAATCTACACAATAACCTTATCTCTAACACCAGCTAATCCTATCTCCAGCTCCCTGGGTGCTGCTTCACACACCAACTGCCTCCTGACCACACCACCATACCACCTATTTTTCTATTCGGCTTCACAGTTAGACTTCACTAGAAGTTCTTCATCAAGAACTTATTTTCTTAAAAAATGCTTTTCCATTTCATTACAAAACTAATTCAAATTTGGAAATGTTTTGTACAGTAAGATTTCCAAAACAAGACTAAACAAAATGAGATGTTCAATTTTGCTTTGTTCCTAGGGCTTTGTTTAGCCTGTCACGTGCTGTCTCATGTGTTGTTTGACTGACCAAGCGTGCATTGTTTCAAGAACATAATGAAACAAAATATTGGAAGTTTCCTCAAAATGAACTTGAACAGAATTTCCACTCTGCTTAAAATTTCAGGTTGCAGCCAGATTTGGGACGAAACAACATTTGCACTCCTTACATCTTCCAGACAGCCCTCTGCTTGCACTTCACTCAGCAGGTCTCTTTTCTCTATTCATATTTACTCAGAAACATGCATGTTCTAATGTATATAGAAATGTTTTGATACGTTTATTACCTTATCCTCTCTAGCCAGGTGGCTTAAGGAGAGAGATACTGGCAAATAAATAAGATCTAAATCTTGGAACTTGGAATTAGATCTAAAAGTTGGAACTCTACAGAAGAGTTCTGGAATTCAAGAGTATCATGGAAGCTGTGCCATCAACTCTTGTAAAGTGGACATCCTGTATTCATCATCACTTTTACATAGTAGGGATTAACCATGCGTCAAGGAGCACCATGAAGATAAAACTTAACCCCTCTATTTTGAAAGCTGTGTGCTGCTGGAGAAATTCAGCTCTGCTTTTCCATCTGCCGTTTAAGCTTTACCCCTTTCCCTCAGTATCACAATGAAATCACTGCTGGCATGTGATCAGAAGCTCACAAACCCTGGCTCCCTATCAACTTACAAAAATTGACCTGGACTTTTTATCCACATTAATGAGAGCTTGAATGAAACTTCTTTCTCATTCACTCATGAGGAGTGCTGCTGAGTGCTTCATTTTACAACGTACCGAGGAAAACTGTTAGGAATTAGTATAAATATCTGCTACCTGAACCCTACCCAGCATTTTGCAGCTACAGCCAAAATAAATCAGAAGTAGTCGGGACAGGATCCTATCTCTTCATTTAAGTCTTGATCCAACTACTACTGAAATTAAATAGGGATTTCTATTGATCTGAACAGGAATTGGACTTCAGGATCTGAAGAGTCATGTGAATGTTGAACACTGCAGCTACTCCATGCCCTTCACTGGACTTCTGGAGACTTGTCTCCTAATGTTAAATCACCTTCTCCAAATACACTTCTATTTCAGATGTCCCTGGGTAAGGAAAGCAAGATGAACAGATCTTTCCCAATAGAGCCCTTTCTCAGAAATCCCCACTCAGGCTATAGACACTTTTTCCACCAGTCACTCTGCACAGATCGATGGCTCTACCCTGCCCCTGCAAATCATGGGGCACAGTGAATCCATTCACACATCTCAGTCACCAAGTGCCATCCTCAGCAGGAGACTGGCCTGAGCATCCCCTGGAAATCACACGGCTGTCACCTGTGCCAGGCTTATCCACCCTATGCAATTCAGTCCAGAGAGGAAATTTAGCAACTAAACATCCCCTGAAAAGGTCTAATAATAATCCAATAAATGTCTAATAAAGATCTAGGTGCATCTGACAGTTATCTTGCTTGCAAAGAAGAGGTGACTGTTCAAGCAATTTTCTTTCTTCCCACCTTCCCACCCTAGGAATAGCATTATTCTGAAAACCGGATGAATTTAAGGAATCCAAGCTGCAAATCAAAATAGCTACAAGTAGAAAAAACATTCCCCATGCTGTACTGATGACCTCCCCAGAGAGAATTCCAGTCCACATGGTTGACAGCAGCTACTTAGTAGGAAAATCACTGCTCATCCCACACACACCTGAACCACCTGTTCTGCTCTATTGATGTACCAGCTGCAGTGGTACTCACCACTTGGCATCCACAGCAAACCTGGTCCAGAATAGGGATCAGTAAGGGAGCCACTGAGCCTGGACTGCAGGGCTGGGAGAGGTTGTTCCCGACCGTGCACACAAAGGCAGTGCAAACATGAACGTCAATGTTCGTTTTCCTATTTTTTTGTGCGTAATTTAGCTGAGGTGTTTATGTTCCTCACAAATCTGCAAACACTCTAAAGCTCCTCTGTCCCTGCAGAACTGCTGGATAGAGTTTCAGACCACAAGTTGTTGAGAGCGATCTTTTTGATATGTTCCTTCCAAAAATTAGAAAGAAAACCATCAAATTTGGTACAGGAAAAACCTCATCGACTACAACATGAGATCCCTCCCTACAACATGAGTCACCTCCAAGGTAACTCATGGCCTGAAACCCTGCTGGAGAGATACACAACCAGTCGGACACAGGGCAAGGCTGTAAATTTGAAGCATGCTTCCTGCAAACCTATACTCATTAGTCAGTTTGGAACACTAAAACACAGAATGAAGTTGTTTTGTCCAGCTTTAACCCTGAACAGTGGAAAACTGATCTGTTTCACGAAAGCACTGGCTTGCAA
Source organism: Nettapus auritus (assembly GCA_011076525.1). Taxonomy (NCBI): domain Eukaryota; kingdom Metazoa; phylum Chordata; class Aves; order Anseriformes; family Anatidae; genus Nettapus; species Nettapus auritus. Next base: position 22,858,345 of record CM021769.1, read on the forward strand.
ACCAGAGACATCATTCAAGCCTTGTGTACTTCCACCAATCCAGATCAATTAATTTTGGTGAAAGCTAGTTAAAAAATAACATCTTGCTGTCTAGCAAGAAGACATATTTTAAAGAGACACCCTGCATTACAACCCCCCACTTCACATTGCACCTGGAGAAGTCAGGGCTGAAGCAGCAGTAGAGAGAGAATGGAGGTTATGGATTCTGGTGTACCCCGTCAGAGCACTGTTTATTCTAATCAATCAACTGAAAAAATAGCAGCTGAAAGTAATTATTAATAATCAAGTAAAATCGGATTATTTCTCTGCACTGCAGTGTTGTCTGGATTGAGAAGCTGGTGCAGAAATAAAGTTCATCAGAGCAAGCCACTGAAATAAAATTGCTGACCTTGGCAGTTCATCAGAGAAGGTGCAGAAAGGAACCTCAGTGGAGCACATGGGGATACTATCTGCACCGCAGGAAGGCTAACAAAAATATTATTGGAAGGCAGCTGAGCCTAGACATTTGAATCATCATATAGCCAGCTGCATATACAAATTACAGTAGTAAGACCTGCTGCCAAAGCTTTCCAGTTCTGAGTTATCTGTTTTTGTGATTCCTCATTCCTGAGAGCACACTCAGATCCCCCTTCAAATGCATTGCTTGAAAGGAAGGGGCTCAGACCATCTCTGAATACATTATGCCCTCTGTGCAGCTGCGGTCTTGGTTGATCTTGTACTCAAGTAATGGAATGGAAACATTGCATTATATTGTACACGTGCAACATGATGTCATACACATCAAAAAGGAACGCTGTACCAAACATTTTGCAATATACTCAGGTCAGGATGGTTGATGTTTGCCTAAAACAACCATAACGTGGCATTGCACAGAGAGAGTCATATTCTCAAACACAAATACCGAATTGCAACTACAAAACATGCACTTTTACTGCAAAAACAATGGCTCAGTGAACCTCATTCACAAACTCAGAGATGGAACTACATTAGTCATTTGTGTCCACGTCCATGCAATTACACACACATCTTGTAAGTACTTTGCAAACTTGACTTAGGAGTCTCTACTTGAAAATTTATCTCAGATATGGTATTAATGGCCAGACTGGGTATGAACCAGAGTGAAGCTCCCTTGCAGTAGATGGAATTGTACCAATTTACAAAATTTAGGCAGCAAGCCATGGAACTCTACACCTCCAGCAAGGAGACATACTACCCAGCTGCAAGGGGAATACGCTGCTGCTACTGAAGGAGGCAGAACTTGTAGTTTTCTGACATCTGTATGTGCAAGACCTCAGCCATAAAACTGAATTACCACAGCAAACATTTTGTGTTTAACAGCTTACTAATTACATTTTCAAATTAAATATTTACTCCTATCTTCTACAGCACCCAACAGAGTCTGAGTTACTCCCTCATTAAATTTAACAATTTCTTAAATTAAAATAGTCCTTTATTTAAAGGGGGCTGGGCAAAATCTGGAGAGTTTCTCTTTCCTCATAACAGCTGGATGGTGCAGAATGCTACACAATCCCCAACACATTAATGATCTTACAGAACGAGGGATCTGAGGAGTGAAAGGTAGCAGGCAGAGGATATATGCACCTACTCTGCTAAGTCTAACAGTCCCCAGGGTAGGCTTTTCCTCATCACTTGCAGCAATACGCTGCTTTCACTGTCCCACTGCAAGCACCACTGCACTGGTGTCTTTATTTCTAACACTTCTTTGTTTCAGGAAGAGAGGAGGAAAGAAGGGGAGGTGTGATTTAATGTTCTTCTTTGAGTTGGATCAGCCTGGAAAAGTTCTGATGGTGTGGATCACCTACCAGAGCAAAAGCATACCATTACTTCTGCTTCATTAGCGTCTGCTTTAGGCACCAGTCCCCAGAGCAGCACACAGGAATGGGAAGAGGATAAAAAAACAGCACTGGATGAACAGCACCTTGGGTTCTCACTGTTGGTGTGAGAAGAAAGGGTTAAACCTGTGTTGAGGTTCACATCATTCTCCATGGTTTGTGCAAGGCCAGCAATCAATCAATCTTACTCTCTCCTCCTTTTCTTCCTGGGAACCACTGCAGGAATATCATGCCCAGGATCTTGTTTAAATCCATGACTCCTCTCTGTCAAGTCAATTCTTCCTATCCTCCCTCAGGCCCCCCCACCCCCAAGACACCTCCCTCCCTCTCTCCCCGAAAAGGGGCCTTCTGAGCTCGTTTTGCTAATGTATTCTCAAACCAAATTAGGGGCCCTGACTCTCGGTGAAGTTCGTGAGTTAGTTGCCGCGATGCACTGAATTAAAGATACCATCTCGGACTCAAATCAGATTAGAGCCCACACACACACATGCAAAAGCCCACTTTCTAATCAATTTTATAAAGGGCCTTCAGCAGAGATACACTAATGGTATTGAGCTAAGATCTTTAAACTAAGTCTGCAAGAAGTCCGCGGAGATAAAATGCACACTATTAAAGAGAAAGCTCTTCGCCATGCCCTTCCCACTGAGAATCCAGAGCACACTTGAAAAGCCCCTCAAAACACAAAACAGCCCTCCTGAGCCTGAGATGTTCCTCCCACCCTACCTTCTTGTCTTCCTCCTTCAAACCTTTAAGTCCTTTCTTTCACTCACTTTCTGTCAAGCTGCAGCAGAAGATCCCTGCACAGAGGGCAGAGGAGACAGTTGAACTACAGAGCCCTGGTATGTACTAGCAAGTAGACATAACTAAAGTGTGTGGATCCTTTTGGGCCTTTTCCATGAACCCACTAGAAGTGAATAAGGTTGGTGATCAGCTGCCCAGGTTTTATGGGGAGCTCCTACTCTAACAAAGTTGCTCTGCAGTCATGTGCAAGGTGCTAGGTACAGTGGTGCTACTTGGAGCATGTAACTGGGATGCCACAGCAGCCACAACCCAGCAGAGATGTGACTGTGTATGGCAAGGGGATCCCTTTAGAGCAGGAGCTGAAGGACCCAGCATCCTAACATCTTTCTGTCTTCATGCCTCACTGTTTAGCAGTGGAAGGTCTTGTCTGCGGCAGCACATTTAGCTCTCTGAAGCCTACACTCTGGCTTGAAATGTGGAGCCCAGAAAAGGAAGAGCAACAAAACATGAGGAGAAAAAAAAAAAAAAAAAAAAAAAAAGTTAGGTAAAGATTGCCCA
>CM021769.1:22861596-22884065 GCA_011076525.1 Nettapus auritus
AAAAAAAAAAAAAAAAAAAAGTTAGGTAAAGATTGCCCACAGACAGTGACTTTGAAGGGGATGAAGAAGAGAGTTTATTAAAGAAGCTGAAATTGGTGATTTAATAGCGCAGTTGTTGCTCAATCACTAACAGCCAGAAAAAAAAAAAAAAAAAAAAAAAAAAAAAAAGGCAAACTGAAGACTCTGGTTTTGCAAAGTTTTGTGTGTCAGATTAGGAAGCAATCTTCTGCTCTAATATTCTCAGTAAAAGCACCTCAAAACATTTCACACATTACAAAGCCAAATCTGAGAACCCAACATCAGTCTTTACAGCTGTTCATTTCCTAAGATGCTGCTTCTAAGAACAGGATGAGAGGACGTGCTAAGGTAACAGAAAATCTGTGTCTTAACAACAGTCCCTTAAAGACAGAAATTCCTCTTTACCCATGAGAAAGTACACGTCTTAGAAAGTACACGTCTTAGATCCTCAGAAATTCTCAGATGCTCAAAATTTTCTTCGTTTCTGAAACTCTAGTCAGCAAATTGAACTGTGACATTCTGCATATACAGCACAGAGCCCCCTCAAGATCTTGACAAATAAGTCAAACACAAAATACAGTGACTAGCTGACACACACACTAGTCTATTGACACACTGGAATTGACCACCTGAAATTTCACAGGGCCAACCTTGAGAAAAGGAAGCCTTCCCCATGGTTTTCAGACAGGTGACAGTTCCTAGAGCTTAGAAGAACACCAGTGGCCTCCTGCAGCAGAGAAAACCCCAGCTATACTTTTTAAGGGGCTGAGGCAATAATATTCCAAGAGCTTGAGCTCTGCACACTATTAGCACAGAAGAGAGAAGATTTTAAGTGCCTTCTCAGCTCAAAGCTGTAGCACATGGAGACCACGATACCTACGCTGTTAGGTGCTCCTTCTTCACTTGTTGGGCTCAGAGGAAAAGCTGTGGTTTGTACGTGCTGCTCCTCCATATTAACTGCTAGTGTGAATGCAGGACAAAATCCAAAGGCTGTGCATAACTAGAAAGTGCCTTTTTGACCACCATCCGTCACCAGCTTCCTCTTGGCTGATAAATGTGCCCCCTGCCAGCACAGCTGAAAAAGGAAAAGCAAAGTTAGGGACCTCAGCAGGAGGGCTGTGGCAGACACGGGGTCTGAGAGGCCTACACAGAAGCCTTGCCCAGCAGTCTCTCAGAGCTCAGATGGGCTCCGCTTTCCCTGAGACAGCTTCAGGCCTCACACCACTCTGGAGTTTTACAACGGTCATGTGCTGAGGATGATGCCAGTTTTCAATGCAATTAACCTTTACAGCCTAATGAAATGGCTCTATTGGCTGTGGTGGCAGCAAGGAGCCCCTTGGCTCTGGCAGGCTCCTGAGGATGGGTTATCGAGGTTGCAGAGCACCACTGCTCCACTTCTATTTGCAGGCTGCTGCTAATCAATGCCAGACCTGAAAGGAGTAGGCAATGCCAGCCCCAGCATCGTACTCCGACATCATATTGATCCCTGGGAGGAGAGGGGACTTGGGTCTGCGCCCACTGACCTGCTGTGTCACAGGCAGAGTTCTTCCAGGAACGCACCAGGCAGCAGCAGCACGAAGCTGGGAGAAAGGAGACAATTCCTCACATGGGAAAGCATAAGGGTTACCTCATAGGTGATACCAAGGCACCAATCTGCCCTGGGGCTTAGGAAGAAGATGTGGGACGGATCTTAAGGCTTTTGTGCTTGCTGTTTTACCCTCCTTAGCTGCAGTACCACAGGCACATCAGTACTCCCAGGGGTAGCTGACAACTGCTGCACCCTGAGGGCTGACACTTTGAGTCCCCTGCCTCCTCTCTAGCTACGGAGCTTTGGGAAGCGGTGGTGGTGGGGAGGGAGAGTTGCAAGTCTGATATTACGTGAGGAGGTGACAGATACCTTCGTCTCCCACACCGAGCCATCCTGCCAATAAAGCCCACAGAGCACAAACCTGACCCATATTTGCATAAGACTTTAACCATCTCTGCTGAGATTTGCCCTGCAGTGCTCAGTCGATCCCATTGCTTTAATTCCAAACCTGCCACAGATGTGTCATCAAATTCAAGCACTCTAAATTCCAGAACCTAAATTTCAATCTTGAAAAATTCTAAAAATGCTTTTAAAATCAGTAAGTTCATGGACTAAAAAATATTGGTGTCTGTCTTGGTTGCCTAGGTGGCTTCATGCTCTCATACCACATCAATTTTTTTCTACAATGCTGAAGGCAATAAATTTGCATTAAGAAACAAAACCATAACCCCCACATCGCTTCAAAAAAAGAGGCCTCTCATCAAGTACTGCAAGACGAGAAGCTTCCTCCTTTCTCCATCTTTGTTGCTTTTCTGCTTTCAATAAAGCTTGCTTTTGCTTGCATTGTTTCTGGCATCATTATTTTCACACACCTTCCTCCTTCTTTTTTCACAAAATTACATTTTTCAGATACCGTGTGCATCTGTCAAACACAGTCCTGGCTCAAGCTTCATAAAAAACACACAACCCCAGAAGCATCTGCACTGCTCCACCATAAGAAAAACGCCTCCAGGACACAGCCAGGACTTAGCTCCACATGCTATCACAGTGAAGGTAGGTGCTGCTGGTGGCAGTATCCAGACAGGTGAAGATACAAACCTACTGTTGAAACCACAGTCATTAAGCGGTGAAGGAGGAAAAAAGGAAGTCAAGTTACAGTTGCAACAGCTGAGCTTCGCTTTGATCTGAACTGAGCCATGTGGTTACAGGGTACATTAGACAAATAGATGGTGAACACAAATTATTTGAAGACTCCCAAGACAGGAGTTCCGACATCAGCCATCCACAGGCCTTTTTCTCTGGTAGTGGTGCCAAGAAAAGTTTCCTTATCAGAACCTTCCTCTTACACAGCCTTTGGCCACTCGGTTCCCATATCTGAGCAGTAAAGGACGATAATGCAGAACTGCTCAGGAGATTAACCTGAATCATAGTTTTGCCCTACTTACTGACCTGGGAAGTAATTAGCTCACCATATTGCCCTTCTTCAAGTTACAAGGCTCCCAAGAATAGCAGAGGCACATAGCATTCACATCGGTAGAATTCAAAAGCTCCAGCTCAGCCAATCTGAGGCAGAGCAACCCTGCAGATCAGGGGGAGGCCTGGCTGAGTCGAGTGGAGAAATGAACCTTCAAGCAGCTAAAAAAGGCACATGATGCAGTCCCGGGAAGCCCTGGATTTCACTAAAGAGACAGAGCCAACCCATAAAGATAGGAACAATAGGAGATGGGGTAAGAAGAAGAAAAGTCTCTGAAGACTCCAAAGGGCAGCAGAAAAGAAAAACAGAAAATAGGTTCTGGTAACTGTAAATCAAAGACAATCCAGATCAGCTTGCAGCGGATCTGCCTTAAAAGGAGACCGTCAACAGGTAAGCAGGAGAAGCAAGAAAAACACTTTGTCCTTTACGTCTTTGGCACAGAGAATGAATAGAGGCAGGGCACAGACAGTACGATATAGATGCTGCCAGGGCAAAAAGGTCTCTGAAATTAGTGCTTACGCATGCAGTGCAATACACGGAGAGCTGCTCTCAAAGGAGGGTATTTTCCAGAAATACAAAATGTGCTTATCTGCATATCTGAGTGTGAAAATCAGGACTGCCACATGCAGCATGTTTACATATACAAATACAGGAACCTGCCTGGAAAAGAAGCAAAGACTTCTTTGCCATTCAGCCCCAAATGAACAGGGACACTCATCTTTCTGTGACCTGTGTCAAGGTAGAACAGGTGCCTTTGCACTGCACATAAGCTTTCATCTTGACTATAGAAATTCAAGCTGAAGGACTTAGGACACGTGGCACCCATCTTCAGGAACTCCTTTCCACTAAAGCAAAAATGAAGAACAATCTAATTTGGGCAATTGTGACTGGGACAGGGCAGGCTTTATTACTAAATGCATTCTCCTCATTGCAAAAGCATTTCACCCAAAGTGTTAGGCAGTGTACTGTGTATTAATGCATTTGCCCATTAGAACCTGGATTTCAGAGGCAGACAAAAAGAAAGGAGATGCTTCAATCCACAATTTACAGACAGAGGAGAGAATCAGAGACTTGAAGTCTTTGCTCAGATCACCTAGGGAGGTCATAGAAGAGCTGGGAACTGGGCTTAGATCCTGATCCCAGCTTTAGACCACTCAGCCTCCTTAAGAACAGAAATAAGGAGAACGGCAGAATCAGAAGAGTTACTTTGTGTGCTTCCAAGAGCAAGGGATATAATTAATTTATCAGTAGGGATAGAATACCACAGAAAATTCAATTGCTTTTTAACAAAACCCAGCAACAATAACAACCATTCACATCTGCATCATCTTTATAAATTTGCTCCAAAAGTCATGCTAAAAGTACACCTGAACATTTCAGGATATTTCTTCCTTTATATGCTTGCTTAGATTTTGTTTCATGTATTTTAAGAAAAAGATCCTTTTCACTCAGAAATGATAACTATGCAAGGACAACTGTTATGTTTAAGTACAGCTACAAGTCAATTTCCTCAAGTTAAAATTCTACCATTTCCTTGAAAAAAAAAAATAAATAAAATGTCCCAGAGATAATCCCCACTCACTGGGAACACAAACCAGATAGCAAAACATAGCCCTGGACAGCAGAAACATCCGCATGAGTGTCTGCAGAAGGAAGGAAACAGGGAAAGGATCCCTCTGTCAGGTCAGAAAGCATCAACTCCACTCTCTGTGAGCACCGCAGCTAGGTTTGGGGAGTCTGTGCTGCCATCTTCAGGGATGCTCTCTTCTGTGACCCAAAATTGCAAATGAAGGAAAACAAGAAGGTCAACAAAAAGAAAAAAATGAAAAAGGGATACCAGCTCCACTCTTTTCCCTCCAAAACTGCTGGTTGCCTTGTCTTGACAAGCTCACAGAGAATCATGGAAATTAAAACTGTGAGAGCCTAGTCCACATACACCCCCAGGCTGCAGTAAAACTAACTAATCATTGGTGCTTAGACCTGTCTGATTTTTCTCTCTTCTAATCCAGAATGGGATCGGGTGATTATTCACTGTGCCTCGATGGCAGATGCTCAGTCGATGCTAACTAACCAGCTTCTTTACAAAGCAATTTCAAAGAGAGAGTGAGAGACCCTGACCCCTTCCCACAGGGCTGAATTAAAAATGAAACAGTTAATTGTGTGCCCACAGGGTTCTAAAAGCCCTGTTTTGCAAGAACAAATCACAGGTATTCCTAAAACTCACGTATGTGTTATTCTTCCTCAGACTAAACAGCTAGATTGGAGACGCTGTGGGGATACATGCTGCATAACAGCAAAGGTAAATTGAAGAGGACAAACCAGAATCTCCTTGTTTGTGACCTAGCAGACGTGTACGTATCTCGAATTATTCCAAAGTGCCTTTTGATGTGTGCAACTCCCACCCCCTCCTTTTTTTTTTTTTTTTAAAGGACAACCCATCCTATATTGCTGTGAATTCTTTGTCTTTTCTCTGAGTTCTTACCTTGTTACATGTACCTTACATTTTTCAAATTGCTTTACAGGCTCCTGGCCACAGGGCCCTCATGGATCAAATATTGCACAACAAAATACAACCCATTAATACTGTGTTTTCAGGCTGAAAATCATGTGCTTGCTCCCCAGCTGCTATGCTGAGACAAGACTTTCTTTGCTGGTCGTAACGCTGACTGAATGGGAACCGTATTCTTCAGATCTCTATTGCCCTCTGGCCTCACTATCCCCGTGCCCTCGGTAAACATAACTGCTCCATCTTCTCAATTCATCTACATGACAGAAAAAGAAATAATGTTTTTATTCAAATTAAGCACCAACTATTTGCTCCTACATAGGTCAGGATAATCGCTGAAGGTTACAGATATAAAACAGTGCTATCATTTTTTATTAATATTAACAACCCATCTTTGTTTAAAGCTTTTGGCTTTGTATTTTATTTCATCTACGATACTGTTATTACCTCACAAAATGGAAGAGTTCCTTTTTTATCCACTCAGGTCACTGTAAAAAATATATTAAAAAATGATGATTTACAGTGAATAAGAAGCAATACGTAGCACCTTTCAACCACAAGGACTTCAAACTGCTACTCAAATTGTATGCGCAATAAGGGATTGTTTTACTCATCTGTCTCTGAAGCCTAACACAGCAGCTGTTCTGCAGCACACAGCCAGAGTTCAAGAATTGGAAAAACAATTGCCTGTCCTATGGAAACTATAGCAGAAAATAAGGAACCAATGTAAATTTCTGAGCTGAAATTGTATCAGACCATTAGTATCCACCAAACAAGCCATACTGCAAAGCCTCGGTGGGTGCCAGGCTGAGGTGCTGGCTCTTGGAGCAATTAACTTCTCATTAGCACAACCAGCTCTTGCCCTGCCCTCCACATTCACTTGCTTACTTTCTGCTCAGCTTTTCTAACCTGCAAATGGTTTATCCCTAACAGAAGAGACTCCTACTAAAAAAGCTGACTGAACAAAGAAGAAAGCTGTCGCTTTGCTGATGGATTATTTTAAAGCCACTCCACAAAATTTAATAGACAGTCTCTTCTCACGTAGTCCTGGCCCTTTCTGTGATCCATCACGTACACTCAGCTTGGTCCATCTGTTTTGCGTGTCTCTCAAACACGCACCTGCCTTCCTCCACGCCATCCCTCACTTCAGCCAACCGACTGGTTGACATCACCTCGCAGCCAGTGCTCGTGACACATCCCTCTGCAAGACCTGCATCTACTGAAAACACTGGCAGAAAGCAACTCACTAACAATGGGGAGATGTGCAATGGACTTGTGTTGCCTTTTCAAAATTTTCAGAAAATATAAACGCACTCACAGCCTATTAAATTGGGTGGATTGTTTTTCTTTTCCCCAGTCCCGGCCTGGTGTGGATCAGGGGGAAAGAACAAAACTAGCAAAACCTTTGGCTTCTTGGCTTTCCCACTGCTGCCTTGGTGCCCTCTCTGCTGCTCCCTTGCCTTGCTCATGCCAGGCGCTCCAGGGCAGTGCAGCATCTCCACACCTTTAGCAACAGACAGCACACTGCGACCCTGTCCTAGGAAGAGGCATTCCCTGTATCATCCTCGAGGGAACCTGCGAAGCTGCTGCTCTGCACCTCCAAGCCTCCACCACTGCTCCTGAAAGAAGACACAGGTGCTGGGAGGTACGTGGCCTGTGGACGCTGTTACAGAGGAGGGGATTGAGGGATGGATCCGGAGGTAGCAGCGGCGGCTACTGTGAGCCACCGTGAAGGAGCCTGAGCAGAGCCGGTTGGAGGCAGCTTAGCCGTACTGTGCTTTGGTCTGTGCAGTAATATCAGCCTCTCACTTTCATGAGTGCTAAATTCACACAAAAATGTTTTTTTTAAAACCCACCACAGGCGATTAAGCTGTGATCTAGATTAATTAGCTGCCATATTTCATTTTTAAAATCAGAACTGGCCTGTGCTGACACCGAGGAAACTTATAATATTTTTACTCGTACCTAACCGCCTCTGATTTTTCACACTGCCTGGAAGTGAACGGCTGCTCCAGGCCTCGCTTACCCGTGCCAGGCTGCTGCCTGCACCCACTGCTGAAAGCAATGCTGCTGCACCCCGGGGACGGTGCTGGGCTGAGGGTGGGCGACCAGGGATCTCCTAATGAAAGTGCTGACCCCGCCATAACCCACGCGCCCCAAGTAGCATTGCTTCAGTGCTGAAAACAAAAGATTGATGAATTGTATAATGTACTTTTACTGCTGTTAATTTTTCTGAGTGCTGCTGGTTGGTGTCTCCTGGAGGCTAACAGGCCCCTTTGGCCACAGAACGATATTTACTCCAGCCCGGCAGCTGGGCTGCTGGAGGCAAAACCTGTGTCCTTGCCCTTCCCAGTGATAAGCAAGCGTCAGGACGCGCGTCAGGGAAAGGACACGTCTGACAGAGGTACAGCATTACTGCGTGGAACCATGGCTCACCTTCTGCCTTATATTTCCTGTGAGGATCTTTCACTTTTCACTTTATCCCCCTAAATAAAGAGGGGATGGATAAGCTACAACATTGCCTAGGCAATGCCACAGATTAGCCTTTCCAAAACTATTTTCCCAGATGCTAGACTCTTCTACCCAGCCCTATTTTGCTTCCCATCCATTAAAGTTTTAGCTCTTTAGAGCAAATGATGTTCAACTCACCTCCACAAAACACCTTTCAGTCTTGATGGCACTTGAAACAAATGTTGGCTCCGTAATCCCAGATCTACATCTCCCAGAGTCAGGAATTCTCTCAGGGACTGAATATGTTCATCCAGCCCCTGCCATCAGTTCACACTCCTGTCAGGCTGTTTCAAATACTACATTTACCACAGGAGCCCTATCAGCACCCTTCTCAGGCCAAGCAGATGCTCCAAGTCTCAGTTCAGCAGGAGGCACCTCCTGAAAACCAAGCTGGAGCCGTGCAGGAGATAACCTTGCTAGCTTTAGTACAGACAGACACGTACAAGAGTAGTGCACGAGATGCACATACAAGCATAAGTCATATGGGTGCAGAGGCAAATCCATTTAGACCAAGTAGCAGCAGGAAGGCACCATGTAGCTCTGTATATTTAGTGTCATATAAAGTATTTATATGAAATATCAATGCACAGTACTCCACAAAACAGGTAAAACACAGAACCTGCTTTTCCTTCCCCACACCTGCTAGAGCAAGCACTGCACAAATGCAAAGAGAAAGGCAACTACCGAGCAAGGCCCTAGGCCCACAAACTTTTCAAGCAGAAGAGGCACCGCCATGAGCTGTTCTCTGCTCCCTCCTTCCCACTCAGCAGAAAGGACTTCAGATAAAAAGAAAAGTTAGGAGAAAAGTGAAACCATCTCCTGCACCACGCTGCCAAGAGCCAACAAGAAGCACGCAGTAATTCTGCAACACAGCACTAAGACTTGAAACCAGCAACAGTTTATAGAATTGGCCAGAAAAATCTTTAAAAATTGGTTGTATCCCCCAGTTCCTCCCTTTTCCAGCACACTGAACGTGAGCTTTTTCTGCCAGGATTATTCCATAGTATTTCTATTGCAACAAAAGAGGCAGCTGAGCCTTTCCTTCTTCCATGCTACACCAGTGTTGCTCTAATTCACCCCAGCAGGACTCCAGCCCCATCCCACCCCCCAAAGATGCACTGCTCCTGTCTTCCCCACTCCCAGTGAGCAGAAGTGCAGCACAGGCCTCCTACCAGCGGCTGATGTGCATCTTCCTTCTCTAGTTGCAGGGATGCTAAACACACTGTAATAAATCTCCTCATCCCATGGGAGCTGTTCACTTTCCTCGGGCCCCACGACATTTCACACAGCAGCTCTTTCCAATGTCAAAAGCTCCATTTCAAAGCTCCTTTGCCCTCTGCTCCCCTAATGCCTTATCTCCCCCCGCTGCAATTTGCTCCCAGCACCACCCAGCTCTCAAATTCCCCACCATGGGTGCAGGAGGCAGGCTCCATTCAGGCAGTGACAGAGGGATATCAGGAGGAAGGGACCCACGTGCTTGTGTGGGCAGGCTTTACATACATGTTTCTTCCTCACCTCACAAGGACACCGCCAACACTTCCTCTTTGTGGCAGAGAGATCAAATGAGGCTGCAAATTAGAAGGACAGCCCATTGCCAGTCAAGTGGCCACACGGCGCATGTTGAATTAAAAGGCCAGGAGAGAAACAATTTTTCAAAAACAGAAATTTTTAGGCAAATCTTCATTCAATTTTAGAGGTAGAAACCTATAAATGTGCTACCAAAATCTTCCTTCCTCCCCCTGTGATCTCCCCTTCCCTTAAAGCTGTTATATCCAAATTCCGACTTTCTGCAGGAAGAAATGGTCAAGTACTATCAGTGTGTGTTCAGTAATTTAGATGAGAAAAGTGGTGAGAAATAGATTTCTCCTACTATGCTGCAGACAGAAACCTTAGACAAGACAAGACGCACACACAGTGAGTGGACTGCTGCTCTGGGCTTTTCAGCCACCGCTGCTCCCTCACGGTGTGATCTCAAGCTCCTTGGCCCAGGTTCTGCCCTTGGTTCACCTCTCCTCCTGGTCACCATCTCCAGTCAAACACAGCTCTAATGCTGTCCAGTGGAAGGATCCTGTATGTAATCCAAAATGCTCAAGTTCATTCTGCATCATCAACTCTCCTTCGGATCTCCTGTCTAGAGCACTGGAACATAGCCTGGCATTGCTTTTCACATTCTTAAGGCACGGTTTGTTACATTTGCCTTCCTTTTTTTTTTTTTTTTTTAAACCTATCTATTGTTCTAAAGATGTAATTGCTGTTCAGTTTGATGGCATTTATATATACACCTTAAAAGAAATTTCAAACAAGAATCAGGCCTCTTCTTCTCAGCTGTCACGTTCTAGTCTTTCCTCCTTTGCACAGGCCTTCTTCTTCCACAGGTTTCATCTTCACGAACTTGGCAAAGGACATTCTCATCTGGAGCTCTCGGGAATCCCCCACATGTTGGAATGCTTCCTCGGAGTCCCGCTTTACTCTCCTCTGCTGTGTTTTCATCCCAATAATATTCTTTGCAACTTCAGCGAGTTCACACTTCACCTCCTCTCACACCTCATTTGGCATTTTGTCCTCTGTGCATTTTAGCCATGCATCAAACTGCTCCCCAGTTATCACTATAGAGCCTTCCCCAACATACTCCAAATTATCCCCAAAGGGCTGAAAGAATCATTTCATGCACTGGAAGCACGAAACCTGAACTCTGAAGGAAGCAGCTGGTGATCTGAGGCACCAGCAGCACCTGGCGGAGTTTAGACAAGGCAAATGACTAGTTCCTGGCCTTCCATTCAAAACTTTAGTCTTTTTTTCTCCCCCTTCAGTACGATCTCTTATAGCAGTTCAAGGGATGTTGAGCTGAATGGCCTAATATTAATCTTGTGCCAGTTTTACACTGGTGTATGCCATCTGATTTTGACAGTTTCTCATCATTTACACATCTATGACAGCCGATTCAGATCCAAAGCACCTTAAAAGACACTTTTAAAAAGCAAGTTCCCAAACACGCTCAAAGTTTGTGGATGGTTTCTTCATCTTGTGGCTTCTGCTTGTCTAGATTCCCATATAAATTCTTAACACAAGCCTCTTCCTTCAACAGCACTGACAGCATTTCATGGTTGTTAGTTGCTTTCAGAAGATGAAGTAACCCGATATAAATTACCTATTGCTGCGAGAGAAACAGAACCTGTTAACACTGTAGTTGCTCCTAGACGGCAGCAAGTACTGACTACATTATTACTGGCAGAAGGTTTTCTGTCAAGGTAGAAGTCATCTTAATATGGCTTCCTCCTCAAAGATTTTTCTCTATGGCTATTAAAGGTTTTTTTCCATGGTTCAGTAGTCCATATCATGAAAAGTGGCAAATCTTAACTCGCACTCTGGTGAGAGTATCAAAGCTACACTGAGACCAGTGAGATGGCATTCTCCCAGAAGAAAATAGAGACACTGAGGACTGGGGAGAGGAGTCAAAATAATGTCAATCCCAAACTGAATGGATTGTTCCCTGTCAAATCTGTATTTATTTGATGCTCACAGCTATTCATTCACCCTGTGAAGAAAAGAATCCTAATAAACCAGCTACTGGGAAGGGAAAAGATAAAGAGAGTATTTAAAACAAGGATGCCTACATGTTCATCATATTGTGATGCAGACAAGACTAGATGAGAAATTAGCTACATAAATTCCTGCATCTCCTGGCAAGACACAATTGATTCTCTTGATGAACTGGTTATGAATTTCAAGCCTATATACATGTGATTCTTAACTCAGGCTGCAAGAGCACCGTGATTCAGATCCCAATGACCCAGTTATTCTCCCAGCTGCCGCTCACCTACAAAAGTGACATCAAAATATACTGTCAGGGAACCGGGTAGGGGATACTTCATCTTCATGTAGGTTTAACCTAGGTGTACCTAAAATTCTAGTTGTCATGTTATTAGGGAAAGAGTGACAAACTAGAAATTTTAAGACACCAGAAAACAGTTGTGTCAACCCAAGAATGAGGAAAAGCCAGAGATTTAATTTAGGAAACCGTGTGCAAACACACCAAAGATGCACTCAGAAAGATGGTAATGCATTTCTGAAACACCACAGGGAACTAAGATGGGAAACACTAAGGTTTCTCTCCTAATCAAGCTTTTTTACCATGAGATCTCCACAGCCAGTGGAATCGCTCCTCTGTGGATGTGGTGACAGCTTCCAAATACGTACCAGCAAAATGAAGAAAGGAGTTTGCAAGGTAGAACTGGTCAGGGATGACAGAGAGTGTCCTTGGAGGCTCCACAAGGTCCACGAACATGGAAACCCTCTCTTAATGCAGCAGTGAGAGCGCTGCCAACGTGCCCAGGAGAAACCCGCACACACTTTTTAGAGGGCAAAATAATTTGAACATTTCCAGAGAGCCAGCCTGTGAAAAGAAAGGCATGACGGTAGGTCCCCGGGCAGCCCCTTCCTCAGGAGCGAGGTGCCCGGCGTGCTGTCAGCGGAGCCCTGCAGATGGCTGCAGAGCTCCTCCAGCTCCTACCTGCGCTGGAGCAATGGGCAAATGGGGGCAAAGCCTCCGGCCTGTCCCCCATCAAGGGATGCAAAACTACTCTCCTTGCAAACGAAGGACTTTTTCAGCTATGCTGCCTTTATTCCTGCCCAGATCTAACAGCCAGTCCACCTGGAGGCTGAGTATCAGTTTCTGCCCTCCCAAGGATCCTGCATGCCATGTCTTCCCACCTTCTTCTCCCCCTCTCACATGTTACATGATGTATCTCTGCAGGGACAGGGTCAGGTTTTGCATCACAAAATTGTGGAAGCACGTCCTTCCTCTACCTCATGATGATAATGATTTTTTTTCTGTGCCTGCCTTCTGCCAGTCACATGCTCTGAGTGCAGGGCAGCCTGATGTCTGCACCAGCCCAGCGTCGCCCTGTGGTCAGCTACCCAGGCACGGGCAAGCTGATGCTCAGTGCAATTTGGTGCCTTCCTTGAAAATGGAAGCAAGCCATGGCAAGGAATCGTGAAACATCCCTTTACAGTATTTACCTGGTCCCTTTTCAATCTGCACACTTCTGAATCAAATAAATTATCTCCTAAGAGGGAGTCCAGAACTTATAATAGACACCAACCGCCCAGCCTCTTTTAATCCATGCAATATTAGACTCGTTAGTCATCAGGATAACAATCCTATTTGCAAATCAGCTACCTTTATCAGATAACCAACGGGACCTAGTACAATATCTATTAGTCCAACAACATCAGCACCAAGATATATAACTGCTTCTGTACAAAACCCATTCTTCTAATCCTTCTTAAACTCAACAAGACTGATTGGTTTTTATTATTCATGAATTAATTTTTAACTCTTGGTCCAACAGGGGAATTGAATCTATAACATTTTGCAGAGAGTGAGGCAAAGAAACGGTATTGTGAAAAAGCAGAGAATCCAAAAGCAGGTATTTTTTCTTCTTTCAACCAACAAGGGGGGGAAGCTGCATCTGTTTTTCCCTGAACACCTGGGGTGAAAATTCTAAGGAAAACGAGAGCATTAAAGCAAGTATAAATACCACATCACTGTACTGCAAGAGCTTTTGTGTTTTTTTGTTTGTTTCATAAATATGTTACTAAAAACAGCTGTAGAATTAAATTTGTTTGTACTTTAAAAAACATGTCTATGTTAGGACACAAAAGTGGGGAGATTTCTATAGTTACAGTCTGTATTATCAGTGATACCGTGCTCATGGCCACGGTTAGGGCTTGTAGTTCCCTCTGCAATGACAGTCCCCTAACTGTAATTGCTGGAAGAAAGGCACCTGCTCTGTTTTAAAGTAAAGAAAAACAACAAACCACATCTAAAAGAATAAAAAGAGAATGATCAGAAACACCGTAGGTATTGAAAAACACAAAGCACATTCCATCTTCAAATAACTTTCTAAGCAAGGCATTCCATAAGGAAAGCAAACTACATTCTGTGCCTTCCTAAAACAAGAACATATTGAAAAGAAAGAAAAAAGAAAATAATAAAAAGAAGTTTCCAAAATAACCAGAATAGCATAAATAAATAAATAAATAAACAAACTAAATAAGATTTGAAAAAATCAACAAACAAAAATCCAAACCGATGACTTTTTTGGTTACGGCACAAGAGCCCAGCTTTGTCTGGATAATGTTATAGCGGGATCTGTGTCTTGTGCATTGTTTTTCCAATTCCCCTGTGGCATTTTATTTTTAAAAAATATTTGCTTATCTTTACAAATCACAGATTCTAATATGCATTGATTTGTAAACAGAACAGCTATTTGCAGTTGTTTAGTAACACCTAACCCTATATACCTACTAATTACCTACTAAGTCCTAACAAAAACACCAAATATTTTTTTAAGCACATATGTTATGTATGGCATATTTGGACGGCATTCTACTTTTACTGAACACCTTCCAAGTAAGGCTATCGAAAGATTTACTAACTTTAATTAAGAAAGACTCAGCACAACTGTGTGCTGAAGACAGACTTACCTATTCTTAGTATTTATGCATTTATACATGCATACGCACAAGGAAATACACAACCGCATGCAGAAGGACTTGCGTATGGGTATGTACGGATAACTGAGTGAAACAATACTCACAAGCAGCATAGAATGAGCATGTCGTTATATATAAAATGATCAATTTCATATATGTATTTTCTGTTAACTTACGTATGTGCACATGCCTTTATAAATAAGTATGCACACACACATCCAGCTATGCGCACATTCATACACTTACAGATCCCTATGCAAGAAAACTGTTTCTGTCACACTTTGACTCATTCTAGTCCTTTACAGCGTGCTTGGTGCCACTACGCAATTATTCTGAGGGAGACGCATCTGGCATCATCTATGTAAAGTAATACATACAGACACGTCAATGCACTTACCCATCATTTTCAGAAGGTGACATTTGCTACAATCTACTACAGCAAAATGAACCCACAAGAAGCAAAGTTAGCATCCTTCACGAAGCCTGAGCACTGAAATGCAAGTTCCCGGGTCGGGATTTCTGTGGCTTTGAAAGTGAGGCTGGATTGTACCTGTGGCCCTCTCCCTGCCCCTGTCCCTGGGCAGGCTGCATTGCGCGCGGTACACAACTGCTCAGAAGTCACTGCTTAATGCAGTTAGGTGTAAGGACAGCTCTGATCCATCCGGATACCTCTGCACTACAGACAAAGCTGATAACAAAAAACCTCTGCTAAAGCATGTCAGGCAATAGGCAGCAGGGCTTTCAGTTTCACATGAATGGCCTCAGCATCTCCCTGTACCATTACCCCCTTAGTCTCCTAAAAGGACCCAAAAAACTCTATCAGCAGAAACACAAAAACTACAAAGTAACTGAATCAAACTCAGAAGGAAAATGTAGAAGCAACATTCTGCAAGTCTGAAAAAAAGGCTGAAAAACTGAATTTTTGTTTCAGGGAATAAAATACCTCTTATTCCTCTACAGCACTTTCTGAACAGTTTAAAACTAGATGGCATTTGCATGCCATACATAGTCCTGAAACAAAGCAAAATATGTGATTCCTTAAAATTTCTGTATAAATTGAAGATTGCTTTAAAGAGTACAAAGCAAAGTATAAAGGAAATGTTTACATTAAAAACGCATAAAGGCTAATTCTGCCTCTGTGCACCAGAAAGAATTCTAAGTCAAGTCCCTGAAATCAGTAACACCCTATATTCTCCCTCGTCGTATTGCCAAATCTGTGAAAATCTCATCTAGATGGTATAATTTCTTAAATCAGGAAATAAATAATACGGCTGAGAATGAGAAAGTTGTCAGATTGACTGAATAAAAAAAAATACAGAGAAGACTACAGAAAAATTAAAGCTGTTGAACAATATTTCTGCAGCATCCTTTAATTTTTTAATATACAAAATGGTGTAAATTTCAGTGAGAAACCTGTTTTGTGCTTGTTCACATCAGCACGTAGTTAAAAAGGTACCAGCAGCAACTGATAGAAAATCCTATTCCTGTCTTATTTTCACCCAAGTGTTTGCACATTCTAAAAATGACCACCTCCATATGCAAAATCATAACAGGAGAATTGAACATTTTTTAAAGCTGTTCTTTTGACCTTTCTCTTGAGTAAAAGGACAGCGAGACAATACACTCACCAGCATTGTTCACAGTGACGGCTCCATCACCGGAGATTGAGGGCCATTATTACTAAAGGGAACTTTAAGGTGCCAGGAGAAAAAGGGGAAAAATTAGAAAATAACACTTTTTAATATGCCATATGTACCAGCAGCCTTTCAGAAGAGTAGGCACAGAGCAACAAGACATCTTCATGTAAAAACAGCTGCAGTAAAACAGACATCAATGCAAAACAAAAGGTGCTATGATGAGAAATTGTCTCCTGTTATGCAAGATACTCTAAACTGGAGGTCCCAGACACACTCCCATCTACATTATAGGCTTTCCTAATTTAAGAAAAATATAGGACCCTTAAAATACATGGTAAATACGACAGCATTCTGAGGATTAGAAAAGGAAAATCTGGACTGAAGGTAAGGGGTTCTCATCAGTGTCTCTCACCCTACCAAGAACAAACTAGAACAGGCTTCCTTTTCCTTGCCAGATTTCAACAGGATGCAATATTTGTGAGATGTCCTTACAGCCATGACAAAAATTGTATGAAAACAGCTACACATCTCTATGGTTAATATACTTCCTCAAACATACACAAAAAAAGCAAGAATAAATAAAACCCTTCCCAAAACAAGAACAGTACTACCACTGCCGTTTTATTACAACTTCAGTCTTATCTTGAAAATGAAAAATAAAAGAAACAAGTTGATATTTGCATGAAAAAGCAAAAGTGACCTCTTCTTTATATACACACAAGTTTGTGACTTTATGAATGGATTCTGTGCTATTCACTAAATCCTTATGGAGCAGGAATATTTTCTGTAGGACGACAAAGTCAGCCTAAGGGTAACTGTATGGAGATTTGCTGGGATCCGACAAAATGAACAGGATTTTTTATCCATGTTTTCCTCCCCCATTCAGAAAGGGAGTGCAAGAAAATTCCAGCTCAGCAGGGACACAGAGCCATCGCAGGTTGTGTGATAACAGCTTGCCACCTGCTTTTCGCAAGTTGTCTCTGCGAAGTGCAAGGGGCACTGAATAGTAACGTTGCCTGTGGTGATAGGAATGCACTGAACAGCTCAGTATGCAAAAGCACTTACTGGTACACAGTGCTCTTCACAAAGGGCATTGCAGAATGCTTTCCAGACTGTGTCAGAAATGCTAGGAGAGAAAGTATTAGTGCGTGTGTTGCGGGAGGAACAGAAGCACTTGCCATCACAATAAAAGACGGTATTAGCAAATACAGGTACAAAGCTGCTCATAGAAAGAAGAAAAAAAAAAAAGAAAGAAAGAAAGAAAAAGACACCTACCAAACGGCAAACTTAGCAGCAGTCACACCAAAAGGAGCATTTCTTTGCAAGAGCAGCAAGGGTTAACAGTGGCATACAAGCTCCCGTCCGGTCAAGATGGGGTCAAATGATGTGCAGTGAAAGTTTCAAGTCCTCAATCCCCCAGAGCTTGTTTGCTAATTACATTTGCAATTACAAACATGACAAATATATTAATATACAGTGCATTCCACCTTGAGCAGGCATGTTTCTCCTCGCAGACAGTCACTGCCAGCAGCCACACTCGCAAGCCCTGGAAGAAGCAAAGTACACAGTGCTCCAGAGGCAAGGATCATTTTGTGGGCACCTCTCGCTCTGAAGAGTCAGGGCAAAGCCTGAGAGAGAGGCAGCATAGAAAGGATGGACAAAAGACTCAGATTAAGTTACTACAATTTAATTCCTAACAAGTAAAACTCACCACCTCCAAAACTACAAGCAAGAAATAAAACTAAATTATGTTCCGTTCCCGATGGCAGGCACCAAGCACTTCGCACTCGCAAGCCACACAGAGATAACTACGTTCCCAACTCAAAAGCAGCCCATACTCGGAAAACTAAAAGAAATTAAGATTTTCCTATTTTCAACAAGGTCACCATGAATGAGTAGTGCTAATATCTTCTTTGTTAAGTCCCTTCACTACACAAACAACCATCTGATTCACAGTTTTCTGTGCAACTCTGATCTTGCTTTTTTTTTCCCCAGTTTCTATAGCAGCATTACCTAGGAACTTCACTGCTGGGTACTGGACAGATGCTAAATTTACTTCCTCGCAGTGCACAAACTAAAAATTCTGTTGCGTTCTGGCTGTAAAGTTAACGTCAGTAGATCCGTGGAATAAAAAATAGGTCTTACTGGGAAGAATTTCCCAGTCTCCGCAGTCTGTGATGGAGCTACTTGTAACACCAGCGGCTGCTACAACCCCCGACTCCTAAACTGAGCAGCAGGAATTAGAAGAAGCTGGGGAAAGGATTTTGGCTTTTAGGTCCAAGGCTTGTCACCATCTTTTTCTACTTTTTCACTCTGAAGCAATTCTACCACCCTCCCCACAGAAATTGCGAAGTTCTTCTGGTCTCGGCTTTAAGCCTTCTCCCTTCTTCCATCCCCTAAGAGCACTTGTGTCCTTTGAGCCCTGGCAAAAATGACAGAGACCCACCGATACAATGCACAACAGAACTTCTTATTGAACTAAAATCATTTGAAAAACACAAGATATTTTAAGTGATGTGAAATTTTGAGCAGTAGAAATGGAGCAGAAACAGGGCTGGGGAATGGACCAAAAAGGGCTCCGGGGATAGAGCAGCGTTCTCTGGGAGAGGAAGAAAACGGGATGTGAAATCTCTGTCACAGCAACTTTCTCTGATGCAATCTCTCCCAAGTCTTTCCCCTCTCAGGCTAAATGCAATATTTATTGATTACTTCAAATCAATGCAATGAAAAAAATCCTATTTTTTAAAATATATTGATCTTTCCATATTTCTCAATAATTGATAATGATTAGACCATCTTTAGTTTTACAAACGGAATTGGAAGAGGAGGGAAAAGTTGATACAAATACTGTAAAGGTACCAATTTCCTCATCAGCCTTGTGCTCGATATGCTCAGTGTACCAAGACCCCATTCTGTGATGGGAACCTCGTCAGGAACCCCGCAACTAGGCCATTTCCCTTCCAGAGGTTTTTCGTTTCATTCTGTCAATAAAACCCACAGCTCCCTCCCCATTCTCCCCAGTTAACAACTCCTCCCTAGCCCAGATTTTCAGAGGTATTCAGAGCAGACCATTGCATTCAGCTTCTCTGACTCAGATTTCCTCCCATTCACAGAACACGGACATTTCCAGTAACCTCTCAAATCAAGTCACATTTCCTCACTCAGTGCATTAGAGTCAGTGACAACAACTTCGTCAGTTCTCTTCTGCAGGGTCCGGAATTCAGTCTTTCATTGACTTAAAATTCCAGTGTTATACCTTTCCGCCTCTCTATCAAATATATCAGATATCCCTTTCAACTTTTTCCTTCTGCTCATAAAATAATTTTCATTTTTATCAGATCAGTGACTCATGTGTCTTCCTTGTACATCAGAGGAAACCGTGTAAGAGACACAGCATCTGGCAGGATGCCCTTATTTGCCAGTGATTTTTATTTTCCCTTCATTATGGTTACTTGGTCAGTTTCTGTCTGTCATGTAGAATATTAATTAGAAACAGAGATGGCAGTTTTGTAGTCCTATCAGTATTTCTAGTAGCAAATCTAGCGAGGCAGAAAAAAAAATCTCTGGGACATGGAAGTTAAGCTAAAAAAGTAAAACTGCCCTATTTCACCCTCCTTTGAAACAGCCTCAGCTTTGCATATGAGATACATGTAACACTGATACTCAGCATGACCGTATGTATGTGCATATAGCTACACGTAGCTCCCTTCCCGGGCGCTCCCTTCCTGCCGTACTGCGGACAGACGTTGTCAGCGCACTGTAACTAATGTATTCTCGCCATATGCCTCACCTGAGAGACAAACCGCAGGTACAAATCGTCGCCTTTGTTAGTTTCCCAGTTCAAACCCATACAAAAGCTTCTCCCTTGGAGCTGCAGCACCTACCCCAGGAATAATTTGCCCAAGGGTCAGTACCACGAGGTGAGTAGTGGTCGCTTAAGCGTGGATTCCTGTACAAGAAACCAAACATGTACGCTGCCATAGGACACATGCACAGAGGGTCAGAATTAGGCATAAGCATTTTCTTACTCTCACTGCAAGATCCTGCACTGAGGGAAACCACACAACCCGCTGACCAGAACTTCCTCAGGTTCCTGGTGCAATCATTCAGCTCAACACACACAGAGGAAAGGGAACTTTCACTGCTTCAGGAAGACAAATCCAAAACCTAAAGAGCACGACGAGGGACAGTGAATTCCTTTGCTCAGGTACTTTTTGTTCAGTTGCGGGTCTGTTACAAATATTAAGTTCTTAAACTCCAAGGTGAAGGGAGTCACTTCTCTCCTTTGCCTCGTTCATTCTCTCTCTTCTCCCTCTCTCAACAATTGCAAGGTGAAATCCAGTTTCCAGGTAACTGTATGGATCACGTATTGAGTGACCACATCCACTTCCCTTCCCCCCATTATTTCCTATAGCCTAACAGGCAACTAAGCAAGAAGAGGCAGTTTGCAATATTTTAAAATTCACTCTTAATTTAAGGTTTAATTTGACTAAAAATGTTGCACACACAATTAAAAGCAATTTTTTAAAAAACAAGGAAAATAACTATGGAAGTCTTTTCAGTGGCTAAAAATCCCAGCAGTCAGAACAATGAGCAGATCAGTTCCATAAGGATAATATGCTCACACAACTAGGTAGCGATCCAGGCACAACTACAATCCCTGTTTTACATGATATGTTCACAACGTAATTGTCTTGCAGTAGGAGCAAGAAATGGCTAAAGAGGTATATATTGGACCAACTTTTACCCTCAGCTGTAAGAATGCAATCCGAAATCTAACCTCAACAAAACCAAAATGTAAATCAAAGCAGCACCTGTCACACTGCACATACACCTTCAATTACGCTGTGTTTTTAAGGCTTCCCATACCTTTTCCTTCTCTCAACAACTTTTTCCAGACTTAGCCATATTTCTTTCCCTGCATCATCGTTGTACTCATCTAATTAAAAAAAAAAAAAAAAAAAAAGAAAAAAAAAGAGAGAGAGATCAAGATATTTAAATTCCTATTTCTTGGTCTCCCTTCCCCAGCCTCAGCAATGTTAAAAAAAGGTTAGCTGGCACACTGAACCAAGCCAAGCGCTTCTCTAAACTGACAGCACTCTGACACCTTCTCTTCTCAAAAATCAGCCCTCCGTGCCTACTGTAAAGCTGTAGGGGCTCCGTGGCACTTCCCCCAGGGCCACCTTCATCTGTCTGCTCTGCGGCCAAAGAGTTGTGAATATAGGCAAGGCGCCCTTGATATTACTGGGAGCTGCCGGAGAGCCCGTGGCGAAGTAGCAGGGGTGAACAGCAATCCCCCACGCAGACTCTTTCTTACTGTTTTCACGTTGTTTGAGTTCCTTTTCTCAATTCCCAAAGTAGAACAAATAAAAGGAAAAAGTTAACAGACAACACAGCAAGTGATAATGATCTAGCTTTTGATTGTGGCATTTTGTTTAGCTGTTTTTTGTTGTTTTGTAATGAAGGTAAACACACTTTCTATTTTTGACTAAATATTACAAGACTCCCAGCGGCATACAGAATACATTTCCCTTAAGAAACTGTTTGTTTATTTTTAATTCAAAATGGAGCAGCCACAAACGAAGCACCAGTGGGGTAAGGAAAATCACATGGGTTAGATTATTAATTTGTATTAACAATACTAAGTCTCATTTTAATGAAACTGCTGGAAGCAGGGGACTAAAGGAAGGAGAAATGTACGTAAGGACAGATGGCATATGGGCAAACGAGACAGGAACACAGGTAAAAGACAGCTGTAATGAGAGAAGAGGGGTAAGTATCATCGGGGGGGGGGGGGTTAAGTGTTTAAATTTTACTAAATACAAGGTGCTCTTCTGAAAACAAAAGCAATGAAACAGACAAAATTGCTTCACTCCCACCTCCGATGACAGCACAGAACCTGCATAGGTGACACACGGATTACTAACATGCAAACACACAAAAGGGGACTCAGCTCTGGCTGAGATTTATCGGAGAGGAGAAGCGCGTGTGGAAATGCATCGTTCCAGCGAGCTGGATGCAAACGCTGCACAGGTTTCGCCTTGTTTCCCAACTTCCCCGAAAGGATCGAGCCAAACTTAGCACGTTAAAGTGGCTGTGAACGCGGCATCACCCGGCACAGCCCAGCTCGGAGCACAAAGAGCAGTAGCAGGTGCTAAGGTAGTTGCCAGCGGTCCCAGCTCGGGATGCCCGCCTGCTCGCCAGCCCTCCAGCTCGCTCCACTCTTTCCCAGGGCGGGTTACCCGAATAGAAAGCCGTGGGAAAGCACATTTCCAGGGGGGGATTTCAGGTGAAAAA
>CM021769.1:22885076-23009443 GCA_011076525.1 Nettapus auritus
GGGCGCCGCGCTCCCCGGGGCAGGGCGGGCGTGGGCGCCCCGCGGCTCGGCAGCCCCGTCCACGCGTGGCACGGCCCCGCGCGTGTGCCGTGGGGGCAGCCCCGCACGTGCGGCCGTGGAAGGCGCTTGGGAAGCTCGGCCTCTGCCGCGGGCTGCCCTCGGCCGGGGGGGCTCGCAGCTCCCACGCGCGTTTTCACACCTGTGCGGTTTCTCGGCACGGACCGCGGGGATGCCCCGAGGCAGGGATCTGGCCGAAGAGCCTCCTCGCAGAAGCACACGAAGCTCGTCGACACGGGCACCGACAGCCCAGCTCACGCAGAGGTGGCCTACAGGGGCTACCTGGCCACCGCTGCTGGCCCTTCGCCTGCTCCCCTGCATGCACGCAGACCTCACCTGTCCCCCTTCCACGCTGCACGTTCAGAAATCAAATACATCGAAATTACCTTCACTGATACCTAGAGGCCTTTTTAAATGGGAAATACAAACACCTGGATTAAGACTTTGCTCTCCTGTATCAAACAAAAAGAAAAGTGTTGGAGCTAAATGGTTATTCCTTATTACAAGACACAGGATGTAAGCTGAGGTGAACCTAACACACCCGGTACGCGATGAGCTCCCAGAGCTTTTCAGATGAGGGGTCTGCACTGCAAAGCAGAAAAGGCACTGTGGTTCAGTGGCAGCAAGCACTAAATTGTACGAAAAGTTTTAGTCTAAGTATTTGAAGAAACTTGAAGCAGACAATATCCCCAAAAGAGGAATGGTCAAAGTCACAGCCAGTGCAAACCATCTCCTTTGCTGCTGTCAGTGCAACTTCCGCACTACACCCTCTACCAGAGCTCTCAGCCACAATGAAAAATGCAACAAGAACACCCTGCAGAGCAACGGTACGCCCTGGCGTGTCCCCCAGCTGTGGGGGACAAGCTGGGTGACTCCCATCAACTTCCCTTGAGAGAAGGCAGCCTAAGGATATCACACAAATGAGAAATCTGTTATGGTGGCAGGCTTCTGCCAAGAAGTTACGGAAAACAGATAGTTTAGAAACAGGAGACAGAGCAAGGACCCATCCGCAGTTTTATAAGCACAGCAGAATCTGCTCACCTGGATGTTTCAGGTGACGCACAGTTCAGGCCATATATCTTTCCAGAAAGCAGGATTAGAGCAAATGGAAATGTACACACATCTTTGCACACCCCAGTGATACATCAGCACCGTGGAAACCCTAAGATGCTTTAAATGTTAACGAGGCAGGAGACAAGGGCTTGGGGGCAGCACGAGTAGGGCCCAAGACTGTCAGGACAGAGTCTCACCATCCACGCTGGGGAACACCTGACTCAAAGAGAGGCAAGGAGGAGGAAACCAGCACCAGGGTCCCGATGCGCGGTAGCGTGGGAGGCTGGGGAGGCACACGGGGCCAGGACCGGGGTAGGCTACAGCCCAAGAGCATCCAGGATGCTTGCAGGGAGCTGGTTTTGACTGAAAGCAATTTGCTCTGGAAAGATGCTCACCGGCTGCATCCCGGCTGTGCAGAGATTGGGGTGGCTCTGGGTGAATGGGAGTCCGGGGGGGAATGGCCTGGCAGGCAGGTTCTGCTCGCCCAGCAGCTGGCGTTTTAATTTGGCGCTCTAACTTTTATCCAGGCTGGGGTGAGGCAAGCAGGGGCCCATGTGATCGCCTGGCACAAGGTCCATGGGGCTGAATTAACTGATACGGGCAGCACAATGGTGGGTTTGTGCTCTGGAAATGGGCTGCTGCTGACAGAGAACTCCCCGGGTAAGGTGGGTATTTACAGAGTGGTGCAGAAATGTAACTTTAATCTCTTCTGACCCAGTGCAAACGAACAAATGGCGCTTCCCCCACCTCGAGAGGAGCTGTGCAAAGGCCTGCCTCTTCCTTTCTCAGAAGGCTGGAAAGGAATTATCTCTGCTGGCCGTGCCTGACCTGTGAGCTTGAATTCCCTATGGAAGGGGACAAGAGTCCTGCAGGCTGGCTTTGGAACTTCAGGAGGCTTCAGCTTCCTTTGCAACCCCCGTGCTTGCTTGAGCTCTTCTCACAGCTTTCGCCAAATTCTCTTCCCCCCAAGAACAAAGAAGGAAACATTGATCCCGACACGGCCTTCCTTCCAATGCATGTTGTGAAAACAGTGCCAGAACAAGGACTCAGGCCGCCAGATCTGGAAGCCAAAAGCCCCGGTTTGGGTAAACACAAGGCAGAACGGCACACACAGCAGCAAAGCGAGCTGCCCCCACGAGCACGGCCTTCATTTGCTGGCCTGACCGAGTCCTGCCCTGGTAAGTGCGACCTGGTGGGATAACAATCCAAAGGCAGCCTCTGGATTTTGAGGCTCCCAGTTCCTCTCTCACCAATCCCAATGTGGAGCAAGGGCTTTCCATCAGAGCTAGCCTAGGTTGGAGACCAGCCCGAGCGCAGACGGAGCCACAGCAGCACCAGGTCTTTGAGACAGGCAAACTCCCCACTCCGAGGATGGAAAACAAGAAATGCAAAGACATCTTTTGTACTTTCACTGGCTCTTCCAAGAGATGACAGATTAAAAACTTCTTTAGAACTTCTCCCCCCAGCTTTTAATGACTACGCTATTTTTGATAGGTTAGCTTTTTTACTTCTTTTTTTTTTTTTCTCCAATTTTTATCATGGAAATAACAATCAACTTTCCAGCAAGCTGACTGATTGACTGACAGAAATTTCATTTGGACTAATATAGGAGCAACTTGCAAATCATGCCAAACAAACCTGATTTCACTTGTTGATAAGGTTATTTTTTTGTGAATAAGGAAAATACAGCAGACGGAGATATCCAGTTACTTTCAAGGGTTTGGGATTTTTTTTTTTTTTCCTTTTATGAAGGCCATACTATTGTATTCTCACATGGAAGTCAACGACGAGGTACACAGGGCAAAAACCATACAGAATCAGGAGAGCTAAACAGAGCAGACGGACTTGTGTACACACACTCTTGTCTTGTCTGGTGGGGAAAGAGGAGCTCAGTAAGAAGCCTTTCCCAGCCTTCAATTCATTTAAAGAAACAATATTTACACACAAACCATTGGGATGAATTCAGAAGACAACCCTTTTACACTTCAGAGACCAACAGTACTGCTTCACAGAAGTCACTGCATCGCATGCCCTGATCCCTCTGCTTTGCAAAGAGGTTAGTTACTGTGCAGAGAAACTTAGATCCTCTGAGCACAAGTCCCTGCTCACTGGTGGGCATTCACCACTCCCACATATTCATCCCCTTGCTCCACCTATCTCAGATACAGACTCGATCCATGTGGACAAAACAACCTTCTCTGTTTTGGCACTCAGTTCTCTTTTCCCTTACTATGCCTAAACAAAACAGTTCCCTCCCCCACCAAACGCAATTTGTTGTTCTCTGCCAAACTCCATATTGATTTTTGTTTCCTCCAAAAACTCTTAATTGGCCTCCTGAACAATATACTCCATCTAAAAGGCATCACCACCACCATTGCTAAGCTCAACATCTATTTAAGCAGGAAGTAGTTTTCACATTGTTATTTTTAAGTAACTGCCCATCTGAACATCCTACGACATGCTTCAAGCATTACCTAGTCTTGGAAACAATAATTCTCAACCTATAGATGTCAAATCATATCATAAAGAGGTTATGTGACTTGCCCAAGATCAATCTGAGCAAATCTGCAGCACAGCTTGGCTCTGAATATGTGTCTTAACCCTTACCATCCTGCTGTGACTCGGAATTCCTTATCTCCAGAACATGACCTTTCATTAAGTTCTGACTTTTTCCTGCTCCATGTTCAGATACAGCAATGTTAGGAGCCTTGAGAGACGACAAACGTAATCCTCCATTATCAATGAGAAGTTAAAACTTTCTTTAAGAACCCCTACTTTTGGAGGGCCAGTGCTGATTTTTGTCTTTCCATACCTGCTTTCATCTTTGCAGTGTTCACAGCAGAACAAGCTGTTTCCAGAGCAGAACATGTTCCTGTTGGCATCCCAGATGAAACACACAAAAATAAGCTAGGAGAAGCCATATTAACTTTTACAGAATTCAAAACAGGGCATCAGAGTAAGAGGCAGGCACTGGGTGTTTTACCAAATGGGAAGAGATTCCATTTTCTAGTTTTTCAAAGACCTCGTAGTAAGAAACATACTTTCTTTTGTATGAGGGAAGCAAGAGAATAAGTTTTATAGCTGAGATTATGTCTTCATCTTTCTTGCATCATCAGTTTTCTGGGGTATTTGATATGGACTTCTATCCTCCTTACTCAGAAATAGCATAATTTATCTGCTTTCATGTTTTGTCAATCTACTTTGTCAGCCAAGCTCTTGTTTAACTAAGCAGTCAGCAATCTTCCTCAAAAAAGGTAGGTAATTACCGAAGTAGATTGATCTTGTAGACTTAGATGATCTCAAAGGAGGGCTGTGTTCCAGCTCCAAATTTTGACCAGTTGCTGATCTGTTTCTTGTGATGTATTACAGTAAACCTCAGTTGGGCCACCTTGGTTGAGCAGAACATGACCAAGACATTGACTGGAAAGTGATTTTATGCAAACTGACTGCTACACATCATCTACTAGCACACTCACTGCTATTTCCCAGACTCTCTCCAAATCGCAGCAAAGCAGAAATGAACCTTTCCCCAGCCATAGTCCCAGGTGTCCACAGAGCAGCACTTGGTCTATTTGCTTAGCTACCAAGAGTAGGGAGGCAACACAGAGAATCAAAGAGTCTTAAAATTACTTCTGTTTAGCCACCACAGATCCTTCAGCAGAGACATGACAACCATGGTTTTCCCAATATGGTGGTTCATCCTGTCAGATGGGACAAGGTCATACACCTTCATTTTCTTTCCTGAGTACACCGGCTTCAAGTCTTGAATTTGAAAAGGCCAAGGTGGGACGTCAGGAGAACAGGGGATGCTTGAGGATGCTTGTTTATTCCTCTAAGGTGGTGAGATGATTTGCTGCTTCTCTCTGCATTCCCATGCACTCTAACCAACCACCTGAGGATCCCAGTGTTCACTGTACCTGCTTAACCACTGAGCTGCTCAAAATAAATACTTATTTTGTCAAAAAGAATAACAGTTACTTATTTTCATGCTGCAAGGAAAGCATTAAAACATTTTTGGCACGTGCGATGATAATGCTGAGTGCCTCAGCCCAGAAAAATAGAGGAACTTAAGGAACCAAAATGTTACACCTGTTAGCAAGCACATCCAACACAGGCTAAGCAGTGAAGATGGACTGTAATTTTTCCAAGTCTGTGACTGAAATGCACCTAAGCACATGCAAGATAACTTTTTCTCAGTAACGGCAATAAGGCAGCTGCAGTGGACCACGCTTTCCAGTTTGAATTCTATGACATAATAAAAAGCAGTGCATATCTGTGCAACTTTCTCTTTATCTGGGTTCTCTGAGTAGGTAATGCAGACCTTTTAGAAAGTGACATAGGAAGTTATAAAGAAGCAAACCAGTGAAAGGTTTCCATCCAGGGTATATGGCATGAAGAAAGCAAGGATTAAAGGCCTTCTTTTCCCTGTAGGAACCTCCATCTGGCCTCATCTGGGCACACTCAACAGAAGACTACTGACTTCACATGGTCAGCCAGACCAAATACAGAAGAGCTCACTGCCAGTGGATCTGTGCACAAGTGTGTAACAGCGAGACAAAACTGCAGATTCCAAGTGACCTTAGGAAACCTGATGCGTGACGGTCTGGAAAAAAAGCCACAGAGATCATCACACGATCAGGACTGCCCTTCTGGTCACCTTCTCCAGCCCCAGAATATTCCAGTTTCTAACAGTAAGGGGTTACAGGGTTTGACTGAACCCCGACCTGACAGAGGCCAGCTTCCTTCTGGCAACACAAAAGCTGCAAGCCCCCTCTGCTCTGAATCCTCCAAGCAGCTCAGTTAAGTACACCTGCGCTCTGAAGATCTGTTCTGTACTAACTTTAATGTTTGGACAACACAGATTTATCCACAGCTCCCTCCTGAGTGTATTTATTACTTGTACAACATTTATTTCACTTTCTGGACAGGAGCAAATTGGAAATAACAGCTGAGGTTGTGCCATCATTTTGTTAGGTAGCTTTTATGGGGTTATAACAAACCCTATCCCAAGCTCCTTAACATAGTTTTAACAGCTGAGTCCCATCAACTGTACCTCATTCAGATACCTGCAATATCTGAATATCAAAGTGCACATTAGGGAATCAAAAGTCATTAACATTCACACACTATGCCTACATGAATGATCAGGGTTTCGTGGTGCTTTTTCAAAAAAAGAAATTGAAAAAGAAAAAGAACAAGAAATCCAATCATTATCTATACCACATACCTAAACACTATTTAGGGGTGGCAGGGCAACTCAGGACCATATAATCTTGTCTTCTTTAGCTATGCAAAATGCAAATACATGATCATGAGGGTAGCCAGTCAAAAGGAAATGCTGATACCAGAAAGCTTTTCTATGCAAAGGAAAAGAGAAGCTTCACTCATCAGCCCTACTTCTGCTAAGCAGGCCTGTGTACTCCAAAAGATAGCACTCTCTAGCACGTGTGAAAATACAGCTCCCTAGATGTCTCTGTAACAGTCCTACTGAGGTGACTTCCAAGTCTTTTAAGTTTCTCAGAGATCCAGGCACAGAAGAAGTTGTGGGCAGCAACAATGTCATCTCCTGATGGACCTGAATATGCATCACTGACTTTCAGCAAACATGCCTTCATCCTTCCTGTGTTGCCAGCTTTGCCATTCTTGTGGCAGCATTAGAGAAAATTACTTTTCAGTACATCCGTTAAGGCAAACTCAAACCTCAGTCCCACGTGCTATGGTGCTGCAGCCTCCTAGCAACAGGTCCCCCACTGTGCTTACAAAGGAAAATGTAGTTTGGTCTTTCACTCATCTCCTGAGCACCTTTATTATAGTGATGATCAAGGACTACCAACATCCACCTCTTGGCTCCTCTGTTAAATACACCAAGTTTCCATTAAGTATTTACAGTCAGATGAAATCAGTAGTACTCATCTTTTAGACCTTGCTTATCAACATTTGGCAATACTTCATAACTCATGTGGTAAGCAACGCAGTAAAGGGTAGGCTTTATGCCAAGACATGTATGTGTGCTCCATAGCTTGTTGTTAGCAGGTTCCTCCCGGGAACCATACAGCCTGGGGCCAGCACTCCCCTTTGCTGCTTCTTCAGAGTACCAAGAGGCCAAACAGAAGCAAGGCGGAAGGAAGATGATAGGAGAGAAAGACTGTCGCTTCTTCA
This sequence comes from Nettapus auritus, assembly GCA_011076525.1. NCBI lineage: Eukaryota > Metazoa > Chordata > Aves > Anseriformes > Anatidae > Nettapus > Nettapus auritus. The sequence continues at coordinate 22,892,346 of CM021769.1, forward strand.
AAAACAGAGGTCCACAAACCAGCCAACGATGTGGCACCTGGGAGGGCATTGCCTTGCTTCCTAGGGAGAAGGTACCAGGTGAGGGTACCTGGAGAAACCACGTTGTTTTCAGGGGCTTATTGCAGGAGAAGAGCCATTAAACCGATTGGTCAAGCAGGGTGGTGAAAAGCAAAGACAAAGATGTAGGTCGTCAGCCTTGATTAGCCAGGAATCATTTGAGTTGAATCCACAGCCCATCTGGCATTATGACCATACTCATGGCAAGCTGCATTTCACCCAGCTGGACTGTTGCCTCATCCAAAGGCGCCATGAGGGAGCACCAGTGGCCTGCAACACAACTCCAGGCTGCGCCAGTGCATGTCATGGGTAACTGCCCAGCAATGTGATGATGTTCAGAACATGCCTTGCACGTCCTACTGCCCAGCACGTGTGTTCTGCTTGCAGAGGCATTACTAATACTTCCAGAAATACAAAATACTTCTCTGTAGACACACCAAGATGACAGCCATCAGATAAGCATTAAATGTCTTCAGGGGTTGCACAGGGCTACATACCAAGCACCTTTAGATTCAATACTTGCTACACAGAATCACTTCTTTTAATTAATGAATTTATTTTATCTTTTAATCTACTACAGTTTATACATACGAAGTTCAAGAATACTGATGTAAGCCCTAAATATTTGGCCAGCTCTCAAACACCTATTAATGAGATGCTACAGGTCAGCTGAGCAGGCAACTGAGAGCCTGCACTCTGAATTTAAGTTCCTAAACTTTTTCCTACTCCCTGTGGGACAATGAACAAGCACTCAGATGCCTCAGTAGAATAGAACAGATCGTTGAAGGTTCCTTCCATCTGAACATCTAATCCAACTGCCTGACCACTTTAGGACTTACCAAAAGTTAGAGCATATTGCCTTTTGAACACTGACAGGCATGGGGTCTCAAACACCTCTCTAGGAAGCCTGTTCCAGTGTTTGACCACCCCCATGGTTCAGAAAATTTTCCTAGTATCCCGTTTGAACCTCCCCTGGTGCAGCTTTGTGCCATTCTCAAGTATCCTATCATGGGTTACCAAGGAGAAGAGACCAGCACCTCCCTCTCCACTCCTCTTCCTCAGGAAGTTGTAGAGAGCAACCAAGTCACCTCTGAGCCTTCTTTTCTCCAAACTTCACAACCCAAGTCTTCTTAGCCTTACCTCATAGGACATGCCTTCCAGCCCTTTCACCAGCTCTGTTGTATGCTTTCTTAGAGTGCTGCTAGAGTTAAGCATTTCAGGTGTCCACATGTGCCCAGTGCTCTCAAGCAAGGGTCAACGCTAGCTGCAATACCTGGGGAAGTGCCCTGCAGAGGTTTGTCAGAATAAGCCATGGGGCAGCACGCTGGAGCCAGTATACCATAGGTGAACCTGCAGTGCTACCATTTCACCTCACCCCAAACTCCTGATGCAACCTAAATACCCCCCCAAAACCCTCTTCCCTAAAAGAAATTGTTCCTTCAAAAAAAGGAGGAGAAGCTGGGTCATCAGGTGAGGGTGAAATTGGTTTAAAAGCCATTAAGAAGAAAGCAATGCAGGCGTTCAGGAGCAATCACAGCTGCTTGGGCTGATCAGGAGAGACAGGGGGGATTATTTATTTATGGAGTTCCTGCTCTCCCTGGGCGGGCGCATCCACTGGGGAAGCTTTAAGAGAAGTGGGGAGCAGGAGGCTGCTCAGAATCCTCCAGAGGTTTTCCTGGCCTAGGTCTCAGGAGACTTAAACACAATTCATGCCCAGAGTGTCCACAAAGCATCAACTGTCTCTCAGAGCAGGAAAGGCCAGAAAGAGCATCGCACAGGTCTCTGCTGGGACAGAGCCTCAGGCACCCAGGGTGCTATGCAAGCTCTGCAGAGCTTTCAGTAAGATCCCTTCAGAGCAATAGTGCTGGAGTACATAGCTGCTTCTGTTTCTCTTTTCTCGTGGTTCAGCTGCTTCCTTTAAACACAGATCAAGTGTCTCAAGGGACTCAGCAAACGTTTAACAGACCTGCCTGATGGAAGGACCTCCAATGAGAAAACCAAGACCTGAAAATCCCAACAGGCAACCTCAATTCAATCCACAGCTGATAGAGCAGCTCCGAAGTTACATGCAACCAGATCCTGACTGCACAGAAAGCACATCGTTCTAGTCTGTATCCACAGCTCATCCAAACATCCTAAATATAAGGGGGAGGGAGGGACTAGCAGATTAAACAAAAGGAAATAACTGAATTGAGGAACAGCATGGAGAAAGATTGAGAATTCTTTTTCAAGGTACAGTACAGTCTTTCCTGATAAAGTTCCTTATTGTTCCCCCAAACTGGGAGGTGAAGAAGACTTATTCCCTAAAACCATGAAGTTTCTTTCAGTATTCAGAGCTGACCTTTCACTACTAACTAAAATAAGAGCTGTAGAGACAGACACACACAGACCAGCCCAGACACATCTGGCAACTATCCTCCTCTCCTGACTGGTCCGAGAGCCACAAAGGGGAACCAGGGCTTGGAAACTATCAAGTATGACCTGAATTTCTTGTTGGAAAATGCTGCAGAAGAAAAACATTTCAAAAAGGTCACTGATGGGGGCCGAACAGATTATATGAGTGGTACAGCCTGTGCTGTGTCAATTCATGTCTCCCTGCAATTCATTACTGATGAGATGCCAGAGATTGAGATGAAAAGGGCAGGAGCAGACAATGAACTAGACAACTAGACACATTTTATTTAACATTCCCAGTTTCTTCCTGCTCCCCTTGCCTGATACACCTTGCTTTGCTCCCCAGTGATGTTATTCCCTCCCTCTTCCTGCCTCAAATCAGGATATTGTTGTGTGCTGCTCAAGCTCCTGCAAAGCCAGTTGTGGCAGCAAAATAACTCATGAATACAAAAACCAGTTTGGGAAACCTTTGAAAACATAATAACTGAAGGACAACAGGTATCATCTTCACCAAGATCAGTGATCCAAGGTAGTCTCAACATCAGATAGGCACAGTCTAAGAGTAAGAGAGCTTCAGCAAGTCCTAACTCACACTGTCTTCTCCCCAGTCTCCTTCTCACCATACAAAACAATGTGATTTCTGCTAAATACAGGACATACAAACACAACAAAATAACTTTGTTCTTCCAGTCGGTGTTCCTCCAAACTAAGGGCAATATTAAAAGGATCCATCTGCAATGAAACAGGTCTTATTTGGCCTTTCAAAGACACCTTCCTTTTCTGCCTGTTCAGAAACAGGTTGCGTTTTCTCAGTTTCTATGACCTTTCTTTCCCACCCTGGGAAGAGCATCATTAAGCACTGATAGCTAGTTAATCCTGATGGGAGACTGCTCTAGAGAGCGGTCTCCCCAGGGGAGCTGGAACACAGAAGATCCAGGACTCCCTGGGGAGCTCTCCTGCTTTGACCTGAGTAGTGGCTTAAAAATCTTTACAAGGCCACACCAAATACACTGCTGGTTCACAAGTGCCAGGTTTATTATTTTATGTACTTCAATGCACGCTGTTTGGGAATTCCAATTCATCCCTTATTTTGCTAAATACAGCTTTAAGTTCTCAAATCCTCCAGAGTCTTCATTGTCATTTGCCCCTTCATGCTCTTGTTTGCCTTTTTTATTTCCTTTCCAACTTGCCAAAAGAAAAAAAAACACATCCATTTTGACTCTGTTCCTGGCCAGTCAACCTTGCTTTCAGAGCCTGGCACACCAACTTCCCCTGCCGCAACTGTCAGGTTACAAAAACAAAAGGAGAACACTTGCTTCCTTGTGAAACACTTCCCATTGAGATCTTTCAGTCACAGCAATTTCTGCAGCATGCTCTGTGCTTTCACAGAGCCTCAATTTTGCAGAAATACAAGGCTTAATCTGCACTCATTGACGGGCCTTTGACAGCCAGGAGGAGGTACACTCAGGCCTCTGCATGGGTGACATTACCTCTGTACTGCTGGGCACAGGATTCCCCCAGTGGCACTGGCATTAGAGATGTCCAACGCTTGCCTCCTCTCTTCGCAGGCTTTCTTTGCACGATGTGACTGCAGTATAATTCAGGGTACAATTTAAAATAGATTATTTTAAGCTCTAAAGGTGCAAAAGGCACTCATTACTACTGAAACTAAACCTGTTTAGGCATCTAATGAGCCCAAATGAAGTATCCTGAAACTGGCAGGAGAGCATCCGTGGTTTGGATTTTCACTAGTTTAAATGGATTGTCTCGAAATCGATACAAGTTTAAGCGTACAGCTTCCTTGTGTATAACAGATCTTCTCTGGACCGAGAAAGTGGCATCACTTACAAAATAAAAAGCTGCCTGTGCAAGGGTACAACACCTATTAATGAATACCACAAAGCAGCACCGAGTAGAAGGGGCAGAGGACATAGCTGCATGCAGCTTGTTAGGAAATACTGCACCCAAGAAGGGGTATCCAGAAGTGACAGCCAACTAACAAAAGTTTCAGGGATATCCCAGTACATTCAAGATCCTCCCATGGTTGGGAAACATAAGGAAAAAAAAAAACGTGGGTGTATCTCCAGAGACGTAGAATGTTTTCATACATTTGTAGAGCACCTGTGTTACAGAGGGGCTCGGGGCTCTCTGTCAGCAGAGGATGCAAACTGGTTAAAGTGAACAGTGCACAGAGCAAGGCTGCACATCTTGCAGCACTCTAGCCCTACATCCCTACCTCCCAGGGCAGCTCACAGAGACTTGCTGTCAAGAAAACCCTCTCAGAAGACGCAACAGCCTTTGTGGGAGGCTGGGGCCAGAATCCGCTCCTGTCAAACAGCTCTCCAGACCAGGATGTGACTGCGGCTGGTGAAACATGTTAGCTAATGAAGATTGAGTCAGGCAGGCAGAGACGATCCCCTCAGCCTGTTAATCCACTTAGGGAAGGAGAAGGGAAACCTGAGCTGAATTCCAGTGCTCCCTGCAGCAGACTGTACTCTGCTTCAGCACCTATGCAGAGCAAAAACAGCCAGAGCTGGACTGGGGAGAGCTCTGGACACAAAACGAGTGATTTTGGGAGGTATGATCAAGAGGACAGACTCAGGGAACAGCACTCTCTGTGCTGGTTTTTGTTCTTACTGGGTCTAATAAACCAAACTGTGCTTTACCTGCCCCCTCACCAAGAGGGAGCAGGATGAGGCTGGATATGAACTTCTGCCTGACAGCAGGGCAGGGAGAGCACACACACCTTGAGCAGTTTTCACAGAGCAAAAAGGCTTCCCCAGGGGTCAGCTCGGATTCCTGGGTCAGAAACTCAGAGAGAGCATTTGTGCCCCACACATCCATCCCAGCAGCGACAGAAAGCCAGCCCGTGCCTCCTGTCCAGTTTAACTCCTGCGATTTACAAGGATGATGGGTGTCAATCCCAGGAAATGTCAGATTATCCTTAACCACCAGAGGGTGCTCCCCATCTCAAAGACAGAGTCAATGTCAGACTCACCCAGACAGCTAGAGGAGCCTTTACTTCCAGCAATCGGGGAATCTGAGCAAGGGAAAAATTAGAAGATTAATAATAAATAATTATTAATGAATCTGATCCTGTGTCTCTCCTCTCTTTCCCCATCCCTCCTGTCCGGGCAAGGTAAGGCCCTTTGTCCTATTTGTCCTCTGTGTCCTGCTCAGTCAGGTGATTTTCTCACACTGGAGGTTAAATCACTTTTATTCTTTTCTCCTAGATCGTGGATCCAGAGCAGCAAATAAATGTTTTCCGCTTGGCAGGTCTGTAAAGAATGAGAGTCCAGCTTGCCTGCCTCTGAGCACGGTAAGGATCGTGCTCTCTGGGCTCACGGAGTTTTTTGCAGTGTCAAGGCCTCACCTTACCCCTGCGCAGCCGCAGCAGGGTGGGGGCACCAGACCTTGTTTTCAGGCTCATTTTCCCTACTCTGTCCTAAGCCATTTTTCCAGAGAGCAGGTTCTTGCTGTGCAGAGATGCCTCAAGATGATGCTTTCAGAGCAGATGTGCCCAAGTTTTTGGGCAGTAGCACTGCCCATAATGCAAATGTAGGGAAAGACGGTTCACTTTGGGAACGCAGGGCCCCCACAGCCTCCCTTCCTCTGCTCACTGGCAAGGAGCAGAGGCTTGTGACTGCGGCGACATGCTCAGGAGCCATGCACCGGGCAAGGTGCTGCTTTGTGCACCATCTTCCCTTTTGCACAGGTTAGAAGTAATACCCCAGAGTTGCATCATATAGGGAGAACACAGCAGTTAGGATTAAATCATAAGGGTCATATTGCACCCTGGCATTCAGAAAAGAGAGCTTAAAGTATGCCAAGTAAGATCAGGCACCTATGCAAAACAGGCCGGCTCTGCTGACACGTCTGGCATAACATCCATTTGTCTCAGCCCCAGCTTACTTTGATAGTCCAGGTCTGTGTGTCCCACAGGGAAATGAGTGCTCGTTGATGGCTCCCACCCAGCACACATGCTGCATTTTGCTGTCCGACCACCACAAGAACAGATTGTTGTATTCTTTCTTTAATTGCTCTTTCCTCTCTCCTTTGGCCACTAGTGCCAGGTCCTGCCTGCAGGGATTTTTGTCAGAGTTCCTGCTCTTGGATACCCTGGCATCACTTTTTGTTCTGTCTTCTTTAAACCAATAATACATTTTTTTTTCTGATAAAAGAGTGAAAATCAAGCAGTTAAAACCCTGCACAAGGAACTCTCATCCAGTCTCTTACACAAAGTAAAGCATGTTTGATAGGAGTGGCTTGCTTAATGTCCAGAATGAACCATTATCTGCAGTACATGTGGGAACTAGTGCTTTCCAAGTCATCAACTGGCCAACAGTGGCACCAGCCATACTTGAGAGAGGCATCACACTGCAGCCAAAACAGGACAATGAATCCTCCTCCGGTCTTTGAGATTGTGAGAAGGGAAAGAGGTGAAAATATAAGAGAAAGATTTTACGGTCAGTTCTCAGACACTTGCAATAGACAATTAATTCTACTTGCTACAAACGAAGTGTCAGGGCTGTGTGTCACAGATACAATTCTTGCACTACTCACACCATTTTCCTTGCCAATACAGCAAATATCAGACATGGCACAGAAAGGTTAACCAGTGTTAGGTTTGGACACCGACCATCCTAGCATTATTAACATTCAAATTCTCAACTTAATAGATTTTAACACTACTCCATTACCACTCCAGTCACCATAAATGTGTTCCTAAACATGAACATAATCAGTCATCAAAAATGAGGTTATCTAAATATAGGTATTTTGAGCATTAAATTTCTGTGTACTTTCACTAGGAGCTCAAGTTTTGTCATTCTTCCTCCTCCCACTACAACAACAACTTTTCAAGTTATTCCATAGCCCTAGTGACATTCTCCTTTCTTGCATATTTCTGCAGAAAAATTATGTAAGTTTTTGTTCTTTTAATTACTGCTAGTGGGTTTTAAGAGCTCAGATATCTCTGATTCCTTTACTCTTCAGAACAGTATTTGGGTGTCATCTTTGCTCATGAAGCCAAATTACAGTCAGATCTGTCTTCCACATTAAATTGCACCTCAGTGGATATTACAGCTTGGGGATTACATACTATTTAAGATGAACAGGTTTTGACTACCTGCAATTAGCTGATCTGCAGCTACACAAAATGGAAACACTTCCTCCAAGCAGAGAGGCTGGGACAACACCATCTTACAGCTCATAAATTGGTGAAGTACAACAAGAATAGTGAAACAAAAACAAAAAAACTGTGCATTAAATAGGGCGCTCTACAAATGCAGTTAAGAAATAGGAAATGACACAGTTGTGTTTACTACAAGTGAGAAACACTTTTAGCTCTTGGGTACATGCACATTATTTTACAGACATTAATTACACGACCATATTTTTCCCCACAGGATCTCACCTCAGTCTGTACTCAGAAAGGATTGTGTCCATGCAAAGAGCAGCTATTTGAAATACTGTTTTCTGCTCAGAGTGGCTGGTGTGGCCCCAGGCCTTATTTACCACACATTATTCAAACCTGGCTCTGGAGATTTACTCATTTCCTCACGTGTTTTTCTTTGGGCTTATCATTACACTGTCCAAGGGCTTCACCATCCCGAGATCATTTATTTTCACACACCCCTATGAAAGGAGGGAGTATTTTTATTCCCATTTTATGGTTGAATAATTGTGGACCACTGTGAAAGGTGCTTGCTAATTCTGGGTGCCGAGTCTGAGACACACACGGGCTGACTGATCTGTGTTTGTATAGCACTGTGCTAGTGGATTCCCATTCACTTCATCTGCAGCTGTAAGCACTCAGTGCCCCTGTAAAGTAGGTCCTTTGGATCAAAAAAGGTTCACTATAAAACAGGGAATGCACAATCAAACAGCCACTGGCACAACAGCTGCTTAAAAAACGTAATGGCTATCATACAGAAATGGTCAGAGAGAAAGTCAACTGCCAGGTCAGAATTTCTCTGCCTCAGCCATAAAAGGTTCTCTTTCTCTCCTGCTGTCCCTTGTCTCACTCACTACACACCTGACAAATGAGGCAGGGGTCCTACAGATGGTCTCTTTCACTCTGCAACTCTGATTTATCTCAGAGTAGGTCCATCACATGCAGTGAATGAGGCAGGGGTCCTGTGGAAGAAATAGCATAGAGTTATGTTGCTAAAACCTGAGTTGTGTAAGACGCACAGTCAGGTTGACAGAAATGTGGAGTATATCTGGCCTTTCCCCACCTTCCAGTTCTTGTGTTAGCACCTTTGAGAGTGCCTTTTCAGTTTGTTGTTTCTTTTACAGAAAAAATAATAATCCTTCATGAAGCATCACAATGACATTTCTGGGGGTTATCGGAAAAGACAGACCCATCATGCTATTACCAAGGTAATGGAGTAAACGGGCTGCAGGAGGAGGTCATTCTACTCTGTGAAGAGTAACATGAGCAGCATGAAACAGCGGGTGAATTTCAGACACTGATGACTACTGAGGAATAATGAGTCAGAGGCCCTGCTGACCATTCAACCCAAGTTGTGCCTCTTTTTCTCCAATCCAGACTACCCCAGCCCACTCTCTTCATTGTTTTTGCCTCCTCACCCCAATCCTTTCCTTTGCTCTCATCTCACCTCCCCAAACACCATTCCCCTACAATCTGCAGTCCCAGATTCCTTGTTCAACAGCTGCCTGTAATCATTCACTACCCCTCCTCACCTATTTGCCCATCTCCCTTGCCCCATCTTCCCATTACTTTGGTGGCCCCACTTACTGATACCCATCACCCAACACACTGTCTGTCCCTCCAGTGGGGCTTCAAAATGTAATTTTAGAGCTTTATGAAGAGAAATCTTCTTGAAATATTTTTACACAGAAGGAAGGCAAAATCCAAAAGCACAGCATAACCCCTATTTTTTGTCTTTTAAAAGACACGTTATTTTTGACCAAAGTTTTCCCCAAACAAATCTGTCAGAGGTATAGAAAATGTGTAAGGTAATGACTAACGCTAGGCAGTGGTATGAACAGATGAAATGAAATTTTACAGGGAGTACTAGTAGAAAAATGCAGAGCTAGTAGACTCTGCTGGACTTGAAGATAAAAAACTAAGGAAGTTGTTTAAGCAAGAAAGACTGCTGCTGCCATCATGCTTTAAAACATACCATGGTTGGTCACATTAGCATTTGGATAGCAGGCCTCTGAAGGTCACCAGAGTGCTGGTACTCCTTCATATACTATCCTGGTAGCTTACAGATGCTAGCACTTATTTGATACACACACCTGCATCCATCTCAGGCTCGCACCACCTGGTCACAAGATCATACACATCTTAGAGTCACAGGAAATAAGGCAAGGACCAGGTCAGCTGGTCGGTGTGTCCCTCTGTCCCAACAGAGGACCAGCCATAGCAGCATTATGTGGGCAGATGTTTTTTCAGTCTGCTCTGAAAAACTTTCAGCCCTTCTCAGTCTGTGTTCTAATGCTTCTGTATTGTTGCTAACACAAACTTGGTAACACAGAACTGAAATATCCCACATTTCACTCAAAGCCCATTTGCTTCCAGCTCTAAGAACAATAGATAGAGCAAACAGCTTAACTGCTTCCTCCTGGAGGAAGTCTCTTACAATTTAAAGAGGCATTCCCCAGACCTTGTCTAATATCTAGATTTCAATGAAGGAAATATTAACCTGCCTAAACAAAAACAAATTAGCACCTCAGTCCCTCTGATTTCATCTCTCCAGGTCTCTAAGTTTATCACTTGGAAGGCCACAGGTTTTGCAACTAGCGAGCTGGCTAGTGGCAGACAAGCCAAACTTCCCTTCTCTTCGAAGGCACTCCAGCTGACTCGGTAGCCATGCCTCACTGCAGTTCCAAAAAAAAAACCAAAGTTCATCCTTTACTGAGATAAATCTCCCAGCTGGATTCAATTTCTCACACGCTTTCAAACTCTTGAGTTGAAATCTGGGGAAACTTGAGAAAATATCTTTTGTTAAATCACAGAGTATCCGAGTTGGAAGGGACCCACAAGGATCATCGAGTCCAACACCTGGCTCCACATAGGACCACCCAAAAAACAAACCATGTGTCTGAAAGTATTGTCCAACTGCTTCTTGAACTCCGTCGGGCTCGGTGCCATGGCCACTACCCTGGGGACCTGTCCCAGTGCCCAACCACTCAGTGAAAAACCTTTTCCTAACACCCAGCCTGACCCTTCCCTGTTGCAGCTCCATGCCGTTCCTGGGTATCAAAGCTATCATGTTATATTCACTACACTACTAGGTAGAGCAGCAAAATTTCTTAGCATATGTCCTTGATGGAGCTGACAGCCATGTCCATGGTCCTGCCTTCCAGTGCTGTGCCCTGAGCACAAACCAATCTCCTCTTGCTGACAAGCAGTGACGACACGCCAGATTTCATATGAACCAGCTCCCAGGACACTGCAAGTCCACCTCCTTGGCACATGCAGGAGAGAGAGCATACAGAACGCCTGGAGTTGCAAAGGAGCAATGCCATCAAGTTATAACTTTTGGATCTTCACATCATTGGGATAGCAAAGGCTCACCTCCAGCGTTACAAGCTGCGGGCTCCCATGGAGGCCAGGAGCCATGCCGCACAGATAGGAAGCAGGGGGCCCTCTTCCATAAAGCCTTGCTGAAGTGCTGTGATGGGGGAAGGAGAACTGACAGCTCAAAGGCACATGCAAGTGCTCTGCACTGTGTTTGCACAACTGCGTGAGAGCGTATCCCTTGGTGATGTTATTCACAGGCCTTGGCCGACAGTAAATAAGACAGTGGAGCTTGATTCATGAGGGATGACAGGAAATCTATAACATGTGGGCTCTATAATCTGCTCGCTACTGCGTAGCAAAATGAAAGAACAACAGTCCAATTACTGAGTCCTTGCTGATCCCAAGCACATCCTCCAGATCTTGTTCTGCTCAGAACACAGGGAGTCTATAGGCACCAAGGGAAAGCCAGCTCTGGCTCAGGCCCAGTTTTCCATGCTGGGCGGCGCAGCAACATTTTGAAGCATCAGACTACCTTCCAGTGAACGCAAACACTGCCTAGACCGCGGCATGAACTTCAGAGGAAAGTTCTGGAGAGCGGCAGGCAGCTGAGCTCATATCACCAGCTCAGGATATCGGTCACTGCACTCCATTGCGGGCCTCCCCGGGCCCACAGGGCTGGCTGAGCCAGGGAGCACAGATCCACCACAGCAGCCAGGCCCAGCCACTCGGCTCAGTGGGGACTCCGTTCCCATGAGATAACACCATTCCCATGGGATAACACAAATCAGTGAGGAGGCAACTGCAGTTAAGAACAGGGGTATGATCCAGCAGGGCACAGCAGCTGGGTTAGAAACTGTCAAAACACACCTGGTGGGGAAGGAGATGAGCTGGGAGGAGATGTAAGTTCTGGAGCTAGGCAGAAGAAGGATGACTGAAGAGAAGATTTCACATCAAGTGGAGAGCTGGCCCATGAAAGAGCAAGGAAGAGCTCTGTGAGAGCAGCAGCCACAGAACAGACTGCTCTCATGCCACCAGTGCTGAGGACGCATGGAAAGACAGAAGGCGGCTCCTTTTGGACAAAACAGCAGTGGCAGGGGGGCTGCTAATCCCAAACAGAAGGGGGAGGAAATGATTTTGCTTCCTACTGTGCTGTGTCAGAAAACCCACAGGGCTGCCCAAGGCTGGGAAGGCACAGGACAGCTCAGCTGAGGACCCTGGCAGCTTGGAGGAGACAGTTCTCTCCTTTTTCTCTAACCAAACTTACACTTCTCATTCCCTACATCTCTGGCCCTTACCGCTTCACACCTTTCAGATCTACCTCCTGCCTCCTAGGAAAGGGGCAAAGGGAACTTTTCTCACTTCGGCAACAGGTAAACAGCATGGCAGGCTGGGGAGGGGGAACAATTTCCACTTGATCCCTAGTAAAGGCTTTCTCCTTTGCCGAGTGCACACTCTGGGGACTGCTGTCCTTTCCCTGCTTCCCCCTACAACCATCTCTGCTGCCACCCCCCTTCCCTCCCCTCCTTGTTATCTGTCAGTAAACAGTAATTAAAGATGTGGCCTGCTTGATAAAGCTCCCGCCCGCCCTCACACGGTGCTGCCCTCTCGGACGTGTCTAATTAAAATCCTGATGAGAAGATGAAGAAATCCCAGCAGCTGGGAATCTGCTGACTCTCCCTGCGCTCGGTCTCTTCATTACTGACGACGAGGCAGAGAGATATAAAGGACCCCGGGAAACGCTCCGGCAGACCAATCGATACAGCCTTTTGTGGGACGTGACGGACTGCTCCGGCCTGCCTGTGGAACTGTGCGGGTAATGAGGATGCTGGAGCGTGGCTCAAGACTTCCCCACTCATCCTGCTACGGTGCTGCTCCTAGGAACAGCACCCAGGGCCCCTGCAGCTTGGCAGCCCCTCACAACACACAGAACTACTAATACGGTTATAGCAGCTAGGGGATTTAGGTGTCCCCCACCAACCCAAGCTCCAGAAATCATTGCTTGTAGTACCAGAACACTGCCAGAGCTCTATCCACTCCGTCACTTCTGTCCAAAGCGTGCATGTGTGTACGTACACTGCAAAATGCTGAAAACCAGCATAGACCTGCCCTGAACGAAGCCAGCACCATGCACACACCACTGTGTCCACACAGACACTCACAGGAACAGCACGTTTTCACTCCTCTGCCAGGGTTTTGTGCTAAGGTGAAGTTCTTGGTATGCACAAAATAAAACAGCAAAGGTTTACATGAAGTGCACGGCAATATCGTCATCATGAATCACCGTAACCCTATCTAGACACACTTCACTTCATGTAAATACATCAGCTAAATGGTTTTATTCTGGTGTTTTTTTCTGATATGAGACTAGTTTTACATGGAAACATGCACATTTACACAGGCACACTCATGTTTATCCAACATGGAAGCAATGAAATTGCTTGGTTTCAAAGTGAAAGAAATAGTAAAGGAATAGAAGTAGACTTGTATTTTCTAAAGTTTAGAACGGTATTTCAGGCACCTGCTTCCGCATCCCTTTTGAGCATGCCCACAGGAGGTACACTCATCCTGGGGACATAGATCAGTCCAAGAACAGGGTGCGTATATGGTTGCAAATACAAGTGCAGTGTGCATGAAAGAAAAGCATGTTCCACATGTGTAATCAATAAAAAAAGTGAGCTTTTGAGTTCACACCTCCTGCTCCACAAACTACTGCTGCTCATGCGACCAGCAGCAGTCCAGCAACAGCTGGTGCTCTCAGGGTCTCAGCTAGGTCCTTGGAACCTATCCCCCCCAAAAAAAGAAACCAAAAAGAAAACAAAAAACTCCAAAACAAAACAAAAACTCAGTTGTTTTCTTTCCCAGTCCCTCAAATTTCATTACCTTTCCAGATGACATGGATTAAAAAATACAAAAAAGTTGAAAAATAAATTTCCTTAAAAACTCAGTAAGTAATGCCTATATTTATGATTTTCCAAATTGCCACAATCCTGCCCCTCTGTTGTCAGTAAGCCCCCAGGTCCGAAGAGAAACCACATAACAAAGCATTCCTGGACTGGTTTAACACCGAGTTAAACTTGTGCAAAAAATAATAATAATAATAATAATCCCCAAACAGCTCAGAACATATAATCCATAGCAAAACTTTATCTGTAACAGCAAGAAGAGGTCAACCAAATAGAGAAGCAATGTGCCCAAAGGTTAAAGCTCAGGAGTGCTACTGAAAAGGGACTTTGGAGATTACTCTGGAAAAGATGAGTGAAGAAGGTCAGCAGAGGGGACTCCTGGCGGGAAAGGTGGCAGCAGCACTGTTGCAGGGAAGCTCACAGCCTCTCCTGGCCCTGCAGCCTCCCTTGGCAAGAGATGGTGTGCAGAACAAGACAGCAGCACTGAGTGCACAGAGCTCTCCGTGCAATCTCCGCCTGTCCCAGTACCTGTACTTGATGGAATGACACATTGCTGCAGCAGCTAATAAATAGAAGTAATTTGATTAGCTTTCCCTAACTAGCGATAAGATCCTGACAAACCCTTTTTAATGCGTTTCTGGAGCAGGATGAAATTGTTTCATTTGGCGAGCAGGGCCCCACGGGAGTTGCCTCCAAGCTCCTTTAGTGAGAGGTAAAAATATGCCAATCATTAATGAGGGGAGAATTACGGAGACTTTAATGCAATCAGAAAAGAGGAGCCCTGAGGCAGCTGGGGAATAAAACCTGCCCTTAAATCAGAGGCAGGCAGCTGGAGCATGGAAATAAAGGCATACACAAGCATGTACATGCACACACACATACCTACCGCACACAGAGATCATGTACAGCTGCTGAAAATACACTGGGAGATTTGCCTGGGCAACAAACACCCATCTCAGCAAAGGGTATCCATCTTCACCAAAAAAAATTGTAAAAAAAAAAAACACAAGCTACATCCACTTGTCACACACACACACACACAGAGTGGGAGGGGACAGAGTGGGAGTCCATGCAATCCCCCGCTCTCACACACAGAGATCTGCAGTTTTCAACATTTCACACCAAAGCCTTTTGTGGAGGAGGCATGTTGGCTGCTTGGGCATCAAGCAGCAGCAGCGAGACAGCTTTGCCAAGTAGAAGGGTGCCTCTCTCAGGGCCAGACTTGCTGCACGCACGCAACATGTCCAAACCCCTTGATCTGTCCTCCAACCAGGGCATTTATGCCAGAGGCAGCATCTTACTGTGGATGTTGAAAGGCAGCTCCTCCCATCCCTTCCCACTCCCTCCTCAGCCACTTCAGTGAATTCCCTTCCTCGGGTGAAACAGCTCTTACACGAATCCTATAACTTTTATTCTGAAGCAAACCAGGAGTCTTCAAGCAGCTGGCATTTCCCCTGGCACTGCGGCAGGCAGGAGCTGGGGCAGACATGAGTGGCCTGGCTGGCTCTGATTTTGCAGGTGCCTATGTTCTTTCAGAAATTCCTTTTCTGACAGCCAGCATCCCATCCTTCTGCAGCAATGCTCTAACTCCACCCAACAGAATACAAATGGCTGTGTCAGCATGGACCATCCCAGAGAACACTAGCTCCCAGTTTAACGGGGGGAAAAAAAAAAGCCAGGATGGCTTTTTCTATTCTCTCTTCCATATCCTCCACCTTGTTTACTTGAAAATAACGAGCAAGAGCACTGGGATATCAAACACCAACCACCTTTCCTCTCTCAGACACAAAACGTGATGCCACAAGGTCCAACCATGCAGTACTTTTTCCCTGGTTTGTGTTAACACTAAAAAATAGGGGAGCAACTGAATGGTTGGTGAGAAAACAGAAAAGTCAATACTTAATTCTGGCCTTAAAACACACATGAGGAGCTGCAAGACAAGTATTTCTTCCTCGCAAAACTCCTGTATTACAGTGAGAGTACCTGTAGCACCCCTGCCCTCTGCTAGATGGAACAACTGTCCTGCTTAACGCACACTGTAAGGCTTGTATTGAGAAAGCTAAGCTGATTCCTCTGACAGAGACATTATCGGACACCTCTGCCACAAAAAGGCTGTGCTTCTATACCATATTCTCACATACACTAGATAACCGCGGCATGAGAATGCTGGTGTGACTATTAGCTGTTTAATCCCACAGACAAAGGAATTACAGTCACCAAGACAGAGAAAAAGATGAAGTAAATGGGTAAACCGGGGCCTGTCCTGAGACAGGGAGCTCAAAGCTCAGCATGTGAGTTAAGGTAGGCAGCTGGCAAATGCGTATCAAGGATAGAGCTGCACGTCCTACTGCTAAATGAGCACAGAATACTCAGTCGTAGGTGAGGGGGCTTCATGTCCCTCAAAAGCAGCTCCTCGCTGCTTGAACCATGCAATGATGGGCACCTAGAGCAGTGCAGAAGAGCTCTGTGCCTGAAAGTTCAGAATGAAAAATATCTCAGAAGGTAAGAAAACCTCAAAGGTCCTCCCAAATTCTCTCACGTTCCTGCCCAAGACTGAAAGGATCAAAGCTGCTGTTGGGTACGTCAGTCAGCCAGACTGCATTCCCTGAAAGACAAAGAAATCACCTCCTAGAAACAGAAACAAGTGAGATGACCCTTGCAGAGAAACCATCAAGACTGTAAAAACTGGCTAACAGGGAATTCAGCATTGTGTTAGCACAAGGCTGCCTAACATTTAGAAATCGTATTGCTGCCCTTTTGGGGTTGGGGCCACTTTTGCTCTGAAGCTCCAATTGAATTCAGTGATTTCTTCTGGTCAAGAGGTTTAGGCCATTCAAGATAATAACTAGACTCCCTCCATGGATGCATTCCTAGGCGATCCAGGTTTTACTGCAGTCACAGTCCAGGCCAGTCCAGCCTACAGCAGAGCAGCTGTACGCAACAGCCTCCTCCGAGCAGCAGGCAGAGGTCTGAGGTGGTGTCACACAGCGTGGCTCCACATACCCGACTGCCTCACTGCAAACAACTTCTCATCCTGGTTTGTTATGATTAAAAATGCATGTCACCCAGCGAGGCCTTGGAGTGGAACCCAGCTGGAAATTGGATCATTAATATTCCTTCTCATGCCCATTGCCACAAATTTCTTACCTCCCCAGAAGCAATTGCTAATGATGCAACAATTTAGGATCTTGGACTAAAAGTGAAGAGAAGTCAAGACTAAACTGCCCATCGTTACTCCAGTTCATCCATCTTTGCCCATATCCTGACATCCCATCAATCTTATGCCAGCGTGCTGCATGTCAGATGTCTTTCAGCCCTTCCAAGCACTTGTTCCCAATTTATTTACCAAAAGGTCTTTGCTTCCTAAAGCATCAGTAAGGAGATTCGAGATGATCCTCATTCCTGAGCAGCTGGAGACACAAGGAAAGAAAATGATTTGTTCAAAGTCTCTTCCACTGTGTGTGGCTCTAACCATTGGCCAGCACACTTTCCACACCATTAAGGTGCTGTCCAAGGGCTGGAGCAAAAAATGCAAAGCAAGTGTAGGACATACAACACAACTGAGAATCCCACAGACGTACAAATGGGGATATGCCATTTTTAGCAGGCAGGGTTATGTATATGAGTTCATCTCAACCCCACGTGCTGTTACTGCTGTAACTCATTCAATGGACAAGCTGTGAGAGGTACAACTCCCCCATTACTGCTACAACGATCCTTAGAAGGGATCCAGAAGCAGGACGCAGAACAAGTGATTGAAATCTCCTGACAGCCGTTGTGCTCACTCACAGGCCCATCTGAACCTTTCCCTGTATAGCGTTTACATTAGACAGCAAGAAGCAGAAGCACAACACAAGCAAGACTACATCACTTATGAAAATAATAAAATGATGATATCAAGACATTTTCTCCTGGGACTCTAACATCACCACTGTGGACTGCTCAGGCACATTGGTACAGGGCAGAGGAAGTTTATTCTTGCTTGTCAGCTGAGCTGACACTCATCTGGCTGCAGGCAACACAGCCTCCAATAGGATGAATGCCTGGCTGAGAGGTGGAGAAGCCCGTCAGACAGCAACTAGCACAAGGGAGCCAGGAAAACAGCACTGGTCACAGGAATCAGGACATCAACTACAAATTCTACTGTAAACATCTATTAATCCTCCACTGTCTCAGACAGCTACCCCAGAAACATATCTCCCCCTAAGCATTTTGCATCTTAGGCAGCTAAAAAACTCTTTGGGAAATTTTCAAAATGCACATCGTGCTGAGGACTTACTCCAAGTGCCTCTCCATAACACCACTGCACCACAAATAGCTCCAGAATGGAGTGCTCACTAATACAGTGCTGTAGTTTAATGGGAAACTGCTCCTGCCACGTTCAAATTTGTAATGTTTGACACTTGCACTTTGATGTCGCTATTTCTTTTGCTTTACTTCATGTCAGAAATAATAATTTTCAGTGAAAAAAAAAAACAACTTTGGCAGTAAAACGCATAGGTACATTACCAGCCATCTCACTGCAGGAACGTGAATGGTGACAGCATGAGAGTGATGAGCTCAGTGAACGTACGCAGCAGTAACAGCTCAAAGTGATCTGGAAAAGGAGCTGTCCTATCAGGCAGTTAGTGCAGCCAAGACCCTGCCACACCAATTTGAGATGAGGACAAAGAAAGAAAAACAAAAGAAGAACCAGTGGGTCCAGAAATATATGACTGGTCAGTCTTACCTACTTCAAACACATGACCTATTTTGAAAAAACAACCAACCTAAACAGCTTACTGGGCCACACCACAGATATTTCCTTATTACATTCAAGTAATAAGTAATCACCACCTCTGCCTATTCCCTTCAGCAGCTCCTAGCAGCTGCTTGCATCTCAGCCTATTGGCCTGTTCACAAGGGCAGAGCCTTGGTTGCTACTGGAAGCCAACAGTGCTCCAGTGAAGTCAAAGCTACAGCCCACATGAAGGTGGGTAAGTGATTAAAGGTATTGTAAAGAGACAGCAGATAGGAAGAAAGCTCTGCCGCAGATTTGTCAGCCCATTTGTGTGGAATAAACACAGCACAGCAGACTCCACACACGGACTGGTGACTTCTTGCACATCACTGAATGCCACAGACTGCTGGGTGTGGGCAGCTGAGTCATTCAACCTTATCTCAAGGCTGCAGCCTCAACTCTCCCTACTCAGACCGAGAGACAGCCCCCAAGCCCTCCTCACCCACCAAGCCTCAGCCTCCCCAACATTCCTGGGACCACGCTATGTGCCTTTGCAGGATGCCCCCTCTGTGAACGCAAGGGCAGAGCAGAAGGGTGCACTTGGTAGCCCTGCTGAGGGAGCACTGTCTGCCATGCCACAAATTAACATCCTCCTCAAATTACTTAGGGGGGACAGAGGGGGAAGAAATCTCAAATAGTTTCTCCTTTCCTGCCGATTGTCCCCATCTTCTACCTCAATCCTGGCTGGATTCCCCCTTCCCCCTGTCCTCAGCTAGCACCGCCAGGCTCAGTCCTCCTCACCCTAGCCCCCCCTCCCCAAGGACAAGCAAAGTTATTACAATAATGAATTAGCCAGGCTGCTTACTGCTGCCAGTGGCGAAGGCAATTATCCCACTCCACGTCCCCAGCCACCGCTCAGCTCCCTCATAAAGAGAGGCTTTTGGGGCCGCTTTGTGCTTTGATTGGAAATGAAGAGATTGCTAATTAGGGAACCCCTGCTGGGATCGGGCTGGCAGGAACAATGGTGAAACGGACGGAGCACGCGTCCATTTAGAGAGGGGTGGGGGGAGAAGAGAGAAATGCGAGCTCCTCTGTAATGTAGTGCATCCTCTGCTCATGCCATAAACAACAGGGCAGACAATTTTATAGAGCTTTTCACCTTTTAAAGCATGCTAATTTGTTTATAGGAAGCGATAATTTGGTGTGTGTTTGCATAGGTCAATGCCTGTAGTTTCTGTGTACAGTATGGATTGATGCATGCATACATACGCACAGTCATTTCCAGAGAGGCATTTCCTTAAAGAGTGTCTGCACAGCTGACGGTATATTTCTTGTCATTTGCTGAGCAGCACGCATCAATCCTGCATTAACAGGGAAAGATGTGTAGACAAGTCTATTGACGAGTATTAACACAGAATTTAATGCCTGAATTCACAAATCACCAAAGTTGAAAATGACTTACCAAATTAGTCAGTTCACCTGAGGCTTGCCCAGCACCTGCTTCCATTGCTTTGCCCAAGTGCTTTAAATGACAAATAGACCTCCAGAAGGAGAAAATTTCACCATTAATACCACATTTTCTTAAAACTCCTCTCAATTCAATTGCGCTAACTATCCGTGGGGGTCACAGAAGCTAAATTCACCCTTCCAAGCTTATGAATTGTCTACAAACAAGTTACAGAAAACCTCCCTTGCAGTGCACAAGCACTTCTGCACAGCTTCAGAACACTGCACCAACAGCCTTCATATGTGTAACACGCTCGTGTTTTGTGCTCTAGTCACTTTTAACCACTATCAAAAAAACAAAAAAACCTCCCCCAACAGATCAACATGCAAATCGTACCACTTATAAAATACAGCCTGTCAACAAGAGCAAATGCCTCACCTTTTGCGCAAAGCCAGTAGAAAGCAGCTGGAACCTATCCTGCCTTGCTCAGTTAACTAAGTAAATCCATCGGGGAAGGACACAAGTACCATGTAAAACTGAAAGTATAGTTTTCATCCAACATGTTTGCCTTGCCATACAGGCAATTTGCATATTGTTGATTAGCATTAGGTGACTTATGCAAGGTAAAGCATATTTCACATTTTAAGCTTGAACTTACATTTCAGAACTCCCTTGTAGATACTGAAGCATTTGAACTATTCAAGTGTGCTTCTCCCTGAAAACATTTTCAGTAAAGCACAAGTCTTAACAGAAAGTGAGCACTAAAGGGTTGAAACATGGTTGAACTGAAAATGACTTTCAAATTCATAGACTATTTCTCCCTGCTGTTTGCTCACCTCTAGTGTTTATATCCTTCAAACAGTTGTAGCTAGTTTTCATGTTCCCTTCTTAGTCATCACTTAGCCAAGCTCCACATATTTAGTTCTTTTGATCTTCCCTCATAAAAACAATCCCTCCAGCTCTGTCATCATTTTTGTTGTTCTTCTCTTACTACCTTCCAAGTTTTCTCTGCATTTTTTTTTTTGCTTCTAGTGCCCAGAGCTGAAAGTCTCTCACCAGAGTGGTACAAAGCAGGAACACTACATCATTGCTTCATGATGTCCTGCCTCCATACGACTCCGTCAAGTCTCACACAAAGGCCAACATTTGCGACCTGCCCACTTTTTTGCCTTGGTCTGTGGTGCTGTAATGTCAACTCAGATTGGACTTGCCAGTCACCAGCATTCCCCCTCACTCTTTCACTCAGCTCTCCACTGTGTTCCACTTACCTGAGGAGTATTTCCCCTCAAGTAGTTACAGCCTGAAAGGAAAATCCTGTGTCAGAACCATGCTTAGGGTTGCATTAGTTTGCTGACAACCCTGTATTTACCCACAGCACGTACAAAACCTGACCACTTAAAAGCAAGGAAACATCCACCTAAGGACATCAAGGGCCAAGTTGTAATGTGGTATACGCTAGCAGAGCTTGTTGGGTTTCACCACAGCTGTGCTGGTTTACACCAGCTGAGCAGCTATTTCCATACATCTTAGACTGGCCATATCACAAACAATCAACTGTTCAGAGAAAGTACAAAGAAAAGCATGTTTCACCCTAGCAGCTGCAATTCTGATGCATGAAGCCCCGTTACCTTGATCTCGCAATCCAAATATTTTCTTTTTAGGGATATGGCTATAGTGAGTGTATTAACAATTCAACATATCTACCAACTGGTACTGGAATTCTTAGTAAAAGCATTTACAACTGCTCTCTTGACAGCAAGACTCTAATTTGGAAAAAAAGAGATTAATTCACAGGGTCTGATTTTGACTAACCTAATATCCTAAGCAAAGGTGTATGAAAGGAGGTGGCCTTCCCATCACGTTATAGTAGGCAGGTCAGGGGTAGTCAGTGGAAGAAATAATCAAATATTCTAAAATCCCGAAAGACAGAAGCAAACCCATTCCCTGTTGGATTCAATGTCTCATGCACCTAACAATGATCTTATATGAACTAATTCTCTTTCAGAGCACAACTTGCTTGAAATAATTCAGTTCTTAACCACCATTCCTAAGCAAAAGGAGCAAGTATGAACATAGCAGTACCCAACCCAGGATTTCTTCCCCATATTCCTCCTGGAGCAACACAACTACATTCTGCCACATGCAGTATGGGCAAAGGCCAAAGTCTCTTAGGGCATACCGAGTTTCTTTCTCTGAGGGATTTTAATATAACATTTTCATTTGAAAATTACCAAGCAAAGAACCACATCTCTTCCCCCCACTCTGCAGAAGTGTAGATATCCCTTTAAGTTCATAAAGATAACGTGTTACATTCAAAGAGAATAAAACTTTGTTGCCCTTGACTTTTTTCTCCTTTAGGAGTTTGGCTCTTACAAATCAGATTGTAGCGAAAAAAAAAGCATCTCTACATAGGCTGCATCTATGCTTTATTCCACATCTGGTGCTGAAAGAGGAGATGCCACTGTTCTTCCCAGCCCACTCATTCATTCCCGTATTTGTCCTGTGTCCCATAAAGTCATGGAAAATCCTGAGTTAGAAGGAACACACGAGAAACATTGAGTCCAATGCCTGACTCCACCCAGGGCAACCTAAGAGCTAAATCATAGATGTAAGAGTGTTGTCCAAACACACTTCTTCAGCACCAACAGGCACGAGGATGTAACGTCCATAGGAAGCTTGTTCCAGTGCCTGCAATCCTTTCAGTGAAGTATTTTTCCTAAAATCCAATCTGATCTTTCCCATATGCAGTATTGCATTAAGCAAAGTAGTGCCAGCAGGTTAAGGTAGGCGATCCTTCCACTCTTCACAGCACTGGTGAGGGACACCAGGAGTGCTGCATCCAGTTCTGGACCACCCAGTGCACGAAAGACATGGATGTACTGGAGATAGTCCAATGCAGGACCACCAAGATGCTGAAGGGACTGGAGCACCTCTGCTGTGAGGAGAGGCTGAGAGAGTTAGGACTGTTCATCCTGGAGAAAGTGAGGCTCAGGGGGATCCCATCAATGTCTGCAAACGGCTGAAGGGAGGGTGCACAGAGGACAGAGTCAGGATTTTTCTAGTGGTGCTCAGTGCCAGGACAAGAGGCCATGGGCACAGACTGGAACACAGGAAGCTCCCTCTCAACATCAGGAAGCACTTCTGTGCTGTGCAGGTGACAGCACTGGCATAGGTTGCCCAGGTGGGCTGTGGAGTCTCCCCTTCATGGAGATCTTCAAAAGCCACCTGGGCATGGCGCTAGGAAACCTGCTCTGGGTGTCCTGGCTTGAGGAGGGGATTGGACCAGGTGACCTCCAGAGGTTCCTGCCAACCCTAACCAGTCTGTGATGCTCTGATCTTATCACTGGTCACCAGAGAGAAGAATTGGCTTCAGATCCCCCTTGTGAGGGGTTGTACAAAGCAATGAGGTCACCTCTTAGTCTCCTCCAAGCTGAAGAAACCAAGAAACTCTCCTCATAAACCACACCCTCTAGTTCTTTCACCATCTTCATTGACCCTACTTCAGGCATATTCTAATGTTTTTTATGTCCTTATATTGCAGAGCCCCAAACTGCACTACAGTACTCAAGGTGAGCCTACACCAATGCTGGGTATAGTAGGACAGTAATTTGTTTCCACCAGTTGACACACACTAGCGTACAGCTCAGACTGAGATGATCTGAGTTAAAAATGCGAGAAGAATAGTTTAATTCAAACTGACCACAAGACAGATTACTATTAGCCCAGGTGTACATGACATACGGCCTCCACATTGCTAATATACTTTCACAGCTGCTGTAACATCAGATACTTCACTTGTGTTTGGGGTATTTTTCTTTTAAAATTTCCATTTTTGTGCAGGTAAATGATGACATGGTTGAGACAGAATGAGACTGAAAGACGTAATTACTGAATTGAAAAGCATGATGCTGTCAGCCCAGTACTTGCTGGAAACAAAGACTATCCAGAGAGAGATCTGAGAAGCATAATAAATTTAATTCCAAGAATAGGCTAAGGAGTGACCTGATCTAATTGTAAGTGGGGGGAAAATTTAATAGTAGAGTTCTTTAATCTAGCTTTAAAAGGATGTAAGACAAGACTATTCCTAGTATCCAGATCTAGACAAATTCCACTTTGCAGTAAAGAGCATGGTTTCATTTTTAAATGGCAGGAACTGGCCACTGGGACAACACTCCATGAGACATTCTGGATAATCTATCACAATGTCTTTAAATCAAGGCTGTGTGTCTCTCTAGAAGATGTTGATGTTGAGTAGCTAACAGATCACTACAGGAGTTACAGCACCAAAGCAGCGTGGGTCTACCTTAAACTCTGTTTAGATTCCTTTTGATTCTTTAAGAGCTGTAGAAAGCAAGACAAACGTATACAAATGCAGTACCTGTTTTGGTCTGTTGAAACCATTCGCTAAGAAGCGTTTGTGTTGTACTATCCAGAACTTTTTGGTTCCCTATAAGCTTCAACAAAGAAGAATCACAGATGTTTTTTATAAAGCAATTTCTTATTCATTATAATAAACAAGTGACCATTTAAATCTATTCATGTCGTGATTTTTATTTTATTTAAGACCTGCTTTATTTTCAAATTTTATTCGAGCTTCATAGGGTAAGCTGCCTATAGGAAAAATACATTTCATAAATCTGCCACATCGAGGTTACAAAATGAGGGAAGAGGCTGCCTGTCAAACAGCCAACACCACTGCTATGCTGCCCAGGTTTGCCTTTACTGCCACAATATGCATTTTTAATTTGGGGGCACTGGAAACCTGAAGTCAAGCTATGGACTCTGCTGTGACACTTGCTCATAAACAGGAGAGGAAATCTTTGCTCTTCAAGCTTCATATGTTCTGGGTAACAAGCCACCGATCTAGTTTTAACAGATAAAACAAATCTATCATTTAATTTCAAGTGACTATAGCCATGTTCCATTAGAAGAGACCGTCATAGTATTGAGATAATATTTCTCTATTTTTCTCTATTAAGTTTCAATGTACTATTTTACTGCCTATTGAAGGCCTCTTGAGCCCACACACTGCTATTCTCCAAATAGCCCTCTGGTTTGTCATACCAGGCTGTTCTCAAAAACCGCTCACCTCTCCTTTCTGCAACATCTCTCAAAACCTCAGCTTCTAAAACAATGCTAGCAAGACTCGCTTTCCTACTACAACTTACTGCCCCTTGGCTCTTAGTAAAATGTATAGTGCCTTTCCTCCAAATGGATCACAACCACCTTTACAGATTCTACTCTTCTATAATGGTTACCAAGGACTAATTACATTCACCCCATCACTCACCTGGAAAGAAAGAAAGTAACAAAAGAGAAATGCTGAATCCCCTGAATATTTTTCTAGAGCGTTCTTACTCTGAAATTAGATTCTTAAATATGCTAAATATTCTAGCTGAATACAGTGAGGTGTCTTTAAAAAAAAAAAAAAATCACTTGCAGAAACAACTGGTGGTAGGGGAAAAAATCCTTCATGACATGGTAAATTTTTTAGGAACTCCCAGTCACACTTACTCATTTGAAAAATGACAGTAGCATAGCCTGGGGGAACAGGAGACAGCAACTGCAGGGGTAACGTGTGTTCTCAGTTTCAAGTACCTGACTGAAGAAGCAGTCCCTGAATCCTGGCAGATGCAGACTTCCACTGCAGAGTTTTATTGATGCACCCACCAAGTCCATGTAGGACTTGCCATGTGCCAACCACTGGAAAAATGCCTTCTCCAAGCTTGAGAGATTGTCCTCCTCCCCATAAAAGAACTGCTACCTGTGTCTAGCCTTGCACCCTGGCCTAGAAGACAGGTTTAAGACACAGAAAGGAATCACAAAACTCAAAGCATAAAACCTTTTCAACAGAAACACAATGAAAGCTACAGAGTAGTGCAAGAGACTGATGCAAAGCACTAGCAGGGGTCAAAAAAAATTAAGGAAAGGAGGATTTAGAGATAGGACTCAAGTCCAAAGAATATTGAAGAGTGGAAACAGTGAGGAAGGAAACAAGAGGAAGGTGAAGAGAAGGAAGGAAAAAAAAAAAAAAAAAAATGGAAAGAAGAAATTAAGACAGAATTCAAACCAAGTAACCAGTAAACATTCTGTGGTAGCAGAAGAACTCAAGCTGTAGAACTGTCATCCCAGCATGCCATGGAAGAAAGTTGTGCAAGCAAAGCAAATCAGACAGAAGGAAAAGGATTGAAAGCTAAGAAGCTTTCTCCACCTCTGACTGCTGTGATTCTACATCCCAGAACAGCTGGGAAGCTTAGAAGAGGTAGAGCTTCTGACACAAAATATCTGTAGAAAATACAGGACCACCACTTCCCCCAAATCAATAGCACGTTACTGACAGAAACAGCTTTCCGTACTCAGAGAAGATTACAGGCTTCTCCTTTAAGGGACATTTAAGCAGGGAGTATTTTTTCTTCCCTAATGATAGGAGAAGGAAGTGAAGGAGGTCAGAGTTCTGCAGACCTCTTTGCACTCCCTGTGGTCTAGTTAAGGAGACTTAAAAGGATTCAGATTAACTGGGGTGGCTTTGTCGATTACACACAGAGAAGAAAATGACCCCGTGTGGTAAGTGTTTCCAGGACAGCTGCTCCGTTGGTGAAACACTGCTGCATTCCAGAAATAAACTCCTACAGTCAAATTAGCAGCTCGAGCCCTCTCTCTGCAGAAACGTGCCTCTACCGAAGTTGCAGCAGTTCCCAGATGAATGGGAAACCAGCAGCATAAATTCCTGCTTGGCTCGACTTTTAAATAGTAAATGGTGCAAACATATTTTTGTACAATATCAGTCTATAGTCACATAAGTGCCCCACATTATTGATGGGCTCAAAAAATAAAAATAAAAATAAAAATAAAAAATCTGGCTGGGTTGGAGAGCTACAGCTAGCATGGTTCCCCACCAGTCCAGGCCTGTCATGAGTTTTTCAGGTCTCAGTAGTTATCAGGATTTCAGTGTAAGAGATTTGGGTTTGATTTCAGTGTGGGTCAGTACCTACCAATGCAAAGTATATGAGAAACATGTAAAAGAAAACCATCACCATTTGAACCAAGACAGGAGGCACTGTTGCCAGGCCTCCTCTAGCTCCCAAAAAATAACGCAGAGCTGCCCTCTCACTACAGAGGTGAATTCTGGGCTCTGAAAGAGAAATTTGCTCAGAAGCCCCAAGGCACACATTCACGGCTTACTGAAGACATACGTTAATCAGCAAAACCACAACACGACACAGCTTCCAACTTTACAGAGGTTTACAACTACAAGATTAGAGATGGCTGCATTGGAGAAGGCCCATGCAATCCTGGGGGGGAAGAAAAGAGCCAGAATACCAAGTTACATCTTTCAACGGGTAGCAGAGCACTTTTTCAGTGCTCTGGGCTCACAAGGTAGGTGTTGGACAAGCAGCAGGTAGCTGCATGTAACTGCTGAGTGCGCAAAAGTTTGTGATCCTTTCCCTTTTTCACACTGGATCCTCAATTTATAAGCAAAATATCTTGTGTTTGCCCGAATTAACCCCTCCTCTGTCAGGTAACCAAGAGCTTTGGGAACGTGGGAAGATGTTCCCAGATGTTCCACTGCATAAGAAAAGTACTGCAGGCCCACCACACCCCCTCACTCACAGACAGGAAAGATGAAGCCAGAAGCATTGCTGTAGTTGCATGGAACGAGCATCAGAATGCAAATAAACTGCTGGGTGTTAGAGAATAGTTTCCATTTAACTCACCAAATCTTCTCCAGCAGGTGATACAGCAATGCAACGCTCTTCTGACTCAACACACCACCAAACCAAAGCCCACTAGGTGACTAAACCTTCTGCAGCCCTATTTAGCAGAGGATGTTATACTTCGAAACAAGCTCACAGCTTCTGCATGATGTGGTGTTACACATCCTCTAATCCATTTCCTCTTTTCCTTTGGGGCTTCCTCTACCCTGCAAATTCCACTGCAAAAGGCACCCAGCCTGGGGAAAGGCACACCGTACTGGTCAAAAAGGGTAAAGTCAGGAAGCATCATTTGTGCTGAGCCTCATCTCGCTCCCTGACTGCGTCCTTGTCTTCACTGCTACTTATTGTTGTGGTTTAACCCGGACACTTATCTACCCCAGGAACTTCCACAGCTTTGGGAACGTGGCCTGTAACAGTAGAAAACCATTCAGTGTAAACAAAATATAAATGCTGCATGTTTGTAATGTGGTATCAACATAAATAGTTCAGCTGCCAGCACTGAGTGACAACACCAGTTCTACTCACAGCAGGAGCCATGAGGATGGCCATGCCAGGTGAAGTTAAGAGGTTAGCTAGTTCCTTATTTCACCCCTGATAGCAGCCACTAGCACATGCTTAGGGAAATACTAACAAAGGAGAATGTTGTCCCTGCTCTTCACCTTGCTGTGCTTTTATGGCTTAGACTGTTCCCTTTAGACCACAATTTGTACTTTCCACTGATAAGACCACATATTCCATTAATTCCTTCATATCTTCTTGAGTTCACCCATAACTTTGCTACTGAATGATGCAAAGGCCAACAAATCCCACAGTTTAATTTTGTGCTAAATGAAAAAAATACTTCCTTTGGTTTTTTAAAGTCTGCTTCCTAAGAAGTATTTAAAAAAAAAAAGAAAAGAAAAAGAGAGAGAGAGAGAAAATGACTACAGCATTAGAATAAAAAGAGGAAAACACACAGTCGTGTACAAAGATACTGTGAATATGTAGCAGAGCTCTCTTCTAGGTGCTAATTTTGCAAAGCAAAGAAATAGGTTTTACACAGAGACATAAAGGGGCATACTTTTTTCTTTCTTTTCTGTATCTCTTAGTTAAGTGCACAGTAAATAAAGCCACCTGTATTCAAAACAAACCACACTCACAGCAATGCATTACCACAAATTCCTGTCTCAGTTACCCTCAACTTTCTTATTGCTACAGGCTTCACGACTGACTCTGCTCCTGGTATTTTCTTGTCCTGAATCAGACTGTAGGGCCTTTAGGACAGAAGTGGCCTCGTAAATAAATGCAGCAGCCCCAAGAGTGGGGATTGTGTCATGATATAAACAACAAGGACAAAATATAAGCAACAGTCAAAGCTGCCAGCACAACTCGTAGCGATGGACTGAGAGCTAGTTAAACAGAAGTGGAACAGTCACAGCATGAGATTTATTAAGTAATAGATAATAATTTTACATTACATAATACACAATGTTGCATGCTATATTAAACCCAGTACAGTAAGCCTCAAATGTTCAACTACTGATCAAGTCCCAAAATAAACATAATTATATTCTCTTATCCCCCCAACCAACTAAAAAAAAATAAAAATAAAAAAAATAGCTGGCTTTATGCTTTCTAGTTGCTCCCTAAAACCTTGCAGTCTAGACACTTCTTTCTTTTAAAAGAAAGCTGCAATTTTTCTCATCATTTTCTTTCACATGGTGGAGATGTAAAGTAAAACATCAAGTACAGCAGCGAAGTTGTTGGCAACATCAAAGAAGATGAACTATAGAAATGATATATAGGGTAATTAAATGGCTCTAAGTTATTTGCGTATCTCTATATATAAGCTGGCCTGACTTAATAAAGAAGCATTTCACAATCGCTTTTTTGGCCCTCCTGGCTTTCTGCAAGGTGCTGTAATCCACTCCAAATGGGCCCAAGCTTTCATGGCCTTCTGACCTGGCTATGGGAAGCTGCAGAGACCTGTCTGAGCCTCCTTGTAACACAACAACACATCCAGAAATGGAAAGGGTGCAAAGCATGTGAGTACAAAGCAGGGAGAAAAAGGAGATATGGAGCACGATGAGCAAGCTGCCCTTTTATTTCTGCAAGTGAGAGTCCAAATTTGTAGTCACCAGCAATGGTCTAGCTAAGGCTGTGAGCCAAGCTCAGTTTGCAAGCTGACTGCAACTGGTGCCTCAGGGGAAATATTGTGAGCTTCCCCAGCCCTCTGTGCTGCAAGGAGGGTCCCACAGCCCAGAAACAGGCAGGAAAGCGTGTGCCCCCCACCCGGGCCCACGGTCACAGAAGCACCCTACAGACCCTTAGGGCCGCCGCTCCACATGCTGTGCCCTTTGGACATCTGATTCATGCATCTACAGGTGTGGGCGTAGCTGAGCAGCCAGAAAGCATTGCTCCTGCAGCAGCTCCTGCAGCAAGTTGGTGTTCCTCCCTCTACCACCCTGGGGCCAGAAAGAAATGCCTGACTTCTCAGGGCAGGTTTGAAACTTCAGTGCAAAGCAGTCAGGATGTTTCATCACCCCACCACCACCAGCCCACGTAGGTGGCTAGAAGTTAGCACGGGGCTCCCAGGACCAAAAGAGTTCAGCCACGTTAGCCACTATAAGGCAGTAACACTTGCTGTGCTGCCTCCCTGCACATGCACATCTCCCTAGGAGCAGACAGACGAGTGGTAAACTTGACACATGTCTAGCACGGGTTTTTTCTGGGTTGGGTTAGCAACAGAACAGCTCTGCCTTTGCACTATCCTAGGTAAACAGAGGATGTTGCCGGTACAAAGTGCCTCAAAGTGGCAGGAACAGCATTATCACTTCAGTGCTGTTTCCTGAAAGATCAATAAGCCAAGACAATCAATTCTTCTGGCTAGTCCTTATTCCCCAGGAGAAGCCCCGGCTCTCAGCCCCCATTGTTTAACCCTTCACAAACACACCAGCAGCACCAATCATTGTGTCCTCCTTAAACACACGCTACAGGAGCCCAAAGGCCAGAAGAGACCACAGAGCTGGAAGTAAGGTAGCCAGGTGAGAAGGGGGTGCAGAGAGGTGCCCATTACCTCGGCTAAGCAATAACATCTCTATATATTGCCCTTCGAGCACATGTTCTTGTATCCAATTTCTTTGTAGGGATAGATTGTTCCAAAGAAACCATCGCTTCAGCTCTCTATCCCCCACTACTTGTCTGTGCAGGGAGCACAGGGCGCTCCCAGGGCACCAGCTGGCACTCACCGAAGGGGGCTGCACAGGCAGTAGGTGGCACGGACAGTTATTACAGACCCAGGGCTAGAGCCTGCCACACACAAAACTGAAGTTTAATCCTCTATAGCAGAAAAAGAGCAAGAGGGATGGGGAGAAAGCTCAGGAAGAGCAGAAAAAAGTGATTATTTGCACTGTGAGAAAGGGAATAAGGGCTACAGGAAGCAAAACGCTGGGCCGTACTATGAGTCTGCAGTAACACAAAGCATTGTGCTGTGATCATGCAACTCTCCATAGGCCACGGAGAGTGGGCAAGCAGGAACCCCATTTAAGATGGGCAAAACAAATCATCACATCAGTGAAGGGACTCACCTTAGGCTGAACAGAGAGTCTGTGTCAGAGCTAGAATTAAAAAACAACAGTGAAACAAATTGCTTGGTATAAAGATTGGCCATGATTACATTTAAGCTGTTCACAGAGTTTTCCACCTAAAAAGCAGTAGGGCGTGGGATAGGTTCCTAAGAAGGACTCCTGGGGGAAGCATTAGAGAGGATCCTGAGGCAAGGAGCCCCTTCTTAGCTTCTGTTTCACTCACAAAATCCTTGCAGACTTCCCCACCCAAAGAAAGCATTAGCCAACGGTTTTAACTTGAGAGCAGCCCTACTGTCAGGGCTACGGATTACGGGTCCAAGAAGCAGGACTGAGACAATCATATTCACAGGAGCTCTCCAGCAATCTACACAAGTTCATGTCACCAGCGAAGAAAGGTTGAAACACCTAGGCCGTGGGGACTCAATGCAACAGGGAAGAACTTCTTACCTACAGGGAAGCAGCAGAAAGAGCTGCCAATGATAGCAGCTGAGAATTTAAATAACCCAGGAGTCCTGGGGGAAATAGAAAGCCCTGAGGAGGCAGAGTAAAGCAAACAAAAAGAAAGCTGTCTGACAGGCCTGGTGGCAGGAATATCCTCTCTTCTCACCCACAAAGTCACCCTCCAGGCCCTGTGAGCTTTAGAGGGATGTCGCTGACATGCCTGTGTTTTGGTACGTGGCTCCTGGTCATTTGCTCAGGCCTAGTACAAAGAGGTGATCACGGGAGGCTGGGGAAACGAGAACTTCTGGAGTGCATTTCCTGCTGATCCAGCGAACACAATTAAAAGAGAGAGAGAATCCACTCTGAGAGCAGCGTGAAACTCTTGTGAGCAGGATCATTCGCATCTCACATGGTAGAGGGAAAGGAAAGGGCAGCGACTCCTTAATGAATAAAAATAGCCACTTATGCTTCTCTCTCATACATGTGAGGTTCTGGCTTTGTAGCTTGGCATATGCTTTCCAGTATTCAAATAAGGTTTAGTTACGAGTTTTATCCCATTAGAAAGGGTAGTTTCCCCTAAAGACACAGCCTTTTCTCCTTTTTTTTTTTTTTTTTTTCCCCTAGAGACTCAAGCATCCCAACACTTTTAAAATGTTGTTACTTTCAAGTCATCGTGGCAACTAAACTGTGTTCTAAGAGTTTAAACAGTAAAAATGTTTACTTCTATGAAATTCCTGCACCACTATACAACCATCTTTTAAATAAGTGTGGCATGCATGGACAACAACAAGAACACAGTTTTATGTAGCTCGTGGAAGAGCTGAATATCATTTTTCAGTTCCCCAGTTCTTCTTAATCTGTATGTATGCCAGGCAAAGATGCACTGAAATGTAACTACCTTCAGAGTAAACAACAGCAGGCCATTCATTGGATTCAGCATAGCACTGAAAAAGACAAAAAGAGGAGAAGAAAGAGTAATTTGCCTAAAAGTTAATCAGGGAAAATCTACGCATAAACTACTAGGCCATGGCTGCACCAGAACGGAGCAGGATAAGAAAAGGCTCAGTCAAACAGAAGAGAAACTGGGATGGGAAGAAGGGGAAGACAGGAAAAAAAGTTACATGGTGTCCAGCGCAGCCACAGAAAGCGCGTGTCTCAAAGTGATCTGCTGTGGGTGCCAGTTATTAGAGGGAAAGAACACAATTATTATGAATTTCAAATGCATTTAATAAAGTACACTCTAGCTGATGGTGCTCTTCTCAGCAGGTCCAGGCACAGAGCACAAAGAGAAATGGGCCTCAGGCGTTCACATCAGGTCCCAGTTTTAAATAATTTTTCAACTAGGGCAAGGTGCCAATTCTTACCTCAAGGTGCTGCACCCAGATAGACATGTCAGCAAAAACCTGAAGTTCAGTATATAAAGGATGACCATCAAAACACATGGCTCCAGAAACAAACAGGAACTGATTTATTTATTTATTTATTTGCCAGAGTTTACCAACTATGAAAAATAAACCTGGAGCTTTATAATAACAAGAGTCACCAAGCCCAAGTTAAGAACCTAGTGTGAAGGACATCTCCATTTACTTTGTTTGGTTTTACTAGAAGTAAATTAACCTTCTTTCTGCTTGCCTTACCCAAACTGGACAAGCTTTTTGGTGGCTCTTACCAAATGTATTTAAACACAAAATAATGCAACAAGAAGAACAAAAACCCCACCAAACCCAGCAAAGTGGGGTAACTCTGCTGTCAGCACAAAAACCTCATTTCCAAGCTATGCACCTGTGTCAGTGATTTGCAGTCAGTACGCCATAGGCAAACCAGCTACTTGGGATTACTACAAGGTTGTTCTCTGTAGATCTTAAAGTACTTTTGATGTCAGCCATATATCAAAATGATATATGGCATGGAAACTGAGGAACACGGAGACATGACTTGGCCAAATGAGTCAGAAGACAGCAGGTTTCTATGCTTACTCTTTTTCAGGACCTCTTTACAGAAGAGGGGCATGATCATGGCACAGCCTTAATTTTGTGCAGTCTGATAGAACTTCTAAGTCCAAGCTCAGAGCAAAAAAGCCTACTGCTAGCTAGTTTACAACACCCCACTTAGCAATACAGGTCTTTCTCAGCAGCAGAAGGATCTACCCAAGCCTTTATGATGAACTCATCACAAAAGCAATCAGGCATTAATTTGGTCAATCATTCCTGTGACAGTGAACCCACTTCTCCAACTAAACTACTTGACCCAAGACTCCAGTGAACCTCGTTCTCCAACTAAACTACTCAACCCAAGACTCCAGCTAACCTGAAGGACAGAAAAAAAAAGCCATCAGAGAGTCTACTGAACAGAAGTGGAACAGTTTAGGTATTCATTTACCCATACTTTTTTTTTTTTTTTTTTTTTAAGAAAATGTTAGAGTTAAATAGAACCAAAAATACAATACATTAAACAATTTATTATTAGTGCCTGGATTTAAAAGAAAGCCCACCCTCCAGTCCTTCCCATTTAGAAGAGTATTTATTTGGAGTTTCTACTGGGCTACAGCACGCACTGCATGTGTCCTGCTTTGCTAAAGGAGAGCCTTTCTGAAGCATCACTTGACTTTGTTTTAAATATCTCACTACAGTTTCCATTTTAGCTCTGTGAGATGATTATTTTTTCTCACCAAACTGAAGTTATACAGCAGTTGAAAATGCTGATGGCTTAACTGGTTTCTTTCCCCCCGCCCCCCACCTCCACAGCAGCCCTGAGGGGTTTTAACTCTTTCTGCAGCACTGAAATCCTGCTTTTGGAGTTCAATGTTTAACTCGCGCTGGGAGACTCATAAATATTCGGAGTCACTCTCTCCCTCTCTGTTTGATTAGGAAATGAGCCTTTAACTCAATGTAATCCCCAAGCCATTAACAAAAAAGCCCTCAACAGCTCCACTATTAGAATTTCACTCCTAACCCACAGAGGATTGAATTAGATTAACATAACTACCCGCAATCTGAGTTTATTTTCTGTGCCAGATAGAAATGTGTCTTCGGGAAAGGAAAAGAAGAGAGCGGGAGAGCAAGCATAGCATAATGAAATGTAAAAATAGAGAGATGAGAAATAGATGGACAGATGTACAGGTGAAACGATAAAAGAGCTAAGAAACTGCAAGAGCAAGAGATAGCTACACAATCTTTAATAACTGACTGCTGGCTTTGGGGGTTTTATTCAGAAGACCCCCAAAAAAACCACAGAATTGTTTCAAGAAGGGTATTTTTTCTTGATGTTTACTCCATATTCTCAGGGACTTACAGCAAGACACCTGAGCATGCTGTACTCCAGACACCTGTGCAGAAGATTTGGCACAGGTTATATTTATAATTCTCAGGAGGTGTCGTACTCTGCAATGGAAGGAGGGGCATGAGAAAGAAATCTGCATGTCAATCACTACTTTGCCATCAAGGAAACAAACTGGGATGAATAAAAAAGATTTTTCATTCCTTACATAAATATATAATTAATTAAAATAAATAAAATCATGCAACAGCTCTGCGATAACTTCACTAAGTCAGTCACTTTGGAGGTTCATAGGTTCTGAGTCCACATAAAATGAATCATTAGTGAGACAGAAACTAAATAACAAAGACTCCCTTACACATAATGCATCAAAGTCTTTCTCTAACCCCAGATAACTCTTTCCCTCCCCTCAAATAAGAGGGGACCCGTAAGCCTTTGATTGGTGTACCACAGGGCAGTAGATGCTTAGCGATGTTTTCCAAATGCAATAATAAAACGATACAGCGGGTTGAACAGGGGAAAAGACACATGTGGTTAAAAGCAAAGGATAAAGTCCAGCAGCTATGTGGACACAACTACTGAATAGTCCAAAAAAATCTTAAGACTAAACCTTTTCCAGCTTTATCCTCAGAGGACTTCTTTGGGAATGCCTGCTAAAATGTATCATAAAGGAATTTTTGCAGTAATTCCTGAGCCTAGTCATGCTGATATTTCTCTATTTGTAAGAAGGAAAGAGAGTCAATTTTTATTTTTCGAGTGATAAGACACCACTTGGCTTTCAATTTTTAGAAGGACCTCAGACCAGCTATTTGATAGATTCTTTGTTAGTTACAGAGTCAGCAATTTTATTTTTTTAATGCCTTTCAGAAAAAAAATCTACTCTCCTTTTATTACACAATAACATTGCATCGTCACACAGAGGCAATAAAGGTAATCTCGTGCCAAAACAAACAGAAAGGGGGCTTAAATAATTTAAACATATTCATTTTTAAGTAAAGCAAAAAGCCTTAATAATCAAAAGGAAGCTTTCTATGATGAGAATGGTCAAGCTGACAGTTTTGTTTTATTTGGGGGGAGGGGAGCTTCAGAGCAAGCAGCGTATTCACTGGAATCATTTGGAGCATTATTTGTGTATGAAGATTCACCATGTTTATCAGTACTGTCCTAAAAGCCTGCCTTATATCTAGAATTTTAACTGAAAGAAGAAATAGCTATAGCCATGATTAAAAACTTAAAAATAATTGTAGTCAGTATTTTTTTTCCTTGAACTTAAGTTAAAAACTTTGAGAATTATAAAATACACATCAAATAAACAAAATAAATAACTGCCTCTTTGTCACATTTCTACTGTCAGTCCAAGCAATTCAGCTATCAGCTGTCCCTAGCACTTGATATTTTAATTGTGAAACAGCTCCGGTTTAATTGTTCTATTCTTATTAGACACTTGTTCCATCCAAATTATTTTTAAGTTAAGCTTTGTTTTCCTTCTTGTTGCTTTCAAAGATTACAGTGGTGGGGAAAAAAAAGTTTTTATAATATGTATTTCATATGCAACTTATACTAACATAAAAATTAAAAATTATAGTACTTGCATTTGGGGGGACAGATGTTATAAACACCAGAAATCAAGGAATATTTTCTATGGTTAAAAATAAATAAAAACTAAGTTCTGTAAAAGATGTTACCCAAACCTCTGAGGCCAAAATAAGATAAACCTCTTTAATTTCTAGTATTTTACCCAAAGATATGATAAAAGCTATCAATAAAATACAGTTTGTAAGTAATTATTATGTCTTGCTTCTCTTCATTCTCCTGTTAAAAATAAATACTCAAAAAGTGTATCGTTATTCCAACTATTTTGCATTTGGGCTGCTTTAAAGCAAACAACTCGCTGGCAATCAGAGGCAGAGTAAGTTCCTTCTCGGATTGCCACTGTGCCGACTTTGCAAAGACTTGCACCCCTCTTTTGTCATTGAGGAGACTTCAGTTGCTGTAGGACTTTTAAAACTGGAGAGACATCAACTGCTCAATGACAAAGGCATTCAGTAAAGGCAAAATTTCATTTTCATCTTCGTGCTAAGAGAAGGCTTGATATGAAGCTGCCTTTTTTTTTTTTTTGGGGGGGGGGGGATATTGGGGGGTGCAGGGGTGTAAGTAGAGGAAAGGGGAAAGGGTGTCACTTGGTTAGTTTAAGACAGGACTGCTAAAGTTTCCAGGTTTGCCTTTACCAGCACGGGATAAATAGCACCTGTCCTTGGTAAGCCCTTAAGCAGAGTTACGTTATACATTGACCTTTTTGGAATGCCAGCAAACCTGACCGTTTCTATTCCCAAAACGCAGCCGTTCCACTCAGACTTTCACTTGCTTATTTCCAGAGGAAAAAGGAACTCTCATACAGTGCAACCGTCCGATTTCTATAAAGTTCTGAAACCAACTCCTATCCTTCTGGGTCACACTGACCTTCCTTTGACAGGAGGAATATAGAAAAAAAAATCTACGTTACCTTTAACCACATTATGATGCTACCATAATTTTTAGTCCAGATAAAAGGACTGGTGCACAGCAATACTTGGATCAAAAAAACACCACCAAAAACAAAACCCAAACCACAAAAAAAATAACAAACAACCCCATAAATGCAATAAAGGTAGAAGTTCAGTACTTACATGCTGCAGGCTGAGAGATGAAGCTCGAGGCTGGAGTAGAATTTCCCTTGCCCTCAGGTGTTTCTAATTGCTGATTAAATATCTTTTGGTTCCGCCTGCACCAGCCGACAGTCCCCTCTGCGTCTCTGCCTCTCTTTGTGACTAGGACACAGTACTCCGAGTCCCAACCTATAAATAGATCCCAGCTCTGTGATTGATATAACAGGCAGCTGACAAAAAAAAAAAAAAAAAAAAAAAAAAGGAAAGAAAAAAAAAAGAGAGAAGAAATAACCAGGTCTTAAGCAAAGCAACAGAAGCTGGGCTTTTAACTCTGTGCTGTGCCCAGGGAGGAGTCCCCCACAGTCACCCGTGGGCATCAGAAAGAGAAAGTGGAAGGCAATTACTTTCCCAGCAGCATTACAGCAACTTGAGGCATGTAAAGCAAGTGAACAAAATTCAGTGCACAAAGAAGGAGAGGGAAAGCTCGACTGGCAGACTGCATCCAACCCTTCTGCAATTTAACAGAAATAAATGCTATTTTAAAAACAAGTTAGGGATTCTGACAAAATGAAAGAAAAGTTCAAAGTTGAGTGCTGGGGGTTGGTCCTGGCATGTTTGTATTTCTGCTGCAGAATAAACTGGGACTAGCGGGTAGGTCAGCAATTTAACAGTTTGACAGTTTGCTTAGGGTCTCAGCCCACAAACACTATTTGATGAGGCTGCTCCTGAAAACAGGACCAAGGGTACTGACGATGCATTGCCTACTGGCTCAGCAGAAATCACTGAGCTCTCAGGGACCGAACCATCACTCCTGATCGCATCCTTGACTGCCAGGAGAAAACTCCTAACAAGTTACAGGGATCAGCACACCTCTTTTGCAGTGGCCAGGCTGGGAGCCCACAGTCTGGGCAATGACCTGAGATAAAGCATCAGGAATGCTTTTGCCCTGATCTCCTTTAATGGGTTGGAGTAATGGCCCTGGACTTTCCATGTGTAACTTCTACAGGTTCTCCTCTTGGATCCACAGTCAGGCAAGGCCACAAGCTGCTCCAGGAGGCAGACGGCCCTCCATGCTCCCACATAATCACAGTTCCCAGCAGAACCTTACTGGTTAAGCAATTTCATAGCAAATGGACTCAACAGCAAGGCAGCTCCACATGAATGCCAGAGGAAAGGTGGGAAAGCAGAGGGACAACAGTCGGCTGAGAGTGAAAGCTGTTTTGCCTCTACACTGCTACCTTTGGCAGTACCAGCTACAAACATCCCTAGCACCACGCTCAGCTCTCCAGGCAAACGTACGAGTTCAGACAGAATAGCAGATCCACCAGCCTTCTTTTCAACACACTGCTAGGCTTGCTTGTGCTGAGATGCTACAGAAATGCTGAACTCATAAAGAGCAGGATAAAATCCTCAGGCACTAAGCCCATGCTGAACTCCATGGTTCTTTGGCTCGGTGGCTAACAGAACCTGAGCTATTTAAGCTAGTTTAGGCATGTCTACGTTGCACGGCAGCTGCTGCTCTCGCTGGAGTAAAGCAAGTTAGTTCAACGGGGGCAGCTATCCTAAGTCAGGCAAGGACCCACCGCACCATAGCCAAGGTCTCAGATCAATGCAGCTATTGGTTATTTGGGAAGATAAACGTTTTTCATTTTGGGCCAAATCCCGCTGCGTGAATGATTTGCCTCTTGCCAGTATGCTTTGTGTCTAAGCTAGTAGGATTTAGCCAAAATATTAAAAAAATAAAAATAAAAAGTCACCCTTCTCACAGGACAGGGACCTGATGAAGTGCCATGGAAAGACTCATGACTTCTAGACATTTTCCTCAGTTGAGGTTCTGCACTGAAAAGTTTCACATGTCACTTTACCACTGTTTCACATCCCCCAGTTTAAAAAAAACTGAGATAACAATTCTTAACAACGCACTTTAAAGCATGTATCTACAGATGAAGACATACAAATGAAGAAGGGGAAGAAAAACATATCTGATAGGCTGAGCTCTAGTGTGGAAACACACCCTCTGTTCCCTGCCAGATTCTGGTCCTTCACCTTCACCTAGTTGAATGATCCACCTCAGATAAAAGTTTACCTGACCAAACAAAGAATTTTGTTGCATTTCAGCCCTCTCATTTGGTGTAGTACATAGTACAAGATGTTTTGGGCTTTAGCATTCAGAGCTGTACAACATTTTATATTTCCCACTGCTATCAGAGGGAATTTTAGAAGCTTGGTACACAGAATAATCAGGCTGAGGCACAGCATATCAAGGTCCTAAAACAGGGGCACCTAAATCCAGCAGTCACTTTTGAAAAATTCCGCTTTAACAACAGCATAGTCACATAGACCCTGAATATGTTACCACTGGCAGACTGTTCTTTGCCATTCTATATTGTTGACGTCTAAAGATCTCCAAACATTACATTGTTAAGCTTTGTTTTGTGTAGAACAGTACTCTCCCTGCCCCATTACACTGCCATGGGCCAAACCAAAGCCCAGGGAAACCCCACGTCTAAGCTTTGGGCACTTCTCAGTCACGTTGCCAAGAAGCTCTATTCAGTCCTCAGGTCCAGGTGCAGTGCTTATCATAGGCACCCCCTATCCACAGCTGAGCAAAATCAGACACGCATTAGTCCCCCATCCACCCACTTTCCATCTGGAGGACAAAGGGATGATGAGGACCTGCCAGCACACAGCTGTTAGCTAATATGGATGAACCTCGAATGGAGGTAGCATTCCTCCACCCTCCCTCTCTGCCTTTAGGCAGCAGGCGATATGACCTTAACTGCTCCTGACTGGGGTACCCAGCAGTTCAGAGACTTCCCTTAGGTAAAACCACAAACACAAGTCTCCTGCCCCCCCTGCCATCGCCTCCTGTGTACAAACACCTCTTCATTCCAGCCACTACAGACTCAGGGTGAGGCAGGGAAAGCATCCAACAGTAGAGGCCACAAGACTGAATGCCCGCTTCAGAACACTGTGAAAAGGAAGACAGAAGATTTCAAAAGAACCCTCAGACACTTTAAAAAACAACCACCACCAAAAAAAAAAAAAAAAAAAAAAAAAAAAAATTAACATCAGGGTCTTGTAGAGTCTATAAAGGCTCAACTCTTTCCTTGAGGCACCCCAGGAAAGTAGAAGACATTGTAAAGTGCAAGCACAGCTTTACAGTCTTTTCTGCTTGTTTTTTGGGAAGGTATTTTTTCAAATGCTTTGTGCCAGGGCTGGTTTCATCATATGCCTGTATTTCAGTCTCAGATTCTGGCAGAGGTAAAATTTCAAAACTCAGTTTTCTTCAAACACAAGGAGTTTAAGGCTTGCAGTAAGTCTGGGCAGAGTTTGCTTGGATACATACATGCCATTATAGAATAATGCAAAATATACCTTCCTCCAGATGATAAAAATAAATACAAGGCACAGTTACCCGTATTAGACAGAGACACAGCAAAAACAGCTCAAGCTTGAAAATACTGGGCCAATCAATGGAATCCGATGGAATGCAATGGAATCTTCACCCACACATTAAACCACACAGATAATCTTTGTCCCTTCTCCCATGAGCCTTGGGATGCTTCTGTGCACATCTGATCTATGTGACATAAGTGTGGAGCTCATAATCACTGCTGCTTTTATATCAGGGAATGCAGGTATGAATAAAAGTTTTAAAAGAAACTAAAAGTCAGCTCTACAATTTCAAAGCCTAGCCACAAACTAAGAAGAACAATTGTAAAGCACTATGAAGTTTCACCAGCAGAGTCATGCTACCCTGAAAGTCTCACAAGCCCCAAATTCCAGGACAGTGCTGTTAGAACCCTGCTGGATTTAGTGAGGTCTGAATTTCACAGATTTCAAACAGGGGCTACTTACAAGACCAAGAAAGATACTATTAAAGGATAACTCTTTTCACATATAGGAAATTAATGTCAAAAAAAAACCTCAGGACTGTGAAAATAAAAACATAAGGCATAAAAGTCATGCAAAAGTTTGAGTAGTAACATTCCCAGATGCTTGGCACACGTAGTATTACTCGTGGATTTGACTTAACAGGTAGTTAAATATACTATGCATTTTGACACAAAACAAGTACTCTGAAAAACAGCAGATGCTCAAGAGGAAACAACTGATATTATCACTAGGAGTTTTATTTCCTCATTTAATTTTAATGCTGCAAACTTCTTTCAACACCCTTTGTGCAGCCAGTATCCTTAGCAGGATACTTTTGGCAGATGCTGAACCCAGGATCCATACATCTGCATCCAGACCTTTCATATACACTCCAGGATGGTGCGTACCATGCTGTCTGTCATGTCAAGTCTGTTATCACCAGAGTAAGTCACACTGCTTGGTTAAGACATCTGTAAACTTTGCTCCTACCTATTTTATTAATTTTCAGGTATGGGAAAATGACCAAGATTTTCACAGAAGTCCCCTACCAGATTTAGCCATTCCAGCTGCAGATGTTATCACCTTCTGCTGCCTGCCAGCTGGAGATTGGGGCTCCAGAAGCTCTGCGGCATAAGGGAACCTTTGGGATTTTTCTAAACTGCTTCAGGCAAAGGACATCAAGGTCTCCAGAATTTTCCTGGATTAGGAAGTGCCCAAATCTGTTCTTTCATCTCCAAATCTACAGCCAGAGAAAAGTCTTCACCTGGCATCTGTGGCAGCTTAGAAAAGGCTAACCATTGGCTTTAACAAGAACTAGAACAACTCCAGAAAAACTCTACTCTGCCTTGTTTTTCTGAGTCCAGCAGTAATAACAAAGAACAAATAAAAATGGCTTGGTTCTGAGCAGCAGAACACGTATCAAAGTGTGCCCAGAGAATATCCAGAGTGAGCACTCCATTCTACACATACACACAAATAAAACCTGGAAGGATTTAACTAAAGCCTGCAAGCACTAGGGCAATCATATGCCAGATTACATTTAAACACACAACTTTAGTCAATCTGTCGCACACAGTATGATAATAGAGCCCCGTCTACCCTTACCTCACTTAGATCCCTCCTAAACTTCCGCTTCAACTGCAGACCTTTGCCTAAAAGAGCTTCTGTGTTTACATCCAGCAAAATACAACGAAACAGAAGACTCTCTTGGACGTACTCCTACCTAAATTGGTGTAACCACGATATACTCTCTCTGGAAACCACCATCTTCTTCTTCCAATCGCACGCTGCAACGCATTTCACCAACATTGGGCTGTCAATTCCATCACTTGGGGCAGGCGCCTTTCTCGCTTTCAACTTGTTGTGGATACTTTGCAGAAAAGCTCATTGCTGTTGCTGTACCACTTGTTTAGGACCTTGTTTAGCACCAGCAAGTCCACACCTGTGCTGGCAGGGCATTAGCTGTGCACTCAGACAAATCTCAAAGCAGCGCGGCAGCCTAGTAAGGTCGGCTTCAGGCAAGAGATACTGTTTCATGTTCTCAGTGACCTTGGCAATGGTGGGGAGGGAGAGGAAGCAGGGTAGTTTTATAGCAAATAACTATTGTAATAAAGCTCATAGCAATTCTGATAGCAGGAGAAGGAGGACGAAGCGAGATTTAAACTAGTTCTGGTGCCAGATCGGGGCTGCCAGAAACAGGTTCCCCCTGGGTTTTTGTTTTTGTTTTGTTTTTAATTCAGATTCCTTCAGAGAACTTCTACAAAACCCAAACAACTACATTATAACCACAGACAGGCCTAACCATAAAGTCTGGCTCCAGATCTAAACTCCTTACAGCCAGACTGTTAGTTCAGCTCCCCAGAAAAATCACCGCCATTCTCCAAAGGCATGCATGAGGGTGGGAGGTTATTACTGCTCCCTCTTCCCCTCCCCAAAGAGAGGCCACATACTCTTTGATTGTGTGTCTCGCTCAATAAAAAAAGATACGAAAAATAAAATAAAATAAAAAATTAACAGATTAAGTTCCTCAAAGAAAGGGGATGTTCCTGGCTGCAGATATCCAAATGAGGAAAAAGCCCTTCCAGAAGCCCTTCAGGCACAATCTGAGTGGCTTCAGGGCTGCCCGCCCACCCACCTCCATCCACACAGAGGACATGCCTGGTGGTTGGCACCATCCAGGTGAGCCTGCAGAGGAAAGCAAGTACCAGCCCAAGCTTCTCAGCATCCAAAACAAGAAAATAAAGGGAAATTCCAAAGTGAGTCCCTCATGAGCCCCCTCTGAAGCAACACCACCAACCTCCCAACCTGCCTGATCCCTGAGTCAGGTAAATTGTGTGTGAAAGACCCTTACCCTTGTCCAGAACCGGTCTGAGGGAGAAGGCACAGCTCTCACCCTCCTCAAAATGCCATCAAACAAGTGTCAGTCAGCACATCTGCACTGGGTGTCCATGTCCAGGCTCTGGCTGTGGTGATCTGCAGGGGGAGCTTCTGTGAGGAGAGGCCGGGGCTGCCCGCTGCTGGACGCAGGTGGCCCCAGCGCACAGCACAGCTGAGCCCCTCAGCCGGGCTGGTGGCACCTCAGGGAATCGCGGTTAAGAAAGGGCAGAAAATGCAGCACTGGCAGTGAGGAGCGAGAAAAAGCCTTGTGCCACTCGGTGGGGTGGGGTGGAGGAGGGAAAACAGTCGGGAAGGAAGGGAGTGCAGTTTTGCCTGAAAACAAGGGGGAGGTGGGGGAAGGTGCTTTAGTTTTTATCGTTGTTTCCCACCTTCCTACTCTATTTTAATCAAAAATAAATTAAAATATTTTTCCTTAAGTCGAGTCTGTCTTCCCATGACAGTAATTGATATCCCTATCCTTACTTGACCCACAAACTTTTTCAT
The DNA here is from genome assembly GCA_011076525.1 of Nettapus auritus. NCBI lineage: Eukaryota > Metazoa > Chordata > Aves > Anseriformes > Anatidae > Nettapus > Nettapus auritus. The sequence goes on from CM021769.1 coordinate 22,936,766, forward strand.
TTTCTCCCCTGTCCTGCTGAGGTAGAGGAGTAGCAGAGCAGCCGGGTGAGGCTCTGGCAGCCGACCATGGTCCACCCACCACAGTGTCCCACAGCAGATGAGAAAAATCAGCTTTGTTCAGTAGCTCTCCTTCTGGACCCAAGAGCCAGCAGGCCAGCATTGCCAGGCAGTGCTCCTGTGCCAGGTGGGGTATGCCACAAGACAGGAGGAGACAGGACACTATCAGTATCCCAGAAGAGTGCTGGGAACTGTTTTGTTACTGCCGAAGAGACTATTCTCCCACACAGATCATACCAAAACCCTACCTCCAACTCCTGACTGACGAGGGAATTAAGCCACCAGATTTGGGAGCACTTGAGGGCACATGTGACTTCCACAGACACTGTGATGTGTCTGCAGAGGCCTGCATCAATTCCCTCGCTGGCAGTGAAGTTCTGCCGCCATAATCACTCCTTCACAGTGGATAAATCAAACACAAAATAGCAGACTAAACACTACTCTCACAGCAGCCTCTCCAGCTCATAAAGCTATGGCTGAATCCATTCACACCCCTGGAGGAACTGGGATCCATGTCTTCAGCTAATGCCTCTCACCTCTGTGCCATCTAAAGTAACTTCTGAGCCCACTCAGAGAACGCACAACACAGAGAGTTGTAAGCCCTTGTGGCTGTTCCAACCCAAGAGACCCACACAGACCCAAGTAAAATCCCCTCTCCCATATCTCTCTAGGCTAACCAAAACAAGTTATGCTAAACTTGGGCTTCATCTTAGCAATATGCGAGGTGGGTTTTACCTCTTCACTGCAATTTTGCTGCTGTCTCCTCTGCTTCCTCACCCCACCCCCCAAGCCCTTCTTCATCCCAGGGCTGCCAGTCACCTCTGAAAGCTCTCCCCATCCAGACCCATAAGGCATGGGAGTCCTTGCCACCCTGCAGTCTGGAGCACCTCAAAACTCAGCATTTCCTCTCCAAGAGGATGGAGAGAGGAAAGGAAAAAATGGCAGGACCCTTTTACTTAAATGTAGTTATCCGTATCTGCAATGAAAAAGGTTTTTGCAGAAGGATTTGGTGTTCCCCTCTGCTCCTCAGGCAGACAGCACAGAGCTAAGCCCACATGAAGGAGCAAATCTAGAGCACACACAGAGAGGGAACAAGCTGCAAGGACCATCAATGCCCCTGCCTAGCATTACTGCTCATTTCAGTCACTGAGGATTTGGTCCGAGGATGCTTTGCATGAAGAGGACCTGAAAGATGAGCCACACATATGGTCCCCGCAGAGAGGCAGTAGAGCTGGGGGGTGCCAGGATAACACGGCCGTTGCTCAGGCAAGTGCCCCACAGGTACCCCTCTCAGCCAGCCTGAGCCACATGTTGCAATTTAACACCCCCCTGACAAGGAGCCCCAAACCCAACAGTTTCCCTGTCAAGCATCCAGAGCCCCTCTCGCCCTAATCTGCATTACCACATGCCACAGACAGCATTCCCCTTGCAATGCATCTGAGCCCTCCACGGGATAGCACCTGGTGCCTGCACCCATGCTCCTGGGCTTTGTTAGTGTCACACCAGGTCTTCCACGCGGCTTCCAATCCCCTCCAGAGACAGCAGCCCCCCAAGGGGACAAGCCCCTTCTGGGCACAGAGGTGCCCTGCAGTTCACCACAAGCAGCTCTCCCATTCTTATCTGCAGCAGATTTACCCAAAATCCCTGGAAACAGTTGCTTGAGGAAGGTTCCTGTCGAGTCCAAGTTTCAGAAGCAGATATTTGGTCGCTCAGTCCCTTGCTGCCACTTTAGTCCATGCTCCTACCACACTGGGACTTAGCCTTGCCTGGAATAACCAGTCCCTTCCATCGCTTCTGCCTAGGGCCCCGTGGCCACCAGGAGGAGAGGCCCAGCTCCTTGCCCATCCCCTCCCTTGAGGAAGGTGTCATGGGCATGGCCTCAGCGCACGCTTGCGCCAGGCCATGGTTCCCCATAGCGCACAGAGAGGAAGATCCAAAGCACTCACATGTAGCTTCTTCCCTGACGGAACACACACCATGCAGCTCTCCTGCGCTCACAGGATTGAAAAAAAATCCATAAATTCACAACCTTTCTGTGCAATAGTAAGTTCCGTGCAAAAAGTGGTAGACAGAGCCCTCTGCACCTTTGTGAGGCCGGGCAGTGGCTTCAGAGCACTTTCCAAACAGGTAACAGAAACTTCAGCAGAAGCAGACCTGTTTTTATGTCCTGTAGCAGGTAAGGGTGTGTTAACAACACAGAGCTCTAAAGGGCTACTTCAGCACGCTCTGAATGAGCAGGTTTGGATTTGGGCAGAAAGCACCATTCATAGGGACCTTACATCCAGATGAGAATCAGGCTAGACTAATTCAAATGGAGATCAGCATGAAATAGCATCTAGGCTGAGTTATCTCTGCGTGGTGCTCTCCTGTGCCCTGTAAGTACACATTAAGTTAGCATAGACAAGAACAGAACCTCTTGCTCTTGAATAAGTCATGTGCCTTGACATGAGCCCCTGGGATCCATTCACATGGTGAAGCCCCATGGAAACCTCATGCTCTTTGGGAAGCCTGTTCTCCAGAGTTGTTGTGCTATGTTTGCGTTGTTCTTCTGGAGAAATTTCTTTGTGCCACATTATCAGATGACATGATTCACAATTTAAATTTGTAGAAATTGAATGTTAGAAAATGTAGCCCGTGGAATTTTTTTCATGTCTCCTTCTTAAGTTCCCCAAGAAAACAGCTTATGTTTGGAAAAATAAAATTAAATTATTCTGTTCTCCACTTTCTCATCTGTCACTAGTTCTCATACATGCAGGAACCAAGCCTTTATTTTGGAGGCAGGTGGACCAATATTTCTGAAATATTTCATATTTCTCAGGTGTATTAGCAAATCACCCAAGAAAGTGGTTTCCTAAAGCTCTGTTACCATTTTATGAACAGGAAATTTAACAAAAATACGAGTTTGGGAGGAAATGTTTAGAAGTCTTCTATGTTAGAACTATTGCTCTGACTAGTAATTTGGAGAAATTGTTACTCACTGCAGAATACTTTAATCAAAGAGTAAATAAGACCTGACACCAAAAGCCACAGTATTAGGAAGCAGGCCCCTGCCCTGAACTGCTTATTGATTCCCGTCTTCAGAGGTGATTTCTTCAGCCAGGTTCTCCATAACTACAAACTCTTGCTTCACCTTCTTCTTCAAAACATGCAGACTAGCTGCTTCTGCATTATTACATTATGGTCGCAAAATGTTACCTGCTCCCCTTGCAAACATTGAGACATGAAGACAGACAGCCTCAGTAGTCCACGTAGTAACAAGATTGCAGAGAAAAACCATTCAGACTTTACTTTTATTTAGTGGTACAGAGCAAGAAAAAAAGTAAAGAAGTTACCTAAAAAAAAAAAAAAAAAAACGTCATTAAGGCTGTGACATGACAGAGATGACTACGGAGTTACTCTTCATCTCTGAGAGTTAGTTTATGTTTCCAGATGCCTTGTAAATGACAATTTTCACAACAACTAATTACAGACACACCATGGTGACTCCCCAGCCAGACTTGTATCCCTTTTATGTTATTATTATTACAAGCATCATTCAGAACCTCAGTGAGGTCCTGGACCCTTTGACACTAAACACCATGCATATGTATATATGCAAATACGGTCTTTATTGCAAATACTTTATAATTTGAGGCCTGGTCTGCATCATTTTTGTATAAACATAACTATCCAATTTCACAGGAGTGATTCTATAAGAACATTGTACAGAGCAAAGTTATGTAACTATAACCAGATCTATGTTATTCCAGTTTACATCTCCAAAGAAGCTATCTATGCTGAAAGAAGACAAATCCAATGAAAACTGGGACATCCACAAGCTAGAGGACAGAAGATAAAGAGTCAATATAGACATCAGCAGTTTCACATCTGTGTTTTTACAACTGCACTCAACTTACCTCCTGAAAGAATCTTCTACTGGAAATTTTGGGTGTGCACTGCCTTCTCAGGGATGTGAAACAAAGGTGCCTTGATTCTCTTGTGTTTGACTGTCTTTTTAACTGTATTATTCTGAGGCTGAAATGTTATTCACCTCTTACTAAATTCCAGGGAATCCACATGCATTAGCAGTATTGTGAATGTTCAGAAATAGGGAAGTTCATGCCTTTCTAGTTACTAGAGAATCTCTGTGGGTGTGTGGGTGGCTGTGTGTGTGAGAGAGAGAGAGACTGGCCGACCAGTAAATCCTCTGATGCACATGCAGTAAGATGTGAGCCTCAACTGAACTCTTCTGTAATTGGGGCATTTGGACAGTCCCTGTCCCATGCGGATTTCCTGGACTCTAATAAGAGTGAGCTCATTCTGCAGTCTTTCCCTAAGGGATAATAATAAGGTCTTCCTCTTCTACCTGTCACCTATTTCATGAAACTTGCATGAACTTAATACCTTTCAGACTTCTGACTGGGTGCAAAACGTGTTCAAAATTAGATAAAAGCTTCAAAAGTTGCAGAAACTTACCCAGTGCGATCACATACACAGTATTGCCTTAGAAAAGCAGGCCTAACAACAAATCTGGGCTAAACTGACAAGGCATTTTTCTAAGGAACAGCATGTTGCAATATAATCTGTATTTCATTTACTTAAAAAACTTTTAAGCCAAAAAGATCTAGATCTAGAATCAGGAGCCCTCACCAGTGCAGTGCTCAGCTTCACACCCTTGTTCACTCCTCTTGTGCTACCACACACCCTTCCTCACAGAGCATGTCCCACGTTGACCCTGCTCTGCCTTAGCATGGGAAGAGGGCAGGCATGAGCTGGTATGGCTGTCCTGATGATTCTGTCCATGAGGCTGTCCTGATGATTCTGTGATTGGAGGCAGATTTAGGGACAAGTTTCCTTGGCCGCACTTAACCGTCACCTTTCATATGTTGATAAATGGTCACGCACAAACCCCTGGAACTGAAAGCCACATTGTTGTGCTAGATTTATTCCCTCTTCTTACTGTGTGGATATGAAGCAATGGCAGGCTGCAGCCTGGACACCTTCCTTTTGTTTCCCTTCAGTGCTGTATTACTCCAAGGAGGCTAGGTTGGTCCTCCGCATTCTCAGAATCCAAATTCCTACAAGGCAGGTTTCTTGGAAGAAAATGCTGCAGACAGCTATGTTCTCTAGAGTCAAACCTCAGGATAAATAGGTCTGGATTTTGTTGGTCCCATATGAGGTATCAATGCTATGTCTTTGTCTTATCGCTCCACTCCTCCCCCTTCACAATTCCAAAACACTTTCTCTGAATAATCTCAACTGCACTGATTTCGTTCCTCTGCAAGGGAGCCTGGAGCCTGCACTGATATTTTTAGGTAACCCACTTGCTCAGTTTCTTTCCCCTCTGTGAATAGATCCTTCACTTATTCTAACTCATACTGCCGCCACACACGTTCCTCATCTTGTTCTTGTTCTGGCACTCTCTCAGAACTGTAAATGCAGCACCTACTTCTTAGATACCTGGATACACTATCACTTTCTGCCGGTTTTTGTATCTAAGCTCTCCCATGGCTGTACACACTATGACCAGCCGTACAGAGATCATAAGGAGACCTTGATAATGCTTCAACCACTTAATATTTTTATGTAGGAAGCCAAGCAAAAATTCCAATTAGTATTTTTATGATTATTTGTCAAGCCTGATATAGACCCCTTTCCAAAGGAAAGGGAGTAAGATACCCAGGCAGCAGGTAACCTACAACTGAAGAAGTTTCTCATCCAAATTCTGTCCCGCTTCATAACAGCAGTTGGCACAAAACATTGCTAGTCTGGCAGGAGGAAGCTTTGGTGCCAAGTTTATTGAAGTATGAATAAGGAAACTGGAGACAACACAGGATGGGATCAATCCAGTTGGATGGCTGCATCCAACCCACGCTGCTGCTGCCTCAAAGGAGCTTCCCTTTTGGTACTACGACCTGGGTTCTCACTCTTTCCCAAAGCAGAAGATGGGATCTTAGGAATACCTTTTTATACACACCTCTTCTTTCAGTCTGTGTGCTTTCTCCTATCTAATTGCTTTTTTTTCCTTCCCCTCGCTCTCAGTCTTTCTGTTTCCCTCTCCTTTTTATTTTGGCCCACAAACAAACCTCTTCCCCAGCATGTCAACAGCAGTGGGAAGTAACCTAATTAATAGTTCCTTGATAGCCTACCCCACACACGCACACACCCATCCCCCCAGTATCCCACTGGCAATTCAAGAGCCCTCTCTAAAGAAAGGAAAATATTTCCATACTAATTAATAACAACGTCGGGTATTTCTGGGCGGAAGGATCTCGGATTCCCATCTGGGCCTGTATCTCTCGAGCTGACTGAGCAATTGTACCTCAAAACACACTTCCCTTTCCAAATCCTTGTGTCATTAACTGTTTATGCTGCTTTCTGCATCAAACATCTTTGTCAGCCTGGCTTGTATCTTAACTGGTATCTTTGTAATTGAGTTCAGGCTAAATTCCTTCAGTGCTCAGCCTGTCTCTCTCTTTCAGAACACAGCACTTACTCGTAAACCTACAATGCTTCCCTTATGTCTTCTCTGTCAGGATTCATGTGAGCCAAGGACCTTTCCATGTTGTGGTTCTCCAAGGACACAGATGCTACCAGATCCATTTAAAATGTCTCTGCTGCTTGACATCCCCTGACATCCACTTCACTGTCTCTGTTTCTGCCACAACCTCTTTTAAAAAAATCAAGTGCTGCTTTTGAAGCACGTCTGTGGAGATGGAGGAGTTCTCAGAGCTGACTGATCTGTGGCACAGATTTTTCTCTATAAGGCTTGTGTCTTCATGTAATAGTATAGTCCCACTACTGTCTTCTCATGCAAGAAGGGAAAAGTAGGAAATGCTCAGAGTTGGGCTTCTAGGGAAGAGAGGCATCATATGAGAATTCTTCCATTCTGGCTTGGAATCACCAAAAGGAAGAGTTGTGTCTCTTGCCCCTATAAATGACCTGAGACAACTAGACTGGTTAGTTCCTCTATATCTTGGGCCAGCAAAAGAATGAAAAGCAAATAAAGACGAATGTGGGAAACACTGGGACTTCTGAAAAAATGGAGAAAGACAGAGCTCTTCCCACTGAGGAAAACCAACAGTGGCCCTCTACCACCTACCAGTTCCTTAAAGCTATGACAAAAGAGCAAGAGTATTTCCTACAAGCCCTATACAGACAGCATTGTGACAGGGGACACCAGCATTAAAAGAGACTGCTAGACCCCATCCTACACACTGGAGGACACCAGGCTGCCTCCAGGGACTGTCAAAGTAGCAGGAACAAGAATAACATCTACAGAAGGGTTCACAGCAAGAAGAGTCCCATAAGCATGGGGTCCCTCTTCTACACATAGTTAGCTTGAAAAAATCCTTTCAGATAAGCATTTAGATAAAACAGTTGCATAAGGAGCACATTTACTAAGTGGTGTGCTGGTGAGAGACATCTTCAAAACAGAGCAGTAGAGAAAGACCTGTAAAACCCAACAAACAAGGGAGATAAACGAGGTGCCTCCACATATTCTGTCTCTGTGGTACTTTACGCACAGCCCCCACCACGTCACATACCCCACGTGTCCATTTCCTACGCCATCCTTCTTCTGAAGAGCCTTTAAGAGCCTGAAGAGCCCCAGCTGCTCCCCAAGCCTCCCTGCATCCTCATAGCCCCCAGTGCCTCCCTGGCCACAGACTTGCCCAGTCTCCCCACAGCTCCACAAAAAGCCTTGCACAGCGATGCCTTGCATAGCAAAGCATGCGCTTCCATCCACAAGGCTGAAAGAAGGAAGGATGGAAGGAACAGCAGAAGAAAGGATCCCTTTTAAAGGAAGGGGAAGAAGGATGGCAACAGAGGCAAATAGGAGGGAGAGTGAGAGGGGCCATAAATTCCCTTCTAATTCCAAATAATTCCGATTACATGGATGAGTAGTTTTCAATCAGAAAGATAATCTCAAAGATAGATGGCAGGATAATTGCTCGTTGGCGCGACGTAAATATTGTGTCGTTTCTATTAATCTCAGCGAATCGGGTGTCAGGGTTGTCACTCATTCATCAAAACAAATTAAAAAAAAACATATTAAAAAAAGAGAGTGATGCTAGAGGGAGGGGGATGTGTATCCAATAAGCAGCCGAAGGCATGCAAGGTAATGAATGCTGCTTACATGCTGTTTGTATTTTTTGGTTTATAAAAGCTAAAAGTAATTCAGGCAGTAGGTCTTTATTAACCTCTCAGTAGGGACTGCAAGAGGCAGTGCTGCATGCAGAACAGCAATAGGGCTGCAGAATGGGACTGGGATAGCACAACATGGGGAAGGAAGCATAAAACAGGACCCAGATATCACAACTGGGTAGTCTGGGCAGGAGGTACTGCAGAGTAAGGGGAAAAGGACTCAGATCATACCATGAAACAAAGGCAGTGCCACCACCTGCCACATGTAAGAATGGGTAGGGAATGGAGAATGGTGTGGGGAGGCCGGCAAACAGGGCACACGGTGCTCCTAAATGGTGCAATTTGCCAACCAGTTGCAGGATGACAGCGTGTCTCTGCCTCACTGTTATAACTCCGAGCCCCCTGGCACTTCATCCCTTAGGCATCGTGCCCCCTCTCTCCAGCCCTGTAACCTGCCTGGCCTCAGGCACTCCCCTTATGGGGCAAATACAGCCCTTCAGTACCCTGACCAGGTAGTAACCTACTCTCTTGGTTCATTTCAGCTGACCCAGCAGGAAAAAGCACCCCCATTTCCCAGCACTCTCCCATTCTGAAGGGACCCCTCACTTGCCTGGGCCAGCACCTACAGGTAATAGCTTGGATCACATGCTGGTCATTCACCATTACATCACCCTGATTGCACAGACAATTTCCTTGGGAAGACCCTCATTCCACTCTGATATCTCTTTCCTGTGGTTTGACACCTCTTTTCCCAGGTTAGAAGCCCTGATCTTAGCATCTGTGCATGGGATTTTCTCTCGTGGGTGCTGGTCTGAAACTACCACTCACAGCACAGACCTGGCATGGGTTTGTGGGTCCAGACAGCTTGGAGTAAATGACCTCAAAACAAACAAACAAAAAAAAAAGGCTGCCCACGTACCTTTCTCTTTTCCCAGGAATATAGTCACATCATTCCAAGAGTGGAAAACTTGCACTATAGACCATAGCCTCCTGCACTGCTATCCTGTGCTGCACCCCACAAGAGCTGGTGGACCCATCTAGCAAAGCATTTGGACAGATGAATGCCCCAGGAAACTCAGCTGTGGGCAGGAAGCAGTTCATAACTGAGCAGGGAGGTTCTCCAAGTCAGAACTAGTTGGGCCTGCTGCTCACTGCTGTGAGGTGACAGGGAAGCCTTACCATGGTTCACGATCATCTGCAGTCACTGAAGATCCTACGGTCCTCTTCAAACAAGTTGCCTCAGTTTGGTGTTGTCTATGTGGTATTTTTGTGGGGTTTGAAAACACCTGTTCTTTCCCTGCCTGCAGTCTGGAGCAGCCAAAACACTGCTTGAAGCTTGGGCTCTGACTGATGAGTTGCAAGTACTTTGGGATGAAAGAAATGCAGAGGTATTATGTTTTTAGACCAGGCTTAGTCTGTCAGCTAAGACAAGTTTTATCCTCCTGAGCTCCAGGAAGAAGCTGACAGATTTTGGCTGTAAGTTAGCTTAGTGCTTTGCAAACAGCCTGCTAACACAAGGACCTGAACCAGTGCCCAGTGGCTGTCTTCACTAAACGGATTTGAAAAATGCTAATATTTCATCCCTGGCCACAACAGTGTTTCTGTTCATTTACTGCTGTTGTTTGTTAAGTGAACTTATTTATTTAAAATGCCATTCTATGGGCAGCTCCTGTTGAAAGCTGGAAACAAATTCCCCATGGATGTCCTCATGCCAGGCTATGGCAGACCTGATCCCAATGTAGGCCAAGATTCATTAGGATTGAGTGCTGTTCTCACTGCACGGTCCTCTGGGACAGAGGGAGCGGAGAGACTTGTCCCAGCAATACTTTTAACCTGTCAATCCAGCCAGCAACGCAATATCCACTGGGGATTTCAGCTGCTTCTGTGATCCTGCCTTATCTCCCTACATCCCCTGGCGTGCCCGCCACTCGGTGAAATGTCACTTCTCTCTCCCCTTCTTCCAAGATGGAAGTGAACTTGTGTGCCTGGCAGGGGGGCTGACAGACATGAGCTGAAAGGCTGTCAAGGACCCACTGAAAAGCGGGCAAGCCACGCTGTGTCAGATTTCGGGGTCTAACACTGCAGCTTTCTGTCTGCTCTTGGGCCAGCTCTAAATGGAGCCTTTGATAGGCAGCCAGGCAGCTGTCATCACAGGGTCAGCCTCAGAAGCAGGAGGGTACGAGCACCTGGGAAGCACATGCCAGTGCGCGGAGAATAGCAGCAGCATTGTGAGGCTGGGCACTGCCGGGAACCAGGGGCGCTGGAGCAAGGGGAGAGCCGAGCGTTAGACAACAGGATGCACCGAGTGCCCCCGTCCACAAATCCCAGAGAAACCTCAGTTCCACGGTGACTTCTCATCGGTGAAGTGCCACCACAAAGCCAGCCTCCTAACTCCTCAGTGCTCATCTTTCTCACTAAGACATTAGCCTAAAGGAGACTGCTAAAGGGGAGAGTGCAAAGAACGTTATCTCCAATAACCACTCAATGTTGTATCCCACTTCCCATGAGTGGGGAGAGCAGAGTCCTTTTACTTTGCTGTGGCTGAACTAAGGCACCTAAGCATGAGTAGATGCTCAAGAGCAGTGTGCCTCCTCCCACTGTATCACAGCTTTTCCAGCAAGCACCTCTGTAGGTCCCTAATACAAGAGACTCAGCTCTCCCCTCATGGCTGTGAGGGAAGAATAAAATGCTGCACTGAAAGGGATCTCCCTGACTGCTTCACAAAGGGCCTGATACCCACGCAAGCTGGAGTTACAATTATGATCCCAATGTACGACTACCAGTTAAGCCAGTTCTATCACTCCAGAACAAGAGTGGTCCTTGCTTAGACTTAGGGTGCTTTCAATTTACACCTGAAACACCTTGCTATGGGAACCAGCTGACAGTCTGGACCCTCAGATAATGCTTTTTTCTTTTCTTCTTCTTCCAGAGACACTTTTGGAAAACCAGCACCTGTGGAGTGAGAGTTCTGCCACAAATGAGAGATTGGATGAAACTGAAAATGTTAGTAAATAATGAACAGCTAGGCATCAGCAAAAGAACAGGTCAAAAACTCTGTTGCACCAGGGTGTGTGCTAGGACTACTGATATATATTATGAGTGACCTGAAAACTGTTGGTAGAAAACTGCAGGTGACAGCCTTGTTTAAATTAATCAAGGTAAAAGTGGACTCAGAAGAACCTCAGACTGACAAAGCTGCACAGAAGGGCAGATAATTGTGAATGAAATCTAGCATCAGCCAAAGCCAGGCAGGGCAGACTGTACTCAGCACTTCCATAGGGCTGGAGTTTTCACATGAATACAAGAAACGGACATTTCGATGGCAATGACCTTTAATTCTACAGCAGTGTCAAGGAAAAAAAAAAAAAAAAAAAAAAAAAACCTCATTCAGATACCCCAGGAAGGAAATACTAAGTGATAATAGATAGGAATTTTTGTCCCAATTTCTGTACTCTACGGAGGCACTGTCTTTTAGGGGAAATGCCTTTACCCTTTTTTTTCCCCGTCCTCAGATACTACCACAAAGAGCACACTGGAACTATGCCCTCTCTCAGAGAGAGCTACCACAGTCAGTTAACAGTGGATAACTTGTGGATGAAGACAGTAAGAAGAAAAGTGCAAAGCTGAGAGATGAAAGTGCCTGAAGAAACCACTGCTTCTTTGCAATAGGAGCTTCTTTGCAATATGCTTCTCTGCAATAGGAGCATGGCACAGCACTCAATGACAGTAAAAAGCAAGTCCTCATTCAGAATATATGAAGCCACTTTAACTCATGGTATTCACCCCCACCAGGTAGCAGTCAAGATACTGATTAAGCAGGATTTAAAATAGGATTAATTAGGAGTACGAATTATGAGGTGATCCATACAGGCTCTCCAGTCCTCTGTTCTCTCACCAACAGCAGCCAAAACTTGCTGCAAGAATCTCAGAGCACTTTGGGATAATCTGCCTCCTAACATTAGGATACGAATATAAATTATAATCTCAACAGAGATTCAATTTAAACCCGCAGCATCTGGTGCCCTACTTCCCCAAAAAACTCATAAACTGGCTCTGCACACTGCAGGGTGACAGTGTTCCTACAGAGATTAGAACTGTACACAGCTGTTCCCTTACCTGGCCAAGGCACCACCAACTGGATCCACCTTCTAGGAGAAAAGGCAAAGTATACCCACACTTGGAGGCTGAAGTCAACCTCAAACCAGCTGAAGAAAAAACTTACCCTCCCGACTCCATGCTCCAAACCCAGCTCTCCTGGACACCTCATATCAACCACCCTGGGAGAGAGTACAAAAGGAGCAGGCAGAGAATAGGTGCAAACTTGGATAACTTCTGCAACTCAGCCAACCTAGGTCTATTTCAAGTGCTGGATGGTTCCTTTCTGTGTAATTCCTCTGCACTTTCTTCTCTCCAGACCTCCCTCCTCTGCCCCTCTAGATGAGGAGATAGCTGCGGACACTAGAAGCTACAGGAAGATAAGTCTGACTTGTTACCCCGAGGCAGAACAACCGCACTGGCCATGTGAACCCAGCTTGCCGAGGTCAGGCTACAAAGTGCTGCAGGGTACAAAAAGCCATCAAGGGGAAAAATGATAATCTTCCTTCCCTGGTTACATTTCCCAGCTCTGCCTCACCCTTTCCTGACCTTTACAGACTGACAACCCACTAAAGATGAACACATACACAGATACACACTCCCCTTGCACACAGCATTCCCCACATGGTGTAACAGCCCAGCACCAGCCAGTTCCAACATTTGGTGGCATCAGGATTGATGCAGCCCTGTGAAAACACTTTTATTGTACATTCCCTGCTCCACTTAGGATGGGATAGGCCCAGCAGAGCCTCTCCAGACTGGTGAGTACAAGCTCAACCTCAGAAAAGTTTGCTCATTTCCCCTCACTGGAGTGCTATGAGGACTGTGTAGAAACCTCATCACTTCAGGAGCAGCTGTGGGGACATGCAGGGCCCTGCTCACTCCAGCTCCCATGCAGAGCAGCACAGTCCTCATGGCTCCCAGCTGTGAGAAATGCAGACCAGCTCTTCAAGGGATGGATTCTCAGAGTCCTCTGGACAGTGAGGTGATGTGAGAGAGGACACCTCTAGCTAGTGGGGAACATAGGGGTATATTTACCACGTGTCCCAGCTGAAAAGCAGGAATGTCAGGGCCATAAGGCAGCATAACCTGCAGCAATGGCCCAACATAATCTAGGCCTGACAATAAGTGAGATTCCCCAACAGCACAAAGGGTGAACGTTAACCTCCTCCAAGAACCCTACTGCTCCATTTTGTCTCTCAAATGCTAAATAGACAACAGACTGAAAGGGAGAGTCCAATGTCGCAACAAAAGCCTGGAAACCCTGCTCCTGAGCCTGGCTCACCCACATTAACACCTCCCTGGCACTGACTTCATTACTTCCCTGCTCCTCTGTTTCTCCACAAGTTTCTCTAGGGATGGTTTTGATCAAGGTGTCCATGCTTGAGTAGCTCTCTGGAGATGCTGGGAAGGGAATACTGGAGAAGGACAGAGCAGGTTGGTTACAGTGCATTTGATTACAGATTGTACCCCTTTCCTGCCTCCGTCAGCCTTCTGCTCCTGCTCTGTAGCCAAATCCTTCTGATCCCACACCTGGGCCCCATTCAGACTCCTTCTGTCATTGCCTAAAGGCAGAGGTCCTTAGAGAGGGCACAGGTCTCCTCCTCTCCAGAGCATGTTCATGGACTCAGCTGTACGCACACATTGCTTCTGACCACACTCCCACTGGCTAATCCATCAGCACTCAGACACAGACTACATGGCTATCCAAACCTCACGGAGGCCTCTGGGAGGATTTCCACTGACTTCCACAAACAGTGAGTCAGACTCATTTGCCTCTCCAAGGAACACATTCTTAGGATTCCCCCCATGGACAGTAACCTACCAGTCTCCAGATACCAAATGACTAACCTCACATGGCTGCACATCCTCCTGGCACCAGTCTTTTAGGCTTCTCTTCTCCAAATATCACGTTCAATCTGGTTTGGTTTTACTTGAACATCTTCTGGCACCAGGAACCTTTATTTCCTACTGTTGTTTCCAATTTCCAAACCCCTTTGGCATCTCCACACTGCAGTCACTGGTTACAGTGCTCCCAGTTTAGTTTCCTCTGTGGATTTAACTAATAGTCTGCTTTCCTCCTCTTCTATATATCTAATGAAAAGGATCAATCATACCAGGCTGAATGCTGATCCCTGTCCCACCTCACTGGCCCTCTCATACTACTCCATACCAGCTTTTCAATGGCTACAACAAGATCTTTCTGTCTCAAACTTGTACGATCCTTTTATGACAATCATCCTTTGACCGGTTTTCAGTTTCCATTCTCTTTCCTTTCTGGAGAACAAATGAACACTGCTAATGGGATTTCATATAGCAGAATCAACTACTTCACTAGGACTCAGACACATGTAAGATATCAGACAAAAAGGTGAGTGAACAAGCAAAAGCAACTGAAAGCTAAGAGCACTTGCCTGGCCTGGTTTACTCTCCACACCGTCTTCATAGATGTCAATATCTGCTCCTAAGAGCTCCACATTGTTTCTTTCTCTTTTTCACCTCAGTTTACAAGGAGATACCTCCACCACAAGAACCTCAATACTTCCACCATCCCTATCCCTTGCTTCCAGCCTCCCTTGAGCACATTTCTGCTCACGTCATCTTATACTAAAGATGAGAATAAGGAAAACCAAAAACCAAGGTACAATCTGAAGAGCTCAAGAATTTATATAAAAGTATCTGCAGTAGCCGGAGGTACTTGCATTTGCATGTATAGGCATGTCAGTGGATGTAAAGTCACATTCAGCCCTGGAAAGCTCCTCACAAGTAGGAATTGGCCATAGAAAGTGCTCAACATCCAGAGGAACTTTGCAGCTTCAGTTACAACTGCTGCATTTAAGCTGCCTGTCGATCACTAATGATGATGCTGACAGATATAACTCAAGAAGAATGAGACCAATGCTCTATCTATCTCATTCTGACGCCTGAAAAAATATATATATATATTTGTTATCTGAACATCTCCAAGGAAGATGGCAAGGCAAATGTGCCCTTCCCATATGCACAACATTTGCTGGGTTGGAGTACAGGTCCATTTTCCTCCTCAGGGAAGACAAGATACACTGCTTCCCGGAATGTCTCTAGATTGATACAAGATTGTTAAGAGCGGACTAATAGATAAGTCAAAACTTGATTAGAAGATCAGTCTCAGAAGGCAATGGCTATATACTACCTTGAGGTCAGTAACAAGATGTATGCAGGGGTGCATCCTGGGACCTGACCTGTTTAAAAACTGTATGGATGATTTGGAGGATGAGAACATGCTTTGTCACACCAAGTTTACACTTGACACAAAACTGGAGGGGTGGTCAATATACTCAAAGCACGGCTGCCATCCAGACGGACCTACATAAGCTGCAGGAATTGGGCTAAGATGAACCTTATGGAAGGGACACTTGTCAGACTTCATCTTGAACATGGTGTTCGGATCTGGGGGCCTCCGTACAAGAGAGAGATTGATAAATGGGAGCAAGTTAAATGGAAGGCAAACAAGGCAGCCAGGGAGGCTGGAGCACTTGGCTTGCAAGGGATGACTGAGGGCACCAGCCTTATTTACCCTGGAGAAGAGGTGGCCTTGGAGGGACCTAGCAGCAGACATTCAATTCAGACACCTACCAGGAACTTATCGACCAGACTCTTTACAGAGGTACACAGAGGGATGTCAATACACAACAGATAGAAATAGAAACAAGAGAGGTTCACAGAGGACAGAAGAAAAAGCTTTTCCAGCACGAAGACTGTCATGCATTGGTACAAGCTGCACAGAGAGGCTGTGGCATCTCCATCTTTGGAGGTTTTCAAGATTTAACAGGTTAATTTTTATCTTGTCAGTGATCTCACTTAATACTTAAAAAAAATAAATAAAGTTTTAAAAGTCCCATGAAACTCAGGGAAAGACCGAAGTGGTGATAGTGAAGTTCCCATATTCTGAAAAGGACAAAATGGATGTTGTCAGGGAACTCCAGATCGGTTAAGCCTGATCTCAGCCTGGACAAAACAACGAAACAGTTAATTCAGAATTATAATGGGAAAAATAAAATCAGAGGCTAAAAATATAATGGAAACTAGGTCTTGTTAGGCTGCTACCCTGCTGCCTTCTCTCTCTAGCTCTTTCTTCCTTTTTTTCTAAGGCAGGATGACAAGCTCTGGGCTGGGCTGCAGGACAGAGGGGGCAGACCCTTGCCCAAGGGCTGGCAGGTAAGTATGCCAGGGAGAGCCACGTCCCCATGGAAATAGAGGGGCAGAGCAGGGGGCTACAACCTCTGCCCCCGATCAAAGGCAGGCTGCACGTCTGCCTCTGGAGGAACAAATATCATGAGGAGCTTGGGGCAGTGTGAGCAGCTGGGCAGGGTACTGAGATGTGCCCTGGTCTGAAGCAAGGAAGACGCTGGGCAAAGTTGTCAGGAACCAGTGTCTCCCACCATCTCCATGAACAGATGAGAACAAAGGACAAAATTATTTGCTTCTAACTTCCTTCTATTACATCTCAAGTAGTAAATGTGTACTGTGAGCAACCTACATGGTATGCAATCTATGGATTAAAAACTGGCTTCCCATTTGAGATCCAAGAGCGCCTGTCAGCGGTAAAACACCACCAGAGAGACCAGCAGAAGCTTGCCTTGGCCCACTACAGTTCCAACTCGCTGGTTTACATACTACCTACAGATTGGTGGAATGAACTGAACTGGGGAGAGGCTACTCTCAACCACATAATTATCATCATTCCTTATAACTCAACAACACACAGCCCGATGCAAAGTACAAAGTGGGACTGATGCTGCAGGGGATCATCACAGAGGCAGCCTTGGGAGTCCCAAGCACAACACGAGCTCTCATGTAAACCTTGCATCTATCACGTGGGAGAGTTTGAGGAATAGGTAAGCACTGCGCATGCATCAATAAGGCAGTCAGGAGATCCCTTGCCCCACAGCAGATGCAAGCTTTTGCTCCCTTGTTTATTCAAGACTGAGAGGACATAGCATGGCAAAGCACCTGAGAGCAGGGCACCAGTCTTGTAGGCAGAACCATAAGGAGTTCCAGAGCCAGGAGGTCAAAGGGTGCAGCTTCAGAATGAGGTACTGCCATGCTGCCTCCTCATGGTAAGGGGAATTATACATCAGATGAGGAAGATGAACTCACAGTGGCTTAGGGCCCATTGCACAAGATTAGTTACAACAAAGACAAGTGTTTATGAACCCTTGCAGACATTCTGGATGAACTTCTGTTGCAGGAATTTGTTTGCACCCTGAGCAAGATGCACCATCATGGATTGCTGCAAGACAGACTGTGCACATGTGAGAACTTATTAAAAGCTGTCTACAGAGGATGTGCAACAGGGCTTTGTGCAGGTATGGACAGATTGCACAAGGTCACTGGAGACATGACTGGCTCACAGCTATCCCAGTTAGTTTTATTTGCTCTTTCCAACAACTCAGTTCACAAAAGATCCTTCAATGATCAGTCAAGGGTCAAAAGAAATGCAGAAACCATCCCAGAAAATTAAAGGAAAGCTGATTTCATACAACCAATTTCCCTTTTACTGAGAGCTGCCACAAATAGTCCCCAGTGCAAGTCCTCTTTGATATGTAGGCTAACAGACAAAAGTAGTTCTGAGTGCTCCCATGTCACTCTATAAAAGCACTGCAATAGCCCACAGTAACTGACCGCTAGCTCCCTATCATGACAGTTCCTGCTCTATTCCCCATGCTCTGTTTTGCCAGGAGGCATTTTCTATTCAGTCCTTGCTGGATTGTTTTGTGGAGCACTCTGATTAGTGCTGAACCAAAATCACCCAACCCTTGTGGACCTTTTTTTCCAACCCCTCCTACGACCAGAATGAGATTTCATCTTGATGTTCAGAGCCTGGAGACCCAGAGGCCAGAGGTCACCACACGATCCACTGAGCCACCCAGTCCCTAGATCACAATGTTAACAAATCACCATTTATCTTTGTTACTGCAGCAAGTGTCCAAGGCAAAACGGTGCCAAAGATCACATCTGTTGGGATAACCTATTGATTTGTGTCATATTCCACCCAATCCCTATTTCATTCTTGCTCAAGCAGAGGTCAAGGCAGGTTAAAAATAACTCCTTCAGTCTGAGGTGTTGGACTGAGGAATTTAAAGGCAGCTTGTTCTTCCCAAGGGTGGGGGCTCAAAAATCTCTCCAACAAGCAACAGGAGCAGTAAAGCTACAGCCATCACCAGCAAGAACTTGCACTTGGGGAACTCGTGCCACGAGAGAAGGTTTTGCAGCTTTAACTAATAGACTTCCTTTTTTTTTTTTTTTTTTTTTTTTTTTTTTTTTTTTAAGAGAGAATAAATCAGTCTTCTTAGTTCATTCAAGCAACTAAGCATTACAAAAGTTTACGTGATGTACATACACAGTATATGCTTTGAAGTACCAGCACAGGCTGGTGCAGCTTCTATTACAGCATTCGCACCACCCAGCCAAAGTACACAGACCAGCATCGGCATAATTCATTGTCCTTATTCCACAGTAAGTTACCTTTTTGAACTCTATTACAGGGGTAAAAAGAACAAAAAGATCAGAGTTGAAGGTGTTACTGCTGTTCCTAACACTTATGTTCATGTATCATTTTTGTCAGAGAACTCTCTAGGTAGATGCAAATTTTTATTTATATTATTTTATCCCATTTCAGAACACTTTATACAGGAGTTAAATTGCCAACACTTTAGAGATATTTTACCTTCCATTAACATTATGGCCTGTAGGAAATTAAATTTTAAACTAATACACATTTCCCCAGCTTTTTCATTAAAGAAACATAATGTTCGTTCAAAGCAGAAAACAGATCTTCAGAGCATCTACACGGCCTCCTGAAAATTTATCCCAACGATGCAAAAGAGGATCTTACCTTTACTCAGGCTTCATAATTCCACTCCTATACTCAGATGATTAGGAAAGCAGCCCAGTTTGTTATTTCATCTTCTTCTAACACCAGAGTTTCTGATATTCTAACCAAAGCTCAGCAGGTTCTAAGAGAGCCCTAACAAGCGGGCTAGTCCTCTTTTTCTCTCCACTCAGATGCACATTTGAATTTCATCTAATGACCACACTACAGAAGGCCTCTTAAGTCTTCTGCAGAAGGAAGGAGATTAAAGCAACCTGCACTGCCAGGTGGTAGAAACTACCACTCTGATGGAGAGAGAGAGAATAAAACCAACTTATTACTGGCACCTTGCCTGTAGAGGAGATGATATCAAGAACTACAACACGTCTCAGAGAATTCCCTTGTTTATCCAAAACAGTGCTGATAAAATTGCTTCCCTTTCCACTTTCTCCTTGGAACTGAGGGGCCAGTATATTTTAGAAGCACACTTTAGTCATAGCACTCTGGTCAAGCAACAACAACAACAGCAAACACACAAAAAAAACACTAACTGGCCTTGCGTAGAAGAAGTAGTGTGGCCAGGACAGTGTGCAGCACCTCCTTGGGAAGTGAAAATTCAGAAACCCCACCTCCAGTGGTGGACAATTGTGTAGAAGTTCCCAGACGCAATGTGAAAGGTCTTTGTATAAGGCAGTTTACTGGATTACAGCAATAAAAGCTGGGCTCTGTGTGTGGTGACGCAGACATCAGCCACCTTAATGCTGTCACAACAATCACAAGAAATATCAGAAGGGGCTGATGTTCTGGACTTGCAGATAGGCACAGGAGATGCAGGCATTTCACCCTTCCTCAGCATCCTGCAGTTTTGGCAGAGATGGCAGAGGATACTAGCCAAAACCTCCCCTAGATACCACCAAGAAACACACACTTGTTCGTCCACAAATCTGCTGTGCCCCACGGCTAAGCAGGCTCTGAGATCACTTACCATCGCAGGATCCCACATGCCGCAGCCAGCAGAGCCAAGGAGCAGCTGAAGTCCAATCTGTGCCATGCATGCTCTGAAGAAACCTCCTCCCCCAGACATCCCTTCACCGGGTGTTTCTCACGCAGGAGGGCAGAGCCCAGCGCGGGGCTGCAGGAGTCAGCTGCGATGAGAGTTAACCAGCCATGGCTGCTCATTTACAGGTTAAAGAGGAGACGTCCAGCGCAGCCAGGGGCAGGAGGCAGCAGGGACCTGGCAAAGCACTCCCCTTTCTGCTCCCTCTCGAGCGGTTCTGTGGGCGATTACTCTGGAGCACCCAGCCATACCAAAATCAATAAACAATTTCTACGCAGCTCGGAGGACTTTGCCACACTTAATAAAAGTCTCCAGGCACAGTTATGGCTTCATTTCATCTTAACATCTTCTTTAACTGCCCCTTCTTTTCAAGATCAATTAGAAGCAGGTGCAAAGAGAATAAAAACAAAACAACAACAACAACAACAACAAAAAAAAAAAAAAGGAAAAAAAACAGACGCAAGGTCAACCAGGCAGCCCAGCTCTGCCTCCCATCACCACTCTCCTAAGGGGCACATGCAAATACAGGGACACATGCCCATTACAGCCTCTGGTTCTGGGCACAGACCAGCACGAGACCAGCCTTATTTCCAGCTGGACTACCTGGTAAGACTCAGCTGAACATGTAGATGAAACCTTTGTTCCCTGCAATTTCAATGCAAATTCAGGACCCCATAACAATTCCACATACAAAGGGCTGGTTTTAACTCTACCCATCCCTGAAAGGGATACAGCACAGACACATCTGAGCAGGTCTTTCTTTGTCTTGTCCTTGGGTGATTCCAGTCTCGCTATCTCAATCATCCCTTGACTTCTGATGAGACATCCAGAACCCTGCCACTGAACCATCCTCGATACCCCAGCAACTGACAAGAGGGAAGGGGTAAATGAAGGATAACTTCCATTCACAGGAATTGGGGGCAAATAGCTGCATTTTGGCCTCTCCTCCAACACTGCAAATTAGAGTACTAATATTGCTTTGATGTTATGTATTCAGGTTGAATGTATTATAAAAGTTTTGTGGGTGAGGTGTTTTTTTTGGTTGATTGTTTTTATTTTATTTTATTTTGGGGGGGGGGGGGGGGGAAACAACTGCAACAGCTGGTTCTGCACCTGGGACATAAGCTCTTGCACAAACCATAGGACAGTGACTTTGTGGAGGACCTGGCCCATACTCCCACCCTGCAGTCCCTAAGAGGCTTCTTGAGTCCAAATGCTTCCTCAGATAGAACCCAGACTCCCTGCCCTGGCTTTGCTGAGCCTGCTGGCCACCAGGGCTATTCAGTCAGTATCAGCTGAACCAACTCCTCCATCATTTCGCCACATTTTAGACCTATGCAAATTAAGATTAAACAGCTCCATGCCTCTGACGTCACCACTGCCTTCAGGCCCTTAACCAAAACCATACAGTACAAACTGACTGAAATCATTACAACTCATCAATTCTAATTGCTGCAGGAATAAGCAAGGGAATATCTTGTTTGCACTCATCCCATCAGACATGGGAAGGAGTCAGCAGAGAGAAACCCTGGAGAAGCAGCCCAGGGGGCTGAGCCATCCAGAAAAGACACTGCTGAACTGCCTCCGCTTGGTAGCGTTAGCCTAGGAAGTACTATTCCCAGAGGTAATAGTTTGGCCTCCTGGACTGCTGTTAGACAAATGGATCCTCCCACTGAATGCGCAGCTTGAGAGCACAAAGCGTGGGGACTGCAGAAAGCAGGACACCACTTACCACTGTGCCACTGTCATCAGCAAAGCATCTCCCCAGCTGAGGCCTCAATTCATAAGTGCATCTCTACTGAGTGTGGGCCTCCTCTTATGCCTCTTTCACAGGAGCAAAGAGCACAAGGGAGGAAGTTTGGGGACAGGCAGACACCACTCTCCAGCTGGAAATAAGGTGATACAAAGAGCAAAACTTCACTCAGCTTTCAATCCAAATCATATTTCCCTGATAACATCTCCAAAGTGTGGGCTGTGCTCCCCAAAGAGATCTCTATTCCAAACCCATCTACTTAATACCTTGGTTCCTCTTCTTACCTATACATGCCTTCAGACACATGTCTTCCCTGATGCCTTTCAGTATGCCTTAGCTGGTACCCTGGGATGCCCTGGCTCAGGTCCTGAAAACTAGGAACCTGCCAAGAATTCAGCAGTCTTTCTTTTTTACATTTTTATTTCACACTGATGTCATCACAGATCAAGTGTCATCCTCTGTTTTATTAATTGTGGCCTATACCTTGTCTCTGCTTGGACAACACAATCACTGGACAGTAAATGCTCCTATTCAAGGCCTGTAAAGCATCAGGGTCAGCTAGACTTCAGTATTGAAGAGAACCGTCTACGGACTATAGAAAGCAAGTTTACAATGATCTTCCAGGCTACAGCAATCACTGAGGGTATCACCTTTGTTGATGAATTGCCTTGCTAGAAGAACACTCCTTACATCTCCTAAACATAAGCAAAACTTTTCCAGGAGGCCACCCAGTGACTGATCTTCACATTATTCTCGCGGAAGGAGTTTAAAGTTCTTTAGCCACCACTCACTGGACACTACGCAGATTTCTCTGCATGCTCACCATGAAGACTTCAAAATAACCCAAGTACACATCAGATAGAGTGAAGCACTTCAAAGCAGGTTATGCAAACCTGCACCTGGTTATATTCTCGTAATTTGAGGCCCCATAGAGAACACTGAGATCACCAATATATTAAAGAACACATCAGAAACTAATAGGGTGTTAAATATTTCCAACTGCAAAGAGCTTACATGGCTGGAAGGAGACAGCTCCAGTAAAAGTCTGTATGCTGCATCACAAGCCTTCAGCAAGAACTGTGATCTTCTTGCTTGCTATATTTTACTGACTATTAAAGGCTAAAGAAAATTTGGCTTTATTATTTAAACATGAAATATCTCAGTGATACCCTGTGATAGCAAACTGGTCTTCCTTTTTAATGTTTAATCTTGTACAGTGGTTCTACAGCCTGTACTGGTGTGAGGGTATGTGGCAGGGCCCACAAACTGTGACCCAGAATGGAGCATAGCAAAAACAGCCACATCTATAAAATCGCAGAAAAATACTCTGAGTAACTCCTGGTTTGGTTGGGAGCATTTGGGAGGAAGAGAAGGGAGCTAGAAAGAATGGACATGGAGGCCAAATAATGAAGGCCCCAAACTTGTCACTTGCGTGGAGTCATGAAAAAACATCACTTGAAACAAAAGAATTCAGTAAAATTATCACCAAGGCAAAGGTGACTTGACATCCTTGACAAAGAAGGGATGAGACCTCTTAAACCAACTGCTAAGGTGTTTGGAGTCAGAAGGGAACTTTATGTTCCACAGACATGATACTATATATTTATTACACATCAATTTGTGTCTACTTGGAAAGAACAAGTAAGAAGCAAGGTAATCTCCCAGGCTGTGATAAAGCTAGCTTTCTATTTAGAATCTACAATACCACTAATAAAAGTGTACAGCATTTTCAGAACTGCCCAAGACTTCTCACCTGTGCATTCAACCCTGTTTTGTACACATACAATACAGGTACGAGTAATCTGTGTTTGTTTTTTTTTTTCTCTCCAATGACCAAGCACATGGCTACATGCGAGCAAGACCAGGAGTTAACCATTAGCATTAACAGTGTCTTGCCTCAACAGAAGTAAAACCACCTTTAAAGACCTGATTCCATGAGCATATAAAAGTAAGATCCTCCAGCAGAGAGGTAAGAAGCTATTAATCACACACTACACAAAGCAACCTTTCTTTTTTTGGGATAAGCAAGCACCCTCCTATGGTACTGCCCATACGATGGTTTCCATATTCAACAGAAGACCTGTCTCAGTGCTGAGTGACCAAGAATCCTTATCAGGATGGGAATTTACATCTAGTAGGATGTGTAAACAGACATGACAAATAGGAGAATACAAAGATCTTTTTGCATGTGAATGTACGTCTTAATTGACCAGGCGTGCTTGGGGCTTTTTTTTTTTTTTCTTTTTTTTTTCTTTTTAAATGGTAGTCATTTCTCTTCAGGCCTTCAGGACTCCAGAGCATTTAGTGTAGCCAAACCAAATAAAAACCAGTTCATAATGATCTGTCATAATTCTGTGCCAGGATATGGGGAAATGGATCAAATGGTTTCCCAAAGGGAGATTTATGTTGGAAGGGGAATGGCAGAAAACATAAACCAAGTCTAAGCTTCTGAATATTGTGTTGTTATTGCGTGCATCCCCTGAGCACAAGAGGGAAATGGAGGGACAGCTTAAGAAACATGTCCCACTACCCTGATCCCTCTACTGCTGGCAAGGCTGGGATTTTATACAGGAAACAAGAGAGAACTAAAAGAAGAGTCTGGAATAGAAAAGATCAGAGCGCTTTTTCCCTTTGCCAAGGTGACAGGCCTAAGGACCCAACAAAGGAATGTATCGGCTTGTCTTCCCCTGTAAAAGATCACTTGAGCTGTGGCGTTTTAATGCACCCTTCCATCCAACTGGATCACCTCCAGTGACACTTATTCTTCAATTAACAGGAGGAAGGATTTAATGCAGTAATGCCCTCATGATGCTGCTTTTGCCAGAGGTGCATGAAGCATTCCAGGACGCAAAGATGCCTGACAAATGCACAGTCCTTTGGGATAAGCTCTTTTGTACCTTTTTTTGGGCTGATGTGCTCTCACAGCTGGAAGTGGAAATGCTAACCAGCAAAACAGGTCATTGCAGCATGTGAAAATGAGAACATTCTGCCCAGTGAAGCAGCCTGCTTTCGGCCTTCCCTAGATAAAGACATGGACAAATCTCAGGTTCTTTCCAAAAATCTAGGAGCAGACAGGGTAACTGCATTTGCTTCCCTGACAATTACTCAGCACAGCCCACCTCTGCCTTGGGTGACAACAGCATTGCTCGTGACTATCTCCCCACAACCACACAGGCGCTGGGGAGCTGGGGTCCCTCTTGCACTGCTGAGGGACATCAGCACCACAGCTGGGCGCACCCAGGGGTGCAGAGCTCAACCCATGCTGAAGCATCAGCACCACCCTCAGAGGGTAAGCATGGCCTGGCTCCCCTGGACATGGCAGGCAGGAGGATACAAAGATCTTTGGGGATTTGAATGCACATCTTAATCGACCAGGCCTGTTTGAGGCCTTTTTTTTCCTTTCTTTTTTTTTAAAAAGTAGTTATTTCTCTTCTCATCCTCAGGACTCTGGAGTATTTCAGCATTGTCCACGTGACTAGCTTTCCTCCACCCCACTTACTAAAAGTGGACAAGAAAATAAAAACATCTGTGCTAACCAGGGCAGATGGATTTGTAAAGCTGGGGGGGACAGGGCAAGCTGAAAGCTGGTTGTTGATATGTGAGGAAGGGCTCAAGAGACACAAAAGTGCGAAAGAATGATCAGTGTGTCCCTCATTCCGAGGCAAGTTTCTCACTCCTGTTATTTTCTCTCTGGCCATCTTGTCCTTCCTTAGTAAGCACATAGCAAGTTTCCCCGTTAACCAGCCTTAAGCCTCCTCCCTTTCTCAAGTGGCAGTGGGCTGTAGGAGGCAGCCGCCTCACCAGGCAGCAATACACGGTGGAGAGAAAATTCCTGTAAGCAGCTTCCTTGTGACTGAAGCAGCAACCTTGACCAGTCACTTCAGAGCCCCGTTACATCCATAATGATACTGTCTCCACCTTTCCCTTCCCCCCAGCATGAAAGATGAGTGGTTGTGTGGAACGAGTCCCCGAGCTGTGATGGGAATCCGTCTCGCATGGCTGCAAAAAATATATATATCCTGGTATGGCTATGATGAATCCTTTCATTATTCATCTGCAATTGCCCTGCTACTGCTGCTGTTCCGTTCTCTCTCTCTCTCTTTCTTTTATAAATAAAAATGGAAACAGATTAATGACAAATGTTGACAGTGATTGCTTTTAAGCAGCCACACCTGAACGTGGGCTGTGGGAGAGGAGCAGTGGCACAGCAACGTCAGAGGGATGGGAAGTCTTTCCTTTCTGCCAGGAAAGACTAAGCAAGAGATGGAAAAGATAAAGATGCTCACTCCAAGTGGGCTAGATGAGCAGTGACCGGAGCAGAGTATCTTTCTGGTGGTGATGACCT
The DNA here is from genome assembly GCA_011076525.1 of Nettapus auritus. Lineage (NCBI taxonomy): Eukaryota > Metazoa > Chordata > Aves > Anseriformes > Anatidae > Nettapus > Nettapus auritus. Next base: position 22,963,050 of record CM021769.1, read on the forward strand.
CAATTTGCTCCAACAAGCAAGCTCTGGATTACCAGAGCTATGCATCCAAAATACCTAAAATAACTACCAGCAGCCATTTGTGCTGTGAAAGATTTCTGGAGAAATGCTTACAGAAGCTCCACCAGATTATTGACAGGATGAAATGGCAATGCACAGAGAGGCAGTCACACACAGCAGACCCCACCGATGAATACATACCTGAGAATCCTGCTCATCCCACTCCTCTCCTGGAGACCAGAGAACATCAAAGCACTAGCTGGTGCAGCCCCAAAGCCACTTGTGTCCTGGGAATGTGGCTCGGACAGGCACAGGCAGCCTGTGACCGGTCAGGCCACAGGCGAACAGTGACTGAGAGCATCCAACAGAGACAAACCTGGCCTCATGACACCCTTCCATGTCCACTCCCACTGCATCAAGGAACATACCAAGTCCTTTACTCAAGTAATGCTCCAGGAAGCTGCATTAATTATTCCCAGTTAATGTTTCACTTCTTTATTGAAGAAAGGACAGAAGAGGAGGAGAAGCTGGAGAGGTGGTATCCAGGCCTCTGAGAAAAGAACAACTGACTCCCTTTACTTCTGATCTTAAAATCCTTGCAGCCATTCTGAGCAACAGATGGGCTGCAGGTGGCAAATTGCTCTCAAGATGCTGCCTTCTCATAACCAAACTGTATGCATCCTGGCACACCATCTCCTGATCCATACTATGAGTTACCTCTACAGACAGGTGGAAGACCTAACCTCCCAAAGGGCCAGCTGCTCGGTGTCCCACACACTGCTGCAGCATTGCAAAGAGGGGACAGGGAGCTGCAGCCATTGCATGTGCCTTAGTATTTAGCCCAGATGTTGCCCTTCAGACCTTCTATGTGCTGTGTACACAACCCTTCTCAATGGAATCAATCTTCTCTCCCCCACGGGAGGAACAGAGGTCATTCTCTTGGACTTCACATGTATTATACTATTATCCAAGCCAGTTAGGGATCTAGAGGTTACACTCGTGTTTTTCCATTCTTCTCTTTGCTTTTTATCTCTTCCTTCTCCTCTTCCACATATAGCCTGAGTTCTCTTGTCATTGATACGCATCTCTCTACCCTATGGTCATCTCCAGCAACTATAGTCTCTTCCTCTAGGTCCCAAACTTCCTACCTCGAACACCACCTAACTACCTGAAGATACCATTTCTGCTAAAAGAATCCTCTCCCAAACCATTTCTATGGCTAGCTCACCTTCGATTACACCCTCTAGCTGGCTCCTTATTCCCATTAAACCATTTGGCATCACACTTGAGCCCAGAGATGTGAATGGACACATTGCTGTTTGCTCCTTGCCAGCCTTCCACTTAAATAAAATCCTTTTCATCCTTGCCTCAGAATTGCTCCTGCTCTTTCTGTGCCAAGCCACCCTCCTGTTCTCCTCAAAGCTGCTCACACTGCTCCTTGGACTTCTTTCAACAGCAGCTAATGCAAGACATTACAGCACAGGAGCCCGCGCCAACACCCAGCGCACAAACAAAGACCAGACACATGAGAGGAGGGAACACACTGTCAGCATCTAATAACGAACACTAATTGCAAACAGGGGGACGGAGCTCTCCATCCCTGTTCTCACAGCAGCCAGAAGCCACCCGAGCCAAGCTACATGGCCATTCACAACCCAGGACCTGCTGGTCACTGAATAGACCCTGCTCAGTGGCTGCTACCAGCCCGCTTGGTGTCTGACCGACCCACTGAACGGACAGCCCCTTGGAGCCTTCCTCGTGTCCCAGCAGCACAAGGACACAGAAATACAAGGCCCTTAGGCGACTTCAAAAGGTTTTTGGGCCTGCTGCAGATTTGCTCTGCAATGCTTGTGGAGTTCTAGCTTTCCTGACCCTCTGGTTTTCTTGAGATTGCCATACAGCCCCTCCCAGGACACTGCGGAGCATGCTGTTTGTAGGCCGCAACATCACAGAGTCTCTACTGAAAGCTGCTGCAGAGGACAGCAGACTTCTTTAGTAACATTCTCGTTCACCAGAAAGGCTGTTCTCATCACACACCTTCTTAGATCTGAGAGATGCCAAGAGGCTTCCATCGTTTTGCCCCATTGCCCATTACTCCACAAATCACCCCTCAGGAAGTGATCCACCTCAAGGACACTTTGGATTCTCTAAAGCAAACTCCCTCCAACCATAATCCCTTTTTTAGGCAGCGTATGCAGTTGTCTCACAGGAAATGTCCCTTCTTACCTTTTTATGGCGTAAAAATCCATAAGGAACACCCGAAGAGGAGCACAGTTCCTGGTGAGGCAGTTCCATGTGACACTACAGCCCCCACAACACACCTCTTGAAGCCTTAGGCCGTGTGGAGTTGCCTTGAGCTGCTGAATCCCTTGAGAACACAAGGTAGTGGGCACAAGCCTGCAAGTGACTGAGCCAAAGTTATAAGCTTGGTGCTGCCAGTTGGGTGAGTCTCCCTCCTTCACACTCTTCTTTCCCAAGCCTTACCCCCAGAGCCCACCCACCTCCCAAGCCCCAGTTCTGCCCTCACACCTTGTGATGCCTTTGGCACTCCTCACGCACATCACTTGAGCCAGATCAACTGATTAAACCAGCAGAAAACAAGTTTTTGTAGTTGTTGCTCATTTTTATTTTTGTTCCCTTTTAGTTAGTCTCCTGGTAGGGGGTTGATGCAACTCAGAGGTGTCCAAGGAGTTCAAGGATATCGCAGCCAGGCATAGGAAGACAATGGGGTGGAAATGGAAGGAGAAGGCTTCCCCATTCAGCTGTGATGAACTGCTTACCTCACCCCATGGCATTTGCACCCTGTATTTTCAATGAAGAATATAATGTCCCTAAAAATACAGCCAGCTGTGAAAACTTTGCAGGATAAGAAAGTAGCAGCAAAACGGAAGGTCAGCACCCTTCCAAGTTTCTATAAGCTGAAGGGTTTCAGCTCCCACAGACATTCCAGATGTTCAAAACCATCTGAGTGTATTGCAGCTGAACTCACCATCCCAATCTATTCATCTGCATATTCAGTCCATACTACATGCTGCTGTAGTCTTCATGGTTCTTCTAAGTCGATTTTGACTTACACTGCCCTATTCCATCTCTCAGTCCCCTCAGTATCCATTGGTCTCTGCAGGCTCTGGGCCAGTACTTGCATCGTTACTTGTAGAGCTATTGAGGACAGCATCAAGAGAGAGTTTCAACTTTTTCCTTGCTTTAGAAACTCGGTTCCTAGTTTTGATGATGTTTTTCAAAAAAAAAAAAAACACCCTGCATTAACCCATAGTAGATTTCAGGCTCACCAGCACCGACCAGATTCACACTCTGTGGAAAGACAGAAGATCTGGGGTCTCTTGAGCTTCACACCACATTGTGAAGTCCACCTTTCATTCAAGCTTAGGTTTAATGAGATGACACGAAGAGCCTAAGTAATAGGATATAGTATTCATATGAATATAAACTGCATAAGCAAAGGCCTAGTCTGGCCTCTCTTTTTCTTTATCCTGCCCCTTGTGTCTCAGAGCTTCACCCCTTTGCCCTTGTTCTGACTCTTTCCTGATCCTCCCATCAGGTGACAATTTGAATTTTAAAGCCATTTACACTCCAAAAGGGGCATAATCAGATTTTTATCCCATACTTTTCTGATGTGACTTTTTTATTATGACATCAAGTACTGACCCATAATAAGGATGTAAATGCCCACTTTAATGGCTATTACCCATATCTGCAGATGCATATAAAATTATAGTATCATCACATAACTACATATTAACCTCTTGAGCTCCATGACAGACAAGCTCTCCAGGGAACACTGTATTCCAATTTCCAATTACCAGCAGTAGTTCAGTGACAAGCAGTAGAAGTTGTACTCATCCATACCCTAAACACTCAAGGTGCCTGCAGAAAGAGAACTCACATTCTGAATACACCAGGTGCAGTGCTTTCAGTTCCCAGCTTTCTGTAATAAGAATTTGAGTCCTTCCCATGAACAAGTGCCACAGTTACATTTAAGTATACATACAGGTGTGATGTAGCTTACCCAAAATCAATTTGCGGGTTTCAGCAGAGCGGCATCTGAGTCACATGGCAGTGCACAGTCATCTCTTTACCCACAGGAAGTAGCAGAGAGAGCATAAGGTGTACAGTAACACTATGTGTCATCTTATGCCTCTGAAGAGCAAAACATGCACTTTGCTCAGAAAGGACCCATTTAGCACAGGTGTAAAGGTGCAGTGTGTGAGCAAGGGATGATGTGGTCTGCAATGCTTTATAGCATGAATCAGGATACCACAAGTGCAGCTACCTGTCCCATCTCAAGATGGTACTTGTGGAAATTCAAGGAAATTGAGACATTTCTGATTTTCCAGGTTAATGGCATCTGCTTACATCAGGAATTGGGTGTTCATCTGTGAACAGAGCCTGTGAACCACATCTGAAACAAGAATCATAGAATGGCTTGGGTTGGAAGGGACTATGAAGATTATCTAACTCCAGCCCCTCTGGCATGGGCAGGGATGCCACCCACTGGATCAGGTTGGCCAAGGCCCCATCCAGCCTGGTCTTGAACTCCTCCAGGAATGGGGCATTCACAGCTTCTCTGGGCAACCTGTGCCAGTGCCTCACCACCTTTACAGTGAAGAATTTCCTCATAGTGTCTAATCTAAATCTTCTTTTAGTTTAAGACCATTCCGCCTTGTCTTTTTATTATCTACCCAAGCAGAGTCCTTCCCCATCCTTTTTGTAAGACCCCTTTAAGAATCCTACAAAAACTTGCAGGAGGGGTTTTTGTTTGCTTGTTTTTAAAGAAAAGGGAAAGAAAAATGAAAAAGTTGTTAATTTCTCTACAAGGTTTAAACCTGAGAATCAAAGTAGAGAACAGAACAAAATGCAGGACAAGCAAAAGTTAATGCTGCTTTTCTTAATACTTTTCCCCTTCATTTTTCTGATACAGCTCAGTCAGATAATTGATTGTGGTTCCAAAGATGGTCTCTGACCTTATGGCAGAAATATGAACAAAGACTTCCCATATTTTAACTCTCTACCAGACTAGGCACTGACAGGCAGCCTACCATTTCTTAAAAAAAAAAAAAACAAAAAAAAAACAAAAAAAAAAATTTTTTTTTGAAAACTCAACAAAAAAAAAAACCTGTTTTTTGCACTGCTTAAGACCAAGTTTTCACCTACCTATTGCTCTTTTTCAAGTCACAGTCACTGCTATTTCAAAGCAGATCTTCTATGAAACCACACACTTGGGCTGTCCTTTCCTTTCCAATTCATTTCAAACTAGGAATCATAGATATTTACAGAGAACACATATTTTGGGAAGCTATAATATCCTGTAAGAAAACTCCAACACAAAGTCAATACATACCAAAAATCCCTAGCTTAAAAATAAATTTTATATATGTATAATTATTATATGTATATATATAACACACACATTTACGTATGCATTATTTTATATATGTATATACACAAACATACACTTCTGGTTACAGAAAAAAATATTAAAAAGTGAAGAAATGAACTGCCATCCTAATTCATCCCTCTGCACATATGCATTGCAATAACATCAAATCAAACAAGCTCACAGTTTATTTTCTATGAACTCCAGCCTCAAACAGAGCACAAAACACACCTCTGGGGAGGTGAGGTCTGAGAAGTCTGAAAACTGAAGGAGATTGGGTCTGACTGTCTGCTGCTAAAGACAGAAAGAACAAAGACTGAAACTGTCAAAACAAAGTTCTGGTGATGAAAACAAGTGACCACCAGCCCTGGAGAGATGCCTGCCTGCCACCTCTCTGACACCTGAGAAGCAAGAGAGAGACTCCAACGAGGAGCACAGTGAGCCTCACCTCATTGGTACGTTGTGGATGGATTTCCAGAAGCTCTGAGCACTCTCAGCTGCTGTGGAACTTAGTAGGAAATTGATTTGAATCTACAAAAGGTTACAAAGTAAGCCATTCCAAATTGCCCATTCCTTGGTATCTCATCTTGGGCCCTCCCCAGATCAGAGACAATCCCTATTTTTTGTTTCAGTCATTCTGCATTCGTCTATAAAATAAGGGTGACAATCATATCCAAATTCCTAGCACATAAATAAACCCATTAACATTCTAAGCAACTACAAGCAGGAGGCACCCCAAAGAGACTAACAAGGATTGATGAAATTGGAGCCTGGTTTGTCATGGAAGCATAAGATTTCCACTTCTTCTTTCTTTCGTTAAATAATGCACTTTGCTTAAATTTCTAAATAAATGGAAACCCAGGAAGCGTGTGTCTTGCAGTCATGCAGCATCCCCAGTGATGTGGTCAGGAGGATGGGAAATGCCACCAGCCCCAGGGTAGCCCCATGGCAGTCCCTGTGCTGGTTGAGTGCATGGCCATGACAGCCCTACATCATCCCACGGGAATCCAAAAGGACCAGCAAGGGAGAAAAGGCACATGAAAGCTCGCCTTGTTGCTGATTTCTATAGGCAACTTTTGTGATGACACTGGACAGACAGGAAAGAAATTACAGGATTTCTTTCACTCACAACAATGCCCAGCATCAAGAGCATCTTCACCTCTGGCTTTCTCAAAACGAGAGTGCGCGTTTCCCCAGAGAAAGGGGGACCAAGGGGGAAATCCACACATTTGCAAAGTATGTGGTAAAGCAGAATGAAGAAGGCTCCTAAGGCAAGGTTGGTGAACCTTTCAGGAAGAGTTCTCCTACTAGAGCTCTTCCAATACGTTGCAATTTTAAAGGTGTTCTGCAAAATCCATGTGTTTCATCTTCCTAATGGCAGCACCTCCTGACTAAAGTATGCCTAAGTCTGCTCTCGTTCTCGTCTTTAGATATATCCCTGTTACTCCCCAATAGGATTGAATGAATGTCACTTAGCTTTTTGAAACTCTATGTACTACTTTATATTACTTTTCATTAAAAAAAATTAAGTAATTGCCATTACTGAAAAGTTAGTTGACTTTGGTAGAGAACAAATTTTGTATTCCCAGATTTGAACTATCATTTATTTGGCTGTGTGAAATCCTCCATGAGCACATAATAAGTCTACCTGTATTTATTTGTAGTTTCAGGTGATTCTCTGAGCTGGGAAATTATAAAACAAACATGGTCTGAAAAACACCAGTAGAAGATGAAAACCACCACTTGTACTGGACCCCACAGCCAGCCTGCCTACTGAATTTACCACCCGCTCTTCAAACTTGTATGTAAAACTAAGGGTATGTGAAAACAAACAAAAAAGTCAGCTTAAAAAAAAGACATCCCAATTATCAAATGAAATGCTTCATTACAAAGAAAAAATGCTGGTAGTTGGAATACAACATCTGATTATTTTTGCCCACACTACCTCATATTTGTCAAATTGGGGCACATCCTGTAAGACAATCTCTTCTAGAGAGCTCTTTTCACCTTCCTCCCAACAAAAATCAGCACATTTGACCAGAAACGCTTCCCAGTTCCCAGAGGTGTGGCTTGCAGATGACAGAGAAAAAAATACCATTTTTAAAAATAGGAAAACAAAACAAATAAAAAAGGCACATAATATTGAGAACTTGAAGCAGTTTCCTAAAGATCTTGATCTTTGTTTAAAAGTATTCAATCAGTTTGGGTTCTAATTTTTCACTATTTATTTGTGGCAGCAGTTAATGAAGAAGGAGCCCTACTTCCACATGTATAGCTATCAATTTGGGGACACAAATACATGCAAGAGAAATTCAAATTCCACTGCTCATTTGATCTTTGAAGCCACTGCTACCATGGTTTAAAAAGAAAAAATGAATTAGGCTAATCAATCTTAAAAGGATGTTAGTGTTGGCAATATGAATGGATATCCACTAAAATATCAATTGGAACTGACCTACTCATTTAAATGAAATCCTTTTTGGGACTGGGTAGATCTGAAGTGGTGACTTGGAAGTGAAAGACTACTTAAGAAACTCTGGATCTTTTCAAATTCCAGACAGGGAGCATCACAATTGCCTAGCGATGACACCATGACAAACTGAGAAACAAAATCATTGCCAAAAAAAAAAAAAAGTGGACATGAGTTATCTCAAATCCTTGACTTGAGTTTGTAATTCAAAGGAAAAAAGCATAGTAACTTCCTACAGACCCTCAGCTAACAGCTTATATTTAAGAAAACTGTCAAGGAAGCATGCAAATTATGGACACTGAAGTTCTATAAATCTATTTGGATGCCACTGTACCTTCTTTTCCACTTTCAACTGTTTGCTTTGTATCAGATACAACAATTCTTTCATAAACTGATTTATTTCCAGTTTTTATAATCAGAACAGAGATTCTGCAAGACCCTTGTTCAGAGAATACATGTTTAAGACAAAATAATACAAGCAAGAATCTTATTTACATGCTACCCCCAAACCAGAGTCCTAAGAATCCAGAGTCTATTAAACAGTTAAATCTTCAGACCACCTACAACAATTGTGACATGTACAACGTGGCTCTTTACAGATTTTGAGCAGTAGATCTGTTTGTGAACTCTCTCTAGGCAAGCTGTCTGGGACAGAAGGAAGCTAGACTGAAACTGATGGCTTTGGCTAACTGTCTGGTGTCACCAGACTTGAAAGAAAACTCGAAGGCTTCAGCAGTGCCTAGGGGCTCAAGTCAGGCCAGACCAGTCTCAGCTCACGGCACTCACACACCATGCTGGACAACAACAAGAGGTGCTGGCATGAGACATTAACACTACGTCCAGGGCTTGGGATTTGATTCATAAAATGGGTTAGGTTGGAAGAGACCTTAAAGATCTAAGCAACAATTCAAATGTGGCACTATTCCTTCACTATATTTTACATTTATTTTGGAACAAAGATAGCATGATGTATTTCAAAGCTGCACTCCACAAGGTGGCTGCTCCGTAAAGTCAGAGCATAGACTCCCAGAAAAGCGCTTCCTCTGGTCACAGCATCTCCTCTCAGAGGAGTGCAGCACAACTCTTCCGCAGGGAGAAACCTCCCATCTTGCTCTTTTGGTATGATAGTGAAAGCTAAAGGCCACCACAGGGACACTCCTACTGAGAGGCAGCCTTTTATGCCACAAAAGAGAAAAGAGGCAGCCATATTGCTAGAGTAGGCAAGGAAGATATTGCATACTTTTCCTTTTTTTTTTTTTTTTTTGGCAACTATCCTATCAGGGTAATAAGCCACCGATGCTCTTCCCTCACTTGTCTCCAATTCCAGTGCAATGTTCACATAGCTGAATGAAAGAACTGAGACAAAGCTGCTGAAGCTAAGCCTGAACATGGTGAATGCCACCCTGAAACAGCAGCCAGTACAGCAAGAATGAGGAAGTCCTCACCGAGCATCTTCCACTGAGCGTTCATGTATCTCAGGATTGCACAACTGTATGTCATCGTATTACTCAGAGATCAACAAGCATGCAGAAACGATGCATCATTTCAGATAGCAGAGGCCATTTTTTCCTCACCTTTGCACCCTCTTATACAAATTTCATGACAAACATTTTGGTAACACCACAAAACTTCCACCACCATGGTTTTTCTCCCTGTTTGCCAAAAGACTTCCCATTTTTCAACAGATTTCTACATTGTAGAAGAAAAGCTAGCCTTCTCCAAGATTCTAAACCAGAAGCAACTATCATTTCATAGAGACAGTAAAATTGACCAAAAGTGACTGGAAAATCCTGTAAAATTGACCATTCCTTGCCTTTTAGATGCCTCTGTATTTATCTCAGTGGTTTATATTTGGCTATAACACTCTTTCCAGGAAGCTGCTGCTGTCTTCAAACCAAAGCCTGAAGATACAAAGAACCTGCAGTTTCCACAGTACTTTGTTCCATGGTTAATTTGTCCTTACTGTTCAAACCTCACACCGTATTTCTACCTTGAATTCATTTGACTTTGGCTTCCAGCTTATTTTTACGCCCATCTGCTCAAGATGTGAAATGCTTTATTTCCTGGTATTTCCACTACCATAGGGAACTTTCTGCTACACAGGCAAGCCATCTCTGGTCCTCTTCTGATAAAACCAAAGAGACTAAGCTCTTAAGTATTCTGATTTATAAGATCTGTTAGTCCAAAATTGCACTGTAATACAGCTAAAGAAACATGGTGCATTTCAGAATAATAATAATAAAAAATAATATTCTTATTTCTAGGAGTCTGTGCATTGAAAAGCAGCTACAAGAACTTTAGATTGAGTCTGCTGCCTCCATGCCAGCATTATGGTAGTGTTACAGCAGTGTCTGGGCAGCAAGGATTAACATGGTATTTGCTTATATGAATATATGAAGGCTGAATAGCAACAGGCAAGCAAGATTTCCTGCTTCTGTAAAGAATACTTTGTGCAGACACTAGAACTGAATGCAGATGAATGGGGAATAATGGGTATTTTCATGCAGGAATGGAATTAAAAGGCTGAATGACAAGTTTTATAGTGTGAAGCTTATGAATAATGACTTACATGTGTTAATGGATTACAAGTACTTGTTGACTGTGTATAGCTAGTTATATAAGACAAAGAAGCCTAGTTGTAAAGGAAGAATAAGACTTCTCAAGCTTGCTGGAAAAAAAACATAAGAAAACGTCAGGATGATGATATCTAGGAAAAGAACTGTTGCAAGAGAATATGCAATTTCCTAATAGGGAGGGCAATTAATAACAAAAACGACTACTAAGGAAGATGAGTTACTCCTTACTTGAAGCTTCTGAAGTCAGATTACTCGTCCTTCTAAAAATATAATTAAATCCAGTTGCAGGATACCATAGCTAAAAGGTTCACAAAAGCTTTCTCCAGCCTTGAACAAAGTTTAAGTCTTTGCTGTTACCTGGCACTGCAGATAGGAGAATGTAAAAGGGAGGTATCACTACATAATTCCTTTGTTCTCAGGTACCCCCTAGACATCCACACCTGGCCACCATGAGACAGAATACAAACTAGACAGACCTTCAGACTGACCCAGTGCAGCCTTCCTTATGCTGTTCATCTTATTCCTTCAGAGGTTACAAGGAAAAGAGAACAGCTCTGCAAAACCCTGATCATCCTCATAATACTGGCAGCTCTGCTTTAAGACAATGAATACTGGGTCACACATGCAGGGGTCAGCAATACTTTTCCCAATTATCTTCTGCTGATATACATATTTTACATCTTTCTTTGATATAAAAGAAGCTGTGCCGGTCCATTTTCTACTTCTACCAATTCTTTGAGTTGGTGCAAGCATTCTCTTTCTGGATATGCCAGTTGGCACGCTATTCTCAACACACTGAAGTCACACTAACAGCCAGGTCTGCACTTGGGAAGGAACTTGATCTGCATTAAAATTGTGATGTACACTGAGGGTTCCCTATGTCTCCACAATACAAGTCTGTATGTTACCTGAATGGGGGCTCCAGGAATTGGTGACAGTTCAGTCTCACGTGCCTGTGAGTCAGTTTACTTCCTCAAACAATGAGATGCTTTGGTATAGTTAAGAGGCTGATCTCTCTCTATGCCAAGTTCTGTCCTTGTACTGAGTAAAAATTAATGGCCTAAGAATCTTGTCTTGCCTTCTGTAAAGCAAGTAGCCCCTTATGTTTTATGCTCTAAGAAACTTTACTGCATTTTAAGGTACAAAAGCAGGATGTCTCAGATGCAAACACAAACTGGAATAGAAAGCAGTGTCACAGTGAGAGCAGAATTTTGTCCTCCTTTGATAGTCTCCTATAATAGTATTACTACTATAACCAGTACTCCTACTGAAGTACACTTTCTGAACAAATGACTGGTAGCATCCTTCACTTTTGTTTCACTGAAGTTTTTCTGGTTAAGATACTGTTCCTGAAGACAATAAATCAAAGTTCTTATCCACTTCACATAATTTCTTTTCAGTTTCCTGGAACATACATTGGGTTTTGTAGCATGTTTTTTTCTTCAGTGCAGAGGGGGATTCCAGCGTTTTAAAAAAAAAAGAATGACACAAAACCACCCTCATTGCTGCCCTTCCACCTATTTCCCTTATCTGCCCACTGAGCAGCTGTCCACAACATCCACAAAGTAACGGCATGAGCTTCTGCAATTTGAAGGACAGCACTAACCATCTCAGTGTCATTATTCAGGAATGCTAGCAAGACACACCTCTGCACAGCACAATCACTAAGCTAATCTATCATTCAGTAGCACTACTCCCAGCCTCTTACGAGTTTCTCTCCAACTACTGTTTTGCTGCCTTCTTCGCCCTTTACTGTACCTTATCTTAAAATCTTAAATCCATTCTTTTAATTTGCACTCCCCAGTACCTACTGAATTGGAACTTAAGCCTCACTAGAGCTCATTGGAACTACTGGAAACATGCAAAGAACAACTACATAAATGTGCTCCTCCCAGCTCTCTCTCTTCCGCTGAAAGAAAATTCTGCTCTTACCATACATACATGAAGTCCTTTTTGCCTAAGAATGCCATTATGAGCTGGTCTCCATAATTTTTGAATACTTGGGGAAATTGCATGATGTGACAGGGCAAGAAGGGCAGTATATTGTGCCTCTTTCTAAAAAGGCATTGAGGAGGACCTGGGTAATGACAGATGAGTGAACCTTACCTCAGTCCCTCATAAGCTTCTGGAGCAAGTAAGTTCTGGAAACCATTTCCAAGCATCCAAAGGACAAGAAAGTGACCAGGAACAGGCAGACATATTTAATGAGGGAAAATCACACCTATTAATCTGACTGCCTTCTAGGATGAAATGACAGGCTCTGTGAATGAGCAGTGGGCAGTGGATGCTGCTTACAAGGACCATAGCAAGCCTCTTGTTGCAGTCTCTCACAGCATCCTCACAGCCAAACTGGGGAGCTGTGGTCTGGACACAGCCCACTAAGAAAGGTCAGTGAGAAACTGGTTGACCAGTTAGGCTCAAAGAATAATGAACAGTGGTTTGAAGTGTACATGGCTTATGAAAAGCATGCCTCAGAAGACAATACTGGAATCGATGATGTTCAGAATCTTCATAATGATGTGGAGAACGGAACAGAGCATACTCTCAAGGAGAACAGGAAAAAATGCCATATACAGGGGGAGCTACTGATAGGATAGAGGGTGGTGATACCATCCAAAGGGACCTTGACAGACTGAGCAGACAGAATCCTCCTAAATTCCAACCATGCAGATTCTTGTACCCAGGACAGGTTTAAAGAACATGCCTTGGAGGAAAAGAGACAAAGCAATGTACCTAGTTCATTCATTTAAGAATGCTGCAAATATTCAAAACTGAATGAAGCTACTGAAGTATGAAGATGAATTTAGATAAACACCCTGGAGGAACAAGATGAAACATGACATGTGATTCATATAGATCGTCTGCCAGTCAGGAGAATCAAATTTGGTTGAGAGCCTGACTGACCTACAAATGGATTCCAACATAGAAATAGGAAAGACAGGGAAGCTACAAGAATTTAAGTCTCCCAGCACTTCCAGGAAGCTGCCATAGCTGGAAGCATGATTAATCAAGACAAGGCCTGCTATAGTTACTCTTCACTAGCACAACAGATACATTCAACCTTTAAAGGCAAGGAGGACCTCCTAGGAAACTTACAACCTTAGGGCTTACTCAGATGAACAGTGCTACTGACCTCATTAGGAAAATCTGACGATAATTTATCTTTCACTGCCCCCAGAGAAAAAAATCATGTGAAGTCTGGTGTCCTTCCTCCCAGGAGGGAGACGAAGGCTGTCGATTCCCTAACACCTCTTGTAAAGGTTTTAAACGGTCCTGCCACCACAAAAGAAACAGTATTGCTCTGAAGAATACTTAGAATATATCTTGCTGTATCAAAATTGTTCTAAAAACGGGAAACAGACTAGATTTTAAAATTTCAACTAATTGCTTGGTAACTGGAATGAGTCTGTTAAATAGACTCAAACCAAGAGAGGTTGTGAAGAGCCTTCATGAGATAAACATTGAATTGCACAAACACTCTTTCAGGAGACCACTCCCTGCGAGTTGGGTTACAAATCTCTAAACCAAAAATGTATTTGCCGGCTGTCAGGAGAATGTGACCACCATTGCCTTCACTGTGCTCACAAGTACAAGACAGACAATTGACTACTCTTCAGGTTTCCTTCCTCTTTATAAATTCTAGATCACAGGCCCTCCAAGCGTTGAGACTTCATCCACTACTTCTCAAGCACCACTGAGCCAAGTGCTCCAAGTACAAAATAAGACAATCCAAGGGCTGCTTTAAAACAGGAACACTCCTCACTCCACAAAGCCTTTGCTGTTTGTCCCATAATCCAAGCTGACCTCTGTACACCTTTGGCAAGGTAAAAAGGCTTTCCCTGTTCTAAATAGTTCTAAAATGTACCACTAAAGAGAAATAATATTTTGAGGGGGATTTGCATGGGCAGATCTGACAGTTTGCTTGGGCTGCGAAATACAAATCCAATTTGGATCTCTCCCCAAGAATAAGTAGGTATTAGGGGATCAGACACAGGCCGTGTGTCTGTAATGTAACTGTATTTGTCAATCATGATTTAGACCTGAGCTGTTCAATTTTTTGTTTTGTACGTGTTATGACCATTTAACATATTAACACATAATTAAATATAAAACACCGCCTTATAGCTTTGAAATCTAATCCGTCCCTCAGCTATTTGATTTATAAGGGAGAGGCAAACACTAAAACCACTAAAAACACTGCAAAAACAGTAAAAACAGCGCTAACTGCACCTCCACATTCAAGATGAATCTTACAAGCTTCAGTTGTCCTGTCTGGAAGCTCCACCCAGAGAGAAAAGCAAAAGTAATTGTGTGCATACAGATATGTCCTGTTTTTAAAGGACTTGGGAACCCATGAGGCCACTGGCCCTTTGACACGTGCTATACAAGTATATATCCTAAAAACTTAGCCCAAAATGAACTCCAGGCAGAGTAACTCAATAAAAGTACACGTAATGCAATCAAGAATAGATCAAAAAGAGGGGAGAAATCACTATCCGTATATTCTGCAAGAGAGAAGGTAACAGAGGACCGAGTGAAAGCACTACAAAGAGAACAAAACCTCTTCTGTGTATGCTGCAGAGTAAAGTACAATCAACAGCAGGTGGAGACACCTCCAACAGATAGAGCAGACAATACTTTTTTGAAGGGAGGGAGAACATGAGACAGAATTGGTCTGATCAGTACCAAGAATGCTTTGAACACAAGTGACAGTTTAAATGTTTTTTGTTGTTGTTGTTCAGTTACATGGTAACTTCAATGGAAAATGTCCTGGGAAATGCAGACAGTCTCTTTTGAAGTTAAGCACTGAGAAGCAGAAATTTGGTATAACCTCTACCATACTTGAAGGATATTCGAGAGCCCAGGTTCCTTTCCATGACACCAGCTTGCACATTTATGTCCAAGTGGTTCTTCCAAATCCTTATCCAGTAGGAGATTTAGGAAAGAACATGCAATACACAAAGCAAGACGAAAGACATTCAGAAGACAGGAGAAGGAAATGGACCATGCTGTCAGTGAGCCTGGGGCAATTTCTGAATGGACAAGCACTGTATTTGCTTCACTAGAAGCAACATGGTTTGAGTTCATTCACACATGGCCTAAAAACATTCTGCTACTACAGAATTCAGGTTCCATGTTTCATCTTGTTAGCATTCCCTCCTAATTCCCCAGCCAAGAAATCTTCCAGGCCTTGGAGAAAGCAGGGGAAGGACGTTTGCCTCTTTGAGCGGCAGTGGGTACTTTCACACAGAAAATGTCAAATGCAGCAAATAAGCAACAAGTCCATGGGTGAACATAGATCAAGATCTGAAAATCCAAAAGATTCTGTATACAACCCAGCACATAGGAGTTGGCATCAGGGAAGGAGATGAATGCATAATAAATACAGCAATAGCAAGAACAGTTTAAAAAGTCACTGCAGTCCCAACACTGATTACCTTTTTTTAAACACAGATTCACAAACATCGTTTAGATACATGGGGCACGCAGATCTATCTGGATGATGGCACGCATCACGTGCCAATACTGAAGATATCACTACTGCCAAACAAGATGTCTGATGAAGACATACACCAGAGTCAAACACTTCCAAAATCTTCCAAGCTTTTACAGTTGCAATGGTTTCTTTTAGCTGTATCCGGGGCTCTTCTCTGGCGGCATTTTAAAAAAGTTAGTGGAGGCAGCAATAGTGGCTTTCTCAGCTGCTGGTGTTTTCCCCGTCCACTCAGAGTTCTGGGATCTCAGGGATGTTGCTGCTGGTAGGTCTGACTCTGCAGCATCCGTGTGCACAGATAAAGTCGCTGGAATACGAAATTGCAGGAAAAGGGGAGCAGAGGAAGAAAATAGGAAAAGGAGATAAAAAACCAAGTTAGAACAAGTGACTTCACGGCAAACTCCTCATATACATCACTACTTATGAAGGTGTAATTTTTTGGAGTTCCTGCAAGTTCTGTCCCCTCCAAATTCTTTTGAAATACGGGTTCTTGAGAGCATTAGGATCCTTGCCCTGATGATTCCCACATTTAGAGTTCCAATTTCCCAGTTCACTAACTAGTTCCCTTAGTCAGAGTTCCTATTGAAAATCAACAAGTCTCTGAAAGCTTGACAATTTTCAGGTTGAAAAGCTCAGTTAAAGAAGAGAATATAGGTCACCACCAATATCAGTGGTACCATGAACTTCCACATATATCCAATATGGTAAATCAGCCTATTAGAACAAGAAGCTACGTGGCTAAGCTAGGCTGGAATCCATTCTCATTTTCTCAATACAAACGCTGCTTCAAAATGGGACAGGCTATAATTAGCGGGAAGGATTTGCAGATCCACAGCTCAACCAAACAGTAACCCAAATTTCTAGAACAACTGCAAGAAAACCTAGAAATATGACAGTTTGCTCCCATTCTCAGTATCCTGAATCACAAGCAAAATAGAGTAATGTAATAATTGCAGGTTTTTATTACAAGCTGCTTCTGCTGCTCTGTAGTGGATGAAGGATAAAGAGGCCATAGTAAGCCTCAAATAGAAGACTAACTGCTTTGAAGTTTAAATAAAAAAAAAAAAAATAGTATCAATGGCTGAGCTTCCACACTCAGTAGACCTGGAACCCAACAGTCTTGCTCCTGTACATCCAAACTAGTGAGTCATTTCCACACAACCACAACAAAACAGCTGATAACAGTACACGCTGTGTTTTACTTGTAGCCCATTGATTTTCTCCATCTGAACATGCAAAAAAAAAAAAAAGAAAAAGCAAGCAGAAGTCCTTAAACTAATAATTACCACCAATATTACACTAAGGACCTTGACTAGCAGCCTCCCCATGTGGGCTCTCCATCTTTGATCAAGGGAAAAAAAACAGGCTTCTTATTATGAGGTGCCATCACAGCATGGCAAAGAGCAAATGCATTATCAAGAAATAAAGGGAAAAATTCACTGAATTGCCACTACTCAGACTGTTCTCTAATACGCAGTTTCTGAAGCAGTTGTTACCTTTTAGAATTTTTTGAATTATTTTACAAGTATGACAAGACAGACAAAATCTATTTATGAAGATTTTTCCTCCAGACTCCCCACTGCAGTACCTGAATAAGACGTGAGTTACCACACACACTGCTATATGTGTAGGTGACTGAAGCACACAACTGCTGAACACCTCAGTGGAAAGCTGGACAACTGTTCACCACGTATTTCATGACCATCTATACTCGTGGTCTACTCTGACAAATGGAAGACAGATGTGACAATCTTCATGAGATCCCTTTCAAGCTGGAGAATAACTATAATGAGAAGGAAGTTTTACAAAGTATTTCTCAGACAAGCTCTGCTATGCCCCAGGGGACATTATTCCAAATATATCTCACTGAAACTGAGTTTACTGAATACAAGGACACTACCCTTGTGTTTTGAAGCCCCTCGCCTTAGACCACTGAAAGTCTGAAGGATTTTTATCACCACAGACTGTCCTCTTCCCCAGGCATAGTTGTTGGTCAATAAATTGGATGAACTTTTTGTCTAATCCAGCACGCCAATCTTTCTCACAGCCAGATTTTCTTACTCTACTGCCAAACTACACCAGTCAGACTTCTGTTCTTGCTTTGTGAAAGCTTCATGCTTCAGGGCTCACACACTGCTGAATCACGCAGCACAGAAAGCACTAACTTTAACTTTCAATCTCTCTCAATGCGTGTATGTGACAACTTATTTTTGTTAGTAGCAGTAACTCCCTGACGCGCAAATGAATTCTGAATTTTCTGGCAATTTTTTTCGTTACTCTCAACATCCAGGCCTTTTTCCAAAATGCTATTCTTCAACCACAGCTGTGGTATTTAGGCTAATTAGTCTCAAAGGCTGGACAAATAACGGAAGTTTAATGCTGTAACAATAGAGACCTAGGCACTTCTGCTACAACAATTCTTGTTTTTTGATGTTTATACAAAGGTCTCTAACAAAGCATCCTTTACCAGACACATAACTACTGTCATAAAAGCATGTGAGTAGACATGGAATAAACCTAGTTTGCTTGGCTCCCAGATGAATCTATCTCCAGCTCCCTTCTCTCATTCCTGCAATTAGAAGAGAGCTAGCATCCACATCTCATATTCCTTTTATTAGCATCTTCTGATTTCAACCAAATTCAACTCAAAACTTTCAGTGGATGGCAGTGGCGGGGGAGGCGACAGGGGAAGATTTGTAGCTGCATGTTTAAGAGAGAAGCTAAATTCATCACAATGACAGGGGAGAGTGTTGGCAGAGATTTGAGCTATTTATTCTTTTAGGAAAATCCTATAAAGAATGACACGAGGAAGCCTCTATCTGCAGTCTTGTTCATCACACTAGTGAGGAGTCCGATAACAGATGTATGCAGTAGCGTGATTTAGTGCCGGGAGCTGGCCCCTGATGTGTATTAATACAGCGGCAAAGCGGAACGAGCCCCTCTTCATCACTCATCTCTATAAAAGAGGTGGAATCCGAGATGGCCCGATGTTCGGCAGAGCAAGCCCATTTGTTCTGCTGACTGATGGAGCCAGCTCAGGCTGTGTCCTTCACCTCCATGGGGCACTCAGGTTGCAAAAAAGGAGATCACTGAAGCAGGACCTGGTCAACAAGTGAAACGGGAGCAGTTGGACTCAGCTAAGAATCTATTTAAAAGTGAAGAAATCCAACACTCTGTATGCCTGCAGTGACAGTCATGGGCTTGCATTCTGATTCACCCATGTTTCATCTTCTGAAAAAGGAGTAAGACACCACAAACAGAGCCTCTGTAGTGAGTAAAATGAGGCTGCCAGGATTCCTCAGGGACAGAGGAATCCGGGGTAGGACATTTATGTAGCGATGAGTAGGTGTATACAAGGCAGAAAAATCTACATCTGCCTCACCAAAGTCTAACATGTCTAAGAGGCTTCAGTTAATTCTACATTACTGCAGAGTAATCCTGTGTTATTTCTTCAGATATTAGTCATTCTGCAGTCAGATCACCTTCACTGGAAATATCAGTTTTTAGAAGTTTCCAAATTACATGCCCAGGTTCTGCTCCAGCTGCATTTGAGAGACTGCTGTAGAAAGTTAGCTAGGACTCAGCTTCAGTTACCCAATCACACCAGTTTCTTTCTGCAAGCACTGTAGCAAACCCTGCCCATCTGTTAATGTTGCTGGGGCTGTTTATAAACAGTGTCTAAGAAAGAGCTCTTTACCATTTCTACCTTTAAAGATCCCGCAGCACTCTTCTCTTGATGATCAGCATAAGCATCTTGTCCAGATTCCAGCAACTACACCCTCCACCCTTAATCTGTAATACTGTTTTTCTACCCCTGCCTCCCTAAAAGATTGCCAGACATCTGTGCTATGTTCTATTACTGAGTTCCACTCCAGATGCAGCTTCAGCTCTGTAAAAAGATGTTCACTATACACTTTGCCTAGTCGGTTAAGTAAAATGCACATATTTTGAAACATGCATGCATAATAGTAGAAGCTCTCCCTATAGAACATGACCAGCAATGCAATACAGAAATTACACTTTGAACAAAAAATACACAGACAGGTAAAAATGTCTCATGATGAGACACTAGCATTCATACCAAGAAAACCTAATACCTCAGAACTAAAATTCTGCGGCTACCATATACAATTTTACTAACCTTTTCACTTCAGAAGTTTGAGTACCCTAACACAGGATACTCAAAAGCTAGGAAAGAACATCCTAAATAAACTGTCAGTAACAAGTACAATAACACTTCTGCTGAGCAACAGATTATTAATGTTCTTTTCTCTTCTTTTTTAATATGGAACCTTTTCAGCAGTTTGCACTCCAGACCTACGACCTGAAGAGATAGTACAACTTCCTTCCTTATTTCATTATTCTATTGTCTATCACAAGACCAACGAAGAAACCCAAACCTCATTCCCTTTATTCATCACTGATTTCTTTGGCCTTCATGGTTTTTACGTCACCATTTTTCCCATCAGTTCACCCAATTCTTTGTTACTGCATTACAACCAGAGTTTCTTTAATGAACTAGCTGGGAGAACATCAGTCGCTTGATAGCAGGCAAAATATTTCAAGATGGGGAGTAGGGTGAAATGCCAGAAAGAAGTCTCCTAAAACCTTCTGTGTTCTGTGGATTTACACTTTTAAAGATTCTGATCAGCAATCACTTTCCAGAAATAAATCATAGGAAAACACTCCATCCCCAGAGCAAGAAAAAGAAAAAAAGTGACTACTTTCACCCACAACAGTAAGACAACTCCACGTAAGACAACCCTAACTAATGATCATACAAAAATTACCATATTTCCGCTCCTGCCAAAGTGTCCAGAGGCACCCTGAAAAAGGGCACAAAGCCACCAGCTAATGTCAGCCCAACACTGAAGGCACACACTGTGTACACCAAACACCTATATTACCATATACTGCATAATTTAAGAACAGTGGAAATAACCTTCTGGCAAAACAGATTATTAGCCCCTGCACAGTGGAGCATTAAGTTAACTTACTATAACTGCATTATGAAAGATTTGTTTACTTGGCAGCTTTTGATGCTCCACAAAACACACATGATATTCTCTTACATGTTGCCTTTCTCTCACTTGTATTTTTAGTTTCAAATCAAGGTAACGATGCTATTTTTGACTGTCCTGACTCTGGCACTCTGCCCAAGAGGGACACAACTTTAGAAATGCTGGCAGACAGATAAATCCAGGTTACCTGATGTTGGGCTGGATGTGGAAGCTGCAGCTGGCTTTCGTTTCCTCTTGATGTCCCTTGAACATGGTGGTCCCAGGTGTACATTTGCTTGCCTACAGAGAAATTAAAACAACAGCCAGTTAAACTCTGTTTCAGCATCACCTTCCCACAAAACTCTGGCCAGTCATCCTCCAACCCTCCTCTGCATTAGCCTCTTAATCAATAGTTGACGTGAACCAAGAGCTTCTCAGGGAAGTTTTCCTCAGATTTTTTGTTAACATAACATTATGCTCACCCTTCTTTTAAGAGCACACAAACATAAACTGAGCAAAATAATAATTATTTCCTAGCATTTAAAGGATCTAGTTTTTTATTCATTTTTAAATAACTTTTGCATAACTAAAGACAAGATCAAGCAGAGATATGAGACACCCTGTCATTATTTCGATACAAGTCTAAAAAATGTCTTCAAGATTGCACTGAAGAAATTACAAGACATTTATTCCCTTATTCATAAACTAGCTTACAAGATATTTAAAACTGTAGTCATCTTACGAAGTACCTATAGTCCAAGTGTCCGTGAATAATATTTCCACTATAACTTTAAGTTCATATAGTTAGAAATGCAAAACTGTTTCATGAATTTTCAAAATGATGCTTTCCTTATAGAAAGTGCAGTGAAAACAGCTGAGTCTGGCTTGCAGAATCATAGCCTTGCTGCACCTGTAAAATAGCTGAAAGGCATAATCTGTCCCAGTCATATCAGCTGGTGAGTCTGAAGCCTGCCAATGACCACTTTACTTTAACCCTTTGCCAACTAAGAAGAAACCTGCCTTACTAGGACTTGCTTGAACAGAGCAATCCTCCAAGTTCTAGACTTCGGAAAAAGTGGAGTTTAATTCAGAAAAGACAGCCTGGCAGCAGTCCAGAGAACCTTCTCAAATACAATCCATAATGAATACAAATGCATAATTTAGCAACGATGTTGGATTCAAACCCCTGCTTTGTCTGAGATAACAGAATTTCTTTGGCAAGTTGTTTGGTTGCTCTCTGCATCAGATGTGATGTGACAAATGCAGAACTACTGTGCAAATAAAAACCATTAAGGATTGTGTGGTGTTTACATCATGTAAAGATTGGAACCATATACATTTTGACAATTAAGTGATGAAATGCTTCTGTCTTTAAAGCTTATTTTGATTTCTTTCCCTGAACATTTAACATTTATCAAGTGCTGAAAACTTTTACAAATAACAAGAGGAAAAGATTGCAGCTTCATACCTCCATGCTGAAATTTGTTTTAAAAAAAAAAAAAAAAAACATTTGTACTAAATACAGTTTCAGAAGCTGAATTTATGCAAATAGGAAGTTTCCCGGTGTAGCTGTACAAAACAGTGTAGGGAGCACAAAAAGTTCCCTGTACAAGCCAAAACTATAAATTGTTTGACTACTACTGGGTCTACCTACTTACCTGTAACAAGCATATAATCACAAAATGAGAAAGAAAACAACAAAGCTACTATTCTGTATTCTCAACTACAATTTTGAAGTTCTATGAGATTTGTCATCTTAATTTGACGTTAAGTAGTTTAAATTTTTTAAACCTGTGTTAAAATTCACTGAGGGCCAATTTTTCAAATCCTTGATTTCTGGGAGCATATATTAACATAATCAGAACTAATGGCTTGCAAAAATACCAGCACACCTGGAGACGGCATGTACAAATCCTTTGTTTATACACATAAATGACTAACTTGTAAGTGACCCCATGCATGCTAAAAAAAAAAATGCTTTTGTACGTGGTTGTGATAGTGGCCAGATAGTATTTTGGCACAGTTTTACAATGCATTCTGAAACATTTAGGCACACATAGCCCAAAGAAAAGATAGTGTCAATCAAGTGGAACATCAGGTTTTTATTTAGCATCACTGTTACAAGATTAGATTACTAGCTAGATGACTTTATGATTACATACAACAATCCAAATAATCTTATAACATAATAAAGAAAAGGTTCACTTTTAATTTTATGAGCTTACACTATATAAGCTAACTGATCCTTGGCAGATAATCACTACAGACTACAAAGGAAGTATGCACAATCATTTCTAAGTGACTTTATACAATTTTTCCCAGTTCACAAATGTTACAGCTAAATTTAGAATTAAAGCTCCTGGTTCTCAGATCCATGCTCAGACCAAATCTACCTCTACCTCACAATTACACAGAATGAAAGAAAGAAAAAAAAAATCTGAGAATCTCAAAATCCCTTCTTGTACTAAAAATAAAGGCAAATTGTACTCCAGCTGGAGACTAGTAGCAAGGATGCTGAATCTATCAGCCCTGCCTCTAACGCACAAAGGCTCAGAGGTCATAAATTGTCTCTGTAACATGTATTTCATTCAGGTTTATCCCTTATTGATCACCCACACTCCAGTAAGTAAATCAGGAACCTATTGATTACTCACTGGCTCTGACTGCCCTGGTGGTAAAAGTGTCACATTCAAGTGGTTGGTGCACTTTACGGGCACCGTAAATCTGCATACAGGGAATCTCCAGGTGGTAGGCACCTTGGGAGAGGGAGAAAGAACGCACACAGGAATTAGACCTCATTAAGACATGGGCAGGAAGGGTATCTGAGGTACGTTTTATGAAATATGCATTCTTTGGTAGCTAATGCACCTTTCAATTTCTGTTTACTAACCTAAATGCAGGTGCTATATTGGTAAGAGAATGGGTTGGCAAATACCAGCGTAACAGCAGACTCCTAGAAACACCACCACCAGGAATGTAAGGTAATGGGTATGCACAGCATACCACCTAACAGCGGACAGGCTGAACTATGAATTGTGAAAATCTGTTACAGGCTGCAATGATGAATTAGTTGTTCTGTGAAAGGTGAGTTTTAACAACTCCTCTGAACAGCTTAAAATGACTCAAAGGTAGAATAGAACAAGAGGAAAGGATGACAGAAAATGCACACTGGTACACTGTCACAAGCCTCTGTGAAGAAGTCAGAGGTACAGGGCTTTGTGGGATGACAGATTTGGACCTAAACTGAGAAAGCCAAATGGTACTTACTCCATCCTTACCGGCTATTTATTCTGCTAGGATTCTATAATTTCCTTGATGTTGCACAAACAATAGCAAGTAAATAATTGCCCGCTTACTTTTGGACAATGGCTGGTGGATCATAAGTAAAAACAAAGTTGCAGTGCTCAGTCACTGTTGGATCTGATAAGCGACCACAGAAAACCAACCTTATAGTCCAGAAAGGACTGAAATTCTACCCTGGGAAGGGAAAAAGCAGAACACATCTGGAGACACAAAGCAGGCTCCAAAGTACAGCTACCTAGGTAGCCACAATATATCCAACTCAACACTGTGGCCTCTCACTGACAGTAGTTAATGAATGAAAAATTACACATGTATAGAAAAAAATGGATTTATATTTAAAAAAATAGTTTGCTTCTGACAGTGATGTGCTTTTTTTTTTTTTTTTTTTTTTTTTTTTTTTTAAATCATAAGTTAAATCTGTATTTCCTGGGTAATTCCTTATCTTTTGTTTGTACCATAGCACTCAAGGTACCTGATTCTGCATGCAGGTCACACTGGAGAAAAAGCAGGCTTTGCTATGCACAAAGCTGGGAGATTCATTGTTGTCTTTAATGTGTCAAAAGGATTTTGAGCAATGCTTCTTTTCTTTTCTCTTCGACATATTTATTCTATGATGTTTTATTTTTATTTTCTTTAAAGGAACTGTAATTGCATACACTGGAGTCCTATTTCACTCCTACAGTTCAAGCTGCATGTTGGACCATCAGGGTCATTTGAGCTTGCTACTGTTTAACCCTGTCATAGATGTAAAAACGGAAAATTGTAGGTTTTAAGACTGGCAAACAATACAATCTGTGGAAAACAACGCAGAGCACAAGCAGACACCAGTTCACAAAGAACCTGACTGAACAGAATCAGACCCCTCACACCTTCTCAAGAAGAGAAGCCTAGACTGTAAAACGATGTCCACTCAAAATCCAGAGTAAAATACAACTCAGTCTCATAACAGAGGCCTCTAAGAAGACCCTGCACAGCTAACTGTGACAGTCTGTGGCCTTCTTGGAAGTTGGTGGCGTATCAGACACCTGGGGGTATATGCCTCTTGCTGTAATCTCAACATTCAGTTTCTCTGCTGACAATCTTTATTCTACCCCTATCCTTGGAAGATGCAGAGCACGTGGATTGTGTAGTGAAAATAAGGTAGCCATTAATCTGCTGTCATACAAACAAGGGGTGCTATTATCCTCATGTTAAAGTAAATGTTCAACAAGGAAACTGCTACCAAAAGAATTCCACTCAGCCCAGCTGTTGCAGTTGCGATGCTGAATTCCCAGCAAACATAGGCCAAATGAAAGGTTCTTCCTCTAAGCCCTGAAGTGTTACCTGAGGCTGTTTATGGTGGCTTCACAAAATTAATAGTAAGAGCAGAGTTCCTCCTCCTCTTTGAAACCATAGACCCAGCTGGGCACCAAAGTCTGATCTGCACACAACATTTGTAAATCAATACAAGTTGCTCATCCAGTCTGCATATAAAGCTGCCATACAAGTAGCTCCTGTTACCACATCACAACGCTGATATTTGTCTGCAGCAGTCTCCTCTGCCCTGCAGAGCCTCATGAGACAACTGCTAGAGCACATTTTCAGATTTCAAAATCACTAACAGGTCAGTCCACTTCTTAAATCATCTGAATGTCATTGGCCTTCATGCAGCTGCACTCTGTTCCCCAAGTAAGCATTCTAACAAGAAGGAACACATTTTTTTCTAGTTTCCCAAGTAAGTGTTCTGAATAGAGATGATGTGATCCCACATATTGTGTTCACTGTTTTCATACTGACTCATGGTGTGTGTGCCAGAAACAGCCCTAATATTTGCCAGGCCTACTGAGTACGTGGATTTCACAATGGCAATATACTTCATAGAGGAAGAAAGAGATAGTAAGTAAACAAGATTCTGAAGGCAATGGGGATTTATTTTTCCCTCCAGAGAATTAGGATTCACCAAAATTGAAGCATTAGGCCTTAGACAACTGCGTATGACACTAGGCTGATAGCTGCTGTTCACTGCATGCCTGTCAGAAGAATTCAGTTATATCCCCAACTGGAATGTTAGCCAGGCTTTAGAAGCAAAGGAAGACATGAAAGTGTTCCGGCTAAGTGGAGAGAGGGGAAAAAAAAAAAAAAAAAAAAAAAAAAAAAAATTGAGAGAAAGATGCCTAAAGCAGTTGACAGCAAAAAAAGTTGTATATACAGACATTCCAGGAAGATGAAGATGTGTGGATAGGTCACATGACATGAACAAGATACTGTCCTGGTCAAGTGGGACAGCATGAACTCATGAACAATCATTCACTCTTTCAGCTATCTCAGGAAAGGCTTGACGTTGCAGGCAATCCCTGTAACTCCACATGCTTGGGTAAGAGGCAGAAATGGCAAAAAAAAAAAAAGTGATTTACTTAAACATGCATATTTCTAGAGCTAGAACGAGAATTAGAGACCTTAAAGCCTTTCCACTCTAAAAGCACCAATAAATCCACGGTTTGGAGCACCTGGCAGCTTACTAGAAGATGAGCACCTACCGTTTTAGATTTCTATCCCATGTTCCAGTAAAGATTCAAGTCTTGCTTCTAAACCCAATTAAGCCTGTAGGTTTACGGTTAATGTTAGTTGAGAGGGCATGCAAATGATGTACTCCTCATTTCTTTGAGGATTTAGCTGAACTGTTCAGAGGTCTCTCTAACATAATCCTTTAAAATCTTCATCATGAACATCTACTTGCCATCTCACTGGTCACTGAGGTCCACTTTTCTTATAAACTCCGGTCAGAGCATTTAATTAAGTTTTTCACCCATAGCCCTATTTTCAAGGCTAGACAAACCATAAATGACATTAGGGATAATTTATCATCTTCTACCTTCCTCTCTTGTTCTACCTGTTATTAAAACTCAAATTGAAGGGAACATTGGCTCTAGGCTCTTCTGAAACTCTGAGCCTGCCTCAGTGGAATAACATTCCACCAACCCACAACCTATAACATCTTTCTACTGACAGAGCCATTGGATACCCAGAATCTAACAACATTCTACTTGAGCCTGTACAAAATCCTCTTCAGGAGAGTTAAAGACTTAAAGAAGAAAATTCTGTATAGACCACTCCTTTCACCCAGAAAGGCAAATGGGTAGAGGGTAAAGAGGGGAAGGATCACTTGGGCTGTCCATGCAAGTCTCTGCTTGCCTGCTTTTAACAGCCTGCATCGTCAAGCAGAAACCTTAACAGACAAGACATGATTAGCAAACGCTTTGTGCTCTTAAAGGAGAGTAATTATAGGCATGTGAAAAAAGGAAGAGATCCCCGAGGTACTCTTCCTTGCATGCCTCCCGAGAGGCAGCAGGGCCATTAAAAATTCCATGATGAAGAGGAAAAACAGCCTGGGAACAGCCAGGAGGCAATACAGCAAATTAATACACCAGCTGTCCCTTGGGAGGACTGCAAGAAAGCAGGAAACTCTCCTCGCTTCACAAAATAAAATTATACCACTAATGATAACAGTCACCACACACACAAAACTGCTTCTAATGATGGGTGTGAAATTCCCAGTGCTATGCACACACTTTGAATGAAATCTCTTCTCATCACAGACATAAAGCAAGAAAGGTAATCTTGGTAGTGTACAATTCACACAGCCTTTCAAATAAGACTTCCCAAGGAACCTTCCACATAGAACTTCCTCCTTGACACTGAAAAGCCTTTCTTGAATACCCCCATCTGTGCTCAGTATTCTGAGCAACACATCTGGTTAAATGAAGCACCGGGTTACCAGTGACATGCTGCACTTCCAGATGAACTGCACCAAAATCCACCACAGAGGAAAAGACAACATTTCCATCAGAGAGGGCAGACTCCACCTGGTAGTTATACTCCATCGGACACATCTGTGGTAGCAGAAGCTAAGCAGAGAGGTAGTTTTCCATCAAACACTGGGCATCAAGTTGAAGAAATATCAAGACTAGTTCTTCTTTAATGTATTCAACAGAATTCTCAGGGCATTAGCACCCTTACCCCATTCTGACAAACCTCTGAGTAGAGTTCCTTGAGGACAAGATGCAAGCTGTTAGGACCTTAAGAATAAAATACTAGAATTGACTCCATCCATGAAAAAAGAGGAAGAGATTAACTGGGACTTAATGGTTGAACAGAGCTTACAGAGATCACCTGAAATTCCTGTAAGAAAACAGACTGCCAATGGACTTAGCTGTTGAAGTACCTAAAGAAGTACTATTAAGAGAACCTACCTGTGAAGGAATCGATTTCCTTCAGTGCCCTTGGCAGCACCTTTACATAAAGCAGGCACCTTGCAACTAAAGAATTCAATCCCTGCCACATTATGGAGTCAGATAACATTTTTTATTCTTACCATAGCTGCCCTCCACTCCCCCAACCCCACCAAAGATGAGCACATTTCACACTATAATAAGGAACTGCTTTCCCAAATGACAGGCACTTAAAAATGCAGTCACTGCTAGGATGAGACAAACAACTTCTCTGCCAACGTTCAGTAACAATTCATCGGGGATAGTTTGTCAGGACAGCAATCACCTGCTCCTTAGAGGAGGGAACCAAGCATATGTCCATTGGTTAACTAGACTATATATACAGTAAAACCAAGCAAACGTGATCACTCCACCTTCAGAAATCTCTTGCAATACTCAATAGTTTTGGAAAAGCCCTTCACTGATCATCATAAAGGTAGAACTTTGCTATGTTCAAATTTGCGGGCAGCTGTCCAGATCTCCTTTCTAGAGGACAAACAGGAAACAGCTGGTCTCACCTGTAATTTCTGCATAGCACAAAGTGAAACACCTGAGGCACAGGAAAGGTTATCCTCACTGCAGATGAAGAGACCAATTAATCTTCTTGCTTTACAGGCACAAAACATCCCCAGACTGGGGCAAAAGCACAGAAAGGAATCAATTTGCTGATGGACAATTTTCTGGATTCTTTTTATTCTGATCCAGCTGACTGTTTAGGAGTTGATTTCCCTCCCCTCCCCCTACCTCCCCTTCCAGCTTTAGCATGCTGGCTACAGCAGCATGAGGTCATGGTGCGACATCACAAAATTCCCTGCAGTAGCCAGCGGGAGGAGAGGCTTTGCTGGGTGGGTGCCAAGCTTTCGTTTAGACACATACAACCTCAGTACATTTTTCATGCTCTATTTGCTAATTAACAAGGGGAAAAAAAAAGCCAGGAAGCTTAAAGTCCAGACAGTTCTTTCAGATTTGATCCTTCGTACGAGCACGTAAGCAGAGCTGTGTCCCAAGCAAGTCTGTCTCCTTGTACAGTGAAAGAGCTCAACCTTACCTTTAAACAGTTGCCTGCAGCACAAGAACAGGAGTCACCTCCAAGACCAACACTTGGATTTCATTTAGGATTCATCAGAAAAAGGTGACCAAAGAGCATGTTAACCCTAACCATGCAGATTCAAATGTTAACCCCAACATTTGGCCAGACCAGATCTAAATTGCAATAGAAAAAGATACCAAGCCACTGGAGGTCACCTCAGGTGAGTTCTGAATCTGTTCAGAGGGTCTATTTTAGGCACCCAGGATACCAAAATGCCTCAGCATGGTACTCACACTAGTCTGTCAGCACTTTCCCTCTCATCTTGTTCTGACCTGAATGCTGGGGAACAGTACTATGTCCATTTGCACCTACACAACAGACTTGCAACAACTCGTTGCACAATGAAAAACAGATCACATTTTTTTCTAAAAAGACAGTATATTCTGCATGTCTGTCATATATGATTTCAATATAATTTGAGTGCATAGAGTACTGAGTCTGCCAGCTAGGCTGCACTGGTATGCCCTATGCTAAGTTTGAACACAAGCCTCACAGAGAAAAGCGCATCAACTTCCAGGCCTGTGAGTACTGTTCAGACTGCATAGCACTCAAGGGAAGTATGGGAGGGAAGTCAGACAACCCCAACAGAGCAGAGCAAGGGAGTTACCTGGCGGTGCAGTGTGCTGGTGAGCATCTTCGGTGGGAAGCATCAGCAAGCACATCCAGAGAGTACAGAGGAGATAATGGATTGAACTGGAAAGTCAAGAGATTTTATTTAAGCAAAGTGTTAAAGGAAATAGTCTCCAGATACAGCTGCTCAGATCTACTCCCTATAGTTGTTCATACAGCATAAGGAAATCTTTTCACAGTACCAACGGATGAGGCTAGGCGAGAACTGACTCTCAGTTCAGATAAAAAGCGAGCACAGGCTGCAACCGAAAAAACTCATAACCATCTTCTTCCAACAGACAGCCCTACAAGAACACTCCTCTTCCAACTCATATTATTACATATGCTGGTTGACTAAGCGCATGCTTGAAGAGCTCCACTGCCACATACCACAAGCAAAAAGTTCACCTCCCTGTAAGAAGCCCCCTGTCATTCATATTCCAGAATGAAAACTCACTGCTACACACAGTGAAATCACAGAACTTTCCAACAGTGCCAATATTTCCCATGGCCACACATGTCACTGAAACAAATCTCTAAAAGGCTCAGGCCCACCAGGCTCTGTTCACAATGAGCTCCCAATTCATTCCACAGCAGCTGAGCTGCTCCTCCCACTCACAAGCTTCCCTTGAAAAATGCTTAAAACGATTTTCTGAAACTATATGTGGTCAGGCTAATCTTGCAACCTTTGTAAGAGAGACACTAGACAAACCCTAAAGGCATCAAGCCTGTGCAATATAGTTCACTGTAGAAAACACAGCTCTAAAATATTTTTTTTTATGGGCAGGAAAGATATGGAACAAATCTACTCATACAACGCACAGCGAAAGCTTTGTTCGGTACACATAGAAGATTTAGAGCGGTCTTTGGTCTGGGGTGCCCACGTTACACTTCCATTCAGGGTCTCCTCTATGTTTATAATTCACACAACAAGCAAGAAATTAATTCCCACCTGCTTTGCAAGGTGCTTCACCAGTTTCCAGAACACTTGTTCTTGTATTACTAGGGTGACTGATACGTGCATTTCTGGATAGGGATAATCCACAGCTGTAAAAGACCTCACATCGGAAATGCTTTATGCTAGTCTAGAACTCAGTACTAGGCCTTTGCCTTCAAACTTTCTGACAGAGAAGAGGTACTAAGTTACAAAAATTCTGTTATCAGGGAGCTCCTCCTTAAATTAGACTATTAGTTTACCATCAGTGAAATAACACCACAGCTGCACAGTAGGGGAGAATCTCCAGTAACTCTCTGCAGCTGATTCAAGTTCAGTTATGAAAAATAAAACTGATTTATATAGGTCATTTTAAAGCTTACGGAGTTATCATTCTTAAAAATATAAAAGTGGTATGTGAAATGCTGCCATTAACAAGAAACGCACAGTTGCACAAAGGCCTAGAAATTACTTTGCACAAAGGCATGGAAATAATTTCTTGCCACGTATGTATTTATAGTCACCTGAAGGGTAAAACAACTTTCAGTCCTAGTGTTCACCAATCAAAAACCAACTTGCAATGGAACAGAAGGGAGTGTGCAGTACTAGGAACACCGTTACAACATGACTGCTCAATTGGAATTGGCTTTTTGGTTGTTGTTTCTTTTGTTTGTTGTTGTTTTTTTAGCTTGCTGCTATCAGGAACTTGTGCTCTTACACTGTAAATAAAAAAACCTCCTACCACTGAAGCTATGCAACATTTACATACAGAGAATACAAAACAGTATGAGCACCTACACAAGAGCTTCAGTTAGTTAAGAGTGCCTATTTTTCTTGCTAATCACCTCTTACTTTTTCCTGTTACAGTTGCTTATTTAATTACAGTCAGATGACTTTTTTTTTCTCCATTCTCAGTTGAAGAGACTATCAGGTAGAAGCCTGAGCCAAACAAGGAAAAACAAAGCATTCAAAAAGAGAAAAATGTTCCAATTATTATAGAATTTTGTGAGGCCAAAGTTCCTCCTGCCAAGAGTTACTCTCCCTCCCACTCATTATTGGAGAGGTAGGCATATGCTAACCTGAAACAGGGAGATAAACAAAAGGAGTTTGTGAGCTATTCAGTTCAAACAGACAATATAACGCCAGTGACATGAGTTGTATTCAAAGCCCAGAAGACATCAGTTACCAAAACAAGAAGGGACAAGGCTACCTTACCTCATGTGCAAACATCACAGTGTGAGGGAGATCAGAAGCCAGCACTTTGTTCTTTCTAGAGAGGATGAAACCAATAAAATAAAAAAGGTAGAGCACAGTCAGCTTACCTGGTTGCGATCTCTCTTCCCCATGGATGGTAACCAAAAACTGGAAGGAGGCAGAGTCAGAAAGACAGGTGGGAACAACGCCAAGGAAGGAAGGCACACAAAGGGAAAAATGAGGGTTGAGGATAAGGACAGAAGGGCAAGAGAAGGACAAAGATGGAGGGAGAAAGAGAAAGATTAAACGTCAATAGGACTCATTAAAAACAAGAGATTTCAAACCCAGGGAAGAAAACTGAATACCAACAGGTGATGAATCAGGCTGGACCCACTGCACTACACTCACGAGGAACCACCTTTACTGCTTTTACCTAGCCATAGTCCAACAAGAACAACTTAAGAGAGATGCCAAGGAATAGGCATCATGTCTATTTCCACTGGTGACTACAATTTTAAAACACAAACGGGGGAAGGAGACAGAGAACACCAAAGAAAGAATGCAATTTCACTACTGCCTTGTCAGCATCATTTCTATTGTCTGGGTGTGCAACCATAGTGTGAGCCCACAAAGAAGCGTTTTAAATAACTAACATATGGGGCTCGATCTTCTCACACTGTGCAGGAGATATGCAGTTATTACAATGGCACAGCATAAGAAAGGTCGAAAGAAAAAGCTGACTGGATCCAAAAGGACATCTGAGGAGCATCAACATACTGGGGCAGCCTAGTAACTAAAGAGTCAGCAATTGCAAATAAGAAAACAGAGAAGCTGTCAGCAGAGGATTGTCTCCCATTCAGCAGGTCACTGCATTCTTAATTTACCCCAAAGCTCTTCATTCCCTTCAACCACAGAAGGGAAGAGGACCCCATAGTTCTTCCTCCCCTCCCAAAGCTCTACCCAACAGCTGTTAAGGGCCTTACTCTTTCTGGCGCGGATCACTAACAATATGACCTAGCCTCTCGGTGCCCACAGTGCTCATGGAGGTCTCCTGAAACACAAAGACAGGTAAAAGGTTGCAGACTCGTGCAATGAGCAGACCTGAGTTTGCTACTGCCCATAAGAACAGATCTTGCTCCCCCAGCCCCACTCACAGCTGAATGTATCCACCCTCTCCTTTTAGAACCTCAACTGAGTTGATTTAACTAATAATGGCAGAAGACCATTCAGTTTTTGTTGTTGTCCTTTTTTTTTTTTTCTTTTTACTGTTTTAATTTCTACATTTGCTTGCACAGGGGTGCACCAAGAGCTGAACCAGCATGAAGTATGCAGCACAAAGATGCAGTGAAGAACACGGAAAATGATTGAGGAATGCTTGTTTCCAGTTTGCTGGTGTCAGCTGAGCCAGGCACAGGCTGAGAGGTCAGGACATCACAAACCCTGCTAACAGAAACCTTCCTCACAAAACTGAATCCAGCCTCTCCAACCAAAGGGGAAGGGGATTCACAAAGCGCAGGTGAATGGAACAAGGAGGAAGCATAAAGTTTGCCCTTCCTGAAAACAGCAATTTAGCATGCGGACATCTAGCATCTATAAAGAAAAAGTATATCCTAAGAGAAAGGACTTTCTCTGGGAGCATGCTTTTCCCTGTGAGACACTGCCCTGTGTATGTGCTTGAGGCTGGTGTATACATACACGCAGCCTGAAGCACCAGTTGTTCATATCTGCATAGCAGCTACCTCCAGGAAAGAAACATACTTCGTGGTAAGGGTCTGAGGATGAGGGTAAAAGGTTTTCTCAGTTTAGGTTTTTCACAGTTTCACTCCAGGTTACAGAAGCAAAATACATTCAAAGTTTAGGGGGAGTAGCAACAGCAGGGGTAAAAGATGGGCTATTTGTTATAGCAGGAAAATTATTAACTGAAAGTGCCGTAATGTTTAAATTTACGGTTTATTACTGTGTAAATTACAAGCCGTACTTTTGGTAATTAGCAGTTCGCTGGCGGGGAGCTCTGAATGAAACTCATTATTTATGATTACAATTTAGAGAGAGATGGGGAAGGGGGAGCAGTGACCTCCGCTGCAAATGACAAAGATCCCTTTAAGGTGATGAAGATGAATTAAACAAGTAAATATTATCCTTCTCATTTGGATCATTAGAGGTGCTGCCAACAGGCCCAGCCGCTTGCAGGTGGCCTGAGGAACCCTACCCAAAGCCAGTCTCTTGCCTGCTGAGGATACACTTGTTACAACTGAGCAAGGTGAGTGGAAGGAAGAAGGGACAAACAAGGATCTTCAAGTATGACAACAGCTTCTGAAGAAGAAATCACACTTGCCTAGAATCCAGGCCCTTCTAACACACCTTAGAGTTAACAAACTCTCTAAAGCCAGCCTATTCAGAATATAAGCTGCTATCTACAAGATCACTCCCAGTAAAACCTAACGCAGCAGATTCTCAGAAACATCTTTTATAGTACACAACTGCATTCCATTCTCCAAGATCCAGACCAAGCATCCAGACCATCTGTCAAGTATCGTTTATTCCTTTAAGAATGGGGTTAGCATTTTGTTTGCCCTATGCCTAAAAAAATGGTTAATGGACATTAAAAAAATGGTCAATGGCTTTGGGTAACATATACCCAAGTATACCCTTTCACTCTATTTCATCACTAGAAATGGAACAGCTGAAACCACCTGTTTCTGCAGCCATTTATATCAGTCTGCTTCCCAACCTAAAATTTTACCTTCCTTCAGCTTTTGGTTACCTCTCTGCCCTTGTACTCCCAAATTACAGGTATGTACAAGTCTCATGCTATCATTATTTTCCCCTACTTACTGACTAAATCTTATTGACATTTATGTTCTCTGTCATTCATCTTCAGACCTCCTTTCCTACTGATTTTAGCACTAATCAACTGTCTCTGCCACTCCAAAGCTGTCTCAAAATCCACTTGGTTACTCAATCAACTTTCAGCAGTGAAAACATTTAACCGAATCAAAGACAAATGAAAAAAAAATGTACGGGGCTCCCTTTCGGCAGGAAAGGATTCAAGTGCAGTCTTAGAATAGCACTTCAACAATAATCAGCATTGGAAATACAAATTAATTATCTTGCAAAAGGAAATACCTTGCCAACAAGCCTCCTTCGACCTTTTCGTAGACAACGGGCAGCAGCTCCTGGAAGGCGATTCAGGCGAGCATGAAAGCCTGAAAATCAAACACAGGAAAACTGAAAACTCTTCCTGGTAAAACAGCCAGGAAAAATAGTTGATTCAGCGGTCAAATCAGTATTTCTGTCTCTGTTTCTCAATCCTCATGAAGTAAATATGCCATTTTATTCACAAATCAAAAACCCCATTTAAAAAAAAGACAGCTGATAAGAGGTATAACAAGTATTTTAGTGTCTTCTATACTACTAGTAAAGCTATTTTTAGTTGGATTGTTACAGAAACAGATCACTAATATCAGTTTATGTTGCAGCACCTGTGAATAAAATCTATCCGTCATCACATCAAAAGTTCACAATCACGTCATTTCTTGTGGAGCTCACCTCTCTGAGCTGGTCGCGAGGGCAAAAGAAACGTGGAATCTGAGAGCTTTTCCAGTCCTGAGTCAATCCGCTCCACTTCAGATCGGTGGTCAGCTCCCCACTTGGGAAGGAGGTTGGGGACCGTGAATCCTGGGACACATTCTCCTTCATAAAACCAATCACTTTGCTCATCATCTCCTAAAGAAATAGGATGGAATTATCAACGAGAAACGCCAACGTGCCCTGTGACTGTCCCACGAAGTACTACAGGTAGACATTTGGGATGTCGAATAACAGCTGAAGTCTCATTAGGAATTCCTTCCTGAAGAACCTCATATTTGTATTCTGTTTCAATCATCTGCAGTAACTATGGAGCCTCACTAAATGCTTTAAACTATACAACTCGGTCTACAAAATTTCCCTATAGAACAAAGCCTTCTTTTTAGACCTGCCTAGGGCAGCTTTAGCACTCTGTTGTGGCTGCATCTCATCAACCTTAGTTCAATGCTGTGTGATGTCTAATGCACAACTCTTTCTCTGAAGTAATTACTGTGACAGAAGTAGAGGCCAATCATTTGGCACACGTGTTCCAGGCCACCACAGGAAAGATTTCACAACAGGACACCAGGCTCACAGAGTAAGTAAAAGGAGCATACTCACTGATGATGTAGATCCCTAGTCTCCTAATACAGCAGCAAACAGGAAAAAAGACTTTGAAATGGTCACTGAGTGTAAGTCCTAACCATACAGTGAGTCTGGCTCAATCAAAATTCCTTAAAATCTGTCAGAACTACAACCTCCCTGCAAAACTAGAGCAGCAGCAACAGAAGTCATTATCAAAATGACTCCATAAAGCAGGGCCGCTGTAATTAATAGTTGCAGTCTAATACTGAACTGCATCGGACACCATTCAGGGTAAACCTGCCTGGCCTGAAATCCCCTGGGGGCAGTAGCACGTGAGCAGTGTAACAAAAAAGCAGGAAGATGGCAGGGACACTTAGCTCTTCAGCATCCCATCTAAAGAAACAGTCCTGTGTAATTGCAAGGTATTTCACCTTGCCTTAAACATTAAGGTACCTGACTTAAGGAAAACTCTCATTTGCATATTATTAAGACACACGGATTCCCAGTTATTCTCCTTTCTCTCTTCACCAAGTCACATTATCCCTGACTGAATTCCATTATGCCTACCCACACACCTTGCCAGCCAAAAAAAAGCAGGAAAAAAAAACTCATCCTAGTATGAATCATCTCACACGTAACAGAAGAAGCAGCACCCAAAACCAACTCCAGTCAGCAACAGTAAATACAGCCAGAAAACTTCAACCCAAAGCTCTCACACTGCTTTCTATTTCTGTGATTTGTCAGTTGATGAAGGATGCTTATGACAAATACATTTTGAAATATATACATGCCCCTACCCACCTTACATTAAACAAAAACTTAGTAATGTTGTCTTGGTCTTCTAAGTGATCATAACTCATGCAAAAATATCCCTTACAGTTTTGGCTCTGTGAGCATAGTGCAATGTCATACCTCAAATCAGTACTTCCACAAGACAAACATTAACAAGCAGGATCATGTACTGATACCTCTGCAATATTTGCCTTGAGAGATTCCTGTGCATTTTACAAAAACTTGCAATCAAATTACACACTAGGAGCATTCTCCACTCACTGCAATTCCAGCTACCAGTGCGTTTCAAAGACAACTTATTTAATTAGCCACGGCAAATACATATTGTACAGCATAACCTCAAAAGAAGGGGAAAAAAGCTCTATTCAACTTAAGTACATTGCAATTTCAAATTATTCAGTTTGGGATTGACTAGAAAACTACCTTTGATATGATCTATGACAAAAAAAATATGTTTTGTGTTCTCTCTACCTCACTGAAGCAAAGACCTGCTATTTACTTCTTTATGTCCAGAAATTGTCAAAAAAAAAAAAAAGGGAAAAAGATGTTCCTTATGTAACCTGAAAATGCAACAGCATGTCATTTTCTAAGATCTCATCAGCCTTTTTTAACATAAGCTAAACCGTCTTTTGCCCACAAAATTGTTACAGTATAAACTGTTTAAACAAGCAGAGGTGATAGTAAACCTCTTCCAGGTGTGTATACATGCACACGTGTATATGTGCACATCTTCTACACCAATCTTGTCTTGAGTGATGAGGTAAAAATGCAACACTTCAGTTGCCACACTGCTTCAGCACCTGGTAGGCAAGAGCTCACTCATTTCAGCTCCCCAAGAAGAGTTATCAGCAAAAATAGGGGATGGGAGATTTGACCTTCCTGTTGATTTTGAAGTATGGGACGCTGGAAACAGTTATTTCCAGGGCAAAGCTGATCTCTGAAATTCATACTCTTAGGGAAAGTACTCCAGCCATCTATGGTCACCACAGAACAGCCCTACAGCCTAACATATCTTCATAAAAAAATGTACCTATGTTTGCTAGCATCATACTGCCTCACACAGACACCTGGGCTGGTAGCAAGTTAGTGGGAGCATTACTTCCCACTGAGTTACTGGTTCTACTTCCCTTAGCACTCACATATTCCCAGAAGAGATCTCATCCAAATCTTAGCTTTTGAAACATGACAGAGTGCACACCTGCATGAGCTGCATGGCCTTACAGGTCTCTAGGGTCATATCCCACCTGCTCCATGTGTAATAGTCCTGAGTGCCTATGTGCCTACTGCAACTGCTTTTGCACTTAACTTCCACCACATACCCCAGAAACTGAACACTGGTGTCACCGAGAGAGTCAGCATACAGTCCATACTCAAACCTCTAAGAACTCATTTCTACAGTAGACATTGAAGATATTAGGCTCAACTAACGCACATAAGAGCAAGGGAGGAACAGGTATTTACAGAAATAAAATCTATCACACATTACTGGTTTTCTTAGCAGTTCCTTAGGCAACTTGCCACTACTAACTGATTTTTTGGAGTTTTCTCTTCCTGCTCTTAGAGAAAAAACAACAGATTCAGGCTGTAGTAGTATGCAGACAACATCTAAAATATCTAGAGCAATAGATCACAAACTTTGCTCTTTCACTAGGGAGAGCTCTAAAACTTGTATTTCCAGACTTTGTTGTAACAGTAGTTTCTTCTATATATATATATATATAAAAAATATATATATATATAAAAGGTTATAGATCTGATATACAATAATGTAATATTACAAAAAAACACATCTTTCCAGCCCTCTCAGATCATTTTCTTAACTTCTAGCACTTCTCAGCCACTGGCCTATCTCCCGTACTTCCCTCTCTGTCTTCAGACTTGGATACTTCTTTGTATTTATAAATTAATAGAAATTCTCCAGTAACACTTGAGGAAAATCACAGGACAGTTGTTACCTTGGCGGCCCTCATCATTGGTAAACAGGCCAGTATCACTGCTGCTGCATACACTGCTGGTTTCACTGCAACAAAAACAAACAAACAGAAAACACTAAAAAAATGTTGTAATTCCAGCAGATACAAAACAAAAAACATTTTCTTACATTTTACTAGCCTCTCTGATCCCAAAATGCTAAACGTATTTCACAGAAATGAGGTAACGTTGCATTTCAGATACGTGACTGGCTCTAGCGTGGAATACAATATCTTTCAGTTAAATCCTAGCAATGCTGCATCACTTGAAAAAGAGTAGAATCCTGTATCTAGTCTAGTTCTAACATATCAAAAAGTAATTAATACAATGGCATTTGCCTCGGGTACTAGAGTTAATAACCTGACTCTGACATTGTCTGGAATACTCACTAGGAAATTAAGTGCAGTTAACTGTCCTTGGGTCACTTAACAGCTACTGAAAAACATCTGAAGTTTTGTATTTCAGACTTCTTTTTTTCCTCAAATGTGTTACAGAGCTACATAAAGCCCCCTTCAATCTACAGCAACTTGTATTTTCTTTAGAGGGAAGAGCAATGGGTACATTTGTAACTCCTCAGCTAAATACCTTAGCACAGCAGGACTTGCTACTGCTCAATGCAACCTTGTCACAGCACGCTTTGCATTTGCTGAAGCGGTTACAGGAGACTTAATTCCTGAACCAATGAATTAAACTAGAAATTAATGTGTAGAAAGCCATTAATTGACTGTAAAACTAGATGAATATTTGCAGCAGAAGTACATGCTCAGGTCAGTCCCAAGCATCTGATGGCTTTAATGCTGATATTAAATCAATCCTCAGACACTTCGGGCAATACTTCCCCCAGTTTAGCTGAGGGATATAAGAACAAGCGGAGCTACTTTCTGCTCTCCCCTTTAGCACTAAGGCCTTACAGGAGATGTGAACACCAGATGTAAGTCAGCATCCCAATCAATCCCCAGTCGGGGAGCGCTGTCAGAAAGCATCCCTTGCCCCCTCCAGGGGGATTGGGTCATACTAGACACAAAATGCTTCAGTTCTCAAAGCAGAAGGATGGGTTATCGCAAGAAGCGTAATCCCAAAGAACTGCAGGAACATAATAAACCTATTCTTGAGCATATTATTGCTCTTGGAAAATACACCCTGAAGTGTAACCAAATAAACTCATTGTGCAGGATATCTACAAACTCTGCATCTTCATCATTGCATAAAGGCCATTTAAACTGAAAGGATGAACGGTCTGTGTATTATTCCCACATTTCAGTATGTAAATTAATATCAAATTCCAAATCAATTCATTACAAAGTTTGGCCATCCAGCTCGCCCTCCCACATAAACACAACAGCAATTAAGGCCAAGGACTGATAACCACGAGTCATTTGTTTCATTCCTAACTCTCCTACCAACGCACTGTATGACCCTAGGCAAATCTCTTAGCGTGTCTGCTTTCCCTTTTGAAAGCCTGGATTAATAGTCCTCACAAGCAGCAGATGCAAGGATTGAGTGACTGCTTCATAAGGGTTTTGGCATCCTCAGAGGAAAGGTGCCTGAGAAAGGAAAAAGCATTAAGTCAAGATTCCAGATCACATTAACAGTACTTTAAGCACCCTGTTGTACTGAGAGCTCTTTAGTTGCTTACAGATAAACATTACTGCCAGTGCCTTACTTGAATGAATTTTTGTGGCTCTCACTCACCCTCTTTACCACCCATTTTACACTTCAGGGCTGAACACAAACTAGACTCCTCCACAAGCCTTTCTGCAGGTCCAGTAAGCGCTGATTAATGACCTCCACTTGCAAAGAAGGCTACTTACCTTAACCATGAAATAATGAATCCTATTGATCCAACAACTACTGCTATAGAGTGTTATTGATCACCCAATCTTTGGTTAAAATGGTCCTCGTTTAGCAATTTCACTGTCACAAACACCTGGAGCAAAGCATGCTTATAATTAAATAGTTTGGGGGAGTTAAAGTGAGAGGTGATGGACAGAGATCTCAGGTTTCCCCCATTTATTCTTTCTCCTGAGCTATTGTTTGTGTCAGGAGAGATATTGATTTTCTATAAAAATAAGAAAACAAGAGGCACCGAGGGGCTGCAGAAGGTCAGGCTGGGCTGGAGAAGGAGGGGATGCTGAACACTCTGTCTTTGTCACTTGCCTTCCAAGAGAGGAATTTTTTCTTTACCGAGAGACTGGCCTCCAATTCATCAGCGTAGCCAGGCTCTCGAGTGCCACTGCAGGCTGTCATCAAAACAGCTCCCTTCCAGCAGCGCTGGTTACACTGCCAGGCCAGAACGCATCAGCATCAGCCAGCGAAGTCCCAGCACTGGTGCGTCAGTGCAATGCAGTTTGAAAAAGTCAAGTTACAGCACTCGATAGTAGATTAGCCAAACCAAACATCTCTCACTAGCAAGCACATCACTCAGAGTGATTTGTCAGACAGCTCTTGTACCATGGTTTGTTCTGCCCTCAAGCTAAACCCAGACCATTCCGAGAGCACTCTGCTTAGATCAACAAGAGAAAGAACTTCGGCACTCAGTATATAATTTCCCTTTGCTTTATTATGGCTGCAGGGAATCTTGGAGCATTAGAAGAGACAGAAGGTTACTTCTAACAGTCTTAGCAGTTAATTGTCACCCTTGTACAAATATACAGATGACTATTTAAACTAACATCACTTGCTTCCTCTGTTGTTTCCACAATTATTTACAAATTAGGCTGTGAGCTGTGTCATTACCCAACTTAGAAGCATCACTTTCCCCCATCATGTTCCTGCACATCTTTCCTTCTCTCAGTTCACCTCTTGCCACATTTGGCAATTTCAAATATTCCATACAGTTTGAATCACGATGCAGCACACCTTCTTCCATAAAAAGATGAGGTGAAGCCTTACAAGCAAACTGGAAGTGCTACCTCCCCGTTAAGTATACATTTCCAAAGCTTTCTCAATGAATGGGAGTCTACTGACTACAGCAGGCTTTTGATCTGACTTAGGATAAGGGGCTTTGTAGAAAGCAGAGAAAATGCTGGTATGTTAACATTTAAAGAGATTCTTTTCTACATAACAAAGAAAAGCAAGTGTCATTGGAGTGGAGGAAAAAGAAGGTGAAAGAAACCATCAGTTCTGAATGCACAACTTAGTTGTCTAAAACACATGAGTTTTGTGAAACTCCCCATCATCAGGGTCTCTTTTCTCAGGTGAAAAGTGAAGGGCAGGAGGCAAGGAGGTGGTGGAGGCACCATCCCTGCAGGTATTTAGGAGACATGTGGATGTGGTGCTTAGGGACATGGTTTAGCAGTGGGCTTTTCAGCAGTGTTAGGTGGTTGGACGTGATGATCTTGAAGGTTTATCCAACCAAAATGATTCCATGAACAGCAACAGAACCAATACAGTACCAAAATGATCCATAAATTGCTCGATCACCATGGGCTGCTTCCAAGTACTGCAAGCTTTATCCATCACTTTCCCTCCCCTCAGCTGGTGATGACACCCATCTGATCCTCTCTCCTAGGCATCCAATTTTCTTCTCCTTTCCTCAGGCTATGCCCTTGTCACACATCTGTGCAAAGTACTCCTCTCATGGTACCAGGAAAAGCAGCTAGAGCAGAGCAAGAGCGGGGCGAGCACAGCCAGTTTTGCTCTGCTAGCAGCAAAGCGCTATATTTGGAGCGGCAGAGACCAAAGCCTGATCCTTCACTGCTGCGAGGGATAGTTAGTCTGCAGCGAAGAGGGTTGCGTGCGTTTCTCTCCAACTTTGACCCTCCCTAGTGAGTCACAGCACAGATCACACATGTGGTGTTGGAGACATCAAATATTCTGAGAAATATTTGATTTCTCAGAAAGAGAATCCCAAGGATTTGGCAGCAGATGCTAAGTGTCATTTGATGCAGACACTTGCACAATAATTAGTTTGAGAGCAAGGGACAACCGAGACAGAACAAAGCGATATCCTCAGCATGGTCCTTAAGTAACAGTCCAGACAGAGCTGTGTATGCTTACTCTTTTAAAGTCTGGCACAAATAAAGGCTGGATGAAAGCCTGCTGGTTTAAGTTCAAGTTTGACATGATGGAACAGGCTCTGACTGGTGGAAAAAAAACCTCAAGGAACCCTGTCCATCACTGCCACATCGAGTAAGGGTATCTCTCAGTCCATCACCAGTGGCACGCAACATTCAGGGGCTACGCGGTGTGTTTCCTTTCCTGGACTACCAGCAACAGCACTGAAAAGACTGAATTGCTTTTAAAAACTCGTAACAAAAACACATCCACTAGTCTCTTGAAAAGGCTCGCTCTGTACTCACTTTTTAACCTAAAGAGAGCCACTTTCCAAGAAAAAACTTTTTGCTACTTCCATCCTCTAACATTCACATACAAACCAAACAAGCAACAGTGGTCCCCGGGATCAGGACAGTGAGGATGTATCGCGGCCTGTGCTTTTCAGTCTCTCAGAAAATACCTTTGAGTTGTTTGCAGCTATTACCCACAAAGCCCTCAAAAACCAAGTGCCACTTGTCTGCTCCGACAAACTGCAGCAGCTAGACAGCCAGAACACTTAAATGAACCCGAACATATGAACAATTATACTGGAGCAAACAATTATACTTGTCAGATTCACTGTCCTCTCTCTGATGGTGCCTATTACATTCTTTCCTCAGGCATCCACTGTAAGACCATAACACCAACTGACTATTTCCTTGGTGTGTTCCTACAGCTTCCAGCAGTTTCAGGACTTCCTGAGCACGATTTTCTATCTGGGCTATAATGCTTAACAGCCCCTGGTAAGTCCATCCTCCACATCCCCCTTTTGGATACAGGGAAGTTTCTCCAAAGTGTCCCACAGCAGAGTTCCAAAAATTGTGTGTATGAAAAGTAATACACTTTTTGTATTGAATGTCTCCTGCTTCTCACACAATGACAGTCTCTATTCCTTTTTAGTATGGCATTCGTTAAGAAATCTCCTCCATTTGACTCTCAGCAGTTGCTTCTTTTCTGACCTGAAAAGTCTCTTTGTACAGAAGCAGCTT
Source organism: Nettapus auritus (assembly GCA_011076525.1). NCBI lineage: Eukaryota > Metazoa > Chordata > Aves > Anseriformes > Anatidae > Nettapus > Nettapus auritus. The sequence goes on from CM021769.1 coordinate 23,007,298, forward strand.
TACAACCCCAAATATTCTAAAAATGAAACTCAAGGGAAAACTTCAAGAGCAACACACGAACAAACTCAGACCACAATATTTACATTTCTTATTTTCATCTCTTTACATTTCTCATTTCATCAAAAGTTCTTCAAAACTGGACACAGAGATATGTCAGAATCCACTGCTTGGGCAGACCTACCCTGAAAGCATAAAGAAGTTGGGTGAAACTGAATTAATCTTCTCACTACTTTCTCCCAAAGTTAGCCTTTCAGAACCTGATTCCATATCCACTCAGAGATGCAGAACTTCAGACAAAATGTTTTGACTGAGGTCCATACAGTACCTGCACAGAGGGCTAGTGGTCAGAGTGGGAAATCTGACCTGTTCTCTATTACTACTTAAGGTAAATTCTGAAAACAAGGCCAGTTCAAATCAATCAGACAAGCCAAGTGCCAGCAGTGGATTTAGCTGCCAATTCTCAAGCCACAAGCATGCTACTTTGTAGCAGCAGGGCCACAGACTTTTCAGAGGGCTGCTTGTATAACATAAGCCAGAAATGTAATAACTTTGCCAACTTTTCAAAGTCTTTGGGTCATCAGTACAGCACTAACAGGAAACGCTGCTGGAAAAAAATCTACAGTGTAAAAGTAGATGAGGGATTTCCCCTCTTCAAAAAGAGAACAGCACTGAATAATTTTGATAAGAACTTCTAAAAGCAAAGCACAGGATTTACAAGCAGCTGCAAGCAATGCAGCCATCTAGCTCTAACACAGGGAAGAAACCAAGACCTCACCATTCAGACATATTTTCATCTGAGCCTTGCTTCTGCTCATCAGCTTCGCACTCCATCCGCTCCTTCCTTCCCCCTTTGCTGAGGAAGGGCCTGTTCTCTCCCGTTTCACAAAGGCCACGACTAGATGATGTCCAAGGGGCGTTCTCCTTCCAGCGTGAAAGGCGTTGTTTCTTAGCTGACTTGAACCTGCAGCCCCTCTCGTAGTTCCACTCAGACACCCTGAGCTTTTGCTGGAGACTGGCAGCCACCTCTGATGTCACGCGTTTGACTTTCCGACGGCGCCTGAGAGGTCGACACGGCGCGTTCTCTGTAAAGGAGTCTGACTCATGCCATGAGTGTTGCTTGCTCCTCAGGGTGGCACTGAGAGCTGGATGTCGTTTGACCACTGCTGTGTCATCAGAGTCACTGAAGTTGGCTGTCAGCACCTCCCGGCAATCCTTCACAGCTTCATCCAAGCTTGACTCTGAGGCCTCGCTGTAGCAGCAGGCATGCTCTGCCTGATGCGTGAAGTCTGAGCGTCGTTTGCGACCCCGTCTCTTGCGAAGCTGACGTCGCTGCTGCCGTGGGCTTAGGGCCATCTCTTCCCATAGCTCATCCAGCTTGTTTTGTTCTGAAGTCTGCTCTAAGGCTGAAGCCAAGTCATGCACCAGTTCATCCATTGGCAATGCCTACTAAAAATGACAGCAAACAATTAGCACCAGACATAGATGTCACTACTAACATATTACTGAACTACAGTATACTATAGCCTTTGTAACATTAACTGAGTTACACACTTACTTTGAGCTGCCTGGGAGAAACAACACAGTGCAACTGCTGTTTCTTGGGCTAATGTTCACTCCTTCCTTCCTTTTGCAAGAGTTAAAACCCGCTTCTAACCATGGTGGCAGGGAGTCACTACTGCGGCTGGGTCAGGTGCTCTGCGTCTGGTAAGGCCTTAGGGCTGCATCTTTTGCTTTGAAGGCATGTGCTCTATACACACCTTAAGGGCAACAGAGCCTGCAATAGCTCTCTACCTGATGTGATTGTGTTGGTTACTACAAGCCACAGGGATCAGCCCGCACGGCAAACAGACTGAAGTCTTCCAAAAAGTAGACAGGCAGCAAAGCTGGGAGCAAAACAAGAAGTAAAAGAGGCAGTTTGCAAGTCAGCACCAATTCAGCAGCAAAACAAGGCACACGAACCCTGCACTTTTTACAGCAGCGTGCATAAGACCAAGCCCCACTTGCCACAGGCAGAAGTCCCCCCTGCCCTACCTGCGGGCTGGTAGTGTCCTAAGCTCCTGGCCAAACTCCTAACCCCACCACAGCCACCTCCCCCTCCGTGCCACGCCGAGGCGGGATTTCCCTCCCCAAACTGAAGGTTTCACAC